>JALIGW010000114.1:35000-657500 GCA_023053685.1 Diadophis punctatus similis
ATTCCAGGTCTATTGTCAACAAGTCTCCCCTTATACGGGATTTAATCGTGGAGGAGGAGGCTGACCTGGCATGCATAACAGAGACCTGGCTGGGCCAGGAGGGGGGTGTTTCCCTCTCAGAGATGTGCCCAGATGGGTTTCTAGTACTGCATCAGCCGCGACCCCAGGGAAGGGGTGGAGGAGTGGCAATTTATAGCTTGCCGGAGCCTGTGTCCTCGCAGGATCCCTGCCCCGGAGATTATTGGGTGTGAGTCCCTCCTCATGAAGTTGGACTCAGGGGTTCAGTTGAGCTTATTGTTAATGTACCTGACTCCCAGCTGCGTTGCAATGGCCCTGCCTGTGCTGCTTGAGGCACTAGCCAGGCTGGCGGTGGAGTTCCCCAGGCTTATGGTGCTGGGGGAATTCAACTTGCCTTCACTCGTCGAAGCCTCGGATGCAGCACAGGAGTTCATGGCTTCCATGACAACCATGGACCTGACCCAAGTAGTTCAGGGTCCAACTCATGGGGGGGCATACGCTTGACCTAGTGTTTCTCTTGGGGCAGTGGAGAGATGATCTGAAGTTAAGGGGTTTATAGTTGTTTCTCCCTTGTTGTGATCAGACCATTTCCTGCTGAGGTTAATTTAATTTAATTTAATTTAAAGTTCTTATAGGCCGCCCAATCCCGTAGGACTCAGGGCGGCGTACAATAGGAATAAGAACAGTACAATAAAAAATGACAATTAAAACATAACATCATTTTAAAACCTACAGTCAGGGGGAATCCGATCTTCTTCTTCACCCCGCCTGCCGGAAGAGCCATGTTTTTACGGCTTTGCGGAAGGCCAGTAGAGTGGGGATAGTCCGGATCTCTGGTGGGAGTTGATTCCAGAGAGATGGGGCTCCCACAGAGAAGGCTCTCCCCCGTGGACCCGCCAACCGACATTGTTTGGCTGATGTGACCTGGAGGAGGCCCACTCTGTGGGACCTAACTGGTCGTAGGGAGGAATGTGGTAGGATGCGGTCCCGGAGGTAACCTGGCCCTGAGCCATGTAGGGCTTTAAAGGTCAAAACCAACACCTTAAATTGCGACCGGAGACTAATAGGCAGCCAATGCAGCTGGCGGAGGATAGGTGTTACGTGGGTGTATCTCGGCATACCCACCACAGCTCGCGCAGCTGCATTCTGTACCAATTGCAGTCTCCGGATGCTCTTTTTTTTAAATTAAAAAGTTTTATAAGTAGTACAAACATTTTTCCCCACTCCTTCCCCCCCTCACCCCATCCCTCCCCCCTTGCCATCCCACCCCCATCTCCCCCACCCCCCTCCCTAGACTTCCCAGAACAAGCACAGGGTATAGTATTCACAAACATAGAACTAAAATATGCTAACAAATTATTGGCTTCAAAATCTCTCAAAATCTTTAACTCCTTATAGCTCGAAACCCTTTAAACTTAAACTAAAAATTAAAAATGTTTCATTCATAAGCTATTTGAATCTTCTTAGTCTGGTACTTGTTTTGAATATAGTCAATCCATCTTCTCCATTTCAATATATATCTTTAATTTGAGTGGTCTTTAAGATATGATGAAATTTTTGCCATCTCTGCCAGATGCATGACTTTTAGTGTCCATTCCTCGATAGTAGGTGGGTCTTCCTTCTTCCAATACTGTGCCACCAGTAACCTGGCAGCTGTTACTAAATTCAAAACCAACTTAGTCTCTATTACAGTACAATCCGTAATTATTCCCAGCAAAAAACCTGTGGTGTAAATTTAATCTTTTTCTTTAGAATATTTTGAATAATCCACCATATTTTTATCCAAAAAGCCTTAATTTTTTTACATGTCCACCATATATGGAAATACGTAGCCTCTTCACACTCGCATCGCCAACACTTAGGTTGTAAGTTTGGATACATACAGGCTAGCTTTTTTTAATCTAAATGCCATCTATAAACCATTTTATAAAAGTTGTCTCCTAAGTTTTGAGCTTGAGTAAATCTTACATTTCTAACCCATATCTTTTCCCATGTTTCCATCATTATAGATTCTCCAATATTTTGTGCCCATTTTATCATACAATCCTTAACTAGCTCTGTTTCTGAATCTATTTCCACTAGCACATTATACAAACTTTTTATATGCATTATAAGAGCCGAGGTGGCGCAGCGGTTAGAGAGCAGTACTGCAGGCTACTGATCATTTGAGTTCAGCTGTTCAAATCTCACCGGCTCAGGGTTGACTCAGCCTTCCATCCTTCCGAGGTAGGTAAAATGAGGACCCAGATTGTTGGGGGCAATGTAAATATATACATTGCTTACTGGTGTAAACCGCTTAGAGAGTGCTTGCACTATGAGGCGGTATATAAATATCACTAATAAATAATAAATAAATAAATTTGATTTTTGTCTCTTATTTGTTTTATCAAATTCTCATCCTGCTGCAAGATACCAGTTTTTTGATCTTCTCTCCATCTGGCCTTCAGCTGTCCATACTGAAACCAAGTTCTAGTTACTCCTTCTTCTCTTAATTGCTCCATAGATTTTAATTGTAATCTAATTCCTTCTTCATAAAGAAGTTCTTTGTATGTAATCTTATCGTGCTTTTGCTCCAAGTTTATATTTTCTATCGCGTGCCTTCAAATTTTCATCTTTTTTAAGTATAGGTATCATTTGAAAAAGAAATAAAAACCTTGGTAAAACATTCATTTTTACTGCTGCTATCCTACCCAGCAAAGACAATTGTAGTTTTTTCCAATTTTCCATCTCTTTCTGTATTTTTTGCCATAGTGGTTCATAGTTATATTGATATAATTTCATATTTGTGGTCATAATATAAACCCCTAAATATTTGACCTTCTTAACTATCTCAAACCCCGTTACCCTTTCTATCTCTTCTTCTTGGCTTCTGGTCATATTTTTAACTATTATTTTTGTTTTAGCTGTATTTATTATAAAACCAGATACTTGTCCATACAAATTAATTATATCCATCAGGGCTATAATCGATTGTACTGGTTGGGCTAAGGTAACAACCAGGTCATCTGCAAATGCTCATAGCTTATACTCGTGCTGTCTGGTTTTAACTCCCTTTATTATGTCCAACCCCCATATTTTATTGAGTAGAATTTCCAGCGTCAAAATAAACAATAATGGCGACAAGGGACAACCTTGCCTTGTTCCTTTTTCTATATTAAAAATATCTGTTAAACCACCATTGATTATTATTTGCGCTGTTTGTTTTTGATATATTGCCTTAATGGATTGTATAAAGTGTTCTCCAAGTTGCATCCTTTCTATTAATTTTAATAAAAATTGCCAGTTCAATCTATCAAAGGCTTTCTCGGCGTCCTGAAATACTAGCACTGCGGGAACCTGGTTGTTCCTTCCCAAATACTCTATTAAATTAACAATTTGCCTTACGTTACTCTTCATTTGTCTACCATTTAAGAAACCAGTTTGATCATGGTGAATTGTTTGCTGCATAACTATCATTAATCTATTTGCTAATATTTTAGCAAAAATCTTGTAGTCTATATTTAAAAGTGAAATTGGTCTATAATTTTTGGGATCTGTATGATCTTGACCCTCTTTTGGGATCAAAGAAATGAAAGCTGTCTTCCAAGTTGGAGGCACCTCTCCTCCCTGTTGTATATTATTAAATAATTCCTTCAGTGGTCCCACCATTTCCTACTGTAGGTTTTTATAATAAACAGCTGTCAAATCATCTGTCCCTGGAGCTTTGCCCACTTTCAGCTGCTTAATTGCCAACAAAATTTCGTCAGAAGTTATCAATTGATTTAAGTTGTCCCTCTGCTCTTTGGAGGTTATGTAAATATTCTCTTTCTGTAAATATCTATCTATATCCTTATCTTGGGCTTTATCACCAGAATACAACCCTGAGTAAAACTCTAAAAAAGATTTTTTAATTAATTCTTGCTCATAAACCTCTTTACCCTTATATTTTATTCTCTCAATAGTCCTTGATTTCTGCTTTTTCCTTAACATATATGCTAACCACCTGCCTGGTTTATTAGCATTACAAAAAGTGTTATGTTTAGCATATTGTAAATTGGTTGCCACTTGATCTGCTATTAACATATTAAATTGACCTTTCAGTAAATTAATTGCCTCCTTAATTTTCTTATCTGTTGGATTAACTATTAACGCTCGTTCCTGTTTTCTAATCTCTTCTTCCAATTCTTTTCTTTTTTCCCCTTTTTTCTTTCTATATTTATTATTCAAATATATCAAAATGCCTCGCATATATGCTTTACTTGCATCCCATACCATTTCCATCGATGTACCCTTTTGCATATTCATAACAAAAAATTCTTTCATAAATTTTTTACACTCTTTTACATTTTCTTCATATCTAAACAGATTATCATTTAACCTCCAGGACCTCCTTGGCCCTTTTCCATACTCCAATTCCAACCAGACTGGACTATGGTCTGTCAATGTTCTTGAACAAATCTTCGTGTTCTTCACCCTAGAAAAAAGGTCATTAGTAATTAGTATAAAATCAATCCTTGAAAAGGATTGATGTCTATCAGAAAAAAAGGTGAAATCTTTTTCTTCAGGGTTTCTTTCACGCCAAATATCTCTCAACTCCCAGTCGTCCATCATCTCCAAAAACGATTTGGGCAATCTTGCTCTTGTTAAAGCATTTTGCTTAGGACCCTTCTTATCCTTTTTCACATCCAAAACACCATTCCAGTCACCCAGAAGGATACAAGTTTTGTACCCCCATTGTATCAACTTTGAATGTAAAAGATTATAAAAATTTTCCTGTTGTTGATTTGGGGCATATACCCCAATTACAAGTAATTTTTCTCCTTTTATTGAAAGTTCGATCGCTAAAAATCTTCCTTGATCATCTGCTTCAATTAATTTGGCAATTAAATCTCTTTTCAAATATATGACTATGCCATTTTTCTTCTCTGGTGCTGCTGCTACATATTGTGTACCTAATCTTGTATTTGTCAGATATTTTTGATCTTGTGTCCTAATATGAGTCTCTTGTAAACAAATTACATCATTCTTGAATTGTTTAAGATAATGAAATATTTTCCTCCTCTTCTGTGGAGAGCTCAAACCATTAACATTCCAGGTTAGAAATCTAATTCCCATCTCTGGGTCTCTGAAGCATCTGGAGCATTTTCTGATGGTCTTGCTTCATTCGACCTTTAGGTCTAGCTCCTCCCACTGCTTCTGTTTTGGTAGTTTCTTGGGTTTCCAACTGAAGTTGTTGTTGTCTTAATTCTTCTTTGCGTTTAGCCATTGCTGCTCTAGTCTGTCTTTGATCCTTTATTTCTTCTTGTATATCAGTTACATCCAAATTTTGAACATCAATCTGAATTTGTAACAAATCATCCTGACTCGTCGAAGCTCCTCCCTGAACTACTGTCAACAACTCTTCTCTCTCTCCTTCTTTTACTTCCTTCTTTCTTTTTCCTTCTGGTGATTTTGATGTCCCAGCCTTTAACACATTAGCATAAAAATCTCTTGCTTTCCATATCGTGTTAAGCCGATATCTCTCTCCCAAATAGGTCACCACTAGACCGGCTGGAACTTCCCATCTATACTGTATCTGACATTTTTTCAATTCATCCACCAGAAAGGCATAATCCCTTCTAGCTCTCAACATTTTGGGAGGAATTTCTTTCATTGTCATCACCTCCTGTCCTTCCACCTGGAGCTTGTTTTTAAAGGTAGCCTGTAAGATTTCATTGCGCAGTGTCCTTGTGGTGAAATATATTACAATGTCTCTTGGCAAATGTTTCTGTCTGGCCACCCACGAATTCACACGGTATATCTTGTCAATCTGCCAGCCCAACTCCGCTTTCGTCCCCCCCAACATCTGCACCAGTGCCTCTGACATCATTTCTTTCAAATTCTCTTGTTTGTTCTCCTTCACCCCTCTTATTCTTAAAGCAAATTCCATGTCTCTGTATTGAATCATTGTTACATCAGCTTTACCCCTTTGAGTTTTGTTCTGGATCTCTCCTAGTTTATCGCCCAAAATTGCCGTAGATTGTTTAATTTCTTCAACTTCATCCTCCAATATTTCAATGTTGTCTGCCAAACCTTTAAATGCCAATAAAATATCTTCCCTAATTTGTTGATTCCGAATTACAATCTCCTCTGAGACAGCCTGTATTTCTTCATTGGTTTCATTAATTTTTTCATTAAACACAGTGGTAAGTTCACGCTGTGTGGCTTTTAGGGCTTCTTGTATCATTCCAATCATTAAGGTCTGTGGATGTGTTGGAGGGGCAGAGGCTTGCATTCTAGAGGTGTGAACGGGGGAACTTTCAGCACTCCCAGTTCCTTTAGTAGGAACAGTCTTTACAGGTTTTGAGGCCATTTACAATTTGGATTATATTTTATTCAAAAGCCAAAAGTAAAACTTCATCAAAATAGAGAATTTTCATGCAAAGGGCTGTTAGCCAAACAAAACTTTCCTTTAACTTTCACTTTCCACGCCCTTTCAAGCCTCAATCGCCATTTTGTTGCAAATTAACTAAGTTGTTACTTCCGAATAAACATTGGAGTTAGATTTGAATACTTGCTGTCTGACTTCTCCTGTCTTGTTCTGCCTACAGCAATTTAAGATGTTGGAATTCTTTTGTTATTGGCAGGAATGGTCGCAGCTTCTTGCTCCGCTGAATAGCAGAGGCATCCCAGGTCCGGAGCCGACTGACAGGCTTCTAGGGAGCTCTCGCCCTTCACGCCCCAGAGTTTCTCCTGGGGCGCTTGGGGGGCTCTACCTCCACCTGTCTGCTCTCCTCTCTCCCCTTTGCCTGGGGAGGAGGTTTTCAAGCCACCAGACAGCTGTTTTTCTGCTGTTCTGGCGGCTTTTACGGTGCCGGGGATAAGGCGCCCACAAAGAAGCATCCTCGAGGCAAGCGGGGCCAACCGGAAGTTCTCTCCCAATGCTCTTTGAGGGTAGCCCCATGTAGAGCACGTTACAGTAGTCCAGCCATGAGGTGACAAGGGCATGAGTGACTGTGAGCAAAGCCTCCCTCTCCAAGTATGGTTGCAATTGGTGCACAAGACGAACCTGTGCAAAGGTCCCCCTAGCCACAGCTGAAAGATGCTGCTCCAATTTTAGCTGTGGGTCTAGGAGAACACCCAAATTGCAAACCCGTTCTGAGGGAGTCAATTTTTCTCCCCCAAGAACCAAGGAGGGGAAGTCGACATAATCCCTGGGGGGCAATATCCACAGCCACTCAGTCTTGTCAGGGTTGAGTTTGAGCCTATTCATTCCCATCCAGACCCTAACATCGTCCAGGCAGCAGCACATTACATCAACTGCTTCCCTGAACTGACACGGGGTGGAGATGTACAATTGGGTATCATCAGCATACTGCTGATACCTCACCCCGTGTCGTCGGATGATCTCACCAGCGGTTTCATGTAAATGTTAAACAGGATGGGCGAGAGGACGGAGCCCTGAGGCACCCTGCAAATCAGGGGCCTAGGGGCCGACCTCTGCCCTCCTGTCAACACCGACTGCGTCCTATCGGAGAGGTAGGAGGAGAACCACCATAAAACGATGCTTCCCACTCCCACCTCACCGAGTTGGCATCAAAAGCCGCTGAGAGGTCAAGTAACACCAGGATGGAGGAATAACCTGCATCCCGGGCTCGCCAGAGATCATCCATCAGGGTGACCAAAGCAGTCTCTGTACTGTAACCGTGCCTGAAACCCGATTGAAAGGGATCCAGATAATCAGTTTCCTCCAATAACCGTAGGAGTTGGAGCGACACCACTTTCTCAACAACTTTACCCATGAAGGGCAAGTTGGAGACTGGACGGAAATTTTTTAAATCCGCTGGGTCCAGGGAAGGCTTCTTGAGGAGGGGCCTCACCACCACAGCTTTTAAGGGCTGTGGGATGGACCCCTCTCTCAAAGATGCGATCACAACCGCCTGGAGCCAGCCACATGACACCTCCCTGCTGGCAGAAACCAGCCAGGAGGGGCACGGGTCCAATAAACAAGTGGAGGCGCTCATCGCTCCTATGGCCTTGTCCACATCATCAGGAGTGACCGGTTCAAACTCATCCCATATAACAGGACTAAGACTCGCCTCTGTCATCTCGGCTTGCCCTGTCTAAATGGAGTCCAGGTCCGTCCGAATCTGAGTGACTTTATCCGCCAGAAACTGAGCAAATTCCTCAGCTCTGCCCTGCAAGGGATCTTCAACTCCCTCCTTGGCAAGAAGGGAGCGAGTCACCCTAAACAGGGCGGCTGGGCGAGAATCGGCGGATGCAATAAGGGTGGAAAAATGCGAACATTTTGCCACCTGTACCGCCACTAAGTAAGACTTAATAAAAGTTCTTAATAGTGTCCGGTCGGATTCAGCTTTACTGGCTCTCCATTGTCGCTCTAGGCATCTCTTATGGCGTTTCATCTCCTGGAGCTCCTCGGTAAACCAAGGAGCCCTCCTGGATCCGCTGCCACGGAGAGGCCGCAAAGGCGCAATTCGATCTAAAGCCACCGCCACCGCCCGGTTCCAGGTAGCCACTAGAGACTCAGAGGAATTGTGTACCAGGGATTCAGGTATTTCCCCAAGTTCCCTCTGGAATCCTTTGGATTCCATTAGGCGCCTGGGGCGGAACCACTTAATCAGTCCCGCCTCCTTGCGGTGGAGGAGTGGTACCATGAAATCCAACCTCAGAAGGAAATGATCTGACCATGACAAGGGTACTGTGACTAAACCCCTCAGCCTCAGATCATCTCTCCACTGCCCCGAGAGAAACACAAGGTCAAGTGTGTGACCTCCCTCATGAGTCAGACCCTGAACTACTTGGGACAGGTCCATGGTTGTCATGGAAGCCATGAACTCCTGGACTGCCTCCGAAGTTTCGCCAGGCGATGGCAGGTTGAAGTCCCCCAGCACCATCAACCTGGGGAACTCAATCGCCAGCCCCGCTATCGCCTCGAGCAGAACAGGCATGGCCTTTGCAACGCAGCTAGGAGGCAGGTACGTTAACAAAAGGCCCACCTGAACCCCTAAGTCCAACTTCAGAAGGAGCGTCTCACACCCAACAATCTCCGGGGCAGGGGTCCTTCGAGGACATAGATTCTGGCGAGCTATAATAGCCACTCCTCCACCCCTTCCCTGGGGTCACGGCTGATGCTGAACTGAGAACCCGTCCGTGCACATCTCGGAAAGGGGAAACCCCCCCTCCTGGCCCAGCCAGGTCTCAGTGATGCATGCCAGGTCAGCCCCTTCTTCCAGGATTAAATCCCGTACAAGGGGGGCCTTGTTAGTAATCGACCTGGCATTCAACAGCAGCAGCTTGAGCCCAGGGCCCTGACATCCCTGGTTACCAGGTGCTTGGGCTGAGCTGGATGGAACCAAACCAGAGGGGCCAGAACAAGGAATCGCTTGCAAACAGCGAGTTCTCGTTCCCCGAGAGCGGCCTACCCCTCTGCTCCCGCCATACCTACCCCTCCCTGTTATGACCGTAATGCTCCCACTCCCCATCCCACCAGAGATCCCCTCCCCTCCCCCACTGGTCCCCCACTCTCCCGACAGGCCATGCACTCCATTCATACTGAGCCTAGGGTTGGACTCAACCCCCCCTCCGCTTCTGTTTCCACACTCAGCAGTGGGGGGGGGGCAGAGTCCAAGTACCCGACTTCATTTCCTGAAAAATCATCCAACCAACTCATACACCCTCACCAGTCGTAATCCTGCACTCACACACCCACACAACGTATCAGAAATAGATTCACAGATTTAAACAAACTCAGTCACTCTAATTACTTACTACAAAAACCATACACATCCACTAACATACTACCACACAATCAAACTTCCGGGGATCAAAATATAAAGCAGCAGGAATTAATATAGGGATATATAAACAAAGTGGTCATGCCGGTCTCCTGGTCAATTCAAAGTTTGTCCATTCTTTGTGCTAGCGTTGTCTCAGCAACTGAATAGTCTTGTGATGTAATATAAAACCCTCCTAGTAAAGATGGCATCGATGTTTTAAACGTCTGTACCTCCAGGTTGGCTCACTGTTTCCCTCTGCAGGCGTATAGGGCACCATAGAAATCAAATCAAAAGTGTTCAGTTCGTTTATATAGTTCTTCTTATAAACAATCGCCACAATATTACCAGCAGCGAGGGAATGAATAGTCCACATTGCTGAAGTGAGCCGAAAAGCCACGCAGGGGGACAGAGTCAAGTCAGTTCCAGAACGATTCAGTTGAAATAGCAGCAGGACGACAGCCATCCACGCTAACGGGGCAGCAGAGAGAGCTGGGGGGGGGGGCTTTTCAGCCTGCCGATCGACAACAAGTCCCAGCAGCAGCCGAGCTCCCGAAAACAGACCGCAGATGCAGAAGCGGTGATGAACAGGCAATGTCACCAGAGCCACAAAAGGAATCGAACCGGGGGGGGCACAGAGAAAGGGGAGGGGAGACTTCTCTGTCCAGAATGCCGCAGAACTCACAAAGAAGGAAGGTACGTCCAGCGCAGCTAGCCGAGCAAAAAGCCCTACGCGGACTACTTCCACAGGGAGAGCTATCGATAGCAATAATAATAAAACTGGCCTGTTCAACCAACATTCTCACGAGGCAAAAGTCAGTCAAAGTAAGAGGCTACAAGTTTGTAATCCCACGCAGCATGCACAGCACACACAGCAAGTCACGTACCAGGAAGGTGTTCAAAAAAATCCACTCGCTTTTCAAATTCAAGATGTTAAAAATGGTCATTCCGAGCCATTATCCGTCCGGTAATTTCTATCCCGTTTCTGTCCCGTTTCTATTGTTGTTTCAACAGTTGGTACTTGTTGGTTAACAATTTAGCTGTTCCGTCCCAGCCGCCATCTTAGCGAGTGCTTTCCTTCCCGTTTCTTAGTTTGGAGTTGCGGGGGCACTAGTTCCACAACGGCAGTTCTCTTACCGTCAATGCTACACCTCGGGTACCCCGCTAGGTCGTCTTCACCCCCCAGGAGCAAAAAGTCCTGGGAGGGCCTCTCAAATATGAGGAATTCGGGTCTAGGGGAGCAGAGCTCAGCTCACCCTCGCCCGCTCACCGTAGCACCGTAGAAAGTTAGACTTCAAGGCACCACTCCTCCACTGCACGGAGGCGGAACCAATTAAGTGGTTCCGCCCCAGGCGCCTAATGGACTCAGAAGGGTTCCAGAAGGAACTTGGGGAGATACCCGAATCCCTTGTACACAATCCGTCTGAGTCCCTTGTTGCATGCTTGGAATAGGGCGGCATCGGGGGCACTGGATCGGATTGTGCCTTTGCGACCTCTCCATGACAGTGGATCCAGGAGAGCTCCCTGGTTTACCGAGGAGCTACGGGAGATGAAGCGCCACAAGAGACGTCTAGAGCGATGCTGGAGATTCAGTAACTCTGAATCTGACCGAGCACTCCTAAGAGCCTTTATTAGGACTTATCTAGTGGCGATACAGGCGGCAAAATGTTCGCATTTTACCGCACTTATTGCATCTGCCGATTCGCGCCCAGCTGCCCTCTTTAGGGTGTATGTCTCCTTAATGTAGAGGGAGCGGAGGAGCCCTTGCAGGGTAGAGCTGAAGAACTTGTGCAGTTTCTGGCAGATAAAGTCGCTCAGATTCGGACGGACCTGGACTCCGATTGGGCAATGCAGACCGAGGGGACAGGGGCAGGTCTTAGCCCTATTGTGTGGGATGAGTTTGAACCTGCTACTCCCGAGGATGTGGACAAGGCCATGGGAGCGATGAGCTACTCCACTTGTTTGTTGGACCCGTGCCCCTCCTGGCTGGTCTCGGCCAGCAGGGAGGTGTCATGTGGCTGGCTCCAGGCTTTGGTCAACGCCTCCTTGAGAGAGGGGTCCATGCCGCAGCCATTAAAAGCTGCAGTGGTGAGGCCCCTCCTCAAGAAGCCTTCCCCGGACCCAGCAAATTTAAAGAACTATCGTCCAGTCTCCAACCTTGTCACGCAGTGAATATTGCCAGTTGTATGTCTATGCAGGGTGATGCATCCCTATCCTAATATTTTTTTTTAATTCAAAAAGTTTTATAAGTACAAAGTACAAACATTTTTCATTTTTCTCCCCCCCCTTCCCCCCTAACCCCAACCCCCCCGTTCCCTCCCCCCCTCTCCCCCCCCCGGACTTCCCAGAGAAAGTACAGGGCATAATATTCAATAAAATAAATTTAAATTAAGTTAAAACAAGTTCTTAATTTCCACATTTTTAAAAAATCTTTAACTCCGAATTTTTTCAAGACTGTTCAAAACATAATCAGAAGAAGGATAAAAATAATAAAAAATAAAGAAAATAAGAAATTAAAAAGAAAGATAAACAAGTAAAAAGAAAGAGAAAACATTATATTAATACATCATACAACATCTCAAACTATACTTTACATGTCTAAACCTCCATCTTTTATATAATCTACATATAAACTAATAATAATAGAAAAGAAAAAAATAAAAAATAAAAAATAAAAATAAAAGAGAAGCAAAGGTAAACCTTTCCTCCCCCTTTCAATCAGCCACAGCGCACAACATCCAAACAAAACAAAACTTAAGTAAATATTACATAAACAATAACTAAACATTAAATGTTTATACCTAATCACAATACCTCAATATTTAAAATATTCTATCAAATTGTTTACTCCCATAGTTTAAAAAGTAACCCCTTATACCTCAAGAACCTTAAACTTAATCATAGAATCATAGAATCAAACACAATATTAATAACTTAATATTACAATATGTCAAAGTATCAACTTCAAGATATAATATATATATATATTAATAATAATAAAAAAAGAAAAGAGTAAGAACTAACCCCTTATACCTCAAAGACCTTAGACTTGATCCTAAAATCAAACAAGATATTAATAACGTAATATTACAATATATCAAATTATTGGCTTCAAAATATTTTATATATATATATATATATATATATATATATATATATATATATATATATATATATATATATATATATGTATATGTATATGTATATGTATATGTATATGTATATGTATATGTATATGTATATGTATATGTATATGTATATGTATATGTATATGTTATATGTATATATATATATGTATATATATATATATATATATATATATATATATATATATATATATATATATATATATATATATATATATATATATATATATATATATATGTATATATATATATATATATATATATATATATATATATATATATATATATATATATATATATATATATATGTATATGTATATGTATATGTATATATATATATATATATATATATATATATATGTATATGTATATGTATATGTATATGTATATGTATATGTATATATATATATATATATATATATATATATATATATATATATATATATATATATATATATATATATATATATATATGTAGGATTTTTTGCTGATAAATGAAAATAAAGGGAGACTACACATATAGATTAGTGTGTCGGCTATGTTAAAAATCAGCCTGGATGGTCCCTGTGACGGGGCTGAAAGGCAAAAAGGAAGCTGTGATGCTTTCTCTCCCATATTTGGGTACACCAGGATAACACGACAGAAAAACATATATATATATATATATATATATATATATATATATATATATATATATATATATATATATATATATATATATATATATATATATATATATATATATATATAATAAAAATAAAAAATGATCAAAAAGAGAACTACCATCAAAAAATATTAATAATGATAATAATAATAATAATAATAATAAAAAGAGAAAATATAAAGAAGAAAAAAAATACAATCCTGTTGGTCTTTCCATCCATCCTATAGATTTCAACACTGCCTCCTTCTGTCGCTTGACAATTTTGAATCTGTCGGTTCGCCTCCCATCTGACCCCAATCCTCCGTCTCCTTTTCCACGTCGCGAACATCTATCTGGCTCTGCCAATCACTTTGAATCTTTGAAGCTGTTTCAGCTTGAACAAATATGTCTGGGTTTTTCTTCTCCTCCTCTATTAATTTCATGCTTCTTTCCTCTGGAATTTTAGATATATCAGCCTTTAAAACGTTGATATAAAATTCTGTAGCTTTCTTTATTGTGTTAAGCCGGTATCTTTTTCCCAAAAATTTCACGACCACTCCTGTTGGTGCATCCCATTTATATTGTAAATTTCGTTTTTTTAGCTCATCAACCAAGAAGGTATAATCTTTTCTGGCTTTAAGCATTTTAGAAGGGATTTCTTTCCAAATCATTATTTCCTGGCCATTTACCTGAAGATTATTCTTGAAGGTCGCCTGTGTAATTTTATTCCGCAAAGCTCTTGTGGTAAAATATATTACAATGTCCCTTGGCAGATGGTTTTGTTTTGCATACCAAGAATTGACTCTATATATCTTATCAATTTGCATAGCCAATTCCTCTTTAGACATTCCAGACACCTGCTCCAGGGCCTCCACCATCCTTCCTTTCAAATTTTCATATTTTCCCTCCTTCAGGCCCCTCACTCTTATAGCAAATTCCATCTTTCTGAATTGAGACATCAACACCTCTGTTTCCAAATTTACTACATCATTTTGAATCTTGACTATGTATTCCTCTGAGGTTATCAGAGCTTGTTTATTTTTTTCCAAATCCATCTCCAAAACTTCCATATTTACTGCCAGTCCCCGACAAGCCACCAACACATCCGCCCTCAATTGTAAATCCATCTTCTCCAAAGCAGCCTGCATTTTTTTATCTATTTCAGTGATTTTTAAATTGAATTCCATAATCAGTTCATTTTTCATAACTTTCAAAGTATTAAATAAACTTTCAGGTGTTAAAGACTGTGAGGGTGTTAAATCAGGCGTAAGTTGCATCTTTAAGATATGACCAGAAGAATACTCAGTTCTTTTATTCACAACAGTCTTTCCAGGTTTAGAAGCCATTTCAGTATTTTCAAAAAAATACAAAGAAAAAAAACCAGATCTATACTTAGCAAAGTTCTTTCCAAATCCAAAGCCAGTTAATCTTTTATCTTTTATAAAGATGTAAGTTGAATCAAGAAACAAAAAGAGAAAAAATCAATTCTCAGGATCAGAAGTTTCCATAAGAAAAAAGAAAGCTGGTAACAAAACGAAAGTAACTTTCACTTCCACACCCAAATCTCCGATCGCCATATTGTTGCTTCTTCCTTGTTAAGCTACTTTGTTGCTTCTGAAGTAAAAGCCAGCGGTGGAATTAAAGTCAAAAGTTATTATACTTGCCCTTCTGGACTCCTGCCTTTCTCTGGCTGCTCTCTTTAAGTTTAGAATAATTATACATCCCATTGTAAAAGCAGCGGTGGTTGCGGCATCTTGCTCCGCTTTAAGCGGAGGTTTCCGACTTCCCGGAGCGACAGACAGGCTGCCTGGGGAGCCCTCACCCTTCGCGCCCTAAGTTGGCTCCTAGGGCACTAGGGGGGCTCTACCCCACCTGTCTCGCTCTCATCTCTCCCCTTTGCCCGGGGAAGAGATTTTCAAGCCACCAGACAGCTGTTCTGGCGGCTTTTACAGGGAATCGGAAAGACGCCCAGCGAGGAGCGCCAGCAACGCCGTCGGAGCCAAACCGGAAGTCCCATTCCTATCCTAATATTATGGTACATTCCAATACAAGCAGGACACGTGATGTGATCTTCTGCGCATGTGTGCATTCCTGATTCTCCATTATTCTCTTCTGCCTTTGACTCTGACCAGAGCGGTCACGATTTATTAGCAAGATGTAACTATATGATTTATTGTTTTTGTACCAAAATAAATATTTTCTATTAGACTTTTAATCTCGGCTTTATTTCTAAATGTCTGAATTCCAAGAAAAGATCCACATCACCTCTATGAGATTTATTCTCACTTTAACAAACCTACCCTTTGTGGGGAAGGTTGTTGAGAAAGTGGTGGCACTCCAGCTCCTACGGTTGTTGGATGATACTGATTATCTAGACCAGCGGTTCCCAAGCTGGGGGTCGGGACCCCTTTGGGGGTCGAACGACCATTTCCCAGGGGTCGCCCTGGCATCCTCAGCTCCCCCCCCCCCCGCCACAAGCCTGACCATATCGGCTCAACTCGCCCGAGCCCTCCGATTGGTCGGGAGAGGTGCCATTCGGTGAGAGGCGTTTGTGATGCCTGGTGGCCGAGCTTTGAAGGCATCAGCTAAGGGGCGGGGCGTCGCAAGATTTTGCACTGGAGAGTGCAAGGCGGTGCTTAAGACATCTGTGGCCGCCCCTGTCTCCTGCTCACAGAGGCAGTTTCTTCCCGCTGGTGTCGAAAGGAAAGGGAGTAATGGGAGGGAACGGCCAGCCAACGACCACTTAAGTTTAACAGCGCACGACGGCAGGAAGGAGGACAGCTGGGTCGGGCTCATCTGTCTGCCCTCTTGCCCTCAGCTGGCGCGGAGACCCAGCGAACAAAGAGGCAAACAGGGAAGGAGGGAAGAGAGAGACTGAGAGATATTAGCGCAGGGCTAGCCTGATCATACGGCCTCGGTGCTGAGGGCGCCACTGCCGGGGGCAGGAGGAGCTAAGCCGGAGGGAACTGGACAAGGAGGTGGTGCCGGAGCATGGTCCATTGCCGCCGCCCTGCTCATTATGATCAGGCTAGCCCTGTGCTAATATCTCTCAGTCTCGCTCTTCCCTCCCTCCCTGTTTGCCTCTTTGTTCGCTGGGTCTCCGCGCCAGCTCAGGGTGAGAGGGCAGACAGACGAGCCTGACCCAGCTGTCCTCCTGGACGTGATTGCTGTGTGGTGGTGGGGATTTGCAGCCCCCCATCTCCCGGGTGGGGTATGGATCGGACTGGGGAAGGGGTGCAGAGGGGTGGGGGAGAAGCAGGAAATTATGGCCGGGTTTCCAGGGCTGCTCTCTCTGGGGCGTGTCTGGTTCTCTTGGGGCCAGCCTTTTTTTTTTTGCACCGGGAGCTTTCTCCAAAGGGTTGCCCCAAGCGGAGGGCGCCTTCTGGAGAAGGCGAGGCGAGGGTGGGGTGGGCTGGCTGGCTGGTTCCCCGGACAAGGTCGGCTCTGTGGGGCAGGCTCGCTCCGCTTTCCTGGAGTGACTGAATAACCACAATGAGCTTATTTGTCCGGGTTGCCAGAGAGTTTGGCACACGCGGATCTTGCGGTGCTGAGGGCTAGGAGAGGGAAGAAGAGAAAAGAGAAGGAAGGAAGGAAGGAAGACCAGAGATGAAAGGAAGGAAGGAAGGAAGGGAAGAAGAGGAAGGAGAGGAAGAAGAAGAATGTTAGGTGGGAGGGTGGGAGGAAGGAAGCAAGGAAGAGAAAAAAGTGAGAGAGGGAAAGAAAGAAAAAGAAAGAGAAAGAAAGAAAGAAAGAAAGAAAGAAAGAAAGAAAGAAAGAAAGAAAGAAAGAAAGAAAGAAAGAAAGAAAGAAAGAAAGAAAGAAAGAAAGAAAGAAAGAGAAAAGAAAGAAAGAAGAGGAAGGTTGGGAGGGAGGAAGGAAGGAAGGAAGAGAAAAAAGTGAGAGAGGGAAAGAAAGAAAGAAAGTAAGAAAGAAACTGTTGAAAGAAGAGCCTTGCAAATTAAAATTGTTGTCTTTGCAGGGGTTTTGGAAAGGGTGGGTGAGCAGGCCCCATGGGGGAGGAAGGAATATGGGGCTGTTTTAAGAAGAAAGAGCTTAAAAGAGGAAATTGGCTTTGGGGACCCTGGCAATGTTTTTGGACCAATCATGGGGTTTTTTGCCCCCTGTTTGCCTCTTGAAACTTTGGAGTCCTGGGAGAAAGCTACTAAACAGGGATTACTTTGCTGGAAGCTTATCTGATTTCTAGTTTTTCGACACTGCAGGCCACAATTTCTCAACCTCAACAACTTGAATATACCTGGACTTCAACTCCCCAAATTCCCTAGAAAGCTTTGCTTTGAATTCTGGGAGTTGAAGTCCAGGCACCTTAAAAGTTGCTGAGATTGAGAAATATTGCTGTACACTTGTTGGTTATGAAGTCTAAATACAGAAGTAGACTTGTTGTGGAAGATGATATTCCTTGTGCTCTTGCAAAGACTGGCCCGAGAATTTCTGATCTGGCATAATTACATATTGTTTCTGTGATTAATCGCTATGCTTTAATTATGTTCAATTTGTAACAATGAAAATACATCCTGCATATTAGATATTTACATTACGATTCATAACAGTAGCAAAATTACAGTTATGAAGTAGCAACGAAAATAATTTTATGGTTGGGGGTCACCACAACATGAGGAACTATATTAAGGGGTCGCGGCATTAGAAAGGTTGGGAACCACTGATCTAGACCCTTTTCAATCGGGTTTCAGGCCCGGCTACAGCACTGAAACTGCTTTGGTCACTCTGATGGATGACCTCTGGCGAGCCCAAGAAGGGGTTTACCCCTTCATCTTGGTGCTACTTGACCTCTCAGCTGCTTTCGATACCATTGACCATGGTATCCTTCTGCGCCGACTCGGAGAGGTGGGAGTGGGGGCCACTGTGTTACGGTGGTTCTCCTCCTATCTCTCTGACAGGTCGCAGTCAGTGTTAGTAGGGGGACAGAGGTCGACCCCTAGGCCCCTCGTTTGTGGGGTGCCTCAGGGCTCGGTCCTCTCTCCCCTCTTATTTAACATCTACATGAAACCACTGGGTGAGATCATCCGGCGGCATGGGGTGAGGTTCCAGCAATATGCTGATGATACCCAGTTATACATCTCCACCCTGTCGCAGTTCAGTGAAGCAGCAGATGTGATGTGCCGGTGCCTGGACGATGTGAGGGTCTGGATGGGTGTGAACAGGTTCAAGCTTAACCCCAACAAGACCGAATGGCTGTGGATATTGCCTCCTAAGGACTATGTCGACTGTCCGTCCTTGGTTCTGGGGGGAGAAAAATTAACTCCCTCAGAACAGGCTCGCAATTTGGGTGTCCTCCTAGACCCACAACTGAAATTGGACCAACATCTGGCAGCCGTGGCTAGGGGGACCTTTGCACAGGTTCGCCTAGTGCACCAATTGCGACCCTACTTGGATCAGGAGGCCCTACTCACGGTCACTCATGCCCTTATCACCTCATGGCTTGACTATTGCAATGCGCTCTACATGAGGCTACCCCTGAAGAGTGTTCGGAGACTTCAATTGGTCCAAAATGCAGCTGCGCGAGCTGTGGTGGGTGCCCCAAGGTACACCCATGTTACACCAATTTTCTGCCAGCTGCTTTGCTTGCCTATCGGTCCCCGGTCACAATTCAAGGTGTTGGTTATCACCTTTAAAGCCCTACATGGCTCAGGGCCAGGATATCTTCGGGACTGCTTACTACCACATACCTCCCAGCGACCGGTGAGATCCCACAGGGTAGGGCTTCTGCGGGTCCCGTCAGCTAAACAATGTAGGCTGGCGGGCCCGCGGGGTAGAGCCTTCTCTGTGGCGGGCCCGGCTCTCTGGAACCAACTATCTCCAGAGATCCGTACCATCCCCACCTTGTTGGCCTTCCAGAAAGCCATTAAGACCTGGCTTTTCCGACAGGCCTGGGGATGAATGACCTGACTGAATTGAGTTTTGAAAGTCACCCCTTTTACAATATGAATGATTGAAATGGTTTTTAAATTTTAAATGTATTTTTAACAGTTTGTTTTATGATGTTTTGATATGAATTGTTTTTGTTTGCTCTAAGCCGCCCAGAGTCCTCCGGGAGTTGGGCGGCATACAAATGTAAACAAATAAATAAATAAAATAAATATTTTGGGTATTTCAGTCTTTTCCAAATATTGTTTTATCTTTCCCTCCTCTACTACTTCTTGTTGATATAATTTTTTATAATGGTTTCCCACTATTTCCTTCTTTTCTTTATTTTGATAGCATATCTTTCCTTCAGAGTCTATCAGTTGATTTATTAATTTCTTTTCTTTTTCTTTCTTCATTTTATAAGTCAACCAGTGCCCTGGTTTATTTGCATTTTCAAAAAAAAATTGTTTCATTGATTTTATCTTATAGGCTAGTTCTTCATTTTCTGTTATATTTATTTTATGTCTCTGTAAATCCATTTTATCCTTAATAGTTTTATCTTGTGGATTTCTTTGTAATTCTACTTCTAACTTTTTGAACTCCTCCTCCAGTTTATTTTGTTTGTCTTGTCTGCTTCTTCTGTTTTCCTAAATATGTCATTGTTAGACCCCTAATATATGCTTTACAAGTATCCCATACATTTTGTAATCACGTATCTTCTTTTTTATTTTCTTTGAAGAAAAAACCCAATTCCTTTTCCATGTATAATTGAAAATTCTTTTCATTTAATAGTCTCGAATTTAATGTCCATCTTGTTCTTTTTCTCTGTCCCTACCATGTCATTGTTATCAGGTTGTGAACCGCCCAAATATTTGTTTCAATGTCCATTGTCTGTATTTTAGTTAATAGTTCTGTTGACATCCACATAATATCTATTCTTGACCATGACATATGTCTATTTGAGTAAAATGTATATTGTTTTTCTTTCGGGTGTCTTCTTCTCCATGCATCTTGCAGACTCAATTCCTCTGTCATTATAGAAAATGCTTTTGGAAGAGTCCTTTTCAATGTCTTATTTATTTTTGTAGATTTATAGTCCAATTTTTTATCTGCTATCACATTGAAGTCTCCCAATATACATATATCTTCATCTTCATATTCTATTATTTGTCTGTGCAATTTCCTATAGAATTCTTCTTGAATGTCATTTGGTGCATAAATCGCCACTAATAATATTTTCTTATAGTTCATTGTTATTTCAACCATTAATATTCTTCCCTCTTCATCTTCATATATCTGTTTTGACTGTATCTTTTTTTTAATATAAAACACAACTCCTCTTTTACTTTGATCTGCCAATGTTGTATATAATTTCCCCAATTTTACATATTCTAAATACTTCTTATGTTGTTTTTTAATATGTATTTCTTGTAAGCAAATAATCTCAAATTTTAATTTTTCAAGTCTATGAAATATTCTTCTCCTTTTAATCCATTTATATTTATAGAAATTACTTTTATTTCTTCTTCCATATCTTCACTTATTTAGAGGTCTAGTTGCTCTAGTTACTCTTATCTCTCTTTGTTCTTTTATCTCTTTGGCTCGAGCTCCTTCTCTCGCTGCTCTCTCCTCTTCTTCTATAGTCATCTCTTTTGGTTGTTTTTCTTTCTCATCTTGGCTTCTAATCTGCCCTTCCTCTTTCGATTTCTCGATCTCTTGCAATCTAAAATTTTGATCATAGAATTGCTCCACCTTATCCAATGTATCTAATCTGTATCTCTGTTCTTGCCAATTCAACATTATTCCTTCTGGTATCAGCCATCTGAAGCTCATTCCTTTTTTAATTAGGCATCTAGTCAGAAATTGATACTCTTTTCTAATATCTCTTACTCTTCTTGGAATTTGCTTCAGTACCACCACCTCTTTACTTCTATATTTCATTGTTGCATTTCTTGCAATTTGTAAAATCTCATTACTCACTGTTTTCTTAGTAAACCTAACATGTATTTCTCTGGGCAGATTATTTCTCATTGCATATCTTGTATGAACTCTATATATATCATCAATTTCATTTAATATCTTCTCCTTACTCTCCTCCATTGGCTCTGCCAATATCTCTGCCATTATTTCTGTCAAATTCTCTCCTTTTTCCTCTTCCACATTTTGAAATCTTAGATAGAAATCGGCCTTATCCATTTCCAATGCTATAATTATCCTTTCTTGGTTCTTCCCGGATGTAGTCAGTCTTTGATCCATCTCTTCCACTTTTTTTTCTATCATATCAGCTTTTTCTTCCACTTTCTGCACTCTTTGTTCTGTTTTTCCCATCATCTCTTTTACCTCTTTTACTTCTCTCTCTACCTTTTCTATCTTCTCATTTACTGTCTTTATTCCTTCTTTTACCTCTCTTAAGTCTTCATGCATCACCTGTAACATGTTTTTTAATTCTGGATTGATCTTGTCTTGATGTGTTGAGGGCCTTTGCACCCTAGGGGGGCCTTTGCACAGGTTCGCCTTGTGCACCAGTTGCGGCCATACTTGGAGAAGGAGGCTCTACTCACGGTCACTCACGCCCTTGTCACCTCCCGTTTGGACTACTGCAATGCGCTCTACATGGGGCTACCCTTGAAGAGTATCCGGAGACTCCAACTGGTACAAAATGCGGCTGCGCGTGCTGTGGTGGGTGTACCAAGGTACACCCACGTGACACCTATACTCCGCCAGCTGCATTGGTTACCCATTTGTCTCCGGGTCCAATTCAAGGTGTTAATCACCATCTTTAAAGCCCTTCATGGCTTAGGGCCAGGTTATCTCCGAGACCGCATTCTGCCTCATACTTCCCTTCGACCGGTTAGGGCCCACAGAGTTGGCCTCCTCCAGCTCCCGTCAACCAAGCAATGCCGGCTGGCGGGTCCTAGGGGGAGGGCCTTCTCTGTGGCAGGCCCCGCGCTCTGGAACCAACTTCCTCCAGAGACCCGAACCATCCCCACCCTGCTGGCCTTCCGAAAAGCCGTTAAGACGTGGCTTTTCCTGCAGGCAGGGGGCAGAGCTTAACTCCAGCTGAACTCTCCCCTGGGTATGCTTGGTTGTTGCATGGTTGTTTTTATATTGCATTTTTAATTTTTATATTATGTTTTTAAATTTTGTTTATTGGTTTCTTGTATTTTCCTATGCTGTACGCCGCCCTGAGTCCTTCGGGAGTTGGGCGGCATATAAGAAAGCCGAATAAATAAATAAATAAATAAATAAATAAATAAATAAATAAATAAATAAATAAATAAATGTGTCCGCTGTTTTTTGTGTCCCAGGGCTCGCTGCCATTGATGTATATGTTGTTATCGTCTTCATTTTTGTTGCTATCTTTAAATTGCCAATTTTATAATCCAAATCATGGATGTGCTTATCTTCAGGTTCTTGTTGCCCTAATCCAATTTGTGCCTTCAAACTTCAGGTTCTTGATACCTTAATCCAAATAGGCTTAAAAGCAGGCCTCCAAGGAAGAAATATATATAAAAAACAGCAAACAAAAGAGAAACAACCACCCCAGTAATAAAAAACACCAAAAAGAAAAAGGCAACAACCAAAACTTTACAAAAAACTATTCAAAGATAAAATATATAAAATGACAAATATTGCAAATATATAAAAAAGAGATCCCAAAAGAGAAAAAAAAGATGTAAAAAGAAAAGTTTCTTCTCCAACCAAAGGAAGAAAAAAAAGAAAATATATATGCAAATAGGGAGATTCCAATAGTATTATAATCCTCATAAACAGAAATCCATAAAAATGGAAACACTTCCCAAAAATACAGATGAAAAATAAAAACAAAATTACCAGAGAATAACAATTTCTTCAGAGTAGAGAGCACAAAGAGAGAGAAGGAGCAAGAGGGAAAGTACAGAGAGAGACAAGGAATACAAGGAAGCAAGGACTGAACTATAAATAAATAGGATAATGGAAGACGAAGTCAAGTTGATCTCTTTAAACATAAACGGACTAAATTCACAAATTAAACGAAGACAGGTCTTTACAAGACTCCAAAAATTAAAAACAGATATAGTGTGCATACAGGAAGTACACATTACACAACAACAAAATAATTTATTAGTAAATCCAAAACTCGGCAATCTATTTACATCATTATCCCAACAAAAGAAAAGAGGAGTGGTAGCCTATATTAAAAAGAAACTAGAACCGAGACAAATATATAAAGATGATGATGGGAGAATCCTGATGATAGAGATAGAAGCTCAACAGAAAAAAATACTACTTGTCACAATATATGCCCCAAACAACAACCAAAACGAATTCTACAGAAATATACATAAAAAATTAATAGAACTAGATTATGAGAATATTTGTATAGTCTGAGACCTTAATGCAGTTTCAGATACAAAAAAAGACTACACGAGCAGCAAAAAAAACAAAACACAGAAAAGAACATTGCCTGAGTCATTCACAGAAATGGTTCAGGAATTAGTGATGGAAGACGCTTGGAGAGAACTAAATAAAGGGAAATATCAATACACATACTATTCTAATCCACACAGCTCATGGTCAAGGATTGACATGGCATGGATGACATCTGGCTTGAGGAAGGACCTGGAAGAAGTAGAAATTATGACAAACGACTGGGCAGACCACAACCCAATCAAGGTAATATGGAAAGGCCATAAAACAATAAGAAGATGGACAATGAACCAGGAAATACTGAAGGAGAAGGAATTTATACAGAAGGTGGAGAAAGAATTGAAAATATTTTTTGAAATAAACGTAAAAGAAGACACCTCACTTCAAAACTTATGGGATACCACCAAAACCTACATTCGAGGTCTTACCATAGCATATACGGCCAAAAGAAATAAGAAAAAAAAATTAGAACAAGAACTAATACATGACGAACTTTAAAAAGTTGAAGCGGATCTGCAGAGTGACCCCCAAAACGTAAAAATTAAGAGAAGAAGGGACATAATTAAACATAAATTAAATTTGATTATGCAAGAATAATTAGCGCAAAAATTGAAAATGGCGAAACAAAATTACTTTGAACATGCCAACAAACCTGGGCCATGGTTAGCCTATAAGTTAAAAAAAGAAAAAGACAAAAGAACAATAACTCAATTACAGGATGAAGAGGGAATCAATCACTACAAGATTGGGGAGAAAAAGAAATTAGTACAAAACTTTTTCCAAAATTTATATTGACAGGAAAACATAACGGAGGATAATATTAGACAATACTTTGATGGAACAAATTTAACTGAAATCATGGACTCAAGAAGGGAACTCCTCAATGAGAAAATAACAATGATGGAGTTGGTAGAGGCGAGGAAAAAACGAAAGAATAACAAATCCCCAGGCCTAGATGGAATACCGGCAGAATTTTAAAAGAAAATACAAGAACCACTAGATACTATAATGCTGGAAAACTTTAATGAAGCACTAATGAACGCAAACATACCACAATCCTGGACAGAAGCTCTTATCTCACTTATACCCAAGGAAGACACAGACCCCACACAAATTAGGAATTATAGGCCTATTTCGCTACTCAATGTGGACTATCAGATATTTGCAGCTATTACTTCAGAAAGACTCAAAAAAGTTCTAAATGAAATCATACATACAGATCAAAATGGTTTTCTTCCAAAAAGGAATATAAAAAATAACATAAGAACTATAATTGACACGCTAGAATATTACGAATCCCATCCTGGAAAACAATTAGCCCTAATTTTCCTTGACGTGCAGAAGGCTTTCGACAACCTAAATTGGAAATTTATAATTTTACAATTGGAAAAAATGAATTTTGGAGAAAAATTTACAAGAATGGTTGAAAAAATATATACAACTCAAACGGCAAGGATTATAATAAATGGAGATATTACCGGAAACTTTAATATTATGAAGGGAGTGAGACAAGGATGCCCGCTAGCCCCTCTGTTATATATCCTGACCCTAGAAGTATTATTGATTAGGATCAGAAATGAACAGGAAATAAAAGGTTTACAAATCAAAAAAGAAGTCTATAAACTCCAAGCATTCGCAGATGATCTAGTATTCATATTAGAACAGCCACTAGAGACAGTAACCAAACTGCTCCATTATATAGAAGACTATGGAAGGGTAGCAGGACTTAAAATTAATAGGAATAAAATGAAAGTAATAACGAAAAATCTCATGAAAAAACAAGAAAGAGAATGGGAAGAGAAAATGAGTATAAAGGTCACAAAAAAAATAAAGTACCTGGGAATTTGGATAACATCTAAATGTTCAACCTTGAAACAGGATAACTATGGTAGATTAGTTCAACAGGTAAAAAAAGATCTAGAAACATGGAAGAAGCTCCAATTGTCTTTTATAGGTAGGATTGCTTCTACTAAAATGAATATATTGCCCAGATTTCTATTCTTATTCCAGGTCATACCAATAAAACTAGGGAAAGGTTTTTTTAATGAGTTAAATAAAACAATAATGGACTATGTTTGGCAAGGGAAAAAACCATGAATTAAATTAAAAGCACTACAAGATAAGAGAGTAAGAGGGGGATTTGGCCTGCCCGATTGGGAGCTATATTATCACGCAGCAGCTCTCACTTGGATTAAAGACTGGATATTACTCAAAAATAAAAGAATTCTGACGTTGGAAGGGCATGATCTCCAGAGAGGCTGGCATGCCTTTCTGTGGGATGGTAAAAGTAAGACTCATAAGTACTTCCAAAGACACCTACCGTATTTTTCGGAGTATAAGACGCACCTTAGTTTTGGGAGAGGAAAACAAGGAAAAAAGGCCTCTGCCTTCCAGCAATTTGCCAAACAGCAAACAGCACAGATGATATACACTGTTTGCTGTGTATTTCTGTGCATGTGTGCCTGACCCATAGAAATAGCAAAGAATTGGAGAAATGTACATTATGCCAGAAAGTTTTCTTAAATGTCGTCACACTAACTCCTCCAAATTATTTAAATAGATCTACTCCAAGGTAAGTCAGGATTTTAGCTGCTTTATCTTAATACTAAACAGGACACTGTTACATTTCAGACTATACTTGTACAGAGCTGTTAAAATTAATTAAAATTTCTGGAAGTATACATTATTCTCTATTATTTAAAAGAAGATACAATAGCACTGGGCCTCTTCAGAGCAAGCATTTATTTTAAAAAGCTTCTTCATTTTGTTAAGTTGTCTAGAACAATAATAAAGCAGTCTTTAAAAAATAAGTCTAATAATTTGAACATTCTACAGACATTTATAGTTATTCACTTACCCCCCTGCATCCAGTTCAGCAGAAAATAAAAATCTGCGTGTCTCTCCCAGCTATTTTCCTCTTTGCAGCTAGTTTCAGTTTCATTTTAGCACGTGGTAAATCAGCTGTGGGTCGGGAAGCTGCTAATGACTTGCTTGGCTTAACTGGCTCTTCCCTGTTTGCTGCAAGCAGGTAAATTGCTGGAAGACAGAGGCCAAAGGGTGGGGGGCCTACATTCGGTGTATAAGACGCACCCAAGTTTTCACCCTCTTTTGGGGGGTAAAAAGGTGCATCTTATACTCCGAAAAATATGGTAATTAGAGATTCATTTATACAAATATGGCAAAAGATTAAAAGAAACCACTACAATAAAATACCTACCTGGTTTTCGACAATGGAAGCATTAATATACCCAAATTTATTGGACATGGACAAAATGAAAACATATAAAGAAATATTAAAAGAACAAGGAGAATTGAAAACAAGAGCAGAACTAAAGGAACAAGGCATAGACCTTGACTGGTGGCCATACTTACAGATAAAATCTAGACATAAAAAAGATGCAGAACAATACGGATTTCTGAAAGAAGACAACGAACTAGACAAAATTATATTAGGACAGGAAGATAAAATGATCACAAAATTCTATAATTACCTATTGAGCTATAAGATGGAAGAAGAGGTTGTCATAAAAGAGGTGATATATAAAATGGGCACAAAACTTCGGGTATAACATAGAATTGGAGAAATGGGAGAAGGTTTGGAGTAAAAGCTATAAAATGACAAAATTCGTTGCATATAAAGAAAACTTTTATAAAATGTTTTATAGATGGCATCTCCCACCAGCAAGGATTGCAAAAATGTATTCTAACGTATCACCAGAATGCTGGAAGTGTAAACACAATACAGGAACATACTACCATATGTGGTGGTCTTGTTCCAAAGCAAAACAATATTGGCAAAAGATAAAGAAATGGATTGAAGAAATAACAAATCAACATATAGAAATGAAACCGGAATTATTTCTGCTAGGGATATTCATGTGGAACCAGGATAAGAAGACGCAATATTTAATTTTACACATTATAGCAGCAAGAATAATATTCGCACAGAATTGGAAAAATAATAATATACCAACAGAGGATTGTGTGATCAAAAAATCTTAGAGTGTGCAGAGATGGATAGGTTTACTAAAGAAATGAATGATGAAGAAGAATCAGAATATTACAAGATATGGGATGACTGGTATAAATGGTTAAATAACAGATCTATAGGTTAGGAACGATGAAATCCAAGAAGGTATAGAAGTATGAAAAGGTGCTAAGTAATTGCAAAAATGAAATATCTTTGCATTAAAACAGTACTATTGTAAAATTGATATATAAGTAAGGAAAATATTATTGTTCAACATAAAGAGAAAATTATGTAAGGACGGATTTATATGCTTATATGTTTATATTATATGTTAATATTATATGTTGACCTAAATGTAAATTCAAAAGAGGGACAAACAAATGTGAAATGGATGTAAATGAATATGGGATAAGTGTCAAATAAGTAGATTGTAAAAATCTTTTTTAACAAAAAATGTTTAATAAAAATTATTGGGGGGAAAAACAATTTTTTAAGAGTCAAAGAAAGAGGATAAAAAGGCAGAAATTAAAAAGCAAATGCAATAACTCAGTCCTTGGCTCTTTTTCCTTTGAAAGCATTTCACAGATATAAAAAGCAAAAACAAAACTGTATCCACTTGTTGTTTAGGCTACTAGAGCTGTCCAAGGTCACAAAGATTTTCTTTTTTCCCTTTCCTTTTTTCTCTTTTTTTGCCACTAGGTGGCAGCACAGCTCAGCTTTTATCCAAAGATTTCACTTTCCACCTCAAATTATCCAAAATCATAGAAAAAAAGGAAGGAAAATATACAATATTAATTCCAGTTTACTTTCAACCACTCTGCAATTTGATCTTCACAATATTTCAGCTTATTTCAATCAGTTTCTTTTCTGGATTCTTTTCACCGCTTTTACTAGAAGCGAAGAGGCAGCCATTACATTCAGCTCCTCCTCACCCTTCTTTGCCAAACTTTTTCTCAAGAATCTTCTTCTTCAAAGGAAGAACCACTTAACCTCAGAGTCACTTTGTATACAAGACAAAATTAGATAGATCTCACCCAGATGAGTCACCTGGCTTTCTTTCTTCTTTCGAGTGGTTGCCCCAACTATTGACAGCTCGCAATGCCTGTCTTCCAAGTCATCCGGTCCGAAGCTCTTCACTGGTGTTCCAGGGAAATTGCAGTTTCCCTGTCTTCACCAGCCTGTGCTCCGGTTCTTCATTGTCTTCAGGATGACTATGGTCTCAAAGACCCCGAAAAACGGCTTGGATTCAGCACTTTTCCCCGGAGTTCCGGAGTTCCGTGCTGTACCGCTGCGGCGTTGGCCACGCCTCTCCAAGGTGCATCTTATACTCCGAAAAATACAATAACCTGAATATTGAGGTTTTAGTTTAGAAAAAACAACTCATACGTGATTAAAAAATTTTCTCTGGAAAAAAAACCACAATAACAGCGCTTTCAATTAAACAACTTTTTATTGAAATGTAAAACTTTGCATTTGGCATGCTTTTTATTAATGTGACTTTTGCTGTTGTATGCCCGCTGATAATTTTTCTAACCTTGGCTCATATTCTGTAAGTTTGAGAGCAACACATGCAGCACTGAGGTCATCTGTAAGTCTGTTTCTGGTGTCAGATTTGATATGATTCAAAGCTGAAAACAGCTGCTCACAAGCATAAGATGATCCAAACAAAGTAAGGAAAGCAATCCCAAGTGCTTTCATTGATTTAAAATTATTTGGCAGAGAATTCCACGCTTTAAGGATTTCATTTTCAGAAGTACAGGTAACAGTGTCAGAACTAACTGTGCTGTCCTCTGTCATCCTTTCTATCTTCTCAAGTGTTTCACGCAGGTCACAGAATTTATTTTTCCACATGGAGCTTTCTTGAAATTCCAATAGCTCCATTTCCAGATTTCCTAAATCTAACCAGTGTGAGCAGGAAAGATCAAGTTCTTCAAATTTGGCTTTATCTGGAGAAGTAAGAAAACACAGGGTTGTCTCCATCTTACGGAACTGTAAAAACCTGTTACTAAAATTCATCTTTGCAGCTGCTACAATGCTAGAAAATTCCTTGTAGATTTCCTGATGGCTTGTAGAATTGTCTGCAAATATTGTAGAATTTTCTAAATGCATTTTTAGATTTGGAAAATATTTCAGCTGCCCACTTTCAAGGTCTCTTTCAAAAATCTGCAGTTTTCTCTCAAATGTTTTGATATCACAAAACATCCTTTCTGCTGTTTTCCCAAAACCTTGTAGTTGTTTGTTCAGTACATTGAAGTGTACTGTAAAATCTCTAAAAAAACATGAGGTTGGTAACCCAGGCCATATCAGTGAGCTGTGGATATTCCTGCCCTTTTTCCTCCGTAAACAGCCTAATTTCATCCAAGCAGGCTACAAATATCTCCAAGACTCGTCCTCTGCTCAGCCACAGGACATTATTGTACATAAGTAGACAATGATACTGTGCCTGAACCTCCTCAAGAAGTGCTTTAAACTGTCGAGAATTCAGAGCACGAGCCATGTTGAAATTCACCATTTTTGTGACATCTTTGAGGACATCTTCAAATGTTTTGCTGCTTTCCCTGGCACAAAGAGCTTCTTGATGTATAATACAATGGAACTGAATAACTTTATGCTTTATTTCTTTAACAAACAACTGTATGAAACCAGATGTTGCCCCCACCATAGAAGGTGCCCCATCACTAGTAACTGAAACCACTTTTTCTGGTCTTATGTCTTGTGACGAAAAAGCCTCCATCACAGCATTGTAGATATCTATCCCTTGTGTTCTTTAAGGCAAAGACACCAGTTTCATCAGCTGTTCTCTCATGATGTCACCAGCAGCATAACGCAAAATTACTGCTAGCCTTGCATGATTATTTACATCTGTGCTTTCATCCAAGCACATGGAGTAACAGGCTGTCTTTGTAAGTCAGTGGTGAGCTGCTGACCAACATCATTTGCCATGCGCTGGACTCGATCTTTAACAGTATTTCTGCTAAGTGGCACCTCAGAGATGCGTTGCATAATTTTATCCCTGTTTGGGAAATCATGAAAAAGGGAATTACTCCCAGACAACATGGCAGTTTTGAGAATATCCCCATCAGAGAGGGGCTTGCCATGTTTTGCTAGGCACAGTGAAATTTGAAAACTGGCAGTTGTCAGATGATTTGTTCTGGACAGGTAGCTGGAAAAACTAAGAGACTGGGAATGATAGTTCCTCACTTTCCCTGCAATAAACTCTTTTCTTTCAGTTGCACCAAGTGTCGTGCCAAGGCTGACATATGCACCTTGGTGGGAGGGAGAGGCACTGGACCGGGGGATTGATGGTTGCCAACAGAAAGAGACAATCTAAGCCATGTCCAGCTGGGAGGGGAGGGCTTCACAGCACCGGATGGTGGTTTGGGGGGGAAGGAATGGTGAGGATTTGCATAAATAGCACTGAGAGGAGTATGATCTCAGAGCTGACTTTGACCTGAATGGGATCGGCATGGTCTGAGTTCTTATCTGTAGCGTGATTAAAGGCTGAAGTCCTTACTTTTGAATGTGTCTTGAAGTCATTAACGCACAGGTTTGACTAGCCAGTCCGACACCAAGTTCAGCAACATTTTTGTGGTTGGTGTCAAAGTGCCTTCTGACACTTGATGTGCGACACACAACACTTTCACCACACAAAGTACATAATGCTTTCCCACTGCGTTCAATCACTCCAAATGACTCTGTCCAGGCCTCTCGGAATGATCTTCCACTATCTGCTTTCGCTTTTTTTGCTTCACTCATTTTTGGGTATTCAAGACTTGGAGTCTACAAAAACACAAAATTAAAAAAAAAAGAGGCATCCAATACAAATCTATCCCTGTACCAGAAATAGCTAACACTATTAGTTAACACTAAAGAAATCCCCTGACTCAACCAATCTACAGCAGTGATTCTCATCTGGGGGTTCCTTTTGAATTTGCTGACCACCAGCGAGTGGAAGAAAGCAATTTTACAGAAGAGGGGATGGAGAGGGCTGTGGGATGGTTTGGGGAAATTCACACCCACTCCCAGACCCCCTTGGGATCAACCAGGACACCTGCAGCCCTCCCCTGCCTCCTCAGGCATTGGAACATGTTTGGGGGGGATGGTTTTCAAGGAACCACAAGGGGGGCTGAGAGCTGGTTTCTGTCCCACAAGTAAGATTTGGTCCAGAACCAATCCCAACATGAAGGTCTTTTATTTGCTCCTTGTACTCCTTGTCTTTGCATTTTTACCAGCCTTTTATTTCCAGAAGTCAGGCTCTGGATTAAATGGTACTCTAGACCAGTGATGGCGAACCTTTTTTTCCTCGAGTGCCGAAAGTGCATGCGCGCATGCTATCGCACATGCGCGAGTGCCCACACACATAATTCAATGCCTGGGGAGGGCGAAAATGGCCTCCCCGCCCCCCCTGGAGGCCCTCTGAAGGCCAGAAATGGCCCATTTTCCAACTTCTGGTGGGCCGGTAGGCCCATTTTTCACCCTCCCCAGGCTCCAGAGGCTTCCCTGGAGCCTGGGTAGGGCAAAAACGCCCTCCCCCGTCCCCCGGAGGCCCTCTGGAAGCCAAAAACGCCCTCCCAGAGCCTCCGTGCGAGGCAAAAATCAGCTGGCAGGCGCACACATGCATGCTGGAGCTGAGATAGGCAATGGCTCGCATGCCGGCAGATATGGCTCCGCGTGCCAACTGTGGCACGCGTGCCATAGGTTCGCCATCACTGCTCTAGACAAAAGATGGAGAAGGGTATCTTGCTTTTAGACATGATAATAGCTGTCTAGCAAGGTGAGTTATGAGCTATTTTTACATCATCAGAAATTTAATTTCTTACATGGTAAGAACCCCACCCACCCACCCCCCACGCGCCAGCCTAACTCAATCGGGGCAGAAGTGGTGACGGCGATGGGTATCAGCCAGGCTTCCCCACCCACCCACCCCTCGTGCACCTGCCTAACTCGATTGGGGCAGAAGCGGCGGTGGCGGGGATCAGCCAAGCTTACCCACCCACCCACCCCCCGCGCGCCAGCCTAACTCAATTGGGGCAGAAGCGGCGGCGGGGACCAGCCAGGCTTCCCCACCCACCCACCCCCCACGCGCCAGCCTAACTTGATTGGAGCAGCGTGGGACCGAAGCAGTGGCAGCGGCAGGGACCAGCCAGGGTTTCCCCCCCTGCGCGCCACCCGAATTCGATTGGGGCAACTTACAATCAAGCGGGCGAGGAGCGGGAGCAGCAAGCAGAGACAGCGAGGATTCAGCGAGCAGCCAACACTTCAGCTTCGCAAGCCTGCTACCGGTAAGAGGAGCTGAATTAACTTTCAGTTTCGGCTAGTCTTCTGGTTACTGTGCGCATGCGCGCACAATAATATGCTGACCGCTGATTGTTGCACGCACATTAATGCCAGAAACCCGGAAGATGAATGGCCGACGCCGGGCGTGCCAGGCGACATGGCTCCGTGTGCCACCTGTGGCACGCGTGCCATAGGTTCACCATCATGGTCCTAGACCTTCAGTTCCATCTGCTACCTTCACTCCCACAGCGGCGGGGCTCCTCCCTGAGGAGTTGGACCCTGGTTTTTCTCCGGAGCTGCGCAGCATCATTGCACAGACCATTTCCCAAGGCATAGATGCAGCCCTACAACAGGGTGGGTTTCACGGGCTCCTTGCCATCGGGTCCTTCCCATCTAGCGGGTTTGTAACCTCAATTACAACCCGATATGGGCTATATTCAGGAATCTCACTCCCCGCTCCCTTCCATTCACAGCGATGTTTCGCTTGTGGGTGATGATGAGATGGGTGACTATGAATTCTCTGAGGATGAAGGTCTCATTCCAGACAAGCCTGTGTTCACCGGGCTTTTTCGTCCCACCTTGTTTAAGAACTTGTTATTCAAGGCCAAGACAACGGCCAATATGGGGGTTGCCAGTGGTCTCACAGACGCGTCCACAGAGCCCCAGGATCCCAGTTCTCTCTTCACAGAGCCAGTCACTGCACAGGAGGTGATACCTTCTCCCAAGCTTTTTGTAGATGTTATCCAACAGCAGTGGAACCAGTCTGGCTCCATTTCTGCCCCCAGTGGGATGGACAGGAGGATGTATACTGTAGATCAGGACCTAGAGGAGCTCCTGAAGTTACCGACTGTGGATGCTCCCCTGGCCAATCTGGCATCAGCAGCCATCCTACCTTCCGATACGGCAGAGGGCCTAAAGACCGAGGACAGGAAAGCAGAGCTGTCTGCTCATAAGACGCACCAGGGGGCCACTTGGGCAATCCGTTCAGCCATGGCTGCATCACTTTTCACTAGAACATCACTAATATGGCTACCCCAAATGCAGGCCCGAGCATCCCCTGAAGACACCAGGCTGCATCAGGATATTAGTAAATTGATAGCAGACACTGAATATTCAGCAGACGCAACCCTCAACACGGCCAAGTTCGCTTCAAGGGCGTTGGCGTTTAATGTCGCCTCCAGGCGTCTCTTATGGCTGCATCACTGGCAGGCCGATATGAAGTCGAAATGGAGGCTAGCTTCAGCCCCATTCAAGGGAGACAATCTTTTTGGGGAAGTGCTAGACCCTATACTAGTGGAGGGTAGAGATAAGAGGAAATCTCTTCCCCACATCTACAGGAGGGCAGAGCGAAGGACCACCCCTTACTATCGCAGGCAGTCCTTTCTGACCTCTGATGCAGGGTTTAACGCCCCAGCCTATCAGAGACCATATCCCCAGAGTATGGATCACTCACAGGACAGATCATTCTTTCGAGATAGGGCCAGACAGCCACAGACCAGGTGACCCTTTTGGGGAGCCGGCAACTGACCTTTCCGTCGGTCAAAGTGACTTTTGGTCCGAGGTCCCCATTGGCGGCCATTTAAGGATGTTCGCCAGCCAATGGCAAGCGACCACTACCGACGCCTGGGCCTTACAAACTGTAACTGTACAAACTGTTACAGACTCTAGAGTTCTGTTCCACCCCCCCAAGAAGGTTCATCCGATGCTCAATTCCCAGGGAGGCCGCAAAGAGGTCTCTGATGGAGGCCGAGATCCAGCACCTGCTGGACATCCAGGCCATCGAGCTCGTGCCAGTGGGACAGCGGGGTCTCAGTTTTTATTCGATCCTTTTTCTGGTTCCAAAGAGTTCGGGGTGGGTGGGGGTGGAGAGCCATCCTAGATTTAAAGAAGCTCAATGTACATTTAACGTACAAGCGTTTAGAGATGCAATCATTCCATTCCATTCTGGGTTGCATAAGACAGGGAGATCTCTTAACATCAATAGATCTCAAGGAGGCTTACCTCCATGTTCCCATCCGACCGCCCCACAGAAGGTTCCTCAGGTTCTCCTATGCAGGGCTCCACTTCCAATACAGGGCCCCACCTTTCGGCCTTTCATCGGCCCCCAGAACCTTCACCAAACTGCTAGATGTGGTGGCGGCTCACCTTCGGGCGAGACCTATCAGACTGCAATGTTATCTGGATGACATCTTAATCCAGTCGTCGTCACAGCTTCAGGTGAAACAGGACCTTCAGATCACTGTCCAAACCCTTCGGGACCATGGTTTTTCCGTGAATCTGGAAAAGAGTCACATTGTGCCCTCTACCAGTTTGACCCATTTGGGAGCAGTGATAAACACTGAGACCTGTCAGGTCTACCTCTCCCAAGAGCGTCGATCCAGCATAAAGGCCATGGTACATCAAGTCAGATCACGGCGACTAGTGCTATTGATTCTTCTTTCCCAGTTGTTAGGGAAGATGATCTCCTGTCTGGCGATCGTCCCTTGGGTGTGATTGCATGCCAGGGCCTTGCAATGGCTCCTGCTGCCAAGTCAAAGATCAGGAAACAGCCATTCCAACTCATGAATCAGGGTCCCTCAGAGGGTGCTCCGATCCCTAGACTGGTGGACCTGGGCAGCCATGGAAAAAGGCTACCTATTCAAAGAGCCCACCCGTGTGATCATAACCTCGGATGCCAGCCTTTTCGGCCCACCTGCAATCCCGAGTGACCCAGGGTCATTGGTCCCCGGAAGAGCTCCAAAACAACATCAATTGGTTGGAGCTACGAGCGGCGCATTTGGCGCTGCACCATTTTCAAGAGACGTCAGGTCATCACGTATTATTGTTGACAGACAATGTAGCAACCAAAGCACATGTAAACCGACAGGGAGGCACACACTCCAAGGCCCTGATGCACGAAGCGGGGTCCTTGGGCCTTTGGGCAGAGAGGCACTTACTTTCCTTACGAGCAGACCGCATCTCCGGAGTCTCCAACACACAGGCGGACTGGTTGAGCAGGACAACCATCGACCAGTCTGAATGGCACCTGCACCCAGAACTGTTTCAACAACTATCAGGGAAATTCGGCCATCCAAGTGTGGACTTATTTGCCAGTCCAAGGAACTCTCAACTTCTGAGGTTCTTTTCCAGGTTCCAGACACAGGGGGCCGAGGAGACCAACGCCCTCCACTGCCCATGGCCTCCCGGCCTCTTATATGCCTTCCCTCCGACCCCTCTCATTCTGAGGGTCATCAGAAAGATCTTGGAGGAGGAGGAGGAGGTTCTTCTCGTGGCACCCCACTGGCCCAGGCGCCCGTGGTTTGTGGACCGGGTGAACCTATCCATCTCTCGCCCCTGGAGGATTCCCCCGGACAGGATCTCCCTCAGCCAGGGGCCGTGAACCACCCGGAGCCCCAGTGACTCCAGTTGGCCGTCTGGCACTTGAAAGGGAGATCCTGAAGAAGGGCCATTTCTCTGGCAGAGTAATTTCAACTATTCAGGCCTCTCGATGTCCTTCAGCAAGCAGGATATAAGAAGCCACCTGGACAGCCTTTTGCCACTGGTGCGCCAAGGAGAAGTTAGTTCCCACATTGGTGTCAGTTCCAAATGTTTTAGACTTCCTTCAGGAGGGGTTTGATAAAGGGTTGTCTACCAACACCCTCCGCAGGCAGGTGGCCGCCTTAGCCACAATCCTGAACTGCATACCCCCCCCAAATTACTCAAAAACGGCCGGAAGAAAACCATACCTCTCAAGCCAGACCAGCCCCAGATGGCAGACCCCGCAGCCAAAGCTAAACTCCCAGGCACTCCGCAGGTGTCGATAGAATATCGGGACCTTGAGGGGGTCTTCACCGAGGAGGACTGCAAGTACCTCCCCCCTCACCGACCCACCGACTGCGCGATAGAATTTGTGGAAGGGGCAACCCTCCCTAAACCAAAGATGTACTCAATGACCCCAAAAGAGATGGGGGAGCTGAGAAGGTACATCGATGCCAATCTGGAAAGGGGATTCATCCAGCCGGCAAAATCGCAAGTTGCGGCCCCCGTACTCTTCAAAGAGAAGAAAGACGGACTTCCGCTTGGCTCCGCAGGCATCGAGGACGCTCCTCGTTGAGCGCCTGTTCTGAGGTCCCGTAAAGCTGCCAGAACAGCTGTCTGGCGGCTTGAAAATCTTTTTTTTTAATTCAAAAAGTTTTATTAGTACAAAGTACAAACATTTTTCTCTTTTTCTCCCCCCTTCCCCGCCACTGGGTGAGATCATCCGACGACACGGGGTGAGGTATCAGCAATATGCTGATGATACCCAGTTGTACATCTCCACCCCGTCTCAATTCGGGGAAGCCGTAGACGTAATGGGCCGCTGCCTGGACGATGTTAGGGTCTGGATGGGGAAGAACCGGCTAAAACTTAACCCTGACAAGACTGAGTGGCTGTGGATATTGCCTCCTAAGGACTTGACCAATTGCCCCTCCTTGGTTATTGGGGGGGAGAAATTAGCTCCCTCAGAACGGGTTCGCAATTTGGGTGTCCTTCTAGACCCACAGCTAAAATTGGAGCAACATCTTTCAGCTGTGGCTAGGGGGACCTTTGCACAAGTACGTCTTGTGCACCAATTGCGACCCTACTTGGAGAAGGAAGCACTTCTCACAGTCACTCATGCCCTTATCACCTCACGGCTGGATTACTGCAATGCGCTCTACATGGGGCTACCCTTGAAGAGTGTCCGGCGACTGCAATTGGTGCAAAATGCAGCTGTGCGAGCTGTGGTGGGTGTACCCAGATGCACCCATGTAACACCGATCCTCCGCCAGCTGCATTGGCTGCCCATTAGTCTCCGGATCCAATTTAAGGTGTTGGTCGTTACCTTTAAAGCCCTACATGGCTCAGGGCCAGGTTACCTTCGGGACCGCATCCTGCCGCATACCTCCCTACGACCGGTTAGGTCCCACAGAGTTGGTCTCCTCCAGGTCCCATCGACCAAGCAATGCCGGTTGGCGGGGCAGAGGGGGAGAGCCTTCTCTGTGGGAGCCCCCTCCCTTTGGAACCAACTCCCTCCAGAGATCAGGACTATCCCCACCCTGCTGGCCTTCCGTAAAGCAATAAAAACTTGGCTCTTCCGGCAGGCGGGGTACGAGTGAAAGTTCTTTTTAAAATGATAGCATTTTAACATGTTTTTTTTTTTTTTTTTTTTTAAAAATCGCTTTTATTGATATGTTTCTATACCTGTTGTTAGCTGCCCAGAGTCCCCCGGGAGTTGGGCGGCATAGAAATTTTAATAAATAAATAATAAATAATAAATAAATAAATAAATCCAAAGTCCATCTTTTCCAGTGCTTTAAACATAAAGGCCCAGTTCAAGTTGACAACATCCAATTGAAATTTCTGGGCAGTTTTTGGAAATTTGTCCAGTAAGAATCATCATTTATTAAACTTGTGTGTCGCCTGATTGTCAGTGACCCTGGGCAGCTCACAACAATCAAATAAATTACAATAAAATCAATAAAAGAGAAAAGATGGCAAGCATGATGAAGCAAGTAGTCTTACTCTCCCTCGCCAAAGGCCTGGGTGAAGAACCAGCAAATCCTTTATTTACTGGACTTCAGTTTAGCAGTCTCTTGATGGAAATCTCTTTACCATTTTACATGTGCATAAAATCCCATTCATATTTATGCATGCATAAACTGTATATAATAAAAAATATACATATAATGCATTATGTACTAACTTCAATAAATAGAATGTGTTCTTCAGACAGGGTTTATTTGTGCCTGTTAAGGAGCTGGGTCTCTTCTGTAATATGTTTTTATTAGACATTTTAGATAACCCTAACCCAGAATATATTTAATTGATGCTGAATAATGGAATACATTATACCAGTGATGGCGAACCAATGGCATGTGTGCCACAGGTGGCATGCGGAGCCATATCTGAGGGCATGCGAGGCGTTGGCCTATGTCAGCTCCAGCACACATGCACGTACTGGCCAGCTGATTTTTGGCCTTTTCGGCCGTTTTCGCTCTCCCCAGGCTTCAGGAAAGCCTCCTGAACCCTGGGGACTGCGAAAAACGGCCCAACAGGCCAACTGGAAGTTTCCGAACTTCCAGTTTGCACGTTGGGCCATTTTTCGCCATCCCCAGGCTTCAGGAGGCTTTCCTGAACCCTGGGAACAGCGAAAAATGGCCCAACGGGCCTACCGGAAGTCCGGAGGCTTCAGTGAGGCCTGTGCGCATGCGTGGGGGGGCAGCGTGGGGGGGGTTGTGCGCATGCGCGGGGGAAGGGCATTGCATTATGGGTGTGGGTTCGCGCGCGCACACCCTTTTAGCACCCGAGCCAAAAAAGGTTCGCCATCACTGCATTATACTATCTTAAAAGCTTGAACATAACTTGTAAGCTCTAGTTGTAAGGAGCCACGGTGAGTGCAATACTGCAGGCTACATCTGCTGCCTGCAGGCTGCCTGCAATTTGGCAGTTCAAATCTCACCAGGCTCAAGGTTGACTCAGCCTTCCATCCTTCCGAGGTGGGTAAAATGAGGACCCAAATTGTTTGGGGCAATATGCTGACTCTGTAAACCGCTTAGAGAGGGCTGTAAAGCACTATGAAGTGGTATATAAGTCTAAGTGCTATTGCTATCCCCTCCCCCTCCCTGCTGGTCCTGCCGTATATACTCGAGTATAAGCCGAGTTTTTCAGCCCACTTTTTGGGCTGAAAAAAGCCGCCTCGGCTTATACTCGAGTCAGTGAAATTGGCCAAAGCGGGCGGTCCTTAGAATTCCCCGAACGGGCTGGCGCAACCGGGCTGGGGTGTCCCCGGCGTGGGGGAACCGGTCCTTGTCTCCACGTGCTGCGGGGATCAGCGGGGAAGAGGGCGAGAACCAGCCTCCGGGGCGGCGGCATGAACGAGGGTGAGGCGGAGGGTCCTCCGCGGCTGGCCCTTTGCAAGGAGATGTGCCTGGCGGGGGAGTTCTGCCGGCAGCGGCGGCAGAAGCGGCTGCACCGGCTGGAGCTGGACCCGGATCGCCAGCCGGACCCTGCGCGGGCGGTAAAGGAGTTCTCCCGCCCGGCGGCTGGCCAGGCTCCCCCGCCGCCTTGCAACCTCCGCCCACCGGCGGTGCTGCTGGCCACGGTGCATCACCTGCTGGGCCGGTCGGTGGCCGAAGCCAGCGAGGTCTCCCCGGCCGAGCGCTGTGCCTTCGTGGCCGACCGGCTGCGCGCAATCCGGCTGGCTCTGGCTCTGCAACGCACGCACGCCGCGCCTTCCGCCGCCCTGCTGAAGCGCGCCTTGCTTTACCTGCTGCACGCCGGAGCCCGGCTCTGTAACCAGGCGCCCGCGCGCTTCAACGCCCACCTGCACGACGGGCAGCTCCGCGAGACCTTCGCCGCCCTGCGCCGCGCCTACCACCGCCCCGACGCGCATCCTGCCCAGCCGCGCTTCCAGGCGCTCTAGCACACATTCAGTGTCATCACAGCACAGTAAAAGCCTAGATCACATACTGTTCTCAACCATCTCTAGCAAAGTATTTGGGCTATATAAAACAGGATAATTAAACTAGTTTGTCTAATGAAGTCTAAAAATAAACAAGATCGGGTATCCCTATTTTTTCTAATAACGAAAAGTATACTCTTATCAATAGTGATTGACGGATCTGTCATAGTGTTAGAGTCTTTCTCATTCTCTTTTTAAAGGTCATAATTACGCTTTACGCATAATAAAAATGACTGAAGAGAGATAAACTTTCTTGATATTCCTTTCTGCATTTTGTTCAACTCTTTCCTATGTCAACAATAAAGTCAAAATACAGCTCTGAACACATCTAATTGTCTTCTGAAATCCATCATAATAAAACAAATAGCTAGAGGTCTAAAACATTTTTAAAAAACACTTAATAAAATAGAATCCATCCATCTTCAAATTCTGTTTTAAATATTTAATAGTCAGGACAGAGTTTGGTTACTTACTTTACAACAATGATTTATGAAAACACCTTTTTTTCTGTACAGAAAAACAAACACGGTAGATACCCAAATGACTGTTACATAAAAAGGAATTATAGGACAATAAAATCACAATGCCTTTTTTTGGAAAAACATAATTGGGAACCTTGGTGAAATCACTTCTAAAACAATTCACACCTCTATTCTATCAAATCAAAATATCACAGGATGCTCATATAGGATAACATGGTCTGAAATGGACCAACACAATTTTGTCACAATCGGCCATTTTACTTGTAGCTTAAAACCAGCAGCTATGTTCCTCTGCTATTCTGACTTAAACAACATGTTCTCATGTTTGAACTCTTCCTGCTCTACCACCTGGGTGAGCCGCGGGGGTCGTAGTCCTGGGATTTGGGTGGGTGGGTGGGTGGGGGCAGTATTAATTTAATTTCATTTAAATTAATTTCATCTAATTTCATTTAATTTAATTAAAAGTTCTTCTAAGACGCCCAATCCCATAGGACTATTGTTTTTATTGACCCTCTTTTCCACTTACAGAGCTAGTTTACTGTTTTTCTTTGAAATAAATATTCAAAAACATTATTGGTATCTATTTTTATTTTTGAAATTTACCGGTAGCTGCTGCATTTCGCACCCTAGGCTTATACTCGAGTCAATAACTTTTCCAGTTTTTTGTGGTAAAATTAGGTGCCTCGGCTTATATTCGGGTCGGCCTATACTCGAGTATATACGGTAAGTCTAAGTGCTATTGCTAAGCAAAGCATAAATATCAAGAACCATAGTTAATACAGTATAAATCATAAAATGAAATTTGTGAACAACAGTAAACTCAGTCCATACTACTAAAAGTCTGTTCTGCTTTAGAAGTGCTATAATGCTGTAATATAGACTTTATGCCTTATTTTAGTCATTGAGGGATACACCTACAATTAATTAAACTTTTGACTGTTGAAGCATCTATTCCTAGTGTCTCCTTCTGTTCCTTACTCAGTGTGTCACTGGCTTCAAAGTCTTATTTAGCATATTTGCTCACTTGAGAACCTGGTTACAAATCACACCAAAAACAGTCCTGTGTACTTGTAAAAACAGAGTATAGATCCCTAAAATGCTGCTTTTCACTCTCAGTTTAGAAAATCTTTGTAGAAGATCAATGCATTAGTAGTTGCTGAAGAGTTCCAGAAAAATTAACAGGGTAATTCTTCTGTCTTTCCTGACATCTCTCATCCACCACACTGACCAGAGCAGAGTATTCTGGAAGCTGAAGACAGATGGGGCAAATGCACGGAGGGATCTGAGGCTGCAATTCCAACAGGCAGTAGTGTGAACTAGCAGGTGTATAAAATTGGAACAAACAGAAGAAATTCCTTAATAGTGCTGTAGTCATACATAGCAAGGCTGAAACTTGTGCCTTCCTGTTTTATAATTTAGACTGATCTCTCCAAATTAGTAAATTTAATTTAATTTAATTTAATTTACTGTTCTTATAAGCCGCCCAATCCCGTAGGACTCAGGGCGGTGTACAACAGAAAGAAGAACAATCAATGAAAATACAATAATACAATACAATACAATAAAACAATTTAAAAAAAATACAAAAGTTAAAACCAGTCAGTTTTTATGAACTTCAGTTTGTCAAGGTTCCAAATAGTAATCAAGCAGAAATCAGAGTCCAAGGCAAAATCTTCACCAAAGTTCCAATTTATTGCAGATACCATGTTGGCAATTCATGGGAAAACCCAAATCTAACTTGTCTCCCAAGTTCCCTTTCAATAGGAAACGGCCACTCCTTGTTCCCCACCCCAATCCGGGTCACATTGCCCACTAAGCTTCTGCCAGCGTGGCAACCCCTCCTTGCAGGTGCTGGACAAGGATGACCTTGGAGAAGCCACGAAGAATGTGCTATCTGCCGCTTCTCACGCTCTCTGCTTCTCTGTAGAATGTTGTTCTATGTAGAATGGTGGCAAACGATGCTTTGACACAGTTCTTATGACTAGAGGATACCAGATTGAGAGACGTTTCTATAGATTCACCTCAGAAAGTAGACATACAATCCATCCTGGTATGTCAGGTGAGAAGCTGGACTTACATAGTAGTTCTCCCTCCAGTATTTTGAATGGATATTCTGGTTGACGTTTTTGCTGTGCCCCTGTGTATGCACCCTATGTCCTTAGATTGTTAATTCATTTACTGGTCTTACGATGAAGATTCTCAGTCATCCAGGTAGAGTTGTCTGGAAGTTGAGTCATGGCAACTGTTTTTTTGTTTTTGTTTTGTTTGAAACATTTTGCTGCTTATCCAAGTAGCTTTGAAAGATAAGCAGTGAAACGTTTCAAATCAAAAAAGAAGTCCAGTTGCCATGACTCAACTGCCAGATTATTGGTTTTACATTGAATAATTTTTAAAATTATTTCTTGAAAGAGAGGAGGACAGAAATAGTTCTCCTTTCTGGATTTCACATGATTTTGTCAAATCTTCATTCACCATAATCTGAGCTTTCTGGAGTGTACATATGGACTTCAGACCCCGAATAAAGCCTGATCCAAAGTCCATCTTTTCCACTACTTTAAACATAAAGGCCCAGTTCAAGTTGTCAAATGCTTTTTCCACATCTAGAAAAATTAATGCAACCTGTTTGTCACTATGTTGTTGTAAATATTCAATTATATTCAAAATTACACTCACATTATCTTTACCACGAGCAGCTGTGGGGCACTCTGATCATTGCATGATTCACCTTGTACCTGCTTACAGGCAAAGACTTAAAACCACAAAACCAACAATTAAATCAGTGAAGACTTGGACTGAGGAGGCAAAGTTAAAGCTACAGGCTTTCTTTGACTGCACTGATTGGAATATTTTTGAAGATACCTCTGCAGACCTGGATGAACTCACAGATACTGTAACATCATATGTCAGCTTCTGTGAAGACTTATGTGTACCGACCAGGAACTTGCGAATATACAGCAACAACAAACCTTGGTTCACAGCTAAACTTAAGCAGCTACGTCGTTCCAAAGAGGAAGCCTATAGAAAAGGTGATAAAATGCTGTACAATGAGGCCAGAAATGTATTAACAAGGGAGATCAGAGCAGTAAAAAGAAGCTACTCTGAAAAGCTAAAGAATCAGTTCTCAACAAATGAACCAGCAAACGTGGAGAACTCTTAAAAATATCACTGGTTATGGCAAACCACCTTCCCAGGCTGAAGGAAATCAGCAACTGGCAGATGACCTGAACGTGTTTTACGTGTTTTACGGCAGGTTTGAAAGGAAACTACAGCCACTTATCTCCACAACCCCCATCTCAGAGACACCAACAACAGCCAAGCCTCCTACAACTGACCCCATACCATTGGGTTCACAACCCCTAGTGATAACAGAAAAGGAAGTGCAAAACCTATTTCACAGAAAAAAGCCAGGAAAAGCTCCAGGCCCAGACAAGATAACTCCTTCTTGCTTAAAAGTCTGTGCTGACCAATTGGCTCCCATCTTCACCCTAATCTTCAATAAATCGCTAGAGATGTGCTATGTTCCTTCTTGCTTCAAACGCTCTACTATCATCCCAGTGCCGAAGAAGCCTACCATCAAGGAACTGAACGACTACAGACCAGTTGCTCTAACATCTGTAGTTATGAAAACCTTTGAAAGGCTAGTGCTGTCCCACTTGAAAACCATCACAGATCCACTGTTAGACCCCCTACAGTTTGCATACCGAGCAAACAGATCGACAGATGATCCTGTTAATATGGCTCTGCACTACATCCTACAACATCTTGAATCTCCAAAGACCTACGCAAGTGTCCTCTTTGTAGACTTTAGTTCAGCATTCAATACCATCATTCCAGACACTCTTCTAACTAAGCTAAACAAGCTAGCGGTACCTGAACACACTTGTAAGTGGATCATAAGCTTCCTAACAAACAGGAAGCAGCAGGTGAAGCTGAGCAGAATCACATCAGATGCCTGTACAATTAGCACAGCCCCCCCCCCCCAAGGCTGTGTGCTCTCTCCACTTCTCTCTCTATACCAATGACTGCATCTCTAACAATCCATCTGTTAAACTACTGAAGTTCGCAGATGACACAACAGTGATCGGACTCATTTGAGACAATGATGAATCCGCATACAGACGGGAGGTTGAACAACTAACCTTGTGGTGCGACCGGAGCAATCTGGAACTGAATACACTCAAAACCGTAGAAATGGTGGTAGACTTTAGGAGAAACCCTCCCATACTTCCACCTCTTACAATACTAGACAACACAGTATCAACAGTAGAGACCTTCATATTTCTAGGTTCGACCATATCGCAAGATCTAAAATGGACACCTAACATCAAAAACGTCATCAAAAAAGCACAACAAAGAATGTTCTTTCTGCGCCAACTCAGAAAGTTAAAACTGCCCAAGGAGTTGCTGATACAGTTCTACAGAGGAATTATTGAGACTGTCATCTGCACCTCTATAACTGTCTGGTTTGGTTCTGCAACCCAACAAGACAGACACAGACTTCAGAGGATAATTAGAACTGCAGAAAAAACAATTGCTACCAACCTGCCTTCCATTGAGGACCTGTATACTGCACGAGTAAAAAAGAGGGCTGTGAAAATATTTACAGACACCTCACATCCTGGACACAAACTGCTTCAACTCCTACCCTCAAAACGACGCTATAGAGCACTGCACCCCAGAACAACTAGACACAAGAACAGTTTTTTCCTGAACGCCATCACTCTGCTAAACAAATAATTCCCTCAACACTGTCAAACTATTTACTAAGTCTGCACTACTATTAATCTTCTCATCGTTCCCATCACCCTTTTCCTCCCACAAATGACTGTATGACTGTAACTTTGTTGCTTGTATCCTTACAATTTATATTGACTTGTTCCTAATATGATTTGATTGCTTATTTGTACCCGGACTGTCATTAAGTGTTGTACCTTATGATTCTTGACGAACTTATCTTTTCTTTTATGTACACTGAGAGCATATGCACCAAGACAAATTCCTTGTGTGTCCAATCACACTTGGCCAATAAAATTCTATTCTATTCTATTTTCTATTTTCTATTTTCTATTTTCTATTTTCTATTTTCTATTTTCTATTCTATTCTATTCTATTCTATTCTATTCTATTCTATTCTATTCTATTCTATTCTATTCTATTCTATTCTATTCTATTCTATTCTATTCTATTCTATTCTATTCTATTCTAGTTGAGTTTTAGGTAAGAAACCACACTGGTCTTCATGTAAATCCTGTAAAACTTTTTATAAAGTCTTTCAGCTAAAATAGATGTAAAGAGTTTGTAATCATTAAGGAGAGAAATTGGCCTGTAATTCTTCACAGAAGTTGAATACAATCCATCTTTGGGTATTAAAGAAATGTAGGCATTCTTCCAAGAGTCCGGCATAGGGTTCCCCTGTAGGATAGAATTCATTAAGTAGTTGATCTTCAAAAATTTTGTAAAATCCACTCGGTAGGCCATCTGGTCCTGGAGCTTTGCCTGTTTTAGCTCTATTAATTGCTTCTATTATTTCAATGATTGTTATTGGACTGTTGAAAATTTGCTCGTAGTTTTCTGATACTTTAGGAACATTTTTGGTTGATATACCCTGTTTCCCCAAAAATAAGACATCCCCTGATAATAAGCCCAATCAGGCTTTTGAGTGCATGGCAATAAGGTCAAGCGCTTATTTCAGGGTTCAAAAAATATAAGGGTCTTATTTTGGGGGAAACACTGGTATAATCCTCCATACTGTCCAAAGAGATTTCTTGTTCTTTATATAAATTGGTATAGTAATTCCAAAAAAGTCTCAGAATGTTTTTGTTATCCATGTAAGTCTTATTCCCCTCTTGAAGCTTAGTTATCTTCTTTTCTGTCTGTTTTCTTAGTGTGTATGCCAACCATCTCCCTGATTTATTTCCATGTTCACAAAAGTGTTCTTTCGTATATCTAAGTTTCTTTTCAATATCTGAAACAGTCAACAAAAATTTTTGTTGTTGCAATAATTTTAGTTGATTAAGTATGTTAGAATCTTCTGGTGAATTCTGGAGTTCTTCAATTTAATTTCTTGTAACACATTTTGATTTTTTTCATCCATCTTCCTCTTGATTACAGTACTGTATTGCATTGTATAAAATGTCCTCATATCACAGCCTTACAAGCATCCCAAACTGTTTTCAAATTGGTTCCCTTACCTAAATTATTATTGAAATAATCTTGGAGTATCTGTTTACATTCAATGATCTGTGGCCTCTGCAAAACAGACTCTTCTAATCTCCATTTAAAATACTGAAAACCAAATTTAAGGTGTAAAGACACTGGATTATGGCCAGAAAACGTTTTTGGAAGAATAGTAACTTTAGTTGTTTTTGACGGATAGGAATTTTCCTATCAAGAGGTGATATAGGATCTTGCTTCCCTGAAGTCATTCTCACTTAGAAAATAAAACCGAGATTCAATTCTAATTAACAAAATATTTATTTTAGTACAAAAGTAACAAAAGAATATAAACCTTATGAAGCTACATTTTCTCACCTAAGAATTCACGTCTGCCTCGGGCGAGGCTTCAGGAGAAGAAGAAAATGGTAGGAGGAGACAAACTCCTGGAATGCACGCATGCGTAGTAAAACATATCACATGTCTGCTTGATTAGGAAATACAGTAAACCTAGAAATAGTAGAGATGCACAACTGGCAATCTTCACATCGTGACAGTTTTGTGAAGTAAATTTTTTGTAATCCAAATCTTATCAATTCTAGAAAAGGATTTGTGTCTCTGAAAAAAAGGTAAAGTCTTTTGTTAGTCCATTTTTACACCTCAAAACATCAATCAAACCTAAAGTATTAGTCAGTTCAAAAAAAGTTTGGGGCAGTTTTCCTTGTGTTTCTTTAATTCCTTTATCAGCTGATCTGTCCATTTGTGGGGCTACTACCCCATTGTAGTCTCAAATTATACACCAATACTGAAAACAATAGGGAGAGTAAGTGTTCGGACAAATGTCTAAAAAATGTGGCCTTCTCCATAGAGGGTGGAGCTAGCATCCAGACATGGGTTGTCCTCGTCCGTTCATCCAATAGGACTGAGTCTTTTTTTGGCTGATTATTCCTGCCCGTGTGCCAGGAACCCCAGTTTCACTCAGTCCTCAGACAAGGACGGATGTGTGGTTGCTGTTGTGGCTTGCCCGCGTCCCGTGCAGCTGGTCGAGGATCCGGAGGCCCTAGAGGCGCCCGTGGCGTGGCACTATCACCCTGTGTACCTGGCACCTGAGTCTGACAGCGATGAGGACTCAGTGCCAGAGGAGGAAGACCAGCCAGGGCCTTCTGCACCTTCTCAGCCGGTGCAGAGTGAGTCCTCAGAGGAAGAGGAGCCTCTGCTGGATGCTAGGGCTCACAGAGCAGCCAGCAGAAGGGATCGGCTTTACAGCCGGAGGTCTCCTCGCAGGTAAAGCTGAGGGCTAATGAGCCACGCCCTCAGGCTATTTAAGTCCTGGAGCACGCCTGAATTGTTGCTGGAAGCAACACCTGTGTTCTGCGAGCATTCAAGACTTCTTTGTTCCAGCTCTGATTCCTGTATTTTTGAAATAACAACTCATTGCTTTGGATTCCGGGACTCCTGCCAACTCCAGTGAGTACCAAGATAAGAACTCAGTAATTGCCAGCTTTGCTTTGAACATTTGAACTCTGGCTGAAAAGCTCACGGAGATAATATTCACCAAGAGTCCCGTGCCGTTTGTTTCTGGACTTTGAAAAACACTGACTCTTTACTAAGAATATTTATTAGTAAAACTTCTTGATTTCTTTTGGCAAACGGTTGTGTGCGTGTCTTTTCTGGGGTTCCTGTGCTGGGACACAACAGTTGCTAGATCTCCCTCTATCGAGAAATTGAATTTTTTTTCCAGTCACCTCTTCTACTAGAACTGTGAGTTGTCTACCGGTCCCTCTCCACTGGGATCGCTGTTGTTATATGTTTAGAGCCAGGTTTAAACTGGATACAGCCGATTGCCTCCTCATCCTGTAGGCAGCTCTGTTTAAGCCTGAGGGGCCGTTCTGGCCTTCCATGCTGCAGCCAGAGTTAATCACTCCGATTATCAGCTGATGGAAATTTTACAGGTGTTTTTTCTTGGTGAAGGGAACCCGGTTCTCTCAAATTGAGGCTAAGAGTGGCTGGAGGAGTTTTATATGCTCCCCCACATGTAAAGTGTGCGTTGCAGCTTAATCTCTAAGTCTGGAGCCGGGGGGGACCCGGTCCTAGCAGCTGCGGTCCCAAGTGGACTTTTTGGCCACCGGAGTTTAACTCTGTGTTTAAATCGGCTAAGGGTGCAGGCAAAGGCTCCTTGCATCGAATGAGAGCTGAAGCGGTTTTTCGCCTTTGGGCCTCGTGGCCAAACGCGGGGCGCCATTTTAACGGCTAGCGAGCTCGCTGGCGCCATTTTGAAAGTGGGCGAGGTTGCGGCCGGCATTTTGGGTAGCACCCGAATTATCGAGTCACAGCCTTGCACTATCAGGAGTCACGGACTGCCCGCGTGGTCAATTTAACTCCCTTGCCTATCGTGCCTGATTTCGTTTGAGGCCAGATTGGCCTTGAATCGGCTTGGCTCTCTGTCTGGCGTGGCTAGTGCTGGCAGCAGAGCGGTAGTACTGGGGAGCACGTTCTCATCCGGCTCCATTTTAAGAGCCTCCCAGGATAGGCTAATAAGGGGAGGGGCCTAGTCAACCTGTTTACTATTGCCTAGCATTGCAGGTGGATTGTTTTTTTCGGACTACGGAAAGCCATTTGGAGCTCCTCATGGCATTAAGCATTACTGCACTTAAAGACCCTTTATACTTTTGCCATGCCTTGGCTTGATTTCTGGTGTTTCCTGTGCTTACTCGCCTGGAGTGCTGCCTTGCTGGGAATAACCAGCAGGCACCTATAAATCACTCAATTATTCAATTTATTTAAAAAAAAACAGGAAAGGAGGCAGAAATTATTATTATGATGATTACGCCAATGATAAACGGAGTATTTTCCCAAGTTCACGGGATAACCTTGTCATCTTTTTTCAACAGATTTCAGGGGAAGTGAGTTTCCCTATCTGACCTGCTTTCACCATGAGCTCTCAAGCGGGCAAGACCGATAAGGCCAAAAAGGGTGGCAAGCGCACCTGCAAATCAAAGCACACCTCTCGGCTAGAGGCCAATCCAGACAGGTCTGGTACTTCCAGTTCTCATAAGGATTCCCACAGCCTCCATCCTCAGACTAGCAGATCAAAAACTGCCGAGCGAGATGAACGTCGCAGGGACAGAGTACTAGAAAAGTTGTGCTCTCAGGCGGGCAAAGCACCCAATCCTCGGCCAAGTAGTGAGGAGGCCCCGACCCTGTCTCCAGTTTCTGGGTTGCCTGCTGATCAATTATCATTGGACCAGCATCGGGTCCAAGTTGCTCCCTCGGAGGTTTGGGGGATGCTGGCGGGGTCCTCTGCGGCCCCATCTAGGGCTCCTTCCAGGGAGGAAATTTCTGTTGCTGTTACTCCCTCTGCTGCCGGTTCATGTGACCCTGTCCAACCTGGTCCCTCTGGCCTCCAGGGTCCAACGATGTCAGCTGAGATGCAGGCCGTTATCTCCGCGGCCATCAGTAAAGGCATCGCTGAGGGCATGCATCAATTGGGCAGGTCCTCCTCAGTTTATTCCGGTGGTTCTCGTTTCGTCGTCGAGGATCCGGAAGGTTTTGATCCAGGCACCTGTGCCTCTGCCTACGTGGCATCGGAAGGTTCGGCAGGCTCTCACTCTGATGTGTCGAGGGAGGAGGGTGAATTGGGTCTGGATCTCTCAGAAGACGAAGGTCTCATTTCTGACCCACCTCAGGTATCGACCCTATTTCAGCCAGCGCTGTTTAAGTCTTTGTTGTTCAAGGCCAAGGCTTCCGCCAATTTGATCCAACTCCTCCCCCTACGGCTGTTCCACGTCCCATCACTGACCCGTTATTTGTGGAACCAACGGGTGAACTTGACGTCATCCCGTCTCCCCCTGTTTTCTTGGACGCTGTTCGCCGCCAGTGGACTGCCCCAGCTGCGGGTCCCATTCCATCATCACTGGACAAGAGGTTCTTCAATGTTCAGCAGGAATTGGCGGGGTCACTACAATTGCCTTCGATTGATGCTCCAATCTTGGCCATCCATTCGACCACCTCCATGCCGGGGGCTTCTGAGGAGCTCCTCAAGCCCGAGGACAGGAGGACGGAGTTAGTCCTCCAGAAGGCTCATCAGGCGGCTGCCTGGTCGGTTTGGGCTTCGACTATGGTGTCGTTCTTTACCCGCACTTCGCTTATCTGGCTTCAGCAACTTCAGGAGAGGATTCCCGTCGATGTACGCTCTCATCAAGACATCAACAAGCTTCTGGTTGCTGCCCAATTCTCAGTGGACACCACTCTCCAAGTGGCTAGGTTCTCGTCCCGGGCCATTGGTGCCTCCGTGGTGGCCAGGAGAATGCTTTGGTTATGACAGTGGCAAGCGGATACCCGTCACAAGTGGCGCCTTGCCTCCTCCCTCTTCACAGGACAGCAGCTCTTTGGAGAATCCCTGGACCCAATTCTCGTTGAGTCCAGGGACAAAAGGAAGATCCTGCCCTCCTTCTCCAGGAGGGGTCCCTTCCGCTATACGCCCTATCAGAGGCGGTCCTTTTGGGGTTCTGACTCCTCGGGGTTTCCTCCCAGACCCCAAGGTCAGTATGGGGGCAGGCCACGCCAGGGATCAGACAGACCCAACAGGGGCAAGCCATTCAAGCGACCATTTCGCGGTGGCGGCGGTCGCCCCTTCCGATGCTCCAAGTGAGGCTCCATCTGACCCTCCCATCGGTGGCCGGCTGGCCCTATATGCTGACAGATGGGAGGAGATTACATCAGATGCCTGGGTTAGGGAGACTATTCGATCAGGTCTCTCCATTGAATTTCTCTCCGCCCCCCCGAGGTTTTTTCTACGTTGTCCTGTGTCCAGGAATCCCACTAAACGGGTTCTCATGGATTCGGCCATCGCACACCTCCTGGACATACAAGCCATCCAGAGGGTGCCTGCAGACCAAATTGGACAGGGGTATTATTCCATCCTTTTTGTGGTCCCCAAATCCTCAAGGGTGGGGGGGTGGAGGACGATCCTTGATCTCAAATGCCTCAACCGTCTCGTTCGCTACAGGTGGTTTAAAATGCATTCATTAGCAACGATCCTTGGTAGTGTTCGGAGGGGAGACTTCTTAGCCTCAATAGACCTCAGAGAAGTGTACCTGCATATTCCGATTCGGCCAGCTCACTGTCAATATCTCAGGTTTTGCTATGCGGGTGTGCACTTCCAATATGCTGCTCTCCCGTTTGGTCCATCCTTGGCACCCAGGGTCTTTACCAAAGTCCTGGCAGTCGTGGCTGCCCACCTCAGGGGCGTCCCGATTCGCATCCAATGCTACCTTGATGACATATTGATTCAGGCCCCGTCCAGGCTCCAAGCGGTGCGGGACGTGCAGGCGACCCTCAGGCGTCTGGGGTTTTCCATTAATATGGGAAAAAAAGCCACCTGTCTCCACTCACGCGTTTAAACCACCTAGGAGCAGTTGTGGACTCCCAGGAGAGTAGGGTGTACCTTTCCCAGGAGCGATGGGACAGCATAAGACAATTGGTCTCTGTGATTCGGACTCAACGTCGGGTTCCCCTGCAAACTCTCTCTACGCTCCTGGAAAAAATGATCTCGTGCATATCAATCATTCCTTGGGCACGTTTACACTCCAGGGACCTTCACTGGTTTCTTCTGCCATTTCAGAAGTCGGGGAGGGCCTCCTCGTTAGTGAAGGTTTCCCTCCCATCGGAGGTGTGTCGCTCGCTCCTCTGGTGGTCCTTGGGGGCCCTCTCTAAGGGGTACCTCTTCCACGAACTGGAGAGGCTCACTGTAACCACAGACACCAGCCTGTTATGTTGGGGGTCCCACTCCCAGACCACCATGGTTCAGGGCCGCTGGACCGGGGCGGAGGCGAGCCACAGCATCAATAGGTCAGAGTTGCGGGCCGTGTACCTGGCTCTGAGGCAGCTTCGTCCCTTGACATCTGGCAGACACATCCTGGTGCTCATGGACAACGTGAGCGCAAAGGCCCACATCAACAGCCAGGGGGTACGGGACTTCCGCTTGGCTCCGCAGGCATCGAGGACGCTCCTCGTTGAGCGCCTGTTCCGAGGTCCCATAAAGCCGCCAGAACAGCTGTCTGGCGGCTTGAAAATCTTCTCCCCGGGCTTAGGGGAGAGATGAGAGCCGACAGGTGAGGGTAGAGCCCCCCTAGTGCCCCAGGAGACAATCTGGGGCGCGAAGGGTGAGGGGTCCCCAGGTAGCCTGTCATTTGCTCCAGGACTTCGGATGCCTCCGCTTTTGCGGAGCAAGATGCCGCGACCAGCTCTGCTTTCAAGATGGGATTTATAACACTTTGATTTACTGCAGACAGCAGACAGAGAAAGGCAGGAGACTCGAATGGCAAGTACCTTAACTTTAACTCCATTGCTGACTTTCACTTCGGAAGTTACAAATTAACTGAGCTAACAAGTAACAAAATGGCGATTGAAGCTTCAAAGGGTGTGGAAAGTGAAAGCTAGAATGAAAGTTTCGTTGCGTTAGCAGCCCTTTGTATGAAAATGCCTGACTCTGAGGAATTTTTTTCTTTCTCTTTGACTTTGGAATAAAATAACAAATCTAATTTTAAAACCTAAATGGCTTTAAAACCTGGAAAGACTGTTTTTAATAAAGGATTTGATAGTCCTCCTGCTCACATTTTAAGAATGCAATCTATTGTTTATTCAGAAAATGCCTGACTTTGATGATTTTTTTTTCTTTCTGACTCTGGAGATAAAAACTTTAAAGTTGATTTTCATTCTGGAAGGGAGGAATTCTCTTTTTTTTCCTTTTTGATTTTGGTGGATAAAAAATAAAAAGTTGAAAATTCTAAATGGCCTTAAAATCTGGAAAGACTGTTTTTAACAAAGGACGTTATGGTCCTCCTGCTTATATCTCAAGAATGCAACCTCCTGCTTATATTTCAAGCATGCAATCTAATGTTTATTCAACTCCTCAACAGACTTTAACGCTTGAAAAGTTACAAGAAGTTTTAAAAGTCAGGAGAGATGAATTGGTTATGGAGTTTACCTCAAAAATTAATGATCTTAATGAAAAAATACAGGCTGTTTCAGAAGAGATTGTAATTAGGAACCAGCAATTAAGGGAAGATACACTTACGGCATTTAAAGGACTGGTAGGAAATATGGAAATTTTGGAAGAGGAGGTGGCAGGAATTAAGCAATCTGTGACAACTTTGAGTGACAACATAGAAGAGGTTCAAAATAGAATTGAAAAGTATGAAATCGAGACATTAATGATCCAATATAGAAATATGGAGTTTGCTTTAAGAATAAGAGGAGTACAGGAGAACAGACAAGAAAACCTAAAACCAATGACGGTGGAGGCATTTGTGCAAATGCTGGGGGTGTCAAAAGAGGAACTGGATATGCAGATTGACAAGATATATCGGGCCAATTCTTGGATGGCTAAAGAGAAACATCTGCCACGAGATATAGTAATATATTTTAGTACAAGGACATTACGTAATAAAATTCTACAGGCGACTTTCAAGAACAAGCTCCAGATAAATGGACACGAGGTGATGACAATGAAAGAAATTCCCCCCAGAATGTTGAGAGCTAGAAAGGATTATGCCTTTTTGGTGGAAGAAATGAAAAAACAGCAAATACAGTACAGATGGGAAGCCCCAGTTGGTTTATCATTAATATATTTGGGAAAGAGATATCGGCTCAATACGATATGGAAAGCAAGAGATTTTTTATGAAAAAGTGCTAGAGGCCAAGATATCTAAAATACCAGAAGGAAGAAGAATGGGGGATTTACAGAACCAGAGTGATATTTGCAATTTGGATTCATTTGTGATACAAGGAGAGATAAAGGATCAGAGTCAGACCATGCAGCTATATTTAAGGATGAATCAACACAACAAAAAATCAAGTTGACAACTCAAGAAATTATCAAATCACAAGTGGGTGGAAGAGTTGGATCTAAAGGTCGAATGAGAAGAAGGAACAACTAGAATTTGGCTTTAGTATGGGTAATCGTAGGCCAGATGGAGAGAAGACTTAAAATTGTATCTAGCACTAAGAGGACAATCTGATAATAGAAATAAAAGATAATAGTTAAATGTATATAGAAAGGTTGTATAAAGTGCTAATGGAATTATTTTGAGAAAATGAGTTTAAGGATTGTATGAAAATTGGGTTAAAATACTGGAGAAATTATAAGGATGGTAATATGGGGAAAGACCAATTTATAATCTAAATGTGGGTAATATGAAGATGTTATGTATTTTTGCATATGATGGTTATATTAAGAAAAAAAAGAAAAGAAAAAGAAAAGAAAACCTAGGCCTTTTGGATAAAAATATGGTGGACCATTTAAAATATGTTACAGAAAATATTAAGTTTATAACATAACTTTTCCTGTTGAGAACAACTATGGACTGTACTGTAATTAAGCAAGATGACTCTAAATGCCAGGTATGGCATGCCACCACGGAGGTTTAGTGCTGAAAGAAGGATCGTTTATTATTGAGGAATTGATGTCGACGGTTGCGCATCTGGCTGGAAGGTGAAGAAAAATTTCCCTTTTCTTTTTTTGTATTATCATATTATATTCTAAGGACTATTTAAATGGAAGATATATAGTTACAATTTTATATATTGGAATGTTAGATTACCAATGTTATACATTTAATTTTTAGATTATGTTTTAAAAGTTTTGAGTAATCAGGAGTTAAAGAACTAGAGAAATTTTGAAATTAACAATGTGTTAGTATATTTTAATATTATGCTTATTGTATACTATACCCTGTGTTTTTTCTGGGAAGTTGGGGGGGCGGGTGGGTGAAAGGGGTGGAGGGTAAGGGGGGTGGAGGGGTGGGGGTTGGGGGAAGGGGGGGAGAAAAGAGAAAAATGTTTGTACTTTGTACTAATAAAACTTTTTGAATAAAAAAAAGAGAAGAAAGACGGGGGGGGGGGTTAGGCTGTGTGTGGACTTCCAGGGGATCAACGCTGTGTGCATCCAAAATACGTACCCCCTCCCTCTTATGAAATACTTGTTGAACCACCTAGCCAAAGGCAAAGTGTTCACGAAGCTAGATCTAAGAGAGGCGTACTACCGAATACACATAAGGGAGAGGGACGAGTGGAAGACAGCCTTCAACTGCCCTCTGGGGAGCTTCCAATTCAGAGTCATGCCATTTGGACTCCAAGGGACTTTCTTTATGCACTTTATCCACAGTCTTTATGCAATACATAAATGAGGTGCTTCACCCCCACTTGTACAAGAGGGTGCTCGTTTATTTAGATGACATTTTCATCTTCAGTGAGACCCTGGAAGAACACGTAAAGCTGGTGCGGCAAGTCTTAGAAAAACTTCTGGCTGCCAAGCTATACGCAAAACTGTCAAAGTGTGAATTCCACAAAACCTCACTAGACTACTTGGGGTACCGTATTTCCAGCGAGGGGATAGAGATGGACCCAGGAAAAGTGAAAGCGGTTCTGGACTGGCAACCCCCATGCACTCGCAAACAACTGCAAACCTTTTTGGGATTTGCGAACTTCTATCAACAATTCATCCCAGCGTTTGCAGAGGTGGCACTGCCACTAACCGAACTTCTAAAGACAGGGCCGTCGCCAACAAAGCCAAAGCCCAACCAGCCCATTGGGTGGACGATGGAATGCCAAAAAGCGTTCCAGAAGCTGAAACGACTCTTCGCCCAAGAGCCCCTTCTGTAACACCCTGACCCAGAACAGCAATTCATCATCCAATCCGATGCCAGCGATGTAGCTGTAGCAGCGGTACTTTTGCAGAAAAATGAAGAAGGCCAACTCCTGCCGTGCGCTTACATTTCAAAAAAGCTCACGGCCACGGAAAGGAGATGGGCCATTTGGGAGAAAGAAGCCTATGCAGTCCATTGGACATTGTGCACCTGGAGACAATTCCTAGAAGGGGGCAAGGTGCCATTCGAGGTGTGGACTGATCATAAAAACCTCGATGCCTTAAAAAGCCCTAGGAAACTGTCACCCAAACAAGTTCACTGGGCGCAATACTTCAGGAGAATTAAATTCGAGCTGAAGCACATTCTGGCTGGGAAGAACTTGATGGCAGACGCTTTGTCCAGAAAGCCACAATATGATAGCCGAAAAGAGCAAGAGGTGCACGCCCTCATCCCCCCTCAACAGGAGGAGACAGCAGCACAGGTTACCACCCGAGGCCAAGCCAGACGACCGGGCACTCCTGGCCAGGACAAATGGACCGCAACGCTGAAAGCGGCTCTGCCTAGTGACCCCTGGCTCAACGACAACAAATAAATTTTGACTATGAGGGAAGGCTTGGCATGGAAGGGATCCAAACTATACGTACCTGCCAGCTTGAGACTGGAAGTATTGCAACGAAGCCATGACTCCAAACTGGGAGGACATTTTGGATTCCTAAAAACTCTCCACCTGACCCGGCGCCAGTTTTGGTGGCCAAAGATGAAAGCTGAAGTGGAAGACTATGTCAAAAGCTGTGTCACATGCGCGACCAGAAAAAACCAGCCAGGGAAACCGCCTGGACTCCTGCAGCAAGTGGCTAACCCCAGTAAACCCTGGGAAGAAATCGCAATGGACTTCATCGTGGAACTCCCAGACAGTAACGGGAACACGGTGATTTGGACAGTTATCGACTTGTTTTCCAAGCAAGCCCATTTCATCGCTTGCTCAGGTGTACCGTCGGCCAGGAAACTAGCGAAACTATTTCTCAAACACATCTACCACCTCCACGGCGTCCCGAAGAGGATCATTTCCGACCGAGGCATACAGTTCACGGCCAAGTTCTGGAGAGAGTTCCTGAGGGCGATTGGATCCACACAAGGACTCAGCTCGGCTTTACATCTGAGTATGAACGGGGCAGCTGAACGTCCGAACGCAATGGTCGAACAATACATCCGTTATGTAGACTACCAGCAGGACAACTGGTCAGACTTGCTACCATTTGCAGAGGTGGCATATAACAACGCTGTCCACAGCAGCACGGGACTAACCCCTTTTCAGATTACCAGTGGCACGGAATTTGTTCCCATGCCTGAACTGCCGGTAGAAACCCCCACTTCCATGTCTCTCATGGAGTGGATGGAGACCCTAAAAAGGGGGTGGGAGAACACCAAGAAAGCAATAGCTGAAGCGGCAGAAGCATACAAGAAGCAAGCTGACAAGCACCGATCACTCCAGCCCCTCTTCCGAGTGGGGGATAAAGTTTTCTTGTCTACCAAATATATCAGGCTGAGGATGCCCAGCAAAAAGCTAGGGCCAAATTTCTTAGGTCCTTTCCCAATAGTTAAAATTATCAATCCAGTCACAGTTCAGCTGGAGTTGCCCAGACTATTGGGAAAAATCCATCCTGTATTTCATTGCAGTTTACTAAAACCAGTGATTGGGTCAAGTTTAAGGCCACAAACCCAACCACCCCCTCTTCCAGTAGTTATACAAGGAGAAACTCATTATGAGGTGAAAAAGATTTTAGACTCCAGAATGTATAGGGGTCAACTACAACATTTAGTACATTGGAAGGGGTACCCTTTGTCAGAAGCTACCTGGGTAAAAAGTTGGAATGTAAAAGCTGAAAGACTAGTTAAGCAATTCCATGATAAATATCCAGACAAACCAAAGGGTCCCCCTGGGGGGGGTTAATGATGCTGTGTTAACCCCCTTTGTTATTTTCTCTCTCTCCTGTAGGACACGGTCTTTTCCTGAGGGGAGGCCGCCTGTCAGGCCGAAGCCATTTTATTTGGAATCTTTGGCCTGCCACACTCTATACCCGTGTTGGCGAACCTATGGCACACGTGCCACAGGTGGCACGCGGAGCCATATCTGAGGGCACGCGAGGCGTTGCTCTATGTCAGCTCCAGCGCGCATGTGTGTGCTGGCCAGGTGATTTTTGGTCTTCCGGAGGGCAGAGGGGAGGCCGTATTCGCCCTCCCCAGGCTTCAGGAAAGCCTCTGGAGCCTGTGGATGGCGAAAAATGGACCCAACAGGCCTACCGGAAATTCGGAAATGAACTTCCAGTAGACCCGTTGGGCTGTTTTTCGCCCTCCCGAGGCTTCAGAAAAGCTGCCTGAAGCCTGGGGAGGGTGAAACATGGCCCAACGGGCCTACCGGAAGGGCCTCCTGACGCCTGGGGAGGGCAAAAAACAGCCCAACGGGCCTACCGGAAGTTCATTTCCGAACTTCCTGTAGGCCCATTGGGCCCGTTTTTTGCCATCCCCAGGCTCCGGAGGCTTTCCTGAAGCCTGGGGAGGGTGAAAAACGGCCCGACGGGCCACCGGAAGTCTGGAGGCTTCAGTGAGGCCTGCGCGCATACGCGGGGAGGCAGCGCGGGGGGTGTGTGTGTGCGCACATGTATGTGGGGAGGGCATTGCATTATGGGTGAGGGCATGCACGCGTGCGCTATCGGGCACTTGTGTGTCCTTTTGGCACCCGAGCAAAAAAAGGTTCGCCATCACTGCTCTATACTATTCTATTATGCATTTTCTATTGTGGGAAAATGGGAGGGGGGATGGTATGAGGTTGTTAGTATGTAGCCATAACAAATTCCTTCTAGAAAGCCAAGGTCATCCTTTGTCTCTGTGCCTCTGCACCTGCACGGAAGGAGATGGGTGGACTCTGCCAGTGTCACTGCGTTTTTTCTGTTTGTCAGATGAGCTTCCACTCTGTGCATTAGTAACCAGAGAATCCTTATCTCTATGTGTCTTGTGATGTGCCTGATTTATTGCGCATGTGTACTTTCTGTTCCTTTGTTCTCTTTGCTTTCATTCCGTCCGTCCGGACATATTTCTACTGGTGAGCATGTAGTCAGATATATATTTTTGTTTCTTTTATAATAAAAGCATTTATTAGAATTTAAGTTTCGGTTTATTTTATTTGAGTTAGCAGTCATGGAGAAGCTCGGTCTATTCTCCTCTGATTTACGGCTTCTCAAGAAGGGGGAGGCCGAGGAACTGTTTTTCGTTCAAACAGTGGTAGCTAGGATGGTTTTTAAAGTTTTTTTTCTTTTGGCTGCTACTCAAACTGATAAGATGTGTATAGGCTATTAAGGCTGATTTATTAGCTGCTGAGGTACGCCAATTAACTGCTGTAAATATGCCAAGAAAGAAAGGAAAAAAGATGAAAGCTAGGGCTCTCTCTTCTGATGAAATATCATGTCTCTCCGAAGAGGAGAAAAGGTGTTTTTTGTCCAGATTCGCACTTCTTCAATCGTCGACCGCTTCTGTGAGCAGATCTGAGGACGGCATTGAGGGCACAGTAGGAGGCAGTGTTTTGCACAGCGTCGTGACCGAGGTCAGTGAAAAAGTCGCCCCAAGCACACAGTTACTTAATGAAGAATGTTATAAAGATGCCCAGGAATATGAAATATTAGGAGCCAGGCCAAAAGGTCCACAAATGGCTGAACAGTTTATTCCCACTGAGAGAAAGAAAGATGAGCTTTTCAGAGAGAGAGAGCAAATTCCAATTAATCCTGCAGAGACGGTTTGGAATGCAACAATGCGTAGCTATCATGATAAGATAATTTTCATGGAGAATGAATTGTACAAAGCTAAAATGTGTTTTTCTAAGCTCCAGGCAGATGGGCGTGGCTCCCCTTTGTTTCAAATGGCAGCCTCCATTTTGGCTCCTTCTCCCTCGGCCACACCCACACAGCCACACCAGTGGTGGGTTCCTACCGGTGCGGTCCACTCTATAGCACCGGTAGCGGCCTGCTGGTGATGTCACAGTACCGGTGCGGTCGGTTGCCGGTGCCTGGGCGCCGCCATTTTTAAAAAAAAACTTTAATTTTTTTTTTAAAAAAATTCTTCTGCGCATGCCCAGAAGCCGAGCTTCCGGCACTGCGCATGTGCTGCCTTCCTACCTCACAGTGAGTCCAAGCAGGGGAGGATGGCTGAGGGAGCGCGTGAGACGCTGAAAGAACGGGCGGCAGGAGCTATCTCCATTCCCCTCCCTTCAGCAATCCGAGACGCCACGAACGCGCGGTGATGATCCTAGGCATTTTCGCACGTTTGAGGCTTCTCAAGCTGCTATGGGGAGGGGGAATGGGCGGCAGGACCTATCTCACTTCCCCTCCCTTCAGCAGTCTGAGAAGCCACGCCCACCCGGTCACATGGCCGGCAAGCCACACCCACAAAATAAGCCACGCCCACAGAGTGGTAGTAAAAAAATTAGGAACCCGCCGCTGAGCCACACCCTCAACAGGAGGTGTGTCAAGAAAGGGCTGCAGACACGTCACTTCCTATGTCACGTGATCTCCCTTCTGAAAGAGGAGAGTTTTTATGTACTGCCTGACACAAATGTTGCAGCACCATCTGCTGGCAGAAAAGCAAAAATGCATTCCACAGAAATCCAGCAGCACTTTGATGCTATGCAAAGAGGCTTCTCCACAATGACATTAACCCAAGAAAGCTTGCAGGCTGCCCTGCCACACATGTTTCCACAGGCTCAATCATTAGCACCCCCTGGTGGTGCAGATGACTATTTTAGCCAAATTCCTGTTTTAGATGAGGCACGCATACGATTAAGGCAGCAAAGGCAGATGCCAATCCCTGCAGCAGACCAGATTCATATGGCAGCTCCTGCACCAGTGGCAGACAGGGTGCAGCAACCACAGCCCCATCCAAAGGTGCAGCAATCACAGGCACAGCCTCAACCACAAGTCCAGCAACCACAAGGGCCTTCACAGCCAGTATCTCAGGTGTACATTCCTCAACAGACACCTTCTATTGTTCCACTGGCTGGTGATTCAAAATTAAAGCATTCAGGACAGAATTATAAGGCCTGGGTCACTGAGATAGGCCTGCTACTTCGCAGAGAAGGGACACATTTCATGGTGTTTACCCCTCCTGCCCAGCCTTGGTCTCATGCTATAAGAGATTTGGATACGAAAGCATGTACAACATTATTGCTGTCTATGGACGTTGAACTACAGGCTACATTTCCACCTGATGCAACTGCCCAACAAATTTGGGCTCAATTGAAAACATGCTACCGGCCTGTTTCAATTGAATCTACATGTTTGCTCTTATCTCATTTTCATGGTTCAAAGTTAAAGCCTGGTGAATATATTGGAGAGCATTTAACTAAAATGAAAGGAATGAGGAAGGATTTGGGCGAAAGAGGCTATGTTATTGATGATTTTCAAATGATCAGCATTATTATTAATTCATTAAATTATGAATGGAAAGATGCCATTACAAATATTAATCAAGTGCCAACAGCTCAACGCACAGTGGATCATGTGTGCAGAATTTTAACAGAAGAAGAAGCATTTATGCTTGCCACTCCACATTTGAGATGACCACCTGCATCAAGAGCTCCAGCGCGGCGCACCTTCTGAGGAAGAGCCTACGTTCCAAGGATGCCAAGATGCTATATCTGCAATCGTGTGGGACATGTAACCAGGGATTGTCCTCAACGGTTTCCAGCTCCTGTCCAGTACCAGCCCAGAGGAACAGATTCCAGAGGCGGCAGAGGCAGAGGTGGACGACAAGATCGTCGTGGTCCCAGGCGTGATCCACAAGCTCCACTTGCAACACTGGCGTTAACCAACGATCCACAACTGAGTACAGAATATGACAGACAACTTTTGTGGACTTTGGACAGTGGTGCAGCATTGCATGTTACATTCAGAAGAGAGCTTTTCACAGAGATGCACAATCCTGAACCTGAATTACAGACACTCTATTCTTTTTCCAATCATCCTTGTCAGGTCAAAGGAAAAGGAACTGTCTACGTTGAAGAGCTTGGTGCATTTATTCCTGATGTTTATTACATACCAACAGCAAATATCAGCTTGCTTAGTCAGGCTCATTTGTCTAGAGTATTAAAATTCCAGGTTCACCACCTCGAAAAAGCAAGTTACATAGTCAAAGATGGAGATATTGTTGCTGAAACCATGTTAATTGGTGGTGTTTATTACCTGAAGCCGAAGCCTAAAATGCAAGCACAGGCAAGTATACAAAAGAAGAGCACAGGCCCAGAGAGAGATGTCCCAGTGAGAGATCCTGTTGCTACTCCAAAGGCTCCTAAGGTTCCAAAGGCTCCTAAAGCCAACAAAGAGAAAATTGTGAAACAGGTTGCTCAGAGCAAGCCTGAGGTTCCTCATACTACTGTTAATGTTGAAAATTCACTAACTGGGAAACCTTTGCATTACAGGTGTATCCATACATGGCACAGAAGATTGGGGCATGCCAGTTTTCGTGTTCTTAGGAAAATGCCAGAGTTTGCAAAAGGTTTGGATCTAATGGGGTGTAAGGTGTTTTTGGATTGTGCTGTCTGCAAAAAGGCCAAATCCAAAGCAGCAGCCGTTCCAAAACACGCTACATGCCGGTCAACACGCATATTTGATTTGGTACATACTGACATTGTAGGTCCATTCAAACAGCCAACACTTGGTGGCAGGAAATATTTTCTAACAATTGTTGATAATTATTCTAGATATGGATATGTATATCCTATGAAAGAAAAATCAGAGACCTTTCAGATCTTTAAAGACTTTGCTGCTCTCGTTTGTAACCAACACGGAGTGAGCATTGCCAGAATTCAGAGTGACCGAGGTGCTGAATTCATGTCTCAGCGTTTCCAGGACTGGATGCGTAAGAATGGTATTCTTCATCAGACCTCAGCTCCTTACACGCCAGCTCAAAACGGAGTTTCAGAATGAAGATGAGGGGTTCTGCAAACCATGATGCGTTGTCTTCTAGAAGACGCTAATCTCAGTAATCCATACTGGGATGAAGCTGTCAAATATGCAAATTACATTGTCAACCGTACTTGGAGCAGTGTAATCGATCAGACTCCTTTCTACATGTTGTATAGTTACAAACCAGACCTCAAGAATCTCCATATTTTTGGTTCATACGCTATGGTGAACATTCCCGTAGTACAAAGAAGGAAAGGAGGTCCAACAGCAAAAAGGCTGAGATTTATGGGGATTGATGACAATTCAAAATGGAGCAAATTTATTGACTCTAATCATGTTATTGTGATTTCTCAATCTGCCAATTTTGAGGAAGATGCTGACTGGTCCAGGATTCATTCAAATTATCCTGGAGTTTATTTTCCCAGAGATGATGCCACTGATGCGCAGCCTGATGTTCCGTCTTCACAAGCCGTGGATGCTGACGCTAGCAACAATGATGAGGACGAGGACGAAGAGGAAGAAGATTGGACGATCGTTACGAGGCATTCCAAGAGGGCCACAAAAGATATTCCACTATGGACTTCCGGTTTGGCACCGCGGCTTCGCAGACACCCTTTTTAGGGCGTCCAATCCTTAGCACCATTAGCCCCCAGAACGGCAGGAAAACAGCTGTCTGGCGGCTCGAACATCTCCTCCCCGGGCAAATGGGAGTGAGGAGAGCCGACAGGTGAAGGTAGAGCACCCCAAATGCCCCAGGAGAAATTCTGGGGCGCGAAGGGTGAGGGCTCCCTAGGAACCTGTCACTGCTCCGGACTTTGGATGTCTCTGCTTTTTTTTTAGTGGAGCAAGAAGCCGCGACCAACTCCTGCTATCAACAAGAATCTTAGCATCTAGATTGCGGCAGGCAGAAAAAGCCAGGAGGCTCAGACGGCAAGTATCTAAATTTAACTCTAATGTGGATTCGCACTTCGGAAGTAACAAATTAGCAAAGTTGTAAGAAATGGTGCTGGAGGCTTGTGAGGGCATGGAAAGTGAAAGCTAAGAGGAGAGTTTCGTTTCACTAGCAGCCCTTTCTGTGAAAACTTCTGACTCTGACTCTGACTTTGTCTTTACCTAGATGAATATTTTCTTGGCTTCTGGCTTCTGATCAAAGCATAAAGTGTGAAGTGTAAAGTACAAAGATCTGCTGAAATTCTAAATGGCTTCTAAAAAAACTGTTTCCTCTAAAGGAGCAGGGAGCGCAGATAACTCCCCCAGTCACATTTCCAGAATGTCAGCCCCCCCTACACAGACTTTAATGCTGGCAATGTTACAAGAGGCTCTTAAAACGATGCAAGGTGAATTAGCTGCTGGATTTAATGTCAAGCTTAATGAAACTAATGAGAAAATTACTGAAATTAATGAGAAAATTAATGAAACTAATGAGAGAATACAGGATGTTTCTGAGGAGATTGGAACTCGTAATATGGAAATTAGGGAGGACATAATCGCCGCTTTTCAAGGTTTAGCCAACAATTATGAAATATTGGATCAAGAAGTACAAGAAATTAAACAAGCCACTGCAATTCTGGGGGGAAAAGTAGGAGAAATTGAAAATAAAATTGAAAAGGAAGAAGTTGACATAACAATGATGCAATATAGAAATATGGAGTTTGCAATTAGAGTGAGAGGAGTAAAAGAGAATAAACAAGAGAACCTGAGAGAAATGATGTTGGAAGCACTTGTGCATACACTGGGAGCAAGGAAAGAAGATTTGGCTTGGCAGATTGATAAAATATATCGGGTTAACTCATGGGTGGCTAAAAGCAGAAACCTGCCAAGGGATATTGTAATATACTTTTCTACAAGAACACTGCGCAATGATATTTTGCAGGCAACTTTTATAAATAAGCTCCAAGTGGAAGGGCAGGAAGTGATGACAATGAAAGAAATTCCCCCAAAAATGCTGAGAGCCAGGAAGGATTATGCCTTCTTGATGGAAGAACTGAGAAAACAAGTACAATACAGGTGGGAAATTCTAGTTGGCTTAGTGGTGACACACATGGGAGTGAGACATCGACTTAATACGCTAGATAAAGCTAGAGATTTTTATGAAGATGTCCTAAAGGCTGGCACACCAAGACCTCCAGAGGGAAAAAGAAAGGAAGATGGTACACAACAAGAGAGAGAAGAGCTGCTGAAAGTAGTTCAAGAAGGGGGAACCTCGCTGGCTATTCAATTGGATCAAAGTTTGGATGTACTGAATAGACAGGAAATGATTAAAGAACAAAGACAGACCAGAGCAGCTAAACGTAAAGAAGAATTAAGACAACAACGACTTCAGACAGTACTTCAAGAAATTCCTAAATCAGAAGCAGTGGGAGGAGCGAGACCAAAAGAAAGATCTAAGCTAGATCTTCAGGATGTGCTCCAGACGCTTCAGAAGCCCAGAGATGGGAATTAAATTCCTGACCTGGAATGTTAATGGCTTGAACTCCCCACAGAAGAGGAGGAAAATATTTCATTATCTTAAACAATTTAAGAATGATTTAATATGTTTACAAGAGACTCATATTCAGACACAAGACCAAAAATATTTGATAAATACAAGATTAGGTACACATTATGTTGCAGCAGCATCAGAAAAGAAAAATGGTATTGTCATATATGTGAAAAGAGACCTGATTGCCAAGTTAATTGAAGCAGATGATCAAGGAAGATTTTTAGCTATTGAACTTTTAACAAAAGGACAGAAAATACTTGTGATTGGTGTATATGCTCCGAATCAACAACAAGAAAAATTTTATGATCTTTTACACTCAAAGCTGACACATTGGGATTTATTTATTTATTTATTGTTTGTTTGTTCTTCTATGCCGCCCTACTCCCGAGGGATTACAAAACTTGTATTCTTTTAGGGGATTGGAACGGTGTTTTGGATGTCAAGCAAGACAAGAAGGGTCCTAAGCAAAATATTTTTTCAAGAGCAAGATTGCCTAAATCATTTTTTGAGATGATGGAAGACTGGGAACTGAGAGACATTTGGCGTGAAAGAAACCCAGAAAAAAAGGATTTTACTTTTTACTCAGATAGACATCAATCATTTTCAAGGATTGATTTTATTTTAATTACTAATGATCTTTTTTCTAGGGTAAAGAAAACGAAGATTTGTACAAGGGTACTGACAGATCATAGCCCAGTTTGGTTGGAATTGGAACCTGGTAAAGGACCCAGAAGGTCTTGGAGGTTAAATGATAATTTGTTTAGATATGAAGATAATGTAAAAGAGTGTAAAAAATTTATGAATGAATTTTTCGTTATGAATATGCAGAAGGGTACCTCAATGGAGATGGTTTGGGATGCAAGTAAGGCTTACATGAGAGGTATTTTGATATATTTGGACAATAAATATAGAAGGAAAAAGGAGCAAAAAAGAAAAGAATTGGAGGAAGATATTAAAAAACAAGAGAGGGCTTTAATTTTAAAACCATCAGATAAGAAAATTAAGGAGACAATTAATTTACTAAAAGGTCAATTTAATATGTTAATAGCAGATCAAGTGGCAACTAATTTACAATATGCTAAACATAATACTTTTTGCAATGCAAATAAACCGGGTAGGTGGTTAGCTTATATGCTAAGAAAAAAGCAAAAATCAAGGACCATAGAGAAAATAAAATACAAGGGTAAGGAAGTTTTTGAATATGAATTGATTAAAAAATCTTTTTTAGAGTTTTATTCAGGGCTGTATAAGAGTAGTAATGTCAAAGAGGAGGATATAGATAGATATCTGCAAAATGGGAATATCCATATAGCTTCCAAGGAGCAGATGGAAACTTTAAATCAACTGATAACCTCTGAGGAAATTTTGGCAGCAATTGAACAGCTAAAAGTGGGTAAAGCTCCAGGGACAGATGGTTTGACAGCTGTTTATTATAAAAATTTGCAGGAGAAAATGGTGGAACCTTTGAAGGTTTTATTTAACAATATACAACAAGGAGGTAAAGTACCCCCAACTTGGAAGACTGCTTTTATTTCTTTGATCCCAAAAGAGGGTCAAGAGGACACAGATCCCAAAAATTATAGGCCAATTTCACTTTTAAATATAGATTACAAAATTTTTGCTAAAATATTAGCAAATAGATTAATGATAATCATGCAACAAATGATTCATCAAGATCAAACTGGTTTCTTAGTTGGTAGACAAATGAAGAGTAATGTAAGACAAATAGTTAATTTATTAGAATATTTGGGAAGGAACAACCAGGTACCTGCAGTATTAGTGTTTTTGGATGCTGAGAAAGCTTTTGACAGATTGAATTGGCAATTTTTATTAAAAGTAATAGAAAAAATGCAGCTTGGAGATTATTTTACACAATCTATTAGGGCGATATATCAAAAACAAACAGCTCAAATACCGTATTTTTCGGAGTATAAGACGCACCTTTTTACCCTCAAAAAGAGGGTGAAAACTTGGGTGCATCTTATACACTGAATGCAGCCCCACCCAGCCACCCCCACCCTTTGGCCTCTGCCAGCAATTTACCTCTTTGCAGCAAACAGGGCAAAGCACAAGAAGAGCACAAGAAGAGATAAACTGCCTCCCGATCTACAGCTGAGAGGCTTGCAAGCCACGTGGTAAAATGAAACTGAAACTACAGTGGCTGTGATGAGACATATTGCTGGGAGATAAACTGCAGGCAATATTAGGCTGCTGAAATTCCAAGAAGGCAAGCTAGAGTTTCTATGGCTCAGCGATAGAGCTCTTGCCTCACAAGCAGGAGGTTGTGAGTTCTATCCTAGGTAGAGGCAGATTCTGTTAATTTATTTTGTTAAATGTTTGTAGAGTGTTCAAATTATTAGACTTATTTTTTAAAGACTGCTTTATTATTGTTCTAGACAACTTAACAAAATGAAGAAGCTTTTTAAAATAAATGCTTGCTCTGAAGAGGCCCAGTGCTATTGTATCTTCTTTTAAATAGCAGAGAATACTTCCAGAAAGCCACATCAATTTTAAAGATCTCTAAAAGTATAATCTGAAATGTCCTGTTTTAGTATTAAGTATTAGTATTAAGTATTAGTATTAAAAGAAGGCAGTTGAGAAACCCTGACTAGTCGTGTTTGGAGTAGATCTATTTAAATAATTGGGAGGAGTTAGTGTGATTACATTTAAGAAAACTTTCTGGGATTAATATACTGCCATAAATGTACATTTCTCCAATTCTTTGCCATTTCTATGGGTCAGGCACACATGCACAGAAATACACAGCAAACAGTGTATATCATCTGTACTGTTTGCTGTTTGCTGCTTGGCAGATTGCTGGGAGGCAGAGGCCTTTTTTCCTTGTTTTCCTCCCCCAAAACTAAGGTGCGTCTTATACTCCGGTGCGTCTTATACTCCGAAAAATACGGTAATAATCAATGGTGGATTAACAGATATTTTTAATATAGAGAAAGGAACAAGACAAGGATGTCCTTTATCGCCTTTACTGTTTATTTTGTCTATGGAAATTTTACTTAGTAAAATAAGGGAGTTTGAGATAATAAAGGGAATTAAAATTAGACAGGAAGAATACAAGTTACGAGCATTTGCGGATGACCTGGTTGTCACCTTGACCCAACCATATCAATCTATTATAGCTTTGATGGAAATTATTAATTTATATGGACAAGTATCCGGTTTTAAAATAAGCATAGATAAAACCAAAATAATAGACAAAAACATGACTAGAAGCCAAGAAGAAGAAATAGAAAGGGTTTCGGGATTTGAGATAGTTAAGGTCAAATATTTAGGGGTTCATATTATGTCTACAAATATGAAATTATATCAGCATAACTATGAACCATTATGGCAAAAAATACAGAAAGAGATGGGAAATTGGAAAAAACTACAATTGTCCTTGCTAGGTAGGATAGCCGCAGTAAAAATGAATGTTTTACCAAGGTTTTTATTTCTTTTTCAAATGATCCCTATACTTTAAAAAGATGATAATTTGAAGGAATGGCAAAAGGGCATTAATAAATTTATCTGGGCAGGGAAGAAACCGAGAGTAAATCAGAAAATAATGCAAGATTCTCGAGAGAGGGGAGGATTAAAAATGCCTAATTTAAGATTGTATTATGATGCAGCTACCCTCTCAGCAATTACCGATTGGATTAATTTGACAGAAGATAGGATATTAAACATAGAAGGGTATGGTTTGGTTTATGGATGGCATGCTTATTTAGTGTATAATTAAAAAGTAGACAGGGCTTTCAGGAGTCATATATTAAGAAATGCGCTATTGCGGGTCTGGAAAAAGTATCAATGTAAATTAAATGATAAATTACCCATATGGACAGTACCCAGACACGCGATAGAAAACATAAATTTGGAACAAAAGCAAGATAAAATTACATATAAAGAACTTCTTTATGAAGAAGGAATTAGATTACATTTAAAATCTATGGAGCAACTAGGTCAAGAAGGAATAATTAGAACTTGGTTTCAATATGGGCAATTGCAGGCTAGATGGAAAGAAGATTTAAAAACTGGAATCTTGCAGCAAGATGATAATTTGATAATTCAAATAAAAAATAAAGGTCCAATGCACATAAAGAGACTGTATAATGTGTTAGTGGAATTAGACTCGGAAACAGAGCTAGTCAAGGATTGTATGATAAAATGGGCTCAAAATATTGGAGAACCTATAATGATGGAAACATGGGAAAAGATATGGGTTAGAAACGTAAAATTTACACAAGCTCAAAATTTAAGAGAAAACTTTTACAAAATGTTTTATAGATGGCACTTAGATCCAAATAAACTACTGTATTTTTCGGAGTATAAGACGCACCTTTTTACCCCCAAAAGAGGGTGAAAATTTGGGTGCGTCTTATACACCGAATGTAGTCACCCCCCACCCACCAGCCCCCACCCTTCGGAGGTTGCTGGCCGTTGCTGCCCGGAGCGACTGCCCCCGCCGCAACTGTCCCCGCCGCCGCCGCTGCTGTCCCCGCCGCCGCCATCGCCGCTGCCGCTACCCGAAGCGAGCCACCACCGCTGGTACTGCCCACCCCCCCACACCGCCTGAAGCCTGCTCCTGAGGCACCTGAGGAGCCGCTGCTGCTCTTTTTGCAATCAGAGAAGGGGATCTGGTGCCTGAAACGCGAGGAGGATCGTGGAGGAAAAAGTTTCCAGGTGGCAGATTTCCCCTCCCCAAAAACGGAGGGTAATCTGCCACCTGGAAACGTTTTCCTCCATGATCCTTCTCGTGTTTCAGGCACCAGATCCCCTTCTCTGATTGCAAAAAGAGTGCCTGAAACGTGAGGATCGTGGAGGAAAGAGTTTCCAGGTGGCAGATTCCCCCTCCCCCAAAACGGAGGGGAATCTGCCACCTGGAAACTTTCTCCTCCACGATCCTCCTCCTCTCGTTTCAGGCACCAGATCCCCTTCTCCGATTGCAAAAAGAGTGGCAGATTCCCCCTCCCCCAAAACGGAGGGGAATCTGCCACCAGATAATGCTTTCGTTTAAAAGGCTTTCAACGCAGTTCCATGGGCTGCTTCGGCTGCTTTGCTGACAGAGGCAGCAAAGGCGCAGGGGCTTGCTGGGAAGCCTGGTAGCATGTTTACGAAATGGCAGGTCCAGGAGGACTGGTGTGCTGCCTCTCTATCAGGCCTTTCTGAGAGAAAGCCCGGCTTTCAGTGCCTACGGCTATAGGTAAGAAGACCGGGGCATTTTGGGAGTAGAGCCAAGTCTGTCTTCTACCCCCATGAAAATCATACCCCACCCCACCCACTCCAGTTAAATTCCACCCCAATTTCTGCAGAAAAAAATGACAAAAGATGCATGATAAAACAGAAAGTCTGATTAAAGATTTGAAGAATATGTGCTTTAAAGAAATCTCATTATTCTTCTAAGTTTTCCTAGTATTACCTGAGGAGGCTTTTCTTGGGAAATTTAGTTAGTCACCTTATACAAGTAAACTGACCACTTCCATAGCAGAAATCTGAGATTTACCTTATGCAACAAAAGTGGATTCTGAAAAATCAAGGAATATCTGCTACTAATATGTTTTATTAATAATACAAAAACACAGAAGATTATACAATCATATATGACTACTTGTAATTTCTTATTCACTTCATATTTCTGTAATCTTAGAAAGCAAAATTCATTTTTATTGTTAGAACAGATAAAAAGATCTGTGCTGCTCATTATCAAAATCCGTGTGGAAGTGAGGACCCCGCTAATCCTGATGCTGGTAGGCAGAGGCAGAATTCTTGTTTTCTTGTTTCCCCCCCCCAAAATTAAGGTGCGTCTTATATTCCGGTGCGTCTTATACTCCGAAAAATACGGTAGCTCGTATGTATCCAAATTTACAACCTAAATGTTGGAGATGTGAATGTGAAGATGCTACGTATTTTCATATATGGTGGACTTGTAAAAAAATTAAGGCTTTTTGGATAAAAATTTGGTGGATTATTCAAAATATCTTAAAGAAAAGATTAAGTTTACACCACAGGTTTTTTTTGTTCGGAATAACTACGGACTGTACTGTAATAGAGACTAAATTGGTTTTGAATTTGATAACAGCTGCCAGGTTGCTGGTAGCACAGTATTGGAAGAAAGAAGATATACCTACCATCGAGGAATGGACATTAAAAGTTGTACATCTGGCTCAAATGGCAAAAATTTCATCATATCTTAAAGATCATTCAAATGAGAGATACATATTGGAATGGAGTAGATGGACTGATTATATTCAAAAAAAGTATCAGATTAAGAAGATATAAATAGTTTAATAATGATATATGTTAAATTTTTAGAATGTGTTTAAAAGGTTTTAAATAACGAGGAGTTAAAGAACTAGAGGAATTTTGAATTTATAATTTGTTAGTATATTTTAATTTTATGCTTGTTGAATATTATACCCTGTGCTTTTTCTGGGAAGTCGGGGGGGGGAGGAGGGGGGGGAAGGGGAGGGGGTTGAGGGGAAGGGGGGGAGAAAAAGAGAAAAATGTTTGTACTTTAATAAAACTTAAAAAAAAAAGGTATTCCTCTACAGAGGTATTCGTGGCAACTGACAAAAACGCCCTTGCCTTTGATTTGCAATGTTACACTTCCTCCTGATAAGTTCACACAAATCAAACATCTTCCTGAGTCAGAGCAGGAGAGATGGTATGATGCAATGCAGGCTGAAATGGACAGTCTAAAGAAACTTAAGGTGTTTATGCCTGCAAAACCTCCAGCAAACAAGAAAGTCATCCGCACTCGATGGGTCTACAGAATCAAAAAGAAGCCAAATGGTGAGTCATTGTACAAGGCCAGACTTGTAGCTCAGGGTTACGCCCAACGTTATCCTGAGGACTACACAAATACTTACTCACCCACAGTAAGGACTGAAAGCGTAAAAATTGCTTTAGCTACTGCTACTATCCTTGGTTTAGAAGTTTTCCAGTTCGACGTTGACACAGCTTATTTGAATGCTGACCTGGATGAAGAGATCTATGTCAGAGGTCCTCCAGGGTTCCGGAAGCAAGAAGGGGATGTCTGGTTTCTACACAAAAGTCTTTATGGTCTGAAACAGTCTGGTTTAATGTGGTATGTATGTCTTAATGAAAAACTAAATTTAATGGGCTTTATTAAGTCCGAAACGGATGAATGCGTGTTTGCAAAAAGATCTGATAATGCATTTGAGATAATTCTTGTTTATGTTGATGATATTGTTTATATTGGTCCAAATAAGCAGATGAGTGAGAAGTTTACTAAAGGCTTACAGAGATTTTTCACATTGAAATCTTTAGGACACATTAACACTTATTTAGGTGTTCAGATTGACAAAACGCAGAAGGGGTTTAGTGTTTTACAAGAAGATAAGATTGAACAACATTTGCATCATTGCAACATGAAGGATGCTAGCACAGGCCGCATACCTATGCAAACAGATTTTCACAACTTGACACATTGTGGTGGTCTCCCATGAGAAATGAGACACGCAGGCAGGTATCTCGGGATGGGAGCACAGAATTTTCTGTGTAACCCTCTTTTATTACAATTCAGTTCATATCCAGTTACATTCTTATGACAAAGTTAGTAAGGGGTGGGTATATACCATATATGGTCATATTGTTAATCTACTCCTAAGTACACATCCTTTAGGTATCTTGTGCATAATGTCACGTAGGCTTTCAGGTCACGTAGGCACTGGGGTCAGGAGATTTCAGATGAGGTGAGTCACATCCTGCTTTCCTGTCCTGCTTAGTGCCTAATAGTCCTAATAGTTAATGAAGTAACCATTATACAGACTGAAGTAAAGTACTTTGTTCCCAAATTAATCCCACATCTCCTCCTTTTTTGTTTTATCAAACGGTCCATCCTCCAATTCCAGAAGGGCTTTGGTTTCGCTGATTAGGACGTCCTTCCTGTTGGAGAAAAGCAAGTTTTTGCACATCTGCAGGAGAGAGGGGAGACATTGAATACAACAACACAACAATATTAATAATACAACAATAAGTAAAACTGTTGGTATGAGTGACCTCAGCCAACTCCCATCAGGTAGCCAGGACCATAAGGCATCCCAAATGTCAATGATGCCACTTCCGTCTCCAACCAGGGGGTTGACCTTGTTCTCCATATGCTCAATTGTGTGTGTGATGATATATTTATAGACAGATACATAAGCATAACAATGTGAATGAATTAAAACACAAACACCACTTCTAGCAGCCAATACAATATCTAAAGCATATCTATTCTGCAAAACCACCTCTCGAATTTCTCCTAATTCTTTGTTAATGAATTTCATAGCTTTAATAGTGTCATTAAACATAACCACAGTCCAGTTATTGAGTAAATGTAAGTCTCTATAATTCATCGCAACCCCAAGATTAGGGAGAATTCCCCGAGATATTTGAGTAGTCAGGGAACCCCCCCAAGGTTAAGGGTTGATCTTCAATGCCAGCTCTTTTGTTCCGCAAACGACCTGTTGGTAATGTTGAAACAGGGTAAGTAGCAGGCACCAAGAGACCCAGGGTGCAAATACCCTTCCAATCCCTTGGGACCAGCCGATAGGCTCGCCGGCCACAAAGAAGCCAAAATTGTGTTAGCTCATAATGTCCTGAATCAGAAGAATTAGCAAACATAATCATAGTCTCCATTTCTGAACATGCTGCATACGTGGAAACATTTGTCCATTGATTAGACGTGCTGATACCATTTGCAGTTGTAAGATTGTTTTTTATATGTGCACACCGTTTTGCTGAATCCCATACAATGGTTTGTTGGCAAGTAGTGTAATTGCCCATTTCCAAGGCATTGGCTAACAAGCCTGTGCTTTGAAAACAAAAACGAGCAGGTTCTAAAATTCTGGTAGAAACTGTATATGTAAAGTCCAGCATGACTGGAGTGGAATTCCATTTCTGCTTCCACCCAGATTCATTAAAAGGTACAGCATGAAGTGCCAGTCCTGACTTGTTGTCTGATGGAATGTGCATACAAATCCAACAATCAGTTTTATTCAACAGCTGAGCCGCCTTATTCAGGTCTCTTACGAACGCATTGGTTTCCCAGGCCCCTGGATCACTGGTCTTAACGTGTTGATGAGGTGACAAAATAAGGGCGAACGCAGTGAGCAGGAGTCCAGATGATATCGCCATTGTCATTGACGGCAGCGTAGCCTCGACCCCAAGTGACAAGGGAGGCCGGGCCTTTCCACGTAGGATCAGGAAGACGGCGATAATAGACTTGCGGTCGCGGGGAGTCTATAGGAGAAGCAGTTGAATCAGGGGTGCCAGAAACATTGAGAAAATTGAGGGTAAACGGGACAAGGTTCAAGGTATTTTGTATTCCAGGCAAGCCGGGGTGATTTTCCCCTTTCTGTTTTTATTGGTTGGGATTGCCTAGAATACAGAAAGTCCGAATACAATGATTTATAACATGTTAAGTGGCTTCACCCCTCTGTGGGGAGGCCATAATTGACAACTCTCTGTACCCCGGGGGTTAACTCCAAGGGGGACAGAGTGAGCTTGCAAACTGCAAGTGGGACATTGCTGAATAATAGCGGAAGCCTCCGCTGCAGAAAGAGAAAATTGTTTCAGCAAGGGCTTACGATTTTGGAGAAAATAAGAGTGGCTAGTCCACAGAGTAATGAGTGACAAGGAAAGAATAGAAAGATCAGGGGGGGCAAGAAGGGCAGCAGCCGCAGCAGTGTCTGCCCGAGAATTCCCCTCCTGGATAATACCAGGAAATGGTTAGTGACTTCTGATATGGGCCAGACAAAAGAGTAAAGTCCTAGCATGAAGGAGAGAATGTAAGGTTAAAAATAAACTTAACATTAATCCTAGATGCTAAGTAAACTTCCAGGGAGAACATGAACTAATTTACAGCACTAGAATAAAATTTAATAGCACTAGAATAAAATTGCTGAAAGCTAATATGACAAAATTTGAGGATGAGGACATTAAATTCTCCATTCCAGGAAAAAATCATCCTGAAAAACAATTGCTCCTTTAGTTTTTCCGTCATCTGTGAAAATGGTAGGAGCACTGTTCAAATGCATAAATGATTAATCAATTGCAAAGGTGCAGAAATAGTTAAAGTAAGACAGAGATCTTTAGGAAGATTAAAAGTAAATTTCCCTACAAAATCTGAAGCTTTTTAATCAAAATAAAATTCAATAGTGAAAAAAGCAAAGTTGTATATTTAGGCAAGGGAAAAAAACAAAATGCACAGGTACAGTACATGTGGTATCTTGCTCAACAGTAGTAACTGTGAGATGGATCTTGGAGTTTTAGTGGACAACCACTTAAACACAAGCCAGCCGTGTGCAGCAGCTGCCAAGAAATCAACACAGTTCTAGGCTGCATTAACAGAGGGAGAGAATCAAGATCATGTGACGTATCAATACCAGTTTATAATGCCGTAGCAAGGCCACACCTGAAAACACTGCATTCAGTTTCGATTGCTAGGATGCAAAAAGAATGTTGAGAGACTAGAAAGAATGCAGAGAAGAGCAACAAAGATAATCAGGGAAATGGAGGCTAAAACATATGAAGACCAGTTGCAGGAACTGGGCATATCCAGTTCAATGAAAATAAGGACTAGGGGAGACATGATAGCAGTTTTCCAATATCTCTGGAGTTGCTATAAAAAAAAGAGACAAACTATTCTCCAAAGCATCTGAGGGTAGAAGAAAAAAAAAACCAATGGGTGGAAACTAATCAAGGAGAGAAGCAACTTAAAACTAAAGAGAAATTTCCTCACAGTTAAAACAATCAATCAGTGAAAAAGTTTGTCTTCAGAAGGTGTGAATGCTCCAACACTGAAAACTTTTTAAGAAGACAACAATTTGTCTGAATGGATAACCATTTGCCTGAAGTGATTTAGGCTTTCCTGTCTAGGCAGGGGGTTGGACTAGAAGACCTTTAAGGTTCCTTCCAACTCTGTTATTCCATTCCACTCTATGGCTATTTGAAAAAACAAAAACTCTTTGAAATTCAAATTCAAATTTAGAAATAGGAAAAATGATTTTAAAAATATCCTGGCAAACTCTAGCAAGTGCTCATGCACAGAGCTCAGCTAAAGTCTAAAAATAAATATTTTCATGGAAAACGGATAAATATAGCCATCCTACAAAATAAATTTGTTGCAAGGACAACACAGCCAATGCTTTCAGTAGGTGCTGGCAAACACAGCACCTACAACACCACATAGTGTTGTGTAAAACCTTGCATTTTGGAAAATATCTATGAAAATATTTATGAGGAAAAAATAAGGGAACATAATTTCATAGAAAAAATCACAAAAATTAAAATCTGCAAACAGAAGTAAAATTACTGTTGCAAAAGGAAGCAAAGTTAATAGGTAATTTGAATGTAATCCCATCAACTGCAATAGCACCTTAAACTTTGACTAGCTTTCTGAGGGATGAGATAAGATCATAGAATGTTTAACTTTAGTTAATAATGTAAATAATGAACTTAACAAAGAAGTGGATAATTTTAAAAAAAGGACTACCCAATTAATAGTTCCCAACAATTGTAACTGAATCAAAATAATAATTGTGAGATAACTGATGCAGCATAAGATTGAGATATCTTATGTCCTAGATACAAAAATTTTCTTGTAGCTAAATTTTTTCTCTCTGGTGCAACATTTAATCCATAGGAGAGAATACTATACAGATAAAACATCCGATTTAAGTTACTCCAAGCATGAAACCTCTATGAGAATCAACACCTCTGCCAGGAGCTCTGCACTTTTCCTTAAAACATTTCTGGTTAACACAATTGTAACAATTCCCTTGGGCTTTGTTACTTTGTCTCATGGCTGCAATTAACAAATTATTTTGATGGCTAGATGAACGTATAGCTTGCCAAATTTTAACCATTTCAGCCATTTCAGGATTTTTCCCTAATGCTGAAGTGGTGCAGTGGTTAAATGCAGCCATTGCAGGCTGACTGCTAGTTCAACAGTTCAGCTGTTCAAATCTCACTAGGCTCAAGGTTGACTCAGCCTTCCATCCTTCCGAGGTCGGTAAAATGAGGACCCAGATTGTTGGGGGCAATATGCTGAACTCTGTAAACCGCTTAGAGAGTGCTGTAAAGCACTATGAAGCGGTATATAAGAAAAGTGCTATTGCTAAGATTTTCCGGCATTCAGAAGCAGCTGTTTCTTTAACGCAATCAGTGTATGCTTGATTAGGTTTCGCTTGAATGCTTGAAAAGGTGTGTGCTGGCTTATCAGCTTTCTGAAGATCCTCAAAGGCACATTCAGAAAAAGCTTGCAAATTTGGTGCAGGAAGGACAATTTTAACATCTACATTAACCGGACAATCAGCAAGCATTTGAACAATTTCATGATTCTTTTCTAATCTTTCTTCTTGCATTGTTTGAATCAGACCAGTATTTTTTACTACTGGAAAAGACTCATGAGATAAAACTTGGAGACCCTTTGCAAGTTTTTTTCCTTTTTGCTGTTCTTCCTTAAATTCTGCCCTGTCTATGCTGAATGCCTCCTGTGGAGGAACAATAGATAAGAAAGCAGCAGCATCCAAAGTGCCAGATTTTAAGGCCTTTTGGTATGCCCCGCGAATAAAGCCAGATTGCAAAACAGGAGCAGGGTTGGAAGCAGAAAAAACAGGGGTTTCGGGAGCCGTGGGTGAAAAAGGACACACGACTGAAGGTAATGGGGTAGTCACCATGACCGAGGGAGTCTGATAAGGTGGGGGATCTAATAAAAGCTGGTGAGGCGGGTCAGCATGAATCTGAATCATAGTATAAGCCTTTTCCCAAAGGCACAGAATTTCGGGCGGTGCCCGAGGAGGTTGGTGGAAGATGGCACCAATCTTCTTCCACGTCTCCGTTTTTAGAGATCCACCCTCTGGATAGGACGGACATTGAGCCCACACATAGGCAAGTAATTTAACAGCCTCACTTTTAGAAAAGGATAATTTTTTGTTCTTGAGGAGAAAGGTATTTTTTCCTGCCCAATTGTCTCAGCTCTTCCACGTGGGCGTTTTGAGCTGCAGATGTTCCACCCCCCATACTTACGAGAAGGAGTCAGTCGCCAGCAACGTCGTCGGGTGCACCGTGCCTATTCCAGGCGATAAGTAGAGGGTTAGCAGGGACGTATTCCCATGTGGAATCACGCCTGGGGGTCACCAAATGTGGTGGTCTCCCATGAGAAATGAGACACGCAGGCAGGTATCTCGGGACGGGAGCACAGAATTTTCTGTGTAACCCTCTTTTATTACAATTCAGTTCATATCCAGTTACATTCTTATGACAAAGTTAGTAAGGGGTGGGTATATACCATATATGGTCATATTGTTAATCTACTCCTAAGTAGACATCCTTTAGGTATCTTGTGCATAATGTCACGTAGGCTTTCAGGTCACGTAGGCACTGGGGTCAGGAGATTTCAGATGAGGTGAGTCACATCCTGCTTTCCTGTCCTGCTTAGTGCCTAATAGTCCTAATAGTTAATGAAGTAACCATTATACAGACTGAAGTAAAGTACTTTGTTCCCAAATTAATCCCACAACACATGAAGAAGGTCCTGAGTTCGAGGATCAGACACTTTACCATTCTGTTATTGGGTCACTATTATATATTAGTAGTTGGACCAGACCCGACATTGCACTTAGTGTTAATCTCTTGTCATGACATGTAGGCAAGGCAAAACAGTTTCATTGGTCATGTGTTAAGAAATTATTGAAGTATCTAAAGCACACGAAGCAAATGAAGTTATTGTTAGAACCAACACATACTAATCATGCAGAATTATGTTGTTATGCTGATTCTGATTGGGCAAGTGATAAGAAATCACGTAAAAGTACTTCGGGTTATGTGATGTTCTTAAATGGATGTCCCGTTTACTGGCAAGTGCGTAAACAGAATTTTGTTTCTTGTTCTTCTACTGAAGCTGAATATGCTTGTGTTTCTGATGCATGTAATTCTCTAACTTGGTTTGATGCTTTTGTCACCGATATCTGGACCCATCTGATCCGACCAATCACCGTGATGGAAGACAATGAATCGGTAGTGTATATTTCTGAATCTCATTTCACAGGTTCCAGGTCCAGACACATTGACATTCATTATAAGAATATTAAACAATTAGTGAAGCAAGGTTTTGTAAAATTGCAGTATGTGCCTACACGTGATCAGATTGCTGATATGCTCAACAAACCATTTTCAGTAGCTCAACACGAGTACCTGCGTGGGAAGATGTGCCTTACTTAATGACTTTACCTGATGTCCGCTCAACTGACAAAGGGGTTTGTCACTGCGTTTTTTCTGTTTGTCAGTTGAGCTTCCACTCTGTGCATTAGTAACCAGAGAATCCTTATCTCTATGTGTCTTGTGATGTGCCTGATTTATTGTGCATGTGTACTTTCTGTTCCTTTTTTCTCTTTGCTTTCATTCTGTCCGTCCAGACGTATTTCTACTGGTGAGCATGTAGTCAGATATATATTTTGGTTTCTTTTATAATAAAAGCATTTATTAGAATTTAAGTTTCAGTTTATTTTATTTGAGTTAGCAGTCATGGAGAAGCTCGGTCTATTCTCTGATTTACGGCTTCTCAAGAAGGGGGAGACTGAGGAACTGTTTTTCGTTCCAACAGCCAGCATGGCAATTGAAGATTGGACAGCGTGATGGATTTGTGGGTGCGGGGACAAGGACTTGAACTTTCAACTGGGTGGTGAAACCCAGGGGACTTCAGCTTCGGGTTTCACCCGGATGTACCAACATGGCTCTGTTAATTAATTGGAACTTTGAGGAATACTTTGCCTCGGACTCTGATTTAGTTTTGGATGCTATTTGGAACCCTGACTTTGGGCTTCCCCTTCACCATTTATAAGGAATTACAAATTGGACATGTTTGCCTTGGCTGAGGCGGTGTTCGGAAGACGAGTACTACAGAGGGTTCTTCCTGTCGAGGGGACCCTGGACCAGTCTGTTTTCTGCCCTATGGATATTTAGCTTGGGTATATCCCATGCTTGGACTCTCCAAGTAGCTCACAGGAGAAGGAACATTGGACTTACCTGAACGTTCGTTCTATGTGTGTGTTGTAAGACCTTGTCTTACTGACTCTCTAACATTTTTATAACGAATGTCAATGTGTCTGGACCTTGAACCCGTGAAACGTGTTTTTGAAATGTAAACTACTGATTGATTATCTTCCATCATAATGATTGGTTGAGCCAGTTCTGTCCAGATATCTGTAACGAGGGCATGAAACCAGGTTAAAGAATTGCATGCGTTTGAAGCACAAGCGTATTCAGCTTCAGTCAAAGAGCAGGAAACAAAACTTTGTTTTCTCACATTCCAATAAACCAGACATCCATTCAGGAACATTATGTAACCTGAAGTGCTTTTTCTTGATTCCTTATCACTTGCCCAATCAGCATCTGCATAACAATATAATTCTGCAAAATCAGTGTGTGTAGGTTCTAGCTTCAATTTCAAATGTTGTGTGTATTTTAGGTACCTCAATAACTTCTTGACACATGACCAGTGAAACTCTTTTGCTTTGCCTACATGTCATGATAGTAAATTGACACTGAGTGCTATGTCTGGTCTAGTCCAACCACTAATGTAAAGTAGTGATCCAATTACTGATCGATAAAGTGTTTGATCCTTGAACTCAGGACCTTCTGCATCCTTTAAATTATGAAAATATGTTTGCATAGGTGTGTGTGTTGTTGCAGCATCTTTCATGTTGCAATGATGCAAAAGTTGTTCTATTTTATTTTCTTGTGAGAGGCTAAACCCCTTCTCTGTTTTTTCAATCTGCACACCTAAATATTCATTAATGTGACCTAAGGATTTCAATGTGAAGTATCTTTGCAAACCTGTAACAAAAATCTCACTCATGCATTTGTTAGGACCAATGTAAACAATGTCATCAACATAAACAAGAACAATTTCATATGCATTTTCATCCCTTTTGGTAAACATGCACTCATCAGTTTCGGACTTAATAAAGCCCATTGAATTTAGTTTGTCTTTGAGACATAAATACCACATTAAACCTGACTGTTTCAGACCGTAAAGACTTTTGTGTAGAAACCATGTGCCCCCTTCTCGCCCTCAGAAGCCGGGGGCGCACCTCACATAGATTTCTTCATCTAGGTCAGCATGTAGGTATGCTGTTTCGACATCAAACTGGAAAACTTCGAGACCAAGAATGGTCGCTGTAGTTAAGGCAATTTTTACACTTTCAGTTCGCACTGTAGGTGAGTAAGTGTTTGTGTAGTCTTCAGGATAACTTTGTGCGAAGCCTTGAGCTACAAGTCTTGCTTTGTATAATGACTCACCGTTTGGCTTCTGTTTGATTTTGTAGACTCATCTTGTGCCAATGATCCTTTTGTTTGTTGGAGGTTCTGCAGGTGTAAATACTTTGAGTTTCTGCAGATTGTCCATCTCAACTTGCATAGCTGTGCTCCACTTTTCTTGTTCATCTTCAGAAAGATATTTTATTTGAGAAAAGTTCTCTGGTGGAAGTGTAACGTTACAGATCAATGGCAATGGTTTATCTGTTAACTGCAGTGTGTATTTCTTTGGAGGAATACCTTTTGTTGTTCTCTTGGAACGTCTCGGGACAGTTGTCCATTCTCCTCCTGTGTCTTCCTCATCTCCATCATCGTCGCTAGCATCAGCATCCACGGCGTGTGAAGATGGAACATCAGGCTGTGTACTTTGGTCATCTGGTTGTTCTGTATCAGCAATCTCATCTCTAGGAAAATAAACTGCGGGGTCATTAGAATGTACCCTGGACCAATCTGAGTCTTCTTCAAAATTAGCAGAATTAGAAATTGTTATCATATTTCGAGAGTCAATAAATTTTCCCCATTTTGAATTGTCATCAACCCCCATATATCTCAGTCTCTTTGCTATTTGGCCCCCTTTTCTTCTTAGTGCTAATGGAATGTTCAGCATAGCATATGAACCAAAAATATGTAAGTTAGTGAGATCTGGCTGGTAGCCATGTAACATGTAGAAAGGTGACTGGTCAATCACACTGCTCCAAGTATGATTAACAATGTAGTTTGCATACTTAAGAGCTTCACCCCAAAATGAGTGATTGAGATTAGCATCTTCTAGGAGACATCGCATCATGGTTTGTAGAACTCCCTGTCTTCGTTCAACTACTCCATTTTGAGCTGGTGTGTAAGGGGCTGATGTTTGGTGTATGATACCGTTTCTGCGCATCCAATCCTGGAAACGCTGTGACATGAACTCGGTACCTCGGTCACTCTGGATTCTTTGGATCCTCACTCTGTGTTGATTGTAGGCCTGGACTGCAAAGTCTTTAAAGATCTGAAAGGTCTCAGATTTTTCTTTCATAGGATATACATATACATATCTAGAATGATTATCAACAATAGTTAAAAAATACTTTTTACCGCCAATTGTTGGTCCATAAGGGCCCACTATATCAGTGTGTACCAAATCAAAAATGCGTGTTGACCGGCGTGTAGCGTGTTTTGGAATGGCCGCTGCCTTGGACTTTGCCTTTTTGCAAACAGTGCAATCCAAATACACCTTACACCCCTTTAAATCCAAACCTTTTGCAAAAAATGGCATTTTCTTAAGAACTTCAAAACTTGGGTGAGCCAATCTTCTGTGCCATTTGTGGATGCATCTGTAATGTAAAGGTTTACCGGTTAATGAATTTGCAATATTTACATTTACATGAGGAACCTTAGGCTTGCACTTGGCAATTTGTTTGTCTCTCTGTTGCTTAATGGCTTTAGGAGCCCGTGGGGTAGTTGCAGGATCTCTCTCTGGGACATCTCTTTCTGGGCCTGCACTGCCCTCTATCAGAGGTGGGATCCTACCTCTGATTGCCGGTGCGGTTAATTGCTGACTTCGCGGCAGAGCCGAAGAAGCTGCTCGAGCCTGCTCCCGTTCGCGGAGCGGGAGCATTCCCTGGGCGCTTTCCCCGCCCGCATGGAAGCCGCCCCATGGCGTTCTTTTGCCCTACGCGCATGGCCCCATGCGCAGAGGGCAAAAGAACGCCATGGGCGGCTTCCATGCGGGCGGGGAAAGCGCCCGGGGAATGCTCCCGCTCCGCGAACGGGAGCAGGCTTGAGCAGCTTCTTCGGCTCTGCCGCGAAGTCAGCAATTAACCGCACCGGCAATCAGAGGTAGGATCCCACCTCTGCCCTCTATTGAGATTTCTATACTTGCCTGGGCTTGAGGTTTAGGCTTTGGCCTCAAGTAATAGACCCCACCAATAAAAATTGTGTCAGCAATAATTTCACCATCCTTAATAATGTAACTGGCTTTCTTTAAATGGTTAACCTGGAAATCTAAAACAGTAGACAAATGACTTTGGCTAAGCAAATTAGAAGTTGCCTTTGGTACATAATAAACATCTGGAATAAGTGTGTCTAACTCTTCAACGTAGACAGTTCCTTTTCCTTCGACCTTGCAGGGTTGGTCTGCAAATCCATAAAGTTCACGGAATTATGGTTCTGGCTCATGCATTTCTTTAAAAAGTTCTTTTCTGTAAGTAACATGAAGCGCTGCTCCGCTGTCTAGAGTCCACAAAAGATGTCTGTCATATTGTTGATGTGGTTGTGGGTCGTTGGTGATGGCTAGCGTGGCGTATGGCGCTTGCGAATCACGCCTGGGACCGGGTTGATGCTGCCTTCCGCCTCTGCCTCTGCCGCCTCTGTAGACTGTTCCTCTGGGCTGGTACTGGACAGGAACTGGGGTGTGTTGAAAACAATCTCTGTCGATGTGACCCAATCGGCCGCAAATTTGGCATCTTGGCAACCTTGGGACGTAATCCCTACCTCTGAAGGGTCGTCTGGCTGGAGCTCTTAAGTGTGGTGTGGTGAGCATGAGTGCTTCTTCTTCTGTTAAAATTCTACAAACATGGTCAACTGTTCTCTGAGCAGCAGACACTTGATTAATGTTTGTAATAGCATCTTTCCATGTGTAATTCAATGAATTGATAATAATGCTGACCATTTGAAAGTTATCAATTATACTGCCTCTTTCGGCCAAGTCTTTTCGCATCCCTTTCATTTTTGTTAAGTGTGCCCCAATGCTTTCTCCAGGTTTAAGTCTGGAGCCATGAAGTTCTGACAGTAGTAAACATGTGGACTCCAGTGAAATTGGGCGAAAACACAGTTCTGAGTCCAGATTTCTTGGGCAGTTGCATCAGGGGCAAAAGTTAATTGCAATTCTGTGTCCATCGACATCAACAGCGTTGTACAGGCCTTGGTATCTAAATCTGTTATTGCATCATCCCATGGATGTGGGGGTGGGTGAAAACTCATGCCAAATGTGCCTTCATGACGAAGCAAAAGTCTAATTTCACTAACCCAGGCTTTGTAATTTTCTCCTGATTGTTTTAGCCTTGCATTGCCAGCCAATGGGGCTATGGGCGCCTGGTGCGCTTGTACTACTATTGGAGCAGGGTGTACTGGAATTGGTGCTGGAGCAGGTTGCCACATGGCCTGTGGCTCGGACTGTGGTTGAACATCTTGAGGGGGCTGAAATATTTGCTGTTGAACAATTTCCTACTGAGGTTGGATTTCACAGCCCCACTCCTCCCCCGCAGGGAGGCAGGACCGACTAGGTGGTTCCGCCCCAGGCACCTAATGGAGCCGGAAGGATTCCAGAGGGAACTTGGGGAAATACCTGAAACCCTGGTACACAATTCGTCTGAGTCCCTGGTAGCTGCCTGGAACACCGCAGCATCAGGGGCATTAGATCAGATTGCGCCTTTGCGACCTCTCCGTGGCAGTGGATCCCGGAAAGCTCCCTGGTTTACCGAGGAGCTCCGGGAGATGAAACGCCACAAGAGACGTCTGGAGCGACGCTGGAGAGCCAGTAAAACCGAATCTGACTGAACACGTCTAAGAACTTTCATTAAGTCTTATCTAGTGGCGATAGGGGCGGCAAAACGGTCTCATTTTCCGCTCTTATTGCATCCGCAGATTCTCGCCCAGCCGCCTTGTTTAGGGTGACTCGCACCCTCCTTGCCAAAGGGGGGAGCGAGGAACACTTGCAAGGTAGAGCTGAGGAATTTGTGCAGTTTCTGACGGATAAAGTCGCTCAGATCCGGTCGAATCTGGACTCCGGCTGGACAGAGTCCATTGAGTTGACAGGGGCAAGTCTTAGTCCAGCGTTGTGGGAGGAGTTTGAGCCTGTCTCTCCTGATGACGTGGACAAGGCTGTGGGTGCAATGAGCTCTTCCACCTGTTTATTGGACCCGTGCCCCTCCTGGCTGGTTTCAGCCAGCAGAGAGGTGGCACGCGGCTGGATCCAGGTGGTGGTCAACGCTTCTTTTAGGGAGGGATCCGTACCACAGCCTTTAAAGGTTGCGGTGGTGAGACCCCTCCTTAAGAAGCCTTCCCTGGATCCAGCGGATTTGAAAAACTTTCGTCCGGTCTCCAACTTACCTTTTATAGGTAAAGTTGTGGAGAAGGTGGTAGCTTTTCAGCTTCTTCGGCTATTGGAGGAAACTGATCATCTAGATTCCTATCATTCGGGTTTCAGGCGCGGCTACAGTACAGAAACTGCCTTGGTCGCCCTGATAGATGATCTCTGGCAAGCCCGGGATGGGGGTAATTCCTCCATCCTGGTGCTACTTGAACTCTCAGCGACTTTCGATACCATCGACCATGGTATCCTTCTGCATTGTCTCGGCGAGTTGGGAGTGGGAGACACCGTTTTACAGTGGTTCTCACTTATCTCGCCGACAGGATGCAGTCGGTGTTAGCAGGAGGAAAGAGGTCGTCTCCTAGGCCCCTGACCTGTGGGGTGCCTCAGAGTTCGGTCCTCTCGCCCATCCTGTTTAACATTTACATGAAACTGCTGGGGGAGATCATCCGTAGACATGGGGTGAGTTTTCAACAATACGCTGATGACACCCAGCTGTACATCACCACCCCGTCTCAATTCAGGGAGGCAGTCGATGTAATGTGCCGATGCCTGGACGATGTTAGGACCTGGATGGGGAGAAACAGACTCAAACTCAACCCTAACAAGACTGAGTGGCTCTGGATATTGCCTCCTAAGGACCATGTCCAGTATATGATCAATGGACACCACCCTCTGAGAATGTGTACTTGGAGAGAGGGAGATGACCAAGAATTGAAACAAAAAAGAGACTACTCTAGTGATTCTGAGACTGAGTTTGCCATGTATGTTTATCTATCCTGACCCCATATTGCTTCCTTTTTTACTGCACTTTAATTACCTCTACCTCGGGGGGGGGGAGTGTTTGTGAGCATGCTCGTGGATGGATGGATTGACTGTGTGAGTAAATGAGGGAGCCGGGTGCTTGGACTCTGCCTCCCTCTGCTGAGTGTGGAAACAGAAGCGGAGGGTGGTTTCAGCCCATCCCCAGGCTCAGTATGAATGGAATGCATGGCCTGTCGGGAGAATGGGGGGCCAGCGGGGGAGGGGAGGGGGTCTCTGGTGGGATGGGGAGCAGGAGCATTACGGTCATAACAGGGAGGGGTAGGTATGGCGGGAGCAGAGGGGAAGGCCACTCTCGGGGAACGAGAATTCGCTGTTTGCAAGCGATTCCTTGTTCTGGCCCCTCTGGTTTGGTTCCACCTAGCTCAGCCCGAGTAACTGGTAACCAGGGATGTCAGGGCCCTGGGCTCAAGCTGCTGCTGTTGAATGCCAGGTCGATCACTAACAAGGCCCCCCTTGTTCGGGATTTAATCCTGGAAGAGGGGGCTGACCTGCAATGCATCACTGAGACCTGGCTGGGCCAGGAGGGGGGGTGCCCCTTTCTGAGATATGCCCGGACGGGTTCTCGGTTCAGCATCAGCCACGACCCCAGGGAAGGGGTGGAGGAGTGGCTATTATAACTCACCAGAATCTTTGTCCTCGAAGGAGCCCTGCCCCGGAGATTGTTGGGTGTGAGACGCTCCTTCTGAAGTTGGACTTAGGGGTTCAGGTGGGCCTTTTGCTAACGTACTTGCCTCCTAGCTGCGTTACAAAGGCCCTGCCTGTTCTGCTCGAGGTGGTTGCGGGGCTGGCGATTGAGTTCCCCAGGTTGATGGTGCTGGGGGACTTTAATCTGCCATCGCCCGGCGAAGCCTCAGGGGCAGTCCAGGAGTTCATGGCTTCCATGACAACCATGGACCTGACCCAAGTAGTTCAGGGTCCGACTCATGAGGGAGGTCAAACGCTTGACCTTGTGTTTCTCTCGGGGCAGTGGAGAGATGATCTGAGGCTGAGGGGTTGTCATGGTCAGATCATTTCCTTCTGAGGTTGGATTTCATGGCACCACTCCTCCACCGCAAGGAGGCGGGACCGATTAAGTGGTTCCGCCCCAGGTGCCTAATGGAACCTGAGGGATTCCAGAGGGAACTTGGGAAAATACCTGAATCCCTGGTACACAATTCATCCGAGTCTCTTGTTGCGGCCTGGAATCAGGCGGCAGCGGGGGCTTTGGATCAGATTGCGCCTTTGCGGCCTCTCAGTGGAAGCGGATCCAGGAGGGCTCCTTGGTTTACAGAGGAACTCCGGGAGATGAAGTGCCATAAGAGATGCCTAGAGCGACGATGGAGATCTAGTAAAGCTGAGTCTGACCGGACACTTTTAAGAACTTTCATTAAGTCTTACTTAGTGGCGATATGGGCAGCAAAATGTTCACATTTTTCCGGACTTATTGCGTCCGCTGACTCCCGCCCAGCCACCCTGTTTAGGGTGACCCACTCCCTTCTTGCCAAGGAGGGAGGCGAAGATCCCTTGCAGGGCAGAGCTGAGGAATTTTCTCGGTTTCTGGCGGACAAAGTCATTCAGATTTGGACAGACCTGGACTCTGATTGGGCAGTGCAGGCCGAGATGACAGGGGCAGGCCTTAGTCCTGTTATATGGAGTAGGTTTGAACCGGTGACTCCTGAGGATGTAGACAAGGCCATAGGAGCGATGAGCTCTGCCACTTGTTTATTGGACCCATGTCCCTCCTGGCTGGTTTCGGCCACCAGGGAGGTTTCACACGGCTGGCTCCAGGCATTGGTCAATGCTTCTTTGAGAGAGGGGTCTGTCCCGCAGCCCTTAAAAGTTGCGGTGGTGAGGCCCCTCCTCAAGAAGCCTTCCCTGGACCCAGCAGATTTAAAGAACTTCCGTCCGGTCTCCAACCTTCCCTTTGCGGGGAAGGTTGTAGAGAAAGTGGTGGCGCTCCAGCTCCTATCCCTTTCAATCGGGTTTCAGGCGCGGCTACAGTACGGAAACAGCTTTGGTCACCCTGATGGATGATCTCTGGCGAGCCCGGGATGGTGGTTATTCCTCCATCCTGGTGCTACTTGACCTCTCAGCGGCTTTCGATACCATTGACCATGGTATCCTTCTGCGTCGTCTCGGCGAGGTAGGGGTGGGCGGCACTGTTTTGCAGTGGTTCTCCTCCTTCCTCTCTGACAGGACGCAGTCAGTGTTGACAGGGGGGCAGAGGTCGAGCCCTAGGCCCCTACTATGTGGGGTGCCGCAGGGCTCGGTCCTCTCGCCCATCCTGTTTAACATCTACATGAAACCGCTGGGTGAGATCATCCGACGACATGGGGTGAGGTACCAGCAGTATGCTGATGATACCCAGTTGTACATCTCCACCCCGTCTCAATTCAGGGAAGCTGTGGATGTAATGGGCCGCTGCCTGGACGATGTTAGGGTCTGGATGGGGATGAACCGGCTAAAACTTAACCCTGACAAGACTGAGTGGCTGTGGATACTGCCTCCCAAGGATTTGGTCAATTGTCCCTCCCTGGTTCTTGGGGGGGAGAAATTAGCTCCCTCACAACGGGTCCGCAATTTGGGTGTCCTCCTAGATCCACAGCTAAAATTGGAGCAACATCTTTCAGCTGTGGCTAGGGGGACCTTTGCACAGGTTCGCCTGGTGCACCAATTGCGACCCTACTTGGAGAGGGAGGCACTACTCACAGTCACTCATGCCCTTATCACCACCCGGCTGGATTACTGCAACTGCTCTACATGGGACTACCCTTGAAGAGTGTCCGGAGACTGCAACTGGTGCAAAATGCAGCTGCGCGAGCTGTGGTGGGTGTGCCTAGATACACCCACGTAACACCGATCCTCCGCCAGCTGCATTGGCTGCCCATTAGTCTCCGGATCCAATTTAAGGTGTTGGTTTTGACCTTTAAAGCCCTACATGGCTCAGGGCCAGGTTACCTTCGGGACCGCATCCTGCCGCATACCTCCCTACGACTGGTTAGGGCCCACAGAGTTGGTCTCCTCCAGGTCCCATCGACCAAGCAATGCCGGTTGGTGGGGCTGAGGGGGACAGCCTTCTCTGTGGGAGCTCCCTCCCTTTGGAACCAACTCCCTCCAGAGATCAGGACTATCCCCACCCTGTTGGCCTTCCGTAAAGCAATAAAAACTTGGCTCTTCCGGCAGGCGGGGTGAAAGTGAGACCAATCAGACTATATATGGGTCTCCCCCCTGGTTATGAATGCTAGATGTTTTTTTAACTTTTGTAGTTTTTAATTGTTATGATTTTTATATTGATAAATGGATTTGACATGTTGTGAGCCGCCCAGAGTCCCCTGGGAGTTGGGCGGCATACAAATCTATTTAAATAATAAATAAATAAATAAATAAATAAATAAATAAATAAATAAATAAATAAATAAATAAATAAATAAATAAATAAATAAATAAATAAATAAATAAATAAATAAATAAATAAATAAATAAATAAATAAATGTCGACTGTCCCTCCTTGGTTCTTGAGGGAGAAAAATTAACTCCCTCGGAACGGGTTCGCAATTTGGGAGTCCTCCTAGATCCACAGCTAAAATTAGACCAACATCTCACAGCTGTGGCTAGGGGGGCTTTTGCACAGGTTCGCCTGGTGCACCAATTGCGACCATACTTGGAGAGGGAGGCTTTGCTCACAGTCACTCATGCCCTTGTCACCTCATGACTGGACTACTGTAATGCGCTCTACATGGGGCTACCCTTGAAGAGTATCCGGAGACTTCAGCTGGTGCAAAATGCGGCTGCGCGTGCTGTGGTGGGTGTCTCAAGATACACCCACGTAACACCCATACTCCACCAGCTGCACTGGTTGCCCATTGGTCTCTGGGTCCAATTTAAGGTGTTGATTATCATCTTTAAAGCCCTACATGGCTTAGGACCAGGTTACCTCCGGGACAGCATCCTACCTCATACTTCCCTTCAACCGGTCAGGTCCCACAGAGTGGGTCTCCTCCAGGTCCCGTCAGCCAAACAATGCCGACTGGCGGGGCCTAGGGGGAAGGCCTTCTATGTAGGGGCCCCTGCTCTCTGGAACCAACTTCCTCCAGAGACCCAAATCATCCCCACCTTGCTGGCCTTCCGAAAAGCCATTAAGACATGGCTCTTCCTGCAGGCAGGGTTCTGAGACAATTTTACATTTGAGGTCTCCCCCACGTATGCATGGTGTTGTATGTCTTTCTTTTAACTTTTTTAAAATTGTTTTTAATGATTTTATTGTTTGGTGTTCTTTAAAATGCTGTACGCCGCCCTGAGTCCTTAGGGAGTAGGGCGGCATAGAAGAATTCCCAAATAAATAAATAAATAAATAAATTGGTGGAGGCTGAATTATTAATTGTGCCCTTTGTGCCTGCATCTGTTGCATTTGCCTCGGTGCCTGAGCTCCCATAAAAGTTAAATCAGGAGGTTGAATAGAAGATGTGTCAGAACCTCCAGAGGGTATTGATTTTTGGGCTTGCAAATGCATGCGATACATCAGTGTCTTTATTGCTAGTTGATTTAAATAGTCCTGGCCATAAAAATCTAAGAATTCACCAGTAGATGGCGCTGCAATTAGTTTTAGAAAATTCAAAGTTCCTTTGTTCTCTGAAGTCAGTCCCTCGTGACGCATACACATCTCTTTCCTCTAATAGGTTTGACGTGATACTCATTTGTGGGCGTGCCTCCAACTTTGAAGAAGAAGGAGGGAGTGAAGCCATTTTTACCTTCTCAGGAATTTTTGGGAGCTGGCAAACATTTTGTTTTGCACTAAGTGAAAGGATGCTCTGTCTCGCAGCCCCTAATTGTTGTTGTAAATATCTAATCTGCCTATTTTGGTCCTCAATTAGCCTTTCTTGACTTATTTGCTTAGGGCAGGGGCGGGTTCCTAATTTTTTTTACTACCACTCTGTGGGCGTGGCTTATTTTGTGGGTGTGGCTTGCCAGCCATGTGACCGGGTGGGCGTGGGCCTCAGGAGCTTGGCAGCAGCCAGAGAAGCAGGGGGCATTGCCCACCTGCAACGCAGCCCCCCGCAGCGGGAGCAGCAAGACCGCGGCAGCGGTTCTTCTAGGAGGCTCCGTCTGGCCTGAATGCTTCTCCCCATTCGATGATCCTAGGCTCCTGCCGCCCGTTCCCCCTCCCCTCAGCAGCTCGAGAAGCCTCAAACGTGCGAAAATGCCTAGGATCATCACCGCATGTTTGTGGCTTCTCGGACTGCTGAAGGGAGGGGAGTGGAGATAGCTCCTGCCACCCGTTCTTTCAGTGTCTCACATGCTCCCTCAGCCATCCTCCCCTGCTTGGACTCACTGTGGGGTAGGAAGGCAGCACATGCGCAGTGCCAGAAGCTTGGCTTCTGGGCATGCGCAGAATAATTTTTTTAAAAAAAATTTAAATTTTTTTTTTAAAAAAATGGCGGTGCCCAGGCACCGGCAACCGACCGCACCGGTACTGTGACGTCACCAGCGGGCCGCTACCGGTGCTATAGAGTGGACCGCACCGGTAGGAACCCACCACTGGCTTAGGGGAATATATTTCTTCAGGATAAGCTTCTGACTGAGCCAACTCATCATAGATTAATTTCGGCTTGGCTCCCATAGGGTTAAAATCTGCCCCAGAGATTAATGGGGTGCTTTGCGCGGTATACACTAACCTTGAATAACATTCGGCGTGTTTTTCGGCAGTTGCAGCTGGGGAAGGAGGAAGAGAGATTTGTAGAAAAATGCTGTCCATCTTTCTTTGAGGTGTCGTCTGAATATTTTCAGAGACAATCTCTTCTGTTTGCAAGCCCAGAATTTTTCTTTCAAGTGGCATTTTAAAAGCCTTGTAACAAAAACTCTCTTAAGAAAGCTATAAATCTCTCTAACTAGCCTAGTACGCATGAATCTTCTCTGGATAGAATTCAAGGAATTTAATTAGTGAAAGTTGAAACCAAAAACTCTGCTACCATGATGAAAATAGAGTTTACGTCTTAGAGGTGATACAATCTTTTCCTTGAAAACTAATCCTTAACAACTGAAATGCGATTATAAAGTCTAAGTAACAAAAATATTTATTTTAGTAGAAAAGAATATAAAACCTTATGGCTACATTTCTGCGATCTAAGACACACGCATCCTTCCTCATCGGAGAACAAAGGCAGAAGGGGTGAAGAAACAAAGGAATTGCTACACATGCGTAGTTCACTCACCACGTGATTGCTTTTGCTAGGAAGTCTGGGTACCGTATAATGTGGTGTATGAGCACAATACCATAGAGTGTAGAATATGAGTGCAGCTGACAATCAAAATTCACATCGTGACAAGTTTAATGAAAAGAAGGACTAGGGGAGACATGATAGCAGTGTTCCAATATCTCAAGGGTTGCCACAAAGAAGAGGGAGTCAAGCTATTTTCCAAAGCACCTGAGGGTAGAACAAGAAGCAATGGGTGGAAACTAAACAAGGAGAGAAGCAACTTAGAACTAAGGAGAAATTTCCTGACAGTTAGAACAATTAATCCGTGGAACAGCTTGCCTCCAGAAGTTGTGAATGCTCCAAAACTGGAAGTTTTTAAAAAGATGTTGGATAACCATTTGTCTGAAGTGGTGTAGGGTTTCCTGCGTAAGCAGGGGGTTGGACTCGAAGACCTCCAAGGTCCTTTCCAACTCTGTTGTTGTTGTTGTTGTTGTTGTTGTTGTTGTTGTTGTTGTTGTTGTTGTTGCTGCTGATTCCTGACCTAAACTAATAAAAAAACCAAATACCGTATTTTTTGGAGTATAAGATGCACCTTTTTCCTCCCTAAAAGTGGCTGAAAATTTGGGTGCGTCTTATACTCCGAATGTAGCTTTTTCGGAGCTTTTTTTCCAGCCCTAACTAGGTGCTAATGATCTTCCCAGCTCTTACCTTGCAGGCTTTTGCATTGTTACTCTCTCCGAAGAATGTTTTTCCAGCCCTAAGTCTTTGCAGGGTTTTTTTCATTGCTCTACTTGCTCCGAAAAAGTTTTTTTCTAGCCCTAACCAGGTGCTAACTATCTTCCCAGCTCTTACTGGCTTGCAGGCTCTTTCATTGTTACTCTCTCCGAAGAAGGTTTTTTTTTTTTTTTTTTTCTCAAAAAAGTTTTATTAGTACAAACTTACATAAGTGGTAACAAAATATTAAATCCAAAGTACAAACATTTTTGTTTCCCCCCCCCAGACCCACCCCCTTCCCTCCCCACCTCCCCCCCCCGGACTTCCCAGAGATAATACAGGGCATAATAATAAGTTTAAATTGTTAATAAAAAGAAAAAGGAAAAAGGAAAAAAAGAACACTATTTTTAAAAAAGCTTCAACTCCAAACTATACAGTACTAATATATCGCATTTGTATACAATAGTAAAGATACAAAAAAGAGAGAGAAAAAAAAGAAAGAGAATAAAAAAAAGAAAGAAAGAAAGAGAAAACTCTTTAACACTACAAACAAACAAACCTCCTACCTCCTCCCTTCAGTCCTCTATCTTATACAAGGTAAATGTTACATAAGTAATAACTAAATATAAAATACACAAATCTTAAACTAATATTATTGACATTAGAAATAACCTCTAAGATAAAACTTAACTAAATGTTACATAAGTAATCATCAAATATTAAATTTCATCATTAACTTCAATAAACAAAAAAAGAAAATAAAAGAAGAATAAACAATAAACAAATCTTCAACAAACTATATATATCTAATATTATCAACATTAAAAATAACCTCAAAATTATATAAAACTTAACTAAATATTGCATAAGTAATCATTAGATAGGGAAAAGATAAAATACAATCATATTAGTCTCTATCCATCCAATATATTTCAACATCACATCGTTTTGTATCTTGATAGTTCATCTTTTAATAGTTCAATAAATTCAAATTTGTCAAGTCGTCTCCCGTCTGCTCCCAAACCTCCATCTCCTTTTCCCCAGCTATCTGATTCAGGCACTCCTTTTGGATTTTTGAGTCTATTTCTTTTTGATCCATCGAAGGTGGCTTCCCCTCCTCCTCCTCTTTTATTTTCATACACCCTTCTTCTGGAATCTTGGATATATCAGCCTTTAGAACATTGACATAAAATTCAGTAGCTTTTTTTATCGTGTTGAGCCGGTATCTTTTTCCAGAAAATTTCACTGCTACTCCAACTGGTGCTTCCCATTTATATTGTAAATTTAATCTCTTAAATTCATCAATCAAAAAAGTATAGCTTTTCCTGGCTTTAAGCATTTTAGAGGGGATTTCTTTCCAAATCTTTAGTTCCTGACCATTCACCATAAGATTATTGTTAAACGTTGCTTGTATAATTCTGTTCCGTAGAGCTCTTGTGGTAAAATATATGACAATATCCCTTGGTAAATGCTTTTGTTTGGCGTACCACGAGTTGATTCTGTATGTTTTGTCGATTTGTGTAGCCAATTCCGCTTTAGAAATTCCAGACACCTGATCCAATATGTCAACCATCCTGCCTTTTAAATTTTCATATAATCCTTCTTTCAAACCTCTAATCCTTATAGCAACTTCCATAGATCTGAACTGAGTCATTAAGACCTCTTTTTCAAAATTTGCAATGTCGTTTTGGATTTTATCTATGTAATTCACCGAAGTTGCCAAAGCTTGTTTATTTGTTTCAATACGTTCTGCCAAAACTTCAATATTTGTTGCTAAGCCTTTGCAAACCTCTAACACATCAAATCTTAGTTGTTGATTCATATTCTTCAAAGCAGCCTGCATCTTATGGTCTATCTCACTTATTTTCTGGTTAAATTCCAAAGTAAGTTCATGTTTCATAATCTTTAAATTATTTAATAAATTTTCAGGTGTCAAAAGCTGTGGAGGTGTTAGCTCAGTGTTAAGTTGCATTTTAGAAATATATCCAGATGAATAGTCATTTCTTTTAGTCAAAACAGTCTTTCCAAACTTTGAAGCCATTGGTGTTTCAAAAGAGTACAAAAAAGAAAGAAAGCCAGTTGCCTGATTAAAGTTCTTTCCAGTTTAAAAATCAGATAGTCTTTTATTATTGAAAATATTTCTATTATAACTTTAATCCAGAGTTAGGAGACAGAGAAAGAAAAAACCATTTTTCCAAGTTAAAAGTTTCCATAAGAGAGAGAGAAAGAAAAAAAAAAAAAAAGCCTCTGGGGAAACGAAAGTCACTTTCACTTCTCAATCGCCATATTGTTACTCTGTTTCCTTTGTTCCCTTGCCGAAGTGAAAGCTTACCCAGGAGTTGAAAAAAAAAGGAAAAAAAGAGGTTTCAGTACTTGCCCATCTCACGCCTGTTTCTCTCTGTCTGCTTCTATAGTTTAAATGTAGTTATAAATCCCATTTTTGAAGCAGCGGCTGGTCACTCCATCTAGCTCTGCAGAGGCAGAGGTTTCCGGATCTTCGGAGCTGGAGACAGGCTGCATGGGGAGCTCTCCCTTCGCGCCCTGCCAGATGGCTCCTAAGGCGCTGGGGGGGCTCTACCCCTCCTGTCAGGCTCTCATCTCTCCCCTTTGCCCGGGGAAGAGATTTTAAAGCCGCCAGACAGCTGTTCTGGCGGCTTTTGACAAAGATCGGAAAGGCATCCAACGAGGGATGTCTGCGATGAAGCGCTCCAAAACCGGAAGTGAAGAAGAAGGTTTTTTTAAGTCCTAACCAGGGGATAAAATAATGTGCTGAAGCTGACCAGACTAAGGACGCTAGCCAGATGAATACCTGGTAGGCAGATTTCCCCCCCCCCTATTTTCTTCCCCAAAAACTAAGGTGCGTCTTATACTCCGGTGCGTCTTATACTCCGAAAAATACGGTAATTTAATGTGCCTCCTGCATCATTTTTATTACCTCCATGATATTGTTAAGGTATCCAAGACTTCTAAATCATTTGCTGGCATACTCCTTATAGCAGAGGTAGCAGATCACATGAAGATACATATGAATAAAATCCACATATATATCAATCAGTAGGGCTCATATAGGGTATTAAGAAAGAAAGAGAGAAAGACAAAAAAGAAAGAAAGAAAGAAAGAGAGAGAGAGAGAGAAAGAAAAAGAAAAAGAAAAAGAAAAAGAAAAAGAAAAAGAAAAAGAAAAAGAAAAAGAAAAAGAAAAAGAAAAAGAAAAAGAAAAAGAAAAAGAAAAAGAAAAAGAAAAAGGAAGGAAGGGAGAGAGAGAGAGAGACAAGAAAGAAAAAGAGATAAAGAAAGAGAAAGAGAAAGAGAAAGAAAGAGAGAGAAAGAGAAAGAAAGAGGAAGAAAAAGAAAGAGGAAGAAAAAGAAAGAGGAAGGAAGGAAGGAAGGAAGGAAGGAAGGAAGGAAGGAAGGAAGGAAGGAAGGAAGGAAGGAAGGAAGGAAGGAAGGAAGGAAGGAAGGGAGAGAAGAGAGAGAGAGAGAGAGAAAGAGAAAGGAAGAAGAGGAAGGAAGCACCACACACCGTGCCACTAGCACAGCAATTTAGGGCTGGAAGATATCTCGGAGGTCATCTAGTCCAACCCCGTGCTGTAGCAGGAAAACTTAAATTGTCTGGATTATTTTGGTGCCTCTAACAGAGAGGAAAATTGCCAGAAAGGAGAAGTTTACTAGGACAAGGCTGCCATGCAGAGGAAGGCAGAGATAGTCCTTGACTTATGACTACAATTGAGTCCAAAATTTTGGTTGCTAAGCAAGAGCGTTGTTAAGTGAGTTTCACCACATTTTACTCAATCCATGACATTTCCTGGCTCTAACAGTCATGTGAAAGCTAGGGAAGAACATCTGAAGCAGTGGTTCCCAAACTTTTTCAGTCCACCGCCCCCTTGGTGCTACAAACTCATCCTCACCGCCCCCCACCCCACCCCCTCAGGTGGGCGTGGCTTAGTGGTCAGGTGACCGGGTGGGCATGGCCAACTTATAAAATGTGGTGAAACTCACTTAACAACGCTCTTGCTTAGCAACCAAAATGTTATGCTCAATTGTGGTCATAATTCTTTCTTTCTTTCTTTCTTTCTTTCTTTCTTTCTTTCTTTCTTTCTTTCTTTCTTTCTTTCTTTCTTTCTTTCTTTCTTTCTTTCTTTTTCTCTTTCTTTCTTCCTTTCTTTTTCTCTTTCTTTCTTTCTTTCCTCCCTTCCCCTTCTTTCTTTCTTTTTCTTTCTTTCTGGCTTCCTTCCTTCCTACCATCTTTCTTTCTTTCTTCCTTCCTTCCATCTCTTTCTTTCTTTCCTTTCTTCTTTCTTTCTTTCCTTTTTCTTTCCGTCTTCCCTCCCTTCCCTTCCCTCTTTTCTTTTTGACTGTCTTCCTTCCTTCCTACCATCTTTTTCTTTCTTTCTGTCTACATTCCTACCTACCATTTTTCTTTTTCTTTCTTTCTTTTTCTTTCTTTCTTTCCTTTTTCTTTGCTACATCCCTCCCTTCCCTTCCCTCCCTCCTTTCTTTTTCTGTCTGTCTTCCTTCCTACCATCTTTTTTCTTTCTTTCTGTCTGTCTTCCTTCCTTCCTACCATCTTTCTTTCCTTTTTCTTTCCTTCTTCCCTCCCTTCCCTCCTTTCTTTTTCTGTCTGTCTTCCTTCCTACCATCTTTTTCTTTCTTTCTGTCTTCCTTCCTACCTACCATCTTTCTTTCTTCTTTCTTTCTTTCTTTCTTTCTTTCTTTCTTTCTTTCTTTCTTTCTTTCTTTCTTTCTTTTCTTTCTTTCTCTTTCTTTCTTTCTTTTTCTTCCCTTCCTTCCTTCCTTCCTTCCTTCCTTCCTTCCTTCCTTCCTTCCTTCCTTCCTTCCTTCCTTTTTCTTTCCTTATTTTCTCTCTCTCTATATATGTGTGTGTGTGTGTGTGTGTGTGTGTGTGTATCGCACACACCGCGGGACTACATTGCCTCCTCTGGGCTCTGCCTATGGCAATTTAAAATGTGCTTCTGTCTGCGAGGAAGAGGGGCGTGTTTGAAAAGAGGGGCTGGAGGTGGGTGGGAAATCTATCCCACATTGAGCCACTGGGTGTGTGTGAGTGTGTGTGTGCGTGCGTGGCCGAAAACGTCCAGGTTTGGGAAACTGGGAGGTTTTGAAACCGGTTCCCCCAAACATGGTTTGTATTTGGTTGCAAAAACAAACAAACAAACACACAAGCCATTTTGGTTCCTCGCCAAGGCTGGCTCAACTGGATGACCAAACAGAGCCTGGAAAGGAAAGAAAACTGCAGAAGTGGTCAATGGAGGGGGTGGGTGGGACAGATGCACATGGGGGAGGGTCTTCTCCCCCTCCCCCCACACTGGCACATTCAAGGGGCTTCCTGGCAATACACCCCCTCCTCCGTGGGAAGCGCTGGCACCCTCCGAATTGCCTTCCTTGGCACAGAGGCCGGGTGGAGGGAGGGACTCCTGTACCCAGCAGGCACAGCTAGAAAGCCCCCTCCTCACCTGGTGGTGTGTCATGCCTGCCTAAATTGCTATCCATCCGGGGGCAGGGGAAGATGGCATCGCAGAGACGAACGAGAGCAGTGTGTTAGGTGGGCAGAGGAGGCGAGGCCGAAGGCCACATCGTGAGACGGGCATGCGGAGAGGTTGCAGGGGGGGTGCAGGAGGCTGGGCACCTGGGATCATCAGTGGGATGGAGAAGGGGATGGTATTGGGTGTTTGGGGTGGGGTGGGGAGTTATGATTTTTAGAAGATGAGACACACATGTACGCACAATGGCCAAGGGGAGGATTTAACTTGGGGTTGTTTGGGAGAGAAAAATAGAGGGAGGGAGGGAAGAAAGGAAGGAAAAGAAAGGAAAGGAAAGAGAAAGAAAAGGAAGGAATGAGAGGGAAGGAAATGCAAGGAGGAAGGAAGGGAGGGAGGGAGGGAGGGAGGAAAGGAGGGAGGGAGGAAAGAAAGTAGGAAGGAAAGAGAGGGAGGGAGGGAAATTAAAGGTGAAAAGGAGAGGGAGGAAGGAAAAGGAAGGGAAGGAGGAAGGAAGGGAAGGGAAGGGAAGGAGGAAGGAAAAAGGGGGAAGGAAAGGGAAGTAGGAAGGAAAAGGAGGGGAAGGAAAGGGAAGGAGGGAAGGAAGGGAAAGAGACAGAAGAAAGGAAGGAAAGGGAAGGGAAGGAACGGAGGAAGGAAAAAGAGGGAAGGAAGGGAAGGGAAGTAGGAAGGAAAAAGGGAAGGAAAGGGAGGAAGGAAGGAAAGGAAAGGAAAGGAAAGGAAAGGAAAGGAAAGGAAAGGAAAGGGAGGCAGGCGAAGGCGGCAGAAACTCTGGCGGGCAACTGTTCCCGATCTCCCCCACCATCGCTGCCCTCTTTCTGGACCGACTTTCCGGCCGCGGTGCCTCTTGGCCGAAGGAGCGGAAAGAGGCAGCTGCGATTTCCCCACAAGGTCTCCCTCCTCCTCCTCCTCCTCCTCCTCCTCCTCCTCCTCCTCCTCCCGCCCCCCAACCCAACCCAACCCCCCAACCCAGCCCCTGCCCACCCCACCCCCCAATCCCATGTCTTACAGGTTTAACAGCTCCGTGTTTCTGTCGGCTAGTCTCTAGGGAAAAAAGCTTGCAAAATACAGAAACTCTTCTCGCTGCGAGTTGTTAATTGCTCACCCTCGCGAGAAGAGTTTCTGTATTTTGCAAGCTTTCCAGGGGTCTCCAACCTTGGCAACTTTAAGACTTGTGGACTTCAACTCCCAGAATTCCTTAGCCAGCTTTGCTGGGAGTTGAAGTCCACAAGTCTTAAAGTTGCCAAGGTTGGAGACCAGTGCAAAGAGACCAGACGACAGATACACGGAGCTGTTAAAAGTCCAGTAAGATGCCCGTCTCGCGGCCCACCCAGTCCCCGCCGGGAAAAGAGTGGCGGGAAAAGCGGCAGCGGGCAATTGGGTGGACATGGGTGGCGGCACGGGGACAGGACCGGCGAACCACCTACCGCCCCCCTGGACCCTCTCACCGCCCCCCTGTCGCCACCCTTACCTCTCATCGCCCCCCTAAGGGTTCCCACCGCCCCCTGGGGGGCGGTACCGCCCCCTTTGGGAACCACTGATCTGAAGGAATGTGTAATGTTCTAATGTACAGACGTTATGGTTAAATGTGTGGCAGAAAGTGGACTCCAGGTGTGTTTTTCCAAATGCAGTAAGTGAGGCGAATGTGTAGTTTTAGAAGAGGTGTGTGTGTGTGTGTGTGTGTGTGTGTGTGTGTGTGTGTGTACACATACAGTATATATAGTAGATAATGTATCTTTTTGTGTGCCTGTGTGTAATATGTATGTACACATATGGCATATATACATAGGATTAAATAGTATATTTTGAATGTTCAGTAGTAGTAAATAGACAGGGAAATTGTATCTCGTTGAGGCCTTTGAGGCGAGGAGAGGCCAGGCACCCTAACCCTAATCCTTGACGTGAGTGACGTCAAGTTGGCCACACCCACCCAGTCACATGACCACCCAGTCACATGACCATCAAGCCACACCCACAAAATAAGCCATGCCCACAGAGTGGTAGTAAAAAAATTTGGAACCCACCCCTGTGGGCATTGGAACTTCACCGCCTGATTAGCCAATGCAATTGGGGGCTTCACCACCTCGCCTGACCCAAGCAAAGAAGGATTGGTGGTGCCATGAAGGCCTTTGCCTGCATTGTGGCGGCCAAGGCCATATGGCGGCCAAGTGTCCTGCTAAGGCACCCAAAGCCACAGTGGGAGCAGCGATGGGAAACGGGCATGGCCTGGCCTAGATGGTTCCGTAGGTCGGGCTCAAGGAGCAACGGGTCAACCATCTCCACCACAGACAGCTTTTGTGAAGCACCTCGTGCTAGCAGCCAGTGTATTCGTGCCAGGTCAGGGAGCAGTGGAGATTCAGGCCCTGGTGGACTCGGAGGCCATGGCCAACTTCATGGACTCGGCATTTGCCGCGCAGTGGTCCATCCCCCAGCAGCAGGTGTCACCACCAGTCTTGGTGGAAACGATTGACGGTCGGACCCTCCGTTCAGGCCCTGTGGTTGCCGCGACCAGACCCCTTCACATGTGCATTGGACCACACGTGGAAGAAGCTGTGTTCTATGTCACCGCAGTGCCTCACTTCCTGGTGGTGCTGGGGTTGGAGTGGTTACGGATCGTCTGGTTGTCTGGGGCAGTGAAGTTCCCCGGCAAGAAGTGTGCCACCCATCATCTGCAGGCCTGCACAGGGGGTGTGGCTACACATATGGACCTGGACCTACCCGCGGAGTTGGTAGATTATGCTGATGTGTTTGGGGAAAAGGAGGTGGATCAGTTGCCGCGCATCGGTCTTATGACTGCCCGATTGAGTTGGTGCCCGATGCCAAATTGCCAGTGGGTTGGATTTACTCCTTGTCAGAACCGCAGTTGGCGGTGTTACGGGACTTTATCGAGAAGAATCTCCGGAAGGGGTTTATCTGGTCTTCTACATCTCCATTAGCTGCGTCGGTGCTCTTCGTCAAGAAGTCAGGGGAGCTAAGCCTGTGCTGTGATTATCACAAGTTGAATGCAATCACAGTACGGAACCGGTACCCACTTCCCCTCATCCCTGAACTGATCGAGCAGCTTCATCAGGCCAAGTTCTTCACGAAGCTGGACCTGCGGGGGGGCTGCAACTTGGTCCGAATTTGTGCCGGCAATGAGTGGAAGACGGCCTTCCGGACGCGTTACGGTCACTTTGAATACACCGTGATGCCGTTCGGATTGACCAATGCGCCCGGCGTGTTCATGCATTGGGTTGTGTGCACTGTTCCCTCTAAGGTGCGCGCCCGCGCGCCCACGCACATGATCAGAGAACGCCGCGCAGAAGTTTCTAACTTCCTGCAGGCATTTCCTAATGGGAGAGGCTGTGCGCATGCGCGGCCGTGCAGATGAAATGAGAACGCCGCGCACCATTTTTTTCTATTACAGGGAACGTTGGCTGTGTGTGGTCTGGGGCTGGAAGCAAACTGTTGTGTCCCAGCACAGGAACCCCCAGAAAAGACACGCACACAACCGTTTGCCAAAAGAAATCAAGAAGTTTTACTAATAAATATTCTTAGTAAAAAGTCAGTGTTTTTTCAAAGTCCAGAAACAAACGGCACGGGAGTCTTGGTGAATATTATCTCCGTGAGCTTTTCAGCCAGAGTTCAAATGTTCAAAGCAAAGCTGGCAAAATACTGAGTTCTTATCTTGGTACTCACTGGAGTTGGCAGGAGTCCCGGAATCCAAAGCAATGAGTTGTTATTTCAAAAATACAGGAATCAGAGCTGGAACAAAGACGTCTTGAATGCTCGAAGAACACAGGTGTTGCTTCCAGCAACAATTCAGGTGTGCTCCAGGACTTAAATAGCCTGAGGGCGTGGCTCATTAGCCCTCAGCTTTACCTGCGAGGAGACCTCCGGCTGTAAAGCCGATCCCTTCTGCTGGCTGCTCTGTGAGCCCTAGCATCCAGCAGAGGCTCCTCTTCCTCTGAGGACTCACTCTGCACCGGCTGAGAAGGTGAAGAAGGCCCTGGCTGGTCTTCCTCCTCTGGCACTGAGTCCTCATCACTGTCAGACTCAGGTGCCAGGTACACAGGGTGATAGTGCCACGCCACGGGCGGCTCTAGGGCCTCCGGATCCTCGACCAGCTGCATGGGACGCGGGCAAGTCACAACAGTCTGTTTCTTTTAAATAATTTAAATCCTTCTAACTGTATATTCCATTTTTCAGTTTCATCCCACCAAGTTTCCGTAATGGCAACTATATCATATCTTCCCTCATTTACTTGAATTTCTAATTCACCCTGTTTATTCCTCATACTCTGTGCATTGGTGTATAGACATTTAAGTCATTTTTGATTGACCCTGTGTTTACTGTCTACATAACCTGTGTTGTGCCTGACTGCCCCTACTTTCTTGCCACATGTTTGATTAGTGCACATGGTATTTATTTATTTATTTATTAATAGTTCTTATATGCCGCCCAACTCCCGAGGGACTCAGGGCGGCATACAACATATTACAAGAACAATTTAAAAAATGATAATAATGGATTAAAATACTTACAAAAATTAAAACAAACCAACATTCATACATGGGGGATTGATCTATTTCACCCTGCAGGAAGAGCCATGTTGTAATGGCTTTACGGAAGGCCAGTAGGGTGGGGATAGTCCGGACCTCTGGGGGAAGTTGGTTCCAGAGAGAAGGAGCTCCCACAGAGAAGGCTCTCCCCCACGGTCCCACCAACCGGCATTGCTTGGTTGATGGGACCTGGAGGAGATGAACTCTATGGGACCTAACCAGTCGTAGGGAGGTATGCGGTAGGATGCGGTCCCGAAGGTAACCTGGCCCTGAGCCATGTAGGGCTTTAAAGGTTAAAACCAGAGGTGGGTTCCTGCCTGTTTTTGCCGGTGCGGTTAATAGCTGTTGTTCGGCGCAGAGCCGAAGACGCTGCTGCCGTTCGCGGCGCGGGAGCTTTCCCCGGGTGCTTTCCCCGCCCGCATGGACGCCGCCAATTGCGTTCTTTTGCCCTCTGCGCATGCAGAACGCTTTGCGCATGCGCAGAGGGCAAGAGAACGCAAATGGCGGCGTCCATGCGGGCGGCGGCAGCGCCCGAGGAAAGCCCCCGCGCCGCGAACGGCAGCAGCGTCTTCGGCTCTGCGCCGAACAACAGCTATTAACCGCACCGGCAGGAACCCACCTCTGGTTAAAACCAACACCTTAAATTGCGTCCGGAGACTAATGGGCAGCCAATGCAGCTGGCGGAGAATAGGTGTTACGAGGGTGTATCTTGGGACACCCACTACAGCTTGCGCAGCTGCATTTTGCACCAGTTGCAGTCTCCGGATACTCTTTAAGGGTAGCCCATGTATGGCACTCACTATTAAATGCTTGGCTTTGCTTGACAGCAGGGCTGATAAATTTACCCGCACACATATCTATGTTGTGTGCACTGTTAACCCTATTAATTTTAGATTGATGGGGACAGAAATGATCTGTATCAATTAATTCTCTGTCCCTGCTGTTCAGTTTAAATCTGTGAATTTAATACCAAGTAGCTCAGTCCCTTTCTTTGATGGATGCAAACCATCTCTTTTGTACAGTTTTTCATTGGACCAGCTGCAGACATCATGACTAATAAAACCAAAGCCTTCCCTTTTACACCACTCCTTTAGCCACACATTAAACTCTGCTACACGTTGGCCTTTCCCTTTTTGTTCCTTATATACTGGTAAAACCTCTGAAAAGATAAGCCTACAACCTATACTACTAAGTTCATACCCCAAGCTCTGGAAGTCATTCTGCACAGAAAGTACATCTTTTTGGGACAAATCATTTGTGCCAAGATGTATAATAGCATCAACATCACAGTCCTTACTGGCATTCTTGACTATCTTAAGAATACGCCTCTTGTCTCTGCTGGCAGTAGCACCTGGCAGATACCTGACCTCTTTCAAAACCTCCATATCCTTTCCTAAATTTACATCCCTTACAATTGAATCACCAACCAGAAGGTGGCTTCTCTTTTTGGATATCTTGCTGCTCTTGAGTGACTGATGTGTAATACCTGATTCACACTTTCCACTTTCCAAAATATGTTCTTCATCTCAGACCACGATGCCCAGCTTATTTGAGTTATCGTTATCACAACTACCTTGACCTGTCGCTTTAGTGTCCCTATTAAGGTCAGCAAGGGCACTATATCTGTTATGCTGGGACACAGCAAAAGCTTTGTGTTTGTGGTTCACAGCTCTCACCCTGCCAGATCCCACAGTTGTCCATACTGCTCTTCTCCTGCAGGATCTTTGTGGTAGAGGGGGCTGATAGTGCAGCAGCTCATTAGAGTGGAATGGCTGAATTTGGCACCTAATTTCTGCTTGCAGAGCACAGATTAAAGATTCTAGATAGGTAATCTGTCCACATAGACTGGTAATTTGTTTACAAAGAGGACAGTATCCAAATTTGAAAAGAGTACTTCGAAACACAGCTGTAAAACAAGTATTACACTGAACTAAGCCAGTCATTTTGAAATAAAATAAAATCACGATCTCAAGCACACTAACCCTGAATGTATTATTACTATTTTTTTATAGTTATATGATTCGCGCGCCTTTAGGCGCGCAGGCCGCTACCTTTCCCAGATACTTACAAGTTTCAGCCAGGAACTCCACCCCCAGCTTCTGTGAATTCAAACTACAATGGAGTAAGGTTTTTTTCCCAGATACTCACAAGTTTCAGCCAGGAACTCCACCCCCAGCTTCTGTGAATTCAAACTACAATGGAGTAAGGTTTTTTCCCCAGATACTCACAAGTGTCAGCCAGGAACTCCACCCCCAGCTTCTGTGAATTCAAACTACAATGGAGTAAGGTTTTTTCCCCCAGATACTCACAAGTCTCAGCCAGGAACTCCACCCCCAGCTTCTGTGAATTCAAACTACAATGGAGTAAGGTTTTTTTTCCCAGATACTCACAAGACTCAGCCAGGAACTCCACCCCCAGCTTCTGTGAATTCAAACTACAATGGAGTAAGGTTTTTTTCCCCAGATACTCACAACTCTCAGCCAGGAACTCCTCCCCCAGCTTCTGTGAATTCAAACTACAATGGAGTAAGGTTTTTTCCCAGATACTCACAAGTCTCAGCCAGGAACTCCACCCCCAGCTTCTGTGAATTCAAACTACAATGTAGTAGTTTGAATTGTGTTGGATATCTTCTTATGAGTATCTTTAAAGGTAGTTTGGTTTACTACGATTGTGTCTTTCTGTATTGTCCACGGTCTATTTTCAAAATGTCGTCCGTCAGAAATGCTCTGTCACTGCCTTTCCTGTCTTTCCTTTTTTTCCCCGTTCGTAGTCTCCACTCGGCAAACCCAACAGATTGTCTCTCTGCTCTCTTTCCTTCTTCCACACTCGCTCTTTTCTCTGACACTGAAATCTTCAAGCTTGCACTTTAAATCAAAGTTTTTCTTGCCAATCTGTCTGCGATAGTTTTCCAGTTATCTTACGCTGCACATCACTCAGGCGTCGCCCATTCCTCTCTGGAGACTCACTCACTCGTCAAAATCTTTTGTAAATACCATCCAATTCGGAGGTTTCTCGATGTTTATTTCAAACAAAAGTCCGTTGATACGATGCCGTTTCACACTCTTTTTTCTTCCTCTGCTGTAAATCAGGCCGCCATGTCTCCGGACCACACTCTATTCGTTGGTCTCTTCTGCGTCCGTTATTGGGGCTTCCATCTACTGCAGCAGGGGGTTGCACCCCTCCCTGCTACCACACGGTATTCCCCTTCTTTCCGCTCTCTTCTTCAGAGATCTGCAATGCCGCTTTCGGCTTCCAAAGATGCAAAAAGTCGGGCAGAGTACTAGCAGCTAGCTTCTCCACTCAGCATCACCATGGCGCCACCCCGGAAGTCCTCATCTTTAAGTTTCATTGTCAATCTATTCATCTCTGCACAGTCCAAAATTTTCTTAATTACTTCTCCTTCAGATGGTATTTTGGCTGCTTTCCATTTTTGTGCAAATGCAATTCTAGCTGCTGTGACATGAACAATTAGGTATATATCTTCTTTGTTAAATTTCTCTGGCAAAATACCCAACAGGAATATCTCTGGTTTTAGTTCTATACTTTGTTCCACCATTTTTTCTATCCACATTTGGATCTGACTACAATATTCTTTGGCTTCTGCACATGTCCACCACATATGATAAAAAGAGCCTGGTATTTGCTGACATTTCCAAGATTTCATAGATTTATCTTTAAACATTTTAGCTATCCTTTCCGGTGACATGTGCCATCTATAAAACATTTTATGCATATTTTCTTTGTATGCTGTTGCCATAGTTAGTTTATAATTTCTTTCCCAAAATTGCTGCCATTTATCTAATTCTATAGTATAACCAAAGTTCCTTGCCCATTTTATCATCATTTCTTTTACCTGTTCAAATTCTAAATCAATATGAAGTAAATAGTTATATAGTTTCTTAATTAATTTTTCATCCGTTCCTGTGAGTATTTCATCTAATTCTGTCATCTCTAAATTTATACCCTCCATTTTACTGTCCTTATCATATCTTGCTTGCATTTGCATTCTCATATACCAGTCCATTTTTATCCCTTGTTTCTCCAATTCGTGAGTAGATTTCAATTTCCCTTTGTCCGTCAAAATGTCCTTATATCTTGGTATATTTTCCCAATTCAGTCTACTTGGGTGCATTAGTGCTTCCATTATAGATATCCAAAATGGTATTTTCAAGTAATGTTTCTCTTTTATCTTTTCCCATACTAAATATAAAGAGTTCCTGATACAATGTCTCTGGAAATAGCTATGTATCTTATTTCTCCCATACCATATAAGTGCGTGCCATCCTATCTGTAAATCATGTCCTTCCAAGGTCAAAAGTCTCGTATTTCTTAACAAAATCCATTCTCTCATCCATGTCAATACTGCTGCATAATAATATACCGTATTTTTCGGAGTATAAGACGCACCTTTTTCCTCCCTAAAAGTGGGTGAAAATTTGGGTGCGTCTTATACTTTGAATGTAGCTTTTTTTCCAGCCCTAACTAGGTGCTAATAGATCTTCCCAGATCTTACCTTGCAGGCTTTTTCATTGTTACTCTCTCCAAAGAATGGTTTTCCAGCCCTAAGTCTTTGCAGAATTTTTTTTTCATTGCTCTACTTGCTCCGAATAAGTTTTTTTCTAGCCCTAACCAGGTGCTAACAGATCTTCCCAGCTCTTACTGGCTTGCAGGTTCTTTCATTGTTATTCTCTCAGAAGAAGGTTTTTTTAAGTCCTAACCAGGAGATGAAATAATGTGCTGAAGCTACTCCGAATAAGTTTTTTTCTAGCCCTAACCAGGTGCTAACGATCTTCCCAGCTCTTACCGGCTTGCAGGCTCTTTCATTGTTACTCTCTCAGAAGAATGTTTTTCCAGCCCTAAGTTTTTGCAGGTTTTTTTTTCATTGCTCTACTTGCTCTGAATAAGTTTTTTTCTAGCCCTAACTAGGTGCTAACATCTTCCCAGCTCTTACTGGCTTGCAGGCTCTTTCATTGTTACTCTCTCCGAAGAAGGTTTTTTTAAGTCCTAACCAGGGGATAAAATAATGTGCTGAAGCTGACCAGACTAAGGATGCTAGCCAGATGAATATCTGGTAGGCAGATTGTTTTCCCCTATTTTCCTCCCCAAAAACTAAGGTGCGTCTTATACTCCGGTGCGTCTTATACTCCGAAAAATACGGTATCTCCCAATTCGGAAGTCCAAATCCACCTCTAGATCTAGCATCTTGTAGCATTTTTATATTTATCCTCGCTTTTTTCCCTTGCCAAACAAATTTCAAGATCATTTTGTTTATCTCATTAAAAAAAGTTTTTTCTATTCTTATTGGTATTGTCGAGAATAAAAACAGTAAACGTGGCAATATATTCATCTTAATGCAATTCTGCCCATCAGCGATAATTGAAGGTTTTCCATTTTTCCAAATCTGTCTCAATTTGTTTCTTTAGTCTTAAGTAATTATCTTCCTTAATTGTTACACATCTTGCTGTCAACTGACTTCCTAAATATCTTACTTTTTTTGTAAGTTGTATATTTAATTTTCCAACTAATTCCCTCTTTTGTTTTTCTGTCATGTTTTTAACTAAGAGTTTTGTTTTGTCTTTATTAATTTTTAATCCCGCAACCTCTCATATTGTTCAATCTCTTGCATTAATTTGGGTCCCGTCTCTAGTGGTTCTTCTAATATAAACACCAAATCATCGGCAAATGCTTGCAATTTGTATTCCTCTTTTTTAATTTTCATTCCTTTTATATCTTTATTTTGTCTTATATTTCTGGCTAGAACCTCCAAAGTCAAAACAAATAGTAACGGTGATAATGGACATCCTTGTCTAGTTCCTTTCATAATGTCCACTTTCTCCGTCATATCACCATTTAATATTACTTTTGCGGTTTGTTTACTATAAATTGTTTTAATTACTCCAATAAATCTTTCCCCAAAGTCCATGTTTTCAAGTTGCTGTATCATAAATTGCCAATTTACATTATCAAATGCTTTCTGTGCATCCAAAAACATTAAGGCCACTTGTTTTCCAGGATGTTGTTCATAGTATTCTAAAGTATTTAGGATCGTTCGCATATTGTCTTTAATCTGTCTTTTTGGTAAAAATCCATTTTGGTCTGAGTGTATAAATTCACTGAGAAATCTTTTAAGTCTGTTTGCTATTATTGAAGCAAATATTTTATAGTCTGCGTTCAATAATGAAATCGGTCTATAGTTTTTAATTTTTTGTAAATCAGTCTCTTCTTTCGGAATCAAAGTTATAAATGCTTCTGTCCAGGAATCCGGTATCTTGGCTTCCAAAATTAACTCATTATAAAGCTCCAACATTACAATGCCTAATGTTTCTTCAAATATTTTATAAACTTCCAGGCACTTTACCATTTTTCTGTCTTTTAATGGCATCAGTTAGTTCCATCATTGTTACTTTTTCCTCTAACAAATTCTTGTATTTTTCTGGTATTTGGGATAGTTCCATTCCTTCCAAGTATTGCTCTATATTCTTATTCTCAATTTTTTTCCTGTTTATATAGATCTTTATAATATGCCCATGCTATCATCTTTTTTTCCTCATTTTGATATTTTAAATCTCCATGATTATCTATTATATTTATTCCAAACAATTCCAATAAAATTGGGGGGAAATATTTTGAAGAGCTAAATAAAATAATATTAATATATATTTGGCTAGGGAAAACAGCAAGAATAGGTTTGAAAATGTTGCAAGACTCCAAGGAAAGAGGGGGCTTTGGGCTGCTAGATTGGGAATTGTACTACCATGCCTTGGTACTTACATGGGTGAAAGAATGGATCAATTTGAGGCATAAAAGACTATTAACTTTAGAAGGACATGACCTTCAACTAGGTTGGCATGCTTTTTTATGGTATGGGAAGAATAAGATACATAGTTACTTTCAAAGACATTATGTTAGAAATGCACTGTTATCAGTATGGCTTAAAATTAAAGAACAACACTACTTGAAAATACCAATTTGGCTTTCTACAATGGAAGCATTAATACATCCTAATGTTATTAATATGGAAAAAATTATAAGATATAAAGATATTTTGAATGAAAAAGGGGAATTAAAAACCAAGCAGGAACTTAGTAGTCAAGGGATGGACATTGCATGGTGGCCACAAATGCAAATACAATCTTGATATGAGAAAGATGCTAAAATGATTTTACATGTATTAACTGCAGCTAGAATTGTGTATGCTCAACAATGGAAGTGTGACGAGATCCCGACAGATGAGTGTGTAATTAAGAAAATATTAGAATGTGCAGAAATGGATAGACTAACACTTACTATTAAGGACAAAGAAGAAACGGAATACTTTTTGACATGGGACTTATTTTACCAATGGTTAGACAATAAAAACAGAAGTTAGAAATGTAGGGACATAAAAAGGATAAATGTTAAAACGGAAATTTGATAAAATAGACAAACAAAATATTATTGTTATTATAGTATCATAGTATCATTTATTATAGTATAGTATAGTATAGTATCATTTATACTTATTAAAGTATTGTGATGTTATTGTAAACACTTTGATTACGATTGCCTAAAAACAACTGTATCCAGACAACACACTGTTTGATTGAAATGGAACTTTTATATGTTATTCAAATAAAGTAAATAAAACATAAATTTAATAAATAAACCATCAAATTACAAAGCAAAAAGCAAAAAACAAAAACAAATGTATGTAGGAAATATACCACAGTAGTAATGGGAGACTTTAACTACCCTGATATCAACTGGGAGACAAACTGCATCAAGTGGGAGATGGAACAGGTTCCTGACCAACCTAGCTGACAACTTTGTCATCCAAAAGGTACAAGAGGGAACTAGAGGGACTGCTATACTGGACCTAATTCTTACTAACAGAGAAGAAATGATAAAGGGGGTTGAAGTTGCCGGAACTTTGGGGGAGAGTGATCATGTCATATTGGAATTCAATATAATGCAAAGACAAGCAATAGAACATAATCAAACCAGTGTCTTAGACTTTAAAAGAGCTGATTTTAACAAACTTAGAGCTTGGGAAGAATTCCATGGATGAAAATCTTAAAGGGGAAAACAACTCAAGAAGCTTGGGAAGCTCTGAAAAATATTATAAAAGCCTAGTCCAGCTCAATACCACTGAAAAAGAAAAACAAGAAATCCAAGAAGAAACCAGCATGGTTACACAAAGAACTCTCTGAAAAAATCAAAGAAAAAATTGTGCGTAACAAATTCACACAATACTTGGATCAACCAGAAGTAACATTTATAAAGCTGTTTGCAAAGAGCAGGTAAGACTTCTCTGACACAACAATAGAAGTCCACACCTAGTTACAGATCTCAGCATATTTTATACATATTTTATACATATTTTATACATCCCTTTCACCGGCCGCAGGTCCTTCCTAACCAGGCCCAGTTGATAGGTCTGGTTCAGTCACATGCTTACAGTCCACCTATAATCTTCTATTCTACCTTTAAAAATAGTTAGGCCTGTGTTGCTAAGCACCCATGTAAGGAATAAGAGAATTCAAAAATAAAATAGTATGTAGATAATGAAGGGAATAGTAATAAATAAGTGGAAACTTTATTTATTTATTTATTTGTTCATATTTATATGCCGCCCAACTCCCGGAGGACTCTGGGCGGCTGACAACAGAATATAAACAAATCAGTATATAAAAAATATCAAACACACATTTTTAAAAAATACATTTAAAAATTAAAAACACTTCAATCGATCATAGCAAACAAGGGGCGACCTTTTAAAATCCATACTATCCCCAAGCCCGTCGGAAGAGCCAGGTCTTAACAGCTTTCCGGAAGGCCAACAAGGTGGGGATGGTACGGATCTCCGGCGGTAGTTGGTTCCAAAGACTCGGGGCCGCCACAGAGAAGACTCTCCCCCATGGCCCCGCCAGCCGACATTGTTTGGCTGACAGGACCTGAAGGAGACCAACTCTGTGGGACCTAACCGGTCGTTGGGAGGTATGTGGTAGTAAGCAGTCCCGAAGATATCCTGGTCCAGAGCCATATAGGGCTTTAAAGGTGATAACCAACACCTTGAATTGTGACCGGAGACCAATAGGCAACCAATGCAGCTGGCAGAGAATTGGTGTTACGTGGGTGTATCTTGGTGCACCCACCACAGCTCGCGCAGCTGCATTTTGAACCAACTGAAGTCTCCGAACACTCTTTAAGGGTAGCCCCATGTAGAGCACATTGCAATAGTCAAGCTGTGAGGTGATAAGGGCATGAGTGACCGTGAGCAGAGCCTCCTGATCCAAGAAGGGTCGCAATTGGTGCACCAGGTGAACCTGTGCAAAGGTCCCCCTAGCCACGGCTGTCAGATGTTGATCCAATTTTAGCTGTGGGTCTAGGAGAACACCCAAATTGCGAACTCGTTCTGAGGGAGTTAATTTCTCTCCCCCTAGAACCAAGGAAGGACAGTCGACATAGTCCCTAAGAGGCAATATCCATAGCCACTCGGTCTTGTCAGGGTTGAGCTTGAGCCTGTTAACTCCCATCCAGACCCTCACATCGTCCAGGCATCGGCACATCACATCCACTGCTTCCCTGAACTGAGAAGGGGTGGAGAAGTATAACTGGGTATCATTACCATATTGCTAGAACCTCACCCCGTGTCGTCGGATGATCTCACCCAGTGGTTTCATGTAGATCAGTGGTTCTCAACCTTCCTAATGCAGCGACCCTTTAATACAGTTCCTCATGTTGTGGTGACCCCCAACCATAAAATAATAAAATTATTAGGAAACTCAGGGGTGGGTTCTAACTTACCTCGCTGCTGGTTTGCTAACATGCCGCGTGGCCGCGCCTCACGGCCGCGCGTGCGCTTTGCGCACGCACGCATGTGTAGTACCAATTTAAAAAAAAAATGCAAAAAAAGCCGAAAACAAGATGGCAACACATGCGCAGTGCCGGAAATTCGGCTTCTGCATATGCTCAGAAGTTCCCATGGTACAGATATCTTTTTTGCAGTAGTCTATTTGCATGTGGGTGGACCCGCCTGGAGAGGGATAGAGGAGTGGTGTCTCGGTTCCTAAGACCATCGGAAATATGTGTTTTCCGATGGTCTTAGGCGACCCCTGTGAAAGGGTAGTTCGACCCCCAAAGGGGTCGCGACCCACAGGTTGAGAACTGCTGATGTAGATGTTAAATAAGAGGGGAGAGAGGACCGAGCCCTGAGGCACCCCACAAACGAGGGGTCTAGGGGTCGACCTCTGTCCTTCTGCTAACACCGACTGCATCCTATCGGAGAGATAGGAGGAGAACCACCGCAATACGGTGCCTCCCACTCCCAGCTCTCCAAGTCGGCACAGAAGGATACCATGGTCAATGGTATCGAAAGCCGCTGAGAGGTCAAGTAGCACCAAGATGGAGGAATAACCTCCATCCCGGGCTCGCCAGAGATCATCAATCAGGGTGACCAAAGCAATTTCCATGCTGTAACCGGGCCTGAAACCCGATTGAAAAGGGTCTAGATCAGTGGTGGCCAACCTGAAGCGTCCCATGCGCCAATTGGCCCAGGCGTCCCAGGTGGGCGGGCCCGCCTGGATGCCGCCATTTGAGTTTTGCCCTCTGCGCATGCGCAGAACGCTGTGCGCATGCGCAGAGGGCAAAAGAACGCAAATGCCGGCCTCCAGGTGGGAGGCGGGAGGGAGGCTCTGCCGGCCGCCTCCTTTCCTTGCCTCCCACTGCTTTTCAGCTCTGCCGCCGTTGCTGCCTCCTCCTTTCCTCGCCTCCTGCCGCGGGAGGCGAGGAAAGGAGGAGGCAGCAGCAGCAGCGGCAGAGCCCAAAAGCGGTGGGAGCCGAAGGGGAGGCTCCGTCGCCGCAACAGCCCCAGACCTCCGACCCTGAAGCTCTGCCGGCCGCCTCCTTTCCTCGCCTCCCGCCTCCCCTTCGGCTCTGCCGGCAGAGCTTCAGGGCTCCTGAAGGCACCTGCGGCGCTGGGCTTTGGGGAGCGGCGGGCTGGGGCCAAGTTCCGTACGCGGGAGGTGAGGAAAGGAGGAGGCAGTGGCGGCAGCAGAGCCGAAAAGCGGTGGGAGGCAAGGAAAGGAGGCGGCCAGCAGAGCCTCCCCTTCGGCTCTGCTGGCCGCTTCCTTTCCTCGCCTCCCACCGCCCCTTCAGCTCTGCGCGCGGCGGGGAGAGCTGCGAGACGCGCCTCCTACCTGGGACTTGTTCCGTCGCGTTCCTCGGTATTGTGTCCAGGGCAGCCCGTTCTAAAAGAGAAAGTCTCGCGAGTTCAAACTTCTCAAACTCGCGAGACAATCTCTTTTAGAACGGGCTGCCCTGGACACAATACCGAGGAACACGACGGTGGATGCGCCACTTGAAATCGTGGAATGCGTCACATTTGGCGCATGCGCTACGGTTTGGCCACCCCTGGTCTAGATAATCTGTTTCATCCAGCAGCCGTAGGAGCTGGAGCGCCACCACTTTCTCTACAAACTTTCCCACAAAGGGTAGGTTGGAGACTGGACGAAAGTTCTTTAAATCTGCTTGGTCCAGGGAAGGCTTCTTGAGGAGGGGCCTCACTACCGCAACTTTTAATGGTTGCAGAACGGACCCCTCCCTCAAGGAAGCGTTGACCAACACCTGGAGCCAGCCTTGTGACACCTCCCTGCTGGCCGAAACCAGCCAGGAGGGGCACGGATCCAATAAACAAGTGGAGGAACTAATTGTTCCCACGGCCTTGTCCACATCCTCAGGAGTAGGTGGCTCAAATTTGTCCCACACAATAGGACTAAGACCTGCCCCTGTCATCTCGGTCTGAATTGCCCAGTCGGAGTCCAGGTCCATCCGAATCTGAGCAACTTTATCCGCCAGAAACTGTGCAAATTCCTCAGCTCTACCCTGTAAGGGCTCCTCCGTTCCCCCTACATTCAGGAGGGAACGAGTCACCCTAAAGAGGGCGGCTGGGCGCGAATCGGCAGATGCAATAAGTGCAGAAAAATGGAAACATTTTGCCACTCGAATCACCACTAAGTAAGTCCTAATAAAGGCTCTTAGTAGTGTTCGGTCGGATTCAGATTTACTTAAAGTGACCAGATTAATTTTTTGTTAAGCGGGACGGGGGGGGCGCCTGGGCGCCGCCATTTGTTTTGCCCTCTGCGCATGTGCAGAACGCTGCGCATGCGCAGAGGGCAAAACAGCAAATGTCGGCATCCGGGGGGGGAGGCGGGAGGGCGCTTGGATGCCTGGAGCTCGCGACAGGTAAGCTGCTGGCTGCCTCCTTTCCCCGTCTCCCGCCTCCCGTTCGTTGCTTGCCAGCCCGGCCGAAGGGGAGGCAGGAGGCGAGGAAAGGCCTCCCAAAGGGGAGGCGGGCTCCTGAAGGGCTCCCGGCTCCCGAAGGGGAGGCGGGAGGCGAGGAAAGGCCTCCCGCCTCCCCTTCGGGAGCCGGCAGCCCTTCGGGAACCCGCCTCCCCTTCGGGAGGCCTTTCCTCGCCTCCCGCCTCCCCTTCAGCCGGGCTGGCAAGCAACGAACGGGAGGCGGGAGACGGGGAAAGGAGGCAGCCAGCAGCTTACCTGCTCCAGGCATCCAAGCGCCGCGGTCTCCCGGTCGCCCGCCCGGCCCCAGGGCAACGGCGGCAGCGAGGCGACGGGGGGAAGAAAGGGGAGGGGGACGAGGAAGGGCTGTTTGCGCCGCCGGAGGGGCCGCTCGTCCCTCACCCCTCCCAACAGCAGCGGCGCCTCCGAGGGCGGGGCTAGGGATGGGGCGGGGGAAGGAGAGGAGGAGCAGCCCCCCTTCCCCCTCCCCCCAGCAGGCAGCCGCCTCACTGGAATTCCGCCCGACTTGCTTCCGCTACCTCTCTTTTGCTTCCCCTCTAAGGTGACCAGACGTCCCGCTGTTTCCGCATTCTTTTCAAAAAAAGCGGGACTTTTTGAAAAGAATGCGGGACGCGGGACACACGCTTGAAAAGCGTGTCTGTCCCGCCAAAAGCGGGACGTCTGGTCACCTTAGATTTACTGGATCTCCAGTGTTAAGGTTATAACTAACCAGATTGGGTTTTCTAATAGAAGAAGTAAAAATGAAATGCAAGTTTGTAGAATATGTCATTGTTGCTTTAAGGGAATCCAGGTTTGTTTGCTGATGACTATAAAAAGAGAGCAAGAAAGCGCATATGCAGAGGAGTGCTCGCAGCTTGGCTTGATAGAGAGAAAAAGAGAGGTTTGCTTGATTGTTACTCACTGTGTGTGAAGGTACTCACTGTGTGTGAAGTTACTCACTGTGTGTGAAGGTACTCACTGTGTGTGAAGAACTAAATTATGCCAGAATCTGAACGATCTATGGTTTCTGTCATATCCTACAAAATATAATAATCGAGCTCTATGCTGACCTTTTCTTCTTAATTCTGATGGTATATGAACCCATGCAGGGGTTCCAAAAGTATGAAGATAACTAAGTTCAGGTTTTCTGTTGTACCATCTAGTGAATGGAGTTTCACCTGTAGTAGCATTGACAGCATTGTTAATTATGTGAGTGGCACACATAACAGCTTCACCCCATACAATGGTTGGTAAACCATAATCATTCAACATTGTTCTTACCATTGCTTGCAACGTTTGGCCTCTTTGTTCTGCAATAGAATTGTAATGTGCTGACTTTCTATGTTCTATTCCAGCATTTCTTAATAAATTAACAAATCTATGGTTTGTAAATTCTGTACCATTATCAGTGATCACACTTATAACTTTCCTATTCTGTTTCCTATCAACCATATTTAACCAGCTTGAAAAACAATCATAAGTTTCTGTTTTCGTTTTCATTAAATAACAAAAACCAAATCTGGAATAATGATCTACTATGTTTAAAATATAACGGGCTCCTCCCATACTAGGTGTCTTTGGCCCAATCAAATCAACAAATACAGCTTCTAGAGGTTTTGTAGTCTTAAAACCATTAATCCTATTCGCAGGAGTTACTTTGCTCTTCTCCTGATTACACACTTTACATTCTACATACTTAGAACATGGCTGTAATCTTATTCCATTAGCCAACTCTGCTGTTCTTTTCACTAATTTATAATTTAAATGTCCCATCCTTCTATGTAATAGATGAATACAATTGTCATGTGGTTTCTTATTATCATATACAGTATTGGCTATATTGCCTTGCTTGTTATGTAGCACAAACAAACCACCTTCTGATTTCACTGTAATCACTTTGCCCTGTTTTTCTATTAAACAAGTATTACTTTTAAAAGTTACAGTGTAGCCAGCCTTCACTAACACATTAACAGAAAGTAAATTATAAGTTAGTTTTGGCATATATAACATAGGCAATATTTCATTGATTCCCCCACAATGAGCTTTCCCTTCTCCATTAGCTCTCATTCTCCAGCCATTAGCCAAAGCTACATATTGACTGCTTTTAAACGTTTTTACTAACAATTTTCTATCGTTGGTGATACATTGGGTAGCTCCACTATCTATTACCCATTTATCATTCCTTGCTGTACTTCTAATTGTATGCATAGTAACTCCTAAACTTTGTTTGTTAATTTTTCTACAATAACGAGCTATATGCCCTTTAGTCCCACAATTATAACATTTCTTAACATAATATGCATCTGAAGATCTTCTTTCTTCATCTTTATTCTTCTGCACTCCTGATCTCATTACCCTTCTGTCCTCACGTCGTCTTGATTCTTCAAGCAATCTCCCTGTTATCCCAGTTAATGTTAGTTCCTCTCTGGGCAACACTTCAAAGGAAGATACGTAATCATCGAAACCTTCATCTAACGAGGACAAAATAATATATACTTGATATAGCTCTGAAAATATCAGCTCCTTTTCATGTAGCTCCTGAAATATTTTCTGCATATCTTCTATATGAGATAACATATTTCCGCCCTTGGATAAACGAGCTCTAAACAATTTACGAGTAAGATGGATATGTGCTCCAACACTATCACGCACATAAATCTGTTGTAATTTATTCCAACACCTGGCAGCCGATTCCTCTTGCCTAACGTGGACAAGTTGCTGGTCTTTCAGTGTTAGAATAATGATACTTAAAGCTCTTTCATTGTCACGATTGAAATCTTCAATCTTCTTTGCATCATCATCATCATCATCAGGATCCAAAGTAGACATATCAGGAGGATTGTTAACTATGTTCCACAGTCCTTCATTCCTCAATAACATCTTGCACTTAGTTGACCAGGATACATAGTTTGTACCATCAAGCTGGCTTATCATTGATAAATATGATGCTCTTCCTTGTGCCATTATTACTGCTTCTTCTTCCACGTTACGTCTTCGGAATAATTAGAATTCAATATCTTGCCAACAACACACCACTTGTAGATAAGGTTCTGGCACTGACTACTGCTTTGGCACTGGCTACTGCTCTGGCATATGGGCCCATAACCAATGTTAAGGAATGAGGGCTGCAGAGTTCAGTGCTTACAAAGCGGAATGGGTGGTTGCAGCTTGATAAAGTCAATAATCGATAACGTGTTGTAATAATAAGCTTTACTCAAAATAAACAGCACAATAACAAAAAACAGTCCATTCTCTACTTATCTCTAGTAGAACGCTTTAACTTCTTTGTACGTTATATTCTTTAGTTCTTCACACACAGTGAGTACCTTCACACACAGTGAGTAACAATCAAGCAAACCTCTCTTTTTCTCTCTATCAAGCCAAGCTGCGAGCACTCCTCTGCATATGCGCTTTCTTGCTCTCTTTTTATAGTCATCAGCAAACAAACCTGGATTCCCTTAAAGCAATAATGACATATTCTACAAACTTGCATTTCATTTTTACTTCTTCTATTAGAAAACCCAATCTGGTTAGTTATAACCTTAACATCCAGCGTCTCTCTAGACGTCTCTTGTGGCGTTTCATCTCCCGCAGCTCCTTGGTAAACAAAGGAACTTTCCTGGATCCACTGCCACAGAGAGGTCGCAAAGGCGCAATCTGGTCCAGTGCCCCAGATGCTGCCCTATTCCAGGCAGCTACTAGGGACTCAGACAGACTGTGTACCAGGGATTCAGGTATCTCCCCAAGCTCCCTCTGGAACCCTTCTGGGTCCATTAGGTGCCTGGGGTGGAACCACTTAATCGGTTCTGCCTCCCTGCGGTGCAGGAGTGGTGCCTTGAAGCCTAACCTCAGTAGGGCATGATCTGACCACGACAAGGGAGAAACGACTAAACCCCTCAACTTCAGATCATCTTTCCACTGCCCCGAGAGAAACACTAGGTCAAGCGTGTGACCCCCCCCATGAGTCAGACCCTGGACTACTTGGGTCAGGTCCATGGCTGTCATGGAAGCCATGAACTCCTGAGCTGCATCCGAGGATTCGCCGAGCAATGGCAGGTTAAAGTCCCCCAGCACCATAAGCCTGGGGAACTCCACTGCCAGCCCAGCTACTGCCTCGAGCAGCGCAGGCAGGGCCATTGTAACACAGCTGGGATGCAGGTACGTCAACAATAAGCCCAACTGGACCCCTGAGTCCAATTTCACAAGGAGAGACTCACACCCAACTATCTCTGGGGCAGAGATCCTACAAGGACAAAGATTCTGGCGAGTTATAATAGCCACTCCTCCACCCCTTCCCTGGGGTCGCGGCTGATGCCATACCTGAAACCTGTCTGGACACATCTCTGAAAGGGGCACGCCCCCTTCCTGGCCCAGCCAGGTCTGTTATGCATGCCAGGTCAGCTCCCTCTTCCAAGATTAAATCCCGTATGAGAGGAGCTTTGTTGACAATCGACCTGGCATTTAACAGCAGCAGCCTGAGCCCAGGGCCCTGATATCCCCAGTCACCAGGTGTACAGGCTGAGCCAGAGGGGCCGGAACAAGTAATTGCTTTGAAACAGCGAATCCTAGTTCCCCGAGAGCGGCCTACCCCACGGCTCCTGCCGTATCTACCTCTCCCAATTACGACTGGAATATCCCGACTCACCCACCCGCCAGGCATCCCCTCCCACACGCCATCGGCTCACTTCTTCTCCAACGGGCATAACAACTCATACATACCAGGCCAAGGGTGGCGACCGAGCCCCCACCTGCTTCTGTTTGCACACTCAGCAGGGGGGGCCCAGGGTCTTACCCCCAGCCCACTCATTCTTCTCATTTCTTCCTAAACCCCATCACACCCCACTACACAATCTACACATCATTCCCAGCCACTACCATATACCCATACACTCAAACCCCCAATTCAACCTCCTCAAACATACACACCAGTACACTCCCCCAGATAGAAATAAATAGACAGATAATAAAATAGCACAATTAATATAGGGACATGCCGGGAAAATGTATGTGCCCGCCCCCAAATTCCTTCTCTTGATATTTCCGGCGTAGCAGAAAATGACTCTTAGGGTAGGAAATTTTTTCTCACCCTTTCAGAGTTTCTAAAGTTATCTCTTGCTCCCCACCGTAATAATGATGATGATAATCCCACCAGTCTCTGCAACATAATAACAGTCCACAGGAACATAATAACAGTCCCTGGAAAGTTGATGGTATACGTGCCGACAATAAGCCTTCTGATAAAGATGGCGCCAAAGTCTCGGGGCCCGATTCCCCAAGTCAACCCGTTGCCTTCCTCGATGAGTCCAAGCTGTAGTGTGCAATAAAGGTTAAAAATGCTGGTCTTGTAGTCCCGTTTCCCCTTGTTATTGTCCAAAGCCGTAGTAGCAGCAGCGGGGATGGTGGCCTCTGTCATAATCGAGGCAGCAGAAAGAACTGTGTAAGAGGCCGAGGCCGCGTCGATCGAGAAAAAAACCCCGGCAGCTGCGTCCAACAGAGCCGCTGCGATGATGGCAAAAGAGGGGAATGCGCCGAGGGTGGCAGAAGTTGTTTGGCTGCCAATAATATATATTGGGTAGGCCGGCATTCTCCTGCAGTGCAAGATAGGGCTGTAGCTCGCCACCCCATAAGACGCGGAACATACCGAAGATGATAAGCTGGTAAACCACCCACCTTCACGATGTAAACTCCTGGTGAGTGACTGTCCTGTTGCAAGCAATCCTTTCATCCTTTCGTCCCCAGTCACAAATCACCCCTTCTCCTCCTGCTCAATCTTATTAGTTCTGGATTCTCCTATGGCTTCGTGGCCGCCATGTTTGCCGCAGCGCCACTCCGTCCGTCGGCAAGTGGGTAGCCAGTTCGGGGAGGGGAATTACAGCTCCCCTCTACCCCCCTGGACAGCCCCCACTCCGCTTCACCCCCTCAGGGGGGTTTAGGTCCGAATTCGGTCCGAACTCGGGCCCTCAGATGTAAAAAATTTGGAGCTGACCGCGGAGATCACAATCTGGCTGCAGATGTCACCGAAACCGAAACTGGAACCGGATTTAAATCCTTCATAAATCCTTTTTCTTCTTCCATAAATGCCACCCCCTCTCCTCCAGGAATCTCTATCTCTATCTCTCTCTCAAACTACCAATGCAGCTCAATGGAACTGCATCTACATGGAGGGAAGTATGCAGTGGAGTACCCCAAGGCTCTGTTTTAGGCCCAGTACTCTTCAACGTCTTCATCAATGACTTGGACGAGGGGATAGATGGGGAACTCATCAAATTTGCAGATGACACCAAACTGGCAGGAATAGCCAACTCTCCAGAAGATAGGCTCAAGATACAGAAGGATCTTGACAGACTTGAACATTGGGCGCTATCAAAAAAAAATGAAATTCAATGGTGAAAAAAGTAAGGTTCTACATTTAGGCAAGAAAAACAAAATGCACAGGTACAGTATATGTGGTACCTTGCTCAACAGTAGTAACTGTGAGAGGGATCTCGGAGTCCTAGTGGACAACCATTTAAATATGAGCCAGCAGTGTGCAGCAGCTGCCAAAAAAGCCAACACAGTTCTAGGCTGCATTAACAGAGGGATAGAATCAAGATCACGCAAAGTGTTAATACCACTTTATAATGCCTTGGTAAGGCCACACTTGGAATACTGCATTCAGTTTTGGTCGCCAGGATGTAAAAAGGATGTCGAGACTCTAGAAAGAGTGCAGAGAAGAGCAACAAAGATGATTAGGGGACTGGAGGCTAAAACATATGAAGAACGGTTGCAGGAACTGGGTATGTCTAGTTTAATGAAAAGAAGGATCAGGGGAGACATGATAGCAGTGTTCCAATATCTCAGGGGTCGCCACAAAGAAGAGGGAGTCAAACTATTCTCCAAAGCACCTGAAGGTAGAACAAGAAGTAATGGGTGGAAACTAAACAAGGAGAGAAGTAACTTAGAACTAAGGAGAAATTTCCTGACAGTTAGAACAATTAATCCGTGGAACAGCTTGCCTCCAGAAGTTGTGAATGCTCCAACACTGGAAGTTTTTAAGAAGATGTTGGATAACCATTTGTCTGAAGTAGTGTAGGGTTTCCTGCCTAGGCAGGGGGTTGGACTAGAAGACCTCCAAGGTCCCTTCCAACTCTGTTGTTGTTGTTGTTGTTGTTGTTATTGTTATTATTATTATTATTTACCAGAGCAATCCACACACCTTTTGTGCTGTTAATAGGGGACTGAGTGGCCAATTAGGAAGACAAAAGGAGGGAAAAGATAGCAAAAGATAAACACTGCCAAGAAAGGAATCTGTCTGTTGTAGGAAGATGTAAATTTAAGTTAGGGTATATGACTGAGTTTTACAATGTAGTTAGATTATATGACTAGAGTAATTAGAATACTAAAAACTAAGACTTTTGTGGGTATAAGAAAGGACACTGCATCGTCTCATGCTTTGTAGAACTTTCCTCCCATGTCTCTTGTGCACATTCCTTAACGCCAGGAAGCTGAGATAAGACACGGGAGCAGAGGTGGGTTCCTGCCTCTGATTGCCGGTGCGGCTAATAGCCGTTCTTCGGCGCAGAGCCGAAGACTCGCGGATCCAGAGCCGTCCCCGGGCGCTTTCCCCGCCCGCATGGATGCCGGCAATTGCGTTCTTTTGCCCTCTGCGCATGCGGAACGCTTTGCACATGCGCAGAGGGCAAAAGAACGCAATTGCCGGCATCCATGCGGGCGGGGAAAGCGCCCGGGGACGGCTCTGGATCCGCGAGTCTTCGGCTCTGTGCCGAAGAACGGCTATTAGCCGCACCGGCAATCAGAGGCAGGAACCCACCTCTGCACGGGAGGTGCTGAAGAGAAAGTAATATGAGTAAACAAAGAGATAATGTAGTCTTTTGAGGCGCCTCAGATTAGCTGTAACCCCGGAGGGCCTATCCAATGGGTCCAAAGGAGGAGGGAAATGGGGCGTCGGGATAGAACTGTATATAATGTATGCTTTTGAAATCTAAAGGTGTGGCTCTTGGCTAAAAACTTATTGTTGAAGTTTCAGTCTGAGATACCCACCGCATTTTGCAAACTGCTTTTCTTTCACTTTAAAATAAAATCTCTTCATTTTCACCAATCCAAGTTTTTGTTGGCTGAAGTCATTTCCAACACTCAGCCCCTTCAGTTCTCATCTTCTTGGTATTCTCTTATCTTGTTTTTCTGTACAACCCAATACAGTGGTGGGTTCCTACAGGTGCGGTCCACTCTATAGCACCGGTAGCGGCCCGCTGGTGACATCACAGTACCGGTGCGGTCGGTTGCTGGTGCCTGGGTGCCGCCATTTTTTTTTTAAAAAATAATTTTTTTAAAAAAATTTCTTCTGCGCATGCCCAGAAGCCGAGCTTCCGGCACTGCGCATGCGCTGCCTTCAAACCCCACAGTGAGTCCAAGCAGGGGAGGATGGCTGAGGGAGCGCGTGAGACGCTGAAAGAACAGGCGGCAGGAGCTATCTCCATTCCCCTCCCTTCAGCAGTCCGAGAAGCCACGAACGCGTGGTGATGATCCTAGGCATTTTTGCACGTTCGAGGCTTCTCGAGCTGCTGAGGGGAGGGGGAATGGGCGGCAGGACCTATCTCAGTTCCCCTCCCTTTAGCAGTCCGAGAAGCCACGCCCACCCAGTCACATGGCTGGCAAGCCACACCCACAAAATAAGCCACGCCCACAGAGTGGTAGTAAAAAAATTAGGAACCCGCCCCTGACCCAATACCTGGTACGTATCTCAAGCCAGAAGCTGTGTATGTCATTCTTCAACAGGGGCCACATATTGGGCAAACATGGCTGTGCTCTAGCTATGTAATATTGTGGCTATACTTTAAAATTTGAACTATGGTGCTGGAGAAGACTCCTGCGAGTCCCGTGGACTGCAAGGCAAGCAAACCGGTCAGTCCTAGAGGAGATCAACCCTGACTGCTCTTTAGAAGGCCAGATCCTGAAGATGAAACTCAAATACTTTGGCCACCAAATGAGAAGGAAGGACTCACTGGAGAAGAGCCTAATGCTGGGAAAGATTGAGGGCAAAAGAAGAAGGGGACGACAGAGAATGAGGTGGCTGGATGGAGTCACTGAAGCAGTAGGCGTGAGCTTAAATGGACTCCAGAGGATGGTAGAGAACAGGAAGGCCTGGAGGAATGTTGTCCATGGGGTCGCGATGGGTCGGACACGACTTTGCAACTAACAACAACTTTAAAATACTAACTCTAGGCAAGTAAACAAAGAATATAATATACAAGCAGTTATGTGCTAGTGTACATTATGGAAAATTACCACTTATTATATTGTATTTATTACCTTACTAGCTTCCCTCAGCCCCGGCGGCTACTGCGCAGCAATGGCCAACCCACCTCCCCGCTCCTCCTCTCCAGGCTCAAAAGATAACAAGCGCAGAGCAGAAAGTTGTGCGAGAATCCCGGGTGACAGCCAATACAATGGTAGGAAGACTAATAGCTCTCGCAAGATTTGAAATAGTTTTTTTTCTTCACCCCCCATCTAATTCTATAAAGGGACGTCCGCTTTAACTTCCACAGGAATACAGTAACTGGCAGGTGTCTGGAGAGTCTCAGCCATCCAGGTCATGGTTGTCCCAAAGGTGATTTTTGAAGAGGCAACTGGACTTTCTGGTTTTTCTTTGAAGATGTTTCGCTTCTCATCCAAGAAGCTTCTTCAGCTCTGAAGGATGGAAGGATTTATACTCCTTGCAGACAGAAGGATTTATAAATCCTGCCATTCCCCACCATCCAGTCAGAGCTGAAGAAGCTTGTTGGATGAAAAGCGAAACGTCTTCAAAGAAAAACCAGAAAGTCCAGTTGCCTCTTCAAAAAGCACCTTTGGGAGTAGCTTTGGGAGTGGCTGGGTTTTTTCAGCTGTTTTCAAGTACAGAATGGTTTCTCATAAAGCCCCAAAGGTGCTTTTTCAGGAGGCAACTGAACTTTCTTGTTTTTTCTTTGAAGAAGTTTCCTTTTCATCCAAGAAGCTTCTTCAGCTCTGACTGGATGGTGAGGAATGGAAGGATTTATAAATCCTTCTTTCTGCAAGGAGTATAAATACTTCCATTCCCCACCATCCAAAGCTTCTTGGATGAGAAGTGAAACGTCTTCAAAGAAAAAACAAGAAAATCCAGCACCTTTGGGACAACCATGACCTGCATGACTGAGAATCTCCATAGACTTTCTCATAAAACGTTATCCGGAGTGGCACGTTTCTCTCACGTCTGATGCTGACAGGATGTCGTTTCCCAAGTTGCTTAATAAGCATGTATTGCGAGAAAGGGGGGAAGGGGAGCAGCCGTTTCTAAATCACTTTGTTCGTATTCCAGAGGCTATTGCGTTTTTGTGAAAAGACCCAAAAAATGCCCATCCGCAGCTGCCTTGTGATAAGGTTTAATAACTTTAATACATTTCGTAGAAGGAAATCAGAATGAATTAGGATCGCACAAAAGCGTTACAATGTATCTAAACTATGTTTTTCTCAGTTTGTTGTTTGAGAGGAAAAGTGACTGCCTGGAAGCAAACTCCTTCCTTTTTTCGGTGTTGTAGGTTTTTGAGTAACAAAAATTTTAATCAAGAATAGTGTATTTTAGTTCTAACTTCTTAGGGCCATCCACGTTTTGAGGAAAAAGAAGCCCAGATCCCGCGAGAACATGGCACCAAACCTCGTGTAAAAAAAAGATCCGGCTGTGGGGGAGGGCGTGCGCCTTTATGAGAGCCGGATGTACGCGCGCGCACGTGCATGTTCTCGCGATATTTGGAGAACTAGGACCAGGTAGAGCGGAGTTGGGGGAGAGGAATGCCCGAGCTGTAGTAAACGAGCCACGGTGGCGGCTGGAAGGAGGACAACGACGGCGATTTTTTTCGTATTCTCGCAAGAATTAGTGGCTAACCTTTCCTTCTCACTTTCCTTCCTCTCCCCTCCCCCTAATCTGGAAACAGCGCCGTTTCGGTCTGGGAAGTAGGTGGAAAAAGATGGGGATCCTGGCTTGGGGAACTTACTAGGAATTCAGGGTGAAGAAGGGGGTCTTCCCTTAGGAGAGGCTCATTGGACTTGGTTACGGGCCTCCAGGATTTGTCCAATGAGCCTGGGCGGGGTCGAGGGTGTTTATAGTAACCCCTCTCAGGAAGTTAAGGAGATAGCAAATAAATTCAGACCCCACTTTCATTTTGTAAGGACGTGGGCCCTTTAGTTAATGGCAAGGCAGCCTTGACCCAAGGGAGTCCACTTCTTAAGTACTTTAAGGGACTACTACCCTGTTTGCCCCAAAATAAGACATCCCCTGATAATAAGCCCAATCCGGCTTTTGAGTGCATGGCAATAAGGCCAAACACTTATTTCAGGGTTCAAAAAAATATAAGACGGTCTTATTTTCGGGGAAACACGGTATTAGGGGACCCCTGTTTCAAAAATCTGCAAGTGAACTAGTCTCTTTCAAAAACTTTGTTTTTGAAAAGTTCAGCTCCTTCCCTATTTACAAACTGGGGTTTATTTGTATTTTTACCCTTTTAATCAACCCTTTTGGCCAATTTATATCCTAAAACTAGGAGTTAATTGAGACATGGAATTAAGGAAGAGCAGGTGTTTACTTGGTTAAAAAACCTTATCTTCCTACTTCCTACTTGTGTGGGATCAGAGGATATTTTGATAAAAAGTTATTTTTCTCCAGTTTGAAAGGGGGGGGGGGGCTCAACTCAGTTTTAGATCTATTTCTGAGACAGCTTTATCTTACTATATTTTTGCATGTTATTTTAGAATCCCGCATTCATAGAGCAACCCCCATCTATCCTCATGTAATGAGACAAGGGGGTTGAATGTAGGACGTAGGTAACAAAAGAGAAAATAGCCCTTCCATCGTGGTGTGGGTGTGTGGGTGTCTTGAAGATTTGGGCTTTTTGGAGGATTCTTCCCTCTTCAAGCACAGTGGAGAAGGAATGCCAAACCCAGAGAGACATGGGGGCAAGAAGAACACGGGAGGAGGGGAGTCTTTGCATCAAGGTGCAGTGTCCAGCAGTGGGAGCTCAAACAGAGAGAGGCACTGGCTTTCTAAGCATAAAAGACACAGATCCAAGCATTCCAAAGATTCACTGTTGGGGTCCCAAGAAGGAGGTGCAACACTTGGCAGCATGATCAAGCCATTGGTAGAATATGACGATATCAGCTCTGATTCTGACACCTTCTCAGATGATGCAGTCCTCAAGTTGGAACGTAGAGAAAATGATGAAAGGAAAGGTACATCGGACAGGAGTGATCAATTACATAGACAGCAGCAGCAGCAGCAGCACAAGCATGTCCGTGACTTGATGAAAAGTAAGTTGGGGGACAAGGAGAAGCGACTGGACAGGAATCAAGAGTCCTCAGGCAAGTTGAGTTCTAGTAAAGATAGAATATCTGGGACTTCCAAAAGGCTACATGAGAATGATGACCATTCATCTAAGTCATTCAAGAGTACCGGTAGTAGCAAAGAGTCTCGGTCAGCTAAACTGCATAAAGAGAAGTCTAGGAAAGAGCGGGAGGCGAAATCTGGTTACAAGGATCACAGTAAAAGTCATGGGAAAAGAGATGCCCCCAAAAGCTACAAGTCACTGGACAGTCCAAAGTGGAAATCCAGAAGTCCACACCATAAGTGGTCAGATAGTCCCAAACAAGATGACATTCCCTCAGGAGCATCTGATACACAGGACTATGACAACAGCCCTCCACACTCGCACGCATCCAGTAACTATGATTCCTATAAGAAGAGTCCTAGTGTATCCTCACGACGACCATCAGTCAGTCCTCCATATAAGGAACCTGCCTACCAATCCAATATATGTTCTCCCAGCCCTTATGGCAGGAGACAGCGGTCAGTCAGCCCATACAGCAGGAGGCGTTCGTCCAGCTTTGAAAGGGGAAGTGGTTCATACAGCGGAAGATCCCCCAGCCCATTCAATCGAAGGAGCTCCAGCAGTCCTTTTGTTTCCAAGCGGTCTCTGAGCCGTAGTCCTGTTTCCAGGTATTTCGTCTTTGTACTTAAATCAGAACTGTTGGGCCTCTTAAGTACAAACGTAACTGAAGGGGCTAATGTCCCAGAATCTTAGTTATTGTCACTCAAAACAGAAAATATTTTATATTCCTCTGTTCCATGATTCATTAGGGTAGCCTTTCCCACCATGATTTGTCCCTATGTGTTGTATTATAACACCTGCTATTACAAAGTAGTATCCTCATGCTAGTGAGACTGGAATTGGAGTCTAACACATATGGGGGGGCACAACACTAAAGCAGGCTGATTTAAGGTACAAATTTGTTTGTCTTGTAATATTGTATCCTAGGTAATAATTTCTGTCTTACTGATTTGGAGAATGTGAAGTTGAAAAGAAGCCAGGTCAGCCAATACGACACTGATATGATTCGATATATCATTCTAAAACATAGTTGAATATGAAAAGTTAGTTGCAATGAGCATTGAGTCTTGCATGTTAGCTGCCCAGAATTGCTGTATCAATAAGATGGGCAGCATAGAAATTTAATGTTTTTCAACATCTTTTTATTTTAGTTTGTCTACAATTTGTCATATCATTAAAGCCTGGCAAACTAGAATCATTGATCAAATCATGATTGGTAAACCGCAGTTCATTAAAGTTGGATGACATAGTACATTATAGTTAATGCAGATGGGTAGCTTCTGTGTCAGGTGTATAAATGAACACACAGCTGCTAAGGTTTACTGATAATTGTTTTCATGCTAAATTCAGATACAGTGTAAATGTAGGAAGCAATTTTTGAAAACCAAACTAAACTGCAGCTTAATTTATACTCCTGGTAATAATTATCAGAATTATTTTACTAGACCTTTTTAATAGAGATAGACATACTTTTGACAAACCTTTAGATCAGCGGTTCTCAACCTGTGGGTCGCGACCCCTTTGGGGGTCGAACGACCCTTTCACAAGGGTCGCCTAAGACCATCGGAAAACACATATTTCCGATGGTCTTAGGAATTGAGACACCGCTCCTCTATCCGTCTCCAGGCAGGTCCACCCACATGGAAATAGACTACTGTAAAAAAAATCTGTACCATGGGAATTTCTGAGCATGCGCAGAAGCCGAATTTCTGTCACTGCGCATGCGTCGCCATCTTGTTTTCGGCTCTTTTTTTTGCGTTTTTTTTTTTAAAAATTCGGCACTGCATGCGCGGCTACGCATCACAGGAGGAAGCGAACCGGCAGCGAGGTAAGTTAGAACCCACCCCTGAGTTTCCTAATAAGTTTATTATTTTATGGTTGGGGGTCACCACAACATGAGGAACTGTATTAAAGGGTCGCGGCATTAGGAAGGTTGAGAACCACTGCTTTAGATAAACAACAGTAGTTAGGTGCTCAAAAATAACTTGATTTATTAATACCATAAGGGAAGTCAGTGTAGCTAAAATATTTTTATATTACTCCTTGTGAACTGTAATTTTAACTAATTACAGTATTGCAACCTAAAAGCTGAAAGGAACTTTGAAAATAGAGTTCCTTATCAATATTTGTCACCGATTCTAAACTTTATACTGTTCACCTTTAAATAAGATTTCATTCTGCTAATAGTTTTGAAGAAGTTATTCTCTCTTTATAATGTGAATGAATGAAACTGCTAATACTGGTTATCACTGGACATTAGAGAATTAACATGTCCATGGATATGTTTTTATCATTTTTTTTGAATAAGTTTTTTATTTTTAAAACAAAACACATCTTTTATGGACAAGTGTTGTCCGGATCCCTTCTCTTACATCATTTCTTATACATAGTCAATAATACATCTTGTTTCCAATTTCAGCCATGTTATTCTTTTTCCATAATTCTTTATCCTTATTTATTTTTTTCTTATACATGCTTATTACATATCACTATACGCCCTTAATTTCTAATCTATTATATTAAACTAAATTATTTACCATAATTTCCATTTCTCCAAACACCTTTTAAGTTCCCCTCTAATTCTTTAACCATCCACTTTTACATCTTAAATTGATTTTATAATCAAAACCAATCTAAATTTCAGTTCAAATTTCATCCACTGAGGTGTTTTACCATCTGTAACATAATTTATCTTATTTCAATTTTACATACATAAAGAACCATTTTTCAAACAGTTTTTAATAGTACAATTCATTTTCTTCTCAAACATACTCAAAATCGCTATACCTCCTCTTTAAGAATATTTTACTATATATAACATAAATCATCTTATGTCTATTTTCAGTTGAACATACATTAAAAAATCATTTTTGTAATAATTAACAAAGATTTATAGTACTAGTACAGTTCTATATCTACCAATACAAAACCTATTTTCCTTCCTCCCTTCTTAACTTTCCCTTTTTTTAAACCATTATCTTTTTAAACCATTATATTTTTAAACCATTATTTTAAACCGCTGGGTGAGATCATCCGACGACACAGGGTGAGGTATCAGCAGTATGCTGATGATACCCAGTTGTACATCTCCACCCCGTCTCAATTCAGGGAAGCTGTTGACGTAATGTGCCGCTGCCTGGACGATGTTAGGGTCTGGATGGGGATGAACCGGCTAAAACTCAACCCTGACAAGACCGAGTGGCTATGGATATTGCCTCCCAAGGATTGTGTCAATTGTCCCTCCTTGGTTCTTGGGGGGGAGAAATTAACTCCCTCAGAACGGGTTCGCAATTTGGGTGTCCTCCTAGATCCACAGCTAAAATTGGAGCAACATCTTTCAGCTGTGGCTAGGGGGACCTTTGCACAGGTTCGCCTGGTGCACCAATTGCGACCCTACTTGGAGAGGGAGGCTCTACTCACAGTCACTCACGCCCTTATCACCTCCCGGCTGGATTACTGCAACGGGCTCTACATGGGGCTACCCTTGAAGAGTATCCGGAGACTACAATTGGTGCAAAATGCAGCTGCGCGAGCTGTGGTGGGTGTGCCTAGGTACACCCACGTAACACCCATTCTCCGCCAGCTGCATTGGCTGCCCATTAGTCTCCGGATCCAATTTAAGGTGTTGGTTTTGACCTTTAAAGCCCTACATGGCTCAGGGCCAGGGTACCTTCGGGACCGCATCCTGCCGCATACCTCCCTACGACCGGTTAGATCCCACAGAGTTGGTCTCCTCCAGGTCCCATCGACCAAACAATGCCGGTTGGCGGGGCCGAGGGGGAGAGCCTTCTCTGTGGGAGCCCCCTCCCTTTGGAACCAACTCCCTCCAGAGATTAGAACTATCCCCACCCTGCTGGCCTTCCGTAAAGCAATAAAAACTTGGCTCTTCCGGCAGGCGGGGTGAAAGTGAGACCAATTAGATTACATTTAGGTCTCCCCCTTGGTTTATGAATGTCAGATGTTTTTTAATTATTTATAATTTTTTAATTAGATGTTTTTATGTAACAATGATTTTATATGTTGTTAGCCGCCCAGAGTCCCTCGGGAGTTGGGCGGCATACAAATCTATTAAATTAAATTAAATTAATTAATTAAATTTTGGTCTCTCTAACATTCCATTTTGCATTCGTTTTCTGGTTATCTTTTTATCCCTTTCTCTTGACTTCTTTTTCCCCCTTTTTTTAGTTTTATATGTATTGTATCTTTTCTTCTGAGTCTTTCCTATCACCTTTCGATAGATTGTTTAACCCTCACCAAAATTTTGCTTTTTCACTTCTTGTTTCCCTCTTCATCTTTTAACTGTTTCTTTTTTGGGAAGCATTTCCCCTTCTTCCTCTCTACTCTTTCTATAACACTGTAAATCTCAGTGGAATTGTCTAACTGATTTTCATTTCTATCTTCTTTTTGCTCATTATTAACTTCTTGATTCTCATTTGTGTTCTTTTTTTTACCAATTCTCCTATTTCCTGTTCTATGTGCTTCAGTGGTTTTTCTGGCTCTATAATATCTTTTAATATTACATGTGCATTTTTTAACATCCCAAGCAGTTCTTCATACATCCAACACTCCATTTTCAATTTTACCAATTTTCCTTTATATAATACCACAATTAATTCCCTCTTCTCGTTCAATTTTGATTTCCAGTCCCAATTTTAGTCCATACCAATTCAAAAGTCTTATATCTTCCACAGCCGAAGAAAAACAAATCCAACAACAAAACGGAACCAGGCACTCCTTAAAAATTCAAGGTCAGCCTTTGTCTGTATTTTATTTCTTGTATCTTCCACAGAATGTTGTACTCACTTTCCTCCAGTAGATGGCTCTCTCTAATCTCCGTACTGTGTATTTGTTTTCTTTTCAAAGATGCCAAAAAACTTTAAATCCATTCAAAGGGGAAAAAAGATTCATTTTCTTCTTCAAATCTTTCTCTTTTTTTTCTTTTAAAACTTCTCCAATTCCTTTTCTAATTAACGTAAATTTTCCTTGGACTCTCACTATTTCACTCCCGCTTTCCTTTCCTTTCCTTTGTTCCAGATCTCAAATAGCCACTAATTTAATCCTTAAAAATCGTTTAGAATTTATTTATTATTTATTTATTATTTGTATTTATATGCCGCTCAACTCTGCAGGGACTCTGAGTGGCTAACAAGAATACAAATAGCATTAATATAAAAAAGCATTTAAAAAGAGAATTAAAAAACAATATAACAATTTAAAAAACATTCAATCATCCAATCAATTCATTTCATAGGCCAGCATCAATAAATCATTCATTGGCCCCAGGCTTGCCGAAAAAGCCAGGTCTTCACGGCTTTTCTGAAGGCCAATAAGGTGAGGACAGTCCGGATCTCGGGGGGTAGTTGGTTCCAGAGGGTAGGAGCCGCCACAGAGAATCCAAATTTTAAATTTTCTTTTACTCGTACACTGGCCAATCTCCAGATCCAACACTTCCTCCAAACACCGCTCCTGCTCAAAATCTTAGTCCGGTTGCCCCAGCTCCAGAGCAGTCATTGAAAGATGGCCGCCACCCCCACCGCCGGTTTGAAGAGCTTGTTTCTGACCTGCTGGAGAGCTTGCCTTGCTCCCCGCGATCTTCCGAAACGCCTCTTATTCGCCGTCCCTTCAGGACGGCTCCGGTCCGAAGACCCCCTGACAGCAGTTCGTCCACTGGGTTTTCGTGAAGCTCGGCGGAGCTCCGCTATTTTCCCAGCTGTTCTCGCCACGACGCCTCCGGTCTCAATATGTTTCTATCATTTCTGTTAACACTTCAATACAGCAGTCCCCAACCTTTGCAGCTTGGCGGCTCGGGGTGGGAGAGGGGGAACCAGGCTGTGCAAGTGGCGGGGCAGCATGCATGCATGCGCAGCTCAACTTGCACAACTTGAGCTGCGTGCGTGTGTGCACATGCACCGGCCCACCGTTTGCACAACTTGAGCTGCGTGCACACCTGTGCACTCTGGCCCGCCGCTCACATGGCCCAGTTGCGAATAAGCCATGTGCCGGTAGTGGGCTGCGGCCCAGGGGTTGGGGACCCCTGCTTTAATACACAACTTCATTTGAGCTAAGCTCTCTGTTCAGTGAAGCAGTTAACACTCTGGCAGTGCTGAACAACAGTCTTGTCCCATTGTTTTGAATATTTAGAGCAGTGGTCCCCAACCTTTCCAGCTTGGCAGCCTGGTGCGGGGGGGGTTGGGTGTGTGAGTGGTAGGCGCACACGTGTGCAGCTCCGCTCGCACGAGTGGCACATGCACCCTCCACTCACGCAAATGGAGCTTTGCATGTGAGCGGAGGGTGCTTGAGCGGAGGGCGCTCGTGCTTGCACACAAAACTCCACTTGGGCGAGCGGAGAGTGCTCGCGCATGAAACTCCATTCATGCGAATGGAGCTTCGAGTGCAAGTGCGCTCCGCTCGTGCGAGTGAAGCTTCACACGTGTGCGCTTGCCCATTTCTCTCATAGCCCAGTTTCGAACAGGCTGCAGCTTGGTAGTGGGCCAGGGGTTGGGGACCCCTGATTTAGAGGGCTTGTATTTTCCTAGTTGTGAATTCTGGATGGTCTTCATGCAGCGTTTCTCTCATAGCTCCATTCTCTCTGCAATGGAATAGTTAATGACCTCCACTGTGATGTTCCCCCATTGGAGCCCCAGGCTAGCTGGCAGAGCCAGGTCATTAGGCTGCTGAGGAAGGTCAGGAGGATTGGGACAGACTTCAGGGGGGGGGGCAAGATGTTCCAGAGGGCAGGTGCAACAGCAGAGAAGGCCCTTCTCCTGGACCCCACATGCCGGAATAATCAGGCCTGCAGCATGACTCCTCTGCCAGCATGGGTGGGATCTTATCTAAAAGATCCCTTCAGGGAGGTAAGGAACCAAATCAAAAAGGAAAAAAGTCACCTGAACCAGACGAAGTTGGACTTCAGTACATTGAATTGACCCCCCTCCCCATTTCATCAACCGCTACCAGACATGTGAATCAACAAAGCAAGGACTTCTGGGGATAAAAGGGGGTCCTAAAGCCCGCCCACTCCTTGAGGTCTGTTTGGATCCAGACTTGGTGGCTTCTGTCCCTCTAGCTAGTACTGACAGCCTAGTTGAGATTATTATTGTTGGATTCCTTTAGATCAGTGGTTCCCAAACTTTTTCAGTCCACCACCCCCTTGGTGCTACAAACTCATCCTCACCGCCCCCCACCCCACCCCCTCAGGTGGGCGTGGCCAACTTGTAAAGTGTGGTGAAACTCACTTAACAACTCTCTTGCTTAGCAACTAAAATGTTAGGCTCAATTGTGGTCATAAGTCTTTCTTTTGTTCTTTCTTTCTTTTCTACCTTCCCCCTTCTTTCTTTTTCTTTCTGTCTTTCTTCCTACCATCTTTCTTTTTCTTTTCTTTCTTTCTGTCTGTCTTCCTTCCTTCCTACCATCTCTTCTTTCTGTCTGTCTGTCTTCCTACCTACCATCTTTTTCTTTCTTACTGTCTTCCTTCCTACCATCTTTCTTTCTTTCTTCCTCCCTCCCTCCCTCTTTCTTTCCTTTTTCTTTCCTTCTTCCCTCCCTTCCCTCCCTCCTTTCTTTTTCTGCCTTCCTTCCTTCCTTCCTACCATCTTTCTTTCTGTCTGTCTGTCTTCCTCCCTCCCTCTTTCTTCCTTTCTTTTTCTTTCTTTCCTTTTTCTTTCCTTCTTCCCTCCCTCCTTTCTTTTTCTGTCTGTCCTCCTTCCTTTCTACCATCTTTCACTTAAGAACTGACTTGCTTTGGAGGAGGAGCCACGGCAAGATGGTGGAGAAAGATCTCACTCCCCGAAAACTTTGAACTTTCCTCGGGCTTTTTGCCGAAGGGAGATCCCTCCTTGTGGATTTTTGTCCTCGGGGAGAGATAAGAGCCTGTGAGGCACCAGGCGGGTGTTACAGGGTCAACTTACTCCCCCGCTGTTACTGCCTCTCCTCCCATTTCGATCAGTGCTCGGGGAAGACCGTCGCCCATTTTAGGAGCGACATTGATGCCGTGAGGGCTAGTTTGCTAGCCTGACTGCAGGTTTGGAGGATTAATCGAACGAAGACTGACGAACTGAGGGGCTGATTTGTAGCTTTTGGAAGGAGGGACGGGGAACTTGGATAGTGTGCCGGTTTCGGTTGCTGAGAGTTTCACCGTGCCTCGCCCTTTAAACTTTTTGCTTGCTGCGTATGTGCTGCTTGGCCCGGCATTGCAGCTGGAGGTTTTTTGACGGCTGCGGGGGAGATTTGCCAGCTGTCGTCCTTCGCGGTGGGTTTGCCAAGAGCCGAGCGCTTTATATCGAGGGCTGACATTGCCATTGCTGAAGCCTGAAAGTCAAGTGCTGACATTGATGCCGCTTTTATTTTCGTCACTGCGGCGCCTTCGGGACCATTTTCCAGCTGTGATTCCCGGAGGTGGGTTGCCGAATGCCATTACCATTGCCATTGTAACGGTCTCTGTAGGTCTCTGTAGGTGTTTTTGACGCCGCAGGGGCTGGGCCGAGGCCATCCAGATCGGTTTCATCGATGCAACTTTGATTTTACCATGACCCCAACGATGACTAGGCATATCATTTGGACTAAGGCAAGGATCAACACCCTCTCCTGGTGTTTATGTTATTTGTATGGGAGCCTCCCCTCAGGTAGAATACCATCTTATACCGGGGGGAGGGGTTTTGGGAACTACAAAAGACATTCTGATAGTTGGACACGCTTCCGGCCCCTGGATTATTGGCTCCCCGAAACTTGGCATTGGACCACAAAGAATTGTAAATTCAACAACAGCTCAAGGACTGGAGACAAATTTTTCTCCTTCTCTCCCAAAGAATTTCCATCTGGGGTTTCTCCTTTTAAACCTGCTAACCTACCTCTGTTATAGTGTGCAGTTGTGAGTGTGTATGGTTATGTCTGATCGAGATGCATGTGTAGATAGTTAAGATTTCTGAAGGAATGAATGAGTCGGGCTGGGATTCTGCCCCCCTCTGCTGACTGTGGAAACAGAAGCGGAGGGGAGTTTCAGTCCAACCCCAGGCTCAGTATGAATGGTATGTATGGCCTGCCGGGAGAGAGGGGGACCAGTGGGGAGGGGTATGGGATCTCTGGTGGAGCGGAGAGTGGGAGCATTATGGTCATAACGGAGGGGTAGGTATGGTGGGAGCAGAGGGGTAGGCAGCTCTCGGGGAACGAGAGCTCGCTGTCTCCAAGCGATCTCTTGTTCTGGCCCCTCAGGTTTGGTTCCATCTAGCTCAGCCCAAGTACCTGGTAACCAGGGATGTCAGGGCCGTGGGCTCAAGCTGCTGCTGTTGAATGCCAGGTCGATTACTAACAAGGCCCCCCTTGTACGGGATCTAATCCTGGAAGAGGGGGCGGACCTGGCATGCATTACTGAGACCTGGCTGGGCCAGGAGGGGGGGTTCCCCTCTCCGAGATGTGCCCGGACGGGTTCTCAGTTCAGCATCAGCCGTGACCCCAGGGAAGGGGTGGAGGAGTGGCTATTATAGCTCGCCAGAATCTATGTCCTCGAAGGATCCCTGCCCCGGAGATTGTTGGGTGTGAGACACTCCTTCTGAAGTTCGACTTAGGGGTTCAGGTGGGCCTTCTGCTAACGTACTTGCCTCCTAGCTGCGTGGCGAAGGCCCTGCCTGTTCTGTTTGAGTTCCCCAGGTTGATGGTGCTGGGGGACTTTAACCTGCCATCGCCTGGTGAAACCTCGGAGGCAGTCCAGTTCATGGCTTCCATGACAACCATGGACCTGACCCAAGTAGTTCAGGGTCCGACTCATGAGGGTGGTCACACACTTGACCTTGTGTTTCTCTCGGGGCAGTGGAGAGATGATCTGAGGCTGAGGGGTTTAGTCACAGTACCCTTGTCGTGGTCAGATCATTTCCTTCTGAGGTTGGATTTCATGGCACCACTCCTCCACCGCAAGGAGGCGGGACCGATTAAGTGGTTCCGCCCCAGGCGCCTAATGGAATCCGAAGGATTTCAGAGGGAACTTGGGGAAATACCTGAATCCCTAGTACACAATTAATCTGAGGCCCTAGTGGCTGCCTGGAACCGAGCGGCGACAGGGGCTTTAGATAGGATTGCGCCTTTGCGGCCTCTCCGTGGCAGCGGATCCAGGAGGGCTCCTTGGTTTACTGAGGAGCTCCGGGAGATGAAGCGCCTAAAGAGACGCCTAGAGCGACGATGGAGAGCTAGTAAAGCTGAATCTGACCGGACACTTTTAAGAACTTGCATTAAGTTCTTAAGTAAGTAAGAATCTTACTTAGTGGCGATACGGGCGGCAAAATGCTCGCATTTTTCCGCCCTTATTGCGTCCGCCGACTCCCGCCCAGCCGCCCTGTTTAGGGTGACTCGCTCCCTTCTTGCAAAGGAGGGTGCCGAAGATCCCTTGCAGGGCAGAGCTGAGGAATTTTCTCAGTTTCTGGCGGATAAAGTCATTCAGATTCGGACAGACCTGGACTCCATTTGGACAGGGCAGGCCGAGACGACAGGGGCGAGTCTTAGTCCTGTTATATGGGAGGAGTTTGAGCCTATCACTCCTGATGATGTGGACAAGGCCATAGGAGCGATGAGCGCCTCCACTTGTTTATTGGACCCGTGCCCCTCCTGGCTGGTTTCAGCCAGCAGGGAGGTGACACATGGCTGGCTCCAGGCTGTTGTGATCGCATCTTTGAGAGAGGGGTCCGTCCCGCAGCCCTTAAAAGCTGCGGTGGTGAGACCCCTCCTCAAGAAGCCTTCCCTGGACCCAGCGGATTTAAAGAACTTCCGTCCAGTCTCCAAATTGCCCTTTGTGGGTAAAGTTGTTGAGAAAGTGGTGTCGCTCCAACTCCTGCGGTTATTGGAGGACACTGATTATCTGGATCCCTTTCAATCGGGTTTCAGGCACGGCTACAGTACGGAGACTGTTTTGGTCGCTCTGATGGATGATCTCTGGCGAGCCCGGGACGGAGGTCATTCCTCCATCCTGGTGTTACTTGACCTCTCAGCGGCTTTCGATACCATCGACCATGGTATCCTTCTGCGTCGTCTTGGGGAGGTGGGAGTGGGGGGCACCGTTCTATGGTGGTTCTCCTCCTACCTCTCCGATAGGACGCAGTCGGTGTTAACAGGAGGGCAGAGGTCAGCCCCTAGGCCCCTGGTTTGCGGGGTGCCACAGGGCTCGGTCCTCTCGCCCATCCTGTTTAACATTTACATGAAACCGCTGGGTGAGATCATCCGACGACACGGGGTGAGGTATCAGCAGTATGCTGACGATACCCAGTTGTACATCTCCACCCCGTGTCAGTTCAGTGGTTGATGTAATGTGCCGCTGCCGGGACGATGTGAGGGTCTGGATGGGAGTGAATAGACTCAGGCTCAACCCTGACAAGACTGAGTGGCTCTGGATATTGTCCCCCAAGGACTATGTCGACTGTCCCTCCTTGGTTCTCGGGGGAGAAAAATTGACTCCCTCAGAACAGGTTCGCAATTTGGGTGTTCTCCTAGACCCACAGCTTAAATTGGAGCAACATCTTTCAGCTGTGGCTAGGGGGACCTTTGCACAGATCCGTCTTGTGCACCAATTGCGACCCTACTTGGAGAGGGAGGCTTTGCTCACAGTCACTCATGCCCTTGTCACCTCACGGCTGGACTACTGTAACGCGCTCTACATGGGGCTACCCTCGAAGAGCATCCGGAGACTACAATTGGTACAGAATGCAGCTGCGCGAGCTGTGGTGGGTGTACCGAGATACACCCACGTAACACCCATTCTCCGCCAGCTGCATTGGTTGCCCATTAGTTTCCGGTTGCAATTTAAGGTGTTGATTTTGACCTTTAAAGCCCTACATGGCTCAGGGCCAGGTTACCTTCGGGACCGCATCCTGCCACATACCTCCCTACGACCAGTTAGGTCCCACAGAGTTGGCCTCCTCCAGGTCCCATCAGCCAAACAATGTCAGTTGGTGGGCCCACGGGGGAGAGCCTTCTCTGTGGGAGCCCCATCTCTCTGGAACCAACTCCCACCAGAGATCCGGACTATCCCCACCCTACTGGCCTTCCGCAAAGCAGTAAAAACATGGCTCTTGCAGCAGGCGGGGTGAAGAGAGGATTCCCCCATGTATGAATGGTTTTTAAATACAATGTAATGTTTTTAAAATGCTATTTTATTGTATCGTTCTTATCTCTGTTTGTACGCCGCCCTGAGTCCTACCTATAAGAACTTTTAATTAAGTTAAATTAAAATTAAATTTCTTCCTTCCTTCCTACCATCTTTCTTTCTTCCTCTTTCTTTTTCTTTCTTTCCTTTTTCTTTCCTTCTTCCCTCCCTTCTTTCTTTTTCTGTCTGTCCTCCTTCCTTTCTACCATCTTTCTTTCTTTCTTTTTCTTTCTTCCCTTCTTTCCTCCCTCCTTTCTTTTTCTGTCTGTCTTCCTTCCTTTCTACCATCGTTCTTTCTCTTTCTTTCTTTCTTTCTTTCTTTCTTTCTTTCTTTCTTTCTTTCTTTCTTTCTTTCTTTCTTTTTCTTTCTTTCTTTTTCTTTCTTTCTTTTTCTTTCTTTCTTTTTCTTTCTTTCTTTCTTTCTTTTTCTTTCTTTCTGTCTTCCTTCCTTATTTATTTATTTATTTATTTATTTATTATGGTGTTCTTATATGCCGCCCAACTCCCGAAGGACTCACCCTCTCTTTCTTTCTTTCCTTTTTCTTTCCTTCTTCCCTCCCTCCCTTCCCTCCTGCCAGCCATGGCCAGGCCGCCGCCGCTCACCCAGGCCGATGGCTTGGTAAGTGTTCTCCGGGTCGTGCACCAGGTCGCAGAGAGCCATCAAGACCGGCTGCCATGTCAGCAGCTTGGGGTGCTGCAGCTCTTCATTGAGCATGGGGAGGCCTCGGTGGCCAAAGGCCACAGGCGCCTTGGTGGGGTCGATGTCAGGGGGGCAGCTGGGCCGAGATCCGCGGGTGCTCCATGCCAGAGGGGACCCTGCCGAATTGCGCGCGCTGGGTTGCTAGGCGAAAGGGACGCCGGGCGGGAAAGTCCGCGCACACGCAGGTTCCACAGCAGGGCCTTCCTGCAGGTCTGCGAGTGCTCACCCGAGCAGCTTTGGGAGCGGTTGGCTTCCCTTGTCGCTGTGCCACGCTCAGTATCTAGCACTTGTAACTCCGTCACATTCCACGCTCTTGGGTGCAGGGCAGCCCATTCTCCATACTGGGCGGAGCTAGCCTCCAAGAATGGGTTAAATCTGCCCTCTAGCCAATTAGGACCGAGTATTCCAAAGCTATAAATATGACCCCTGTTAGTCTGGCACCCCCTCTTTTACATCAGTCCTCAGCTAGAAAGAACTTGTGCTTTACCCATTCCTGAAGGCTAGTTCCTGTCAAAAAAAGAGTTTCCTGACTACAGCTTCAATAACATCTGTGAGTCTTCTTGATTATCAGACCTCCCCAACTGACAGCTGTCAAGCTCCATTGGGTAGAGGGCGGCTAGGGCGCGCGCCCAGCCGCGATTGGCAACCCCAGCCGAAGGCCCGAATCAATAACAGTGCCATATTCCGGCTGAGGGGGTTTGCCAGGACTGGTCTTCTTCTAAAACACCTGGATTGACCAGATCCGAAGCTCATCACTAACAGGGAGAGAGGTCCTTTGATTCCTGACGTTCGGGGAAGCCGCAGAAGTATCGCGCTTGAGCGGCCTACTACCTCTCCCTCCGGCTGGAGCCTGTGCTCCGAAGGCCGGCACGGCACGGCACTGAATCGACTAATTACAACAGCTGACGAGCGGCCTGCAAGTAAGTAAGTGAATCCATTACCTGAGATCGGGCCGGCTAGCGCTTGTCGCCAAAAGCCGTTGGAGCCGCTGACATTACTGCGGTGGCCATTTTGAGTGTCCGGAAGGCTTCATCCTGATTGGTCCTCGCTGTGGTGACCATCTTGAGTGCCCGAAGTGTCTCGCTGCTGTCGGGAGTCGCTGACGTCACTGCGGCGGCCATTTTGGGTGTCCGAAAAGCTCCGTTTTGATTGGTTTTCGTTCCGGTGGCCATTTTGGGTGTCCGAATTGCTTCGTTGCTGTGGAGATGCTGACATCACGGCGGTGGCCATCTTGGTGGTCCCAAAAGCTCCGTTCTGATTGGACCTTGCTCCGGCGGCCATTTTAAGTGCCCGAAGTGCTCTTTTGCAAGTCGGAAAGTCACGTGAGCCCCTTCAGTCGGCCCCAGCAGCTGCAGTTTTCCCCTCGTGGCTTTGTCCATCGAGCCTTTTTCTAAATGGCCGAGCCTGCCTCAAAACCGGCCAAGTCAAAGGCCAAGTCGAATAGGCCATCAGCTACAGAGACCAGTGCTGCAGAGGAGCCTGCCCCGCCCCCTGCCAGCACCAATAAAGACAAAACGTCCCTGCCATCCTCTCATTCATCCAGGGCCAAGTCAAAGACTGGTCACCAAGGAGAGGCTGCCAAAGTGCCAAAGACCACTCATGGCACCAAGACAGGGCAGGCAAAGGGGACATCCTCAGTGCCAGGGCCAATGCCCAGAACACCAGGGGGTGCTGTAGGACACTCAGTGACTCGCATCCAACACTCCACTCCATCCCATTCGCAGGAGAATCTCTCCCTTGATAATGTGGAAGTGTCCATCAGAGGGTGATGTTTGAGGTCCACCTGGGCCCAGTGGGGGGCATAACCAACCAGATGCCCAGGTTTTCAGCAGTAGGGACCCCCTTGAAGACCCCCTAGTGCAGGAGAGAATAAATGCGGCTATCCGCAAAGGCGTGGCTGCCGGCATAAAAGCCATGGCCAGCCCCACCCAGACCTGTCTAGAACAGCCTCCTCCCTCCTTGTTGTATGTTTAGTTAGCGCCAGACCAGACTACCTACCAGGACTATGAGCAGGAGGATGACTCTCCTCAGGTCTCACCCTTGCCCCAAGAGGACATGGACACTGAGGAGGGCCAACTAGACGAGGGACTGCAAGTAGAGGACAAATGGGATCCTCAACTTTCTGAGGATGAGGACCTTGCTCCAGAGCCTCCCACATCTACGGCTCTTTTTCAGCCTTCCCTCTTCAGATCATTGCTGCACAAGGCCAAGGCCACAGCAAATATTCCCTCCTCTGCGACAGATCCACAAGGGGCCAGTGTGCAGGAGGACCCAATTTTTGGGGAGGTTTCCACCTCAAGTAGAGGTGATCCCTACCCCCAACTCATTCGTTGAGGCAGTTACGAAGCAGTGGCAAGCCCCAGCAGCAGGTCCCCTGCCAAATGCACTGGACAAACGCTATTTTAATGTCTCCACTCAATTGGCGAAACATCTACCCGTGCCACCCGTGGACGGTCCTGTCATGGCCCTCTACTCCAACACCCCATTACCTGGCGACGCGGACGAACTCCTGCGACCAGAGGAGCGACGCACGGAAGCAGTCCTGCAACGCACACACCAGGCGGCCGCCTGGTCGGTGAGAGCCTCCACGACTGCGTCCTTCTTCTGCAGGACCTCCTTGAAGTGGCTGCACGTCCTCCGTGACCATATCCCTCCGGCGGACACAAGGGCGCACCAGGACATCAACAAACTCCTGGCGGCGGCGCAGTTTACATCGGACGCCACGCTGCAGGCAGCCTGTTTCTCCGCTCGGGCAATGGGTTCTGCGGTGGTTGCCAGGAGGATGCACTGGCTGCGTAGCTGGCCTGCAGACCTCAGGCATAAGTGGAAACTGGCCGCAGCCCCTATAGCTGGTCAGTCCCTCTTTGGGCCGGCTCTCGACCCCGTAGTAACGGAAACAAGGGATAAGCGTAAGGTGTTGACCCCTTGTACTAGGAAGTCCTCCAATAGGACCTCCTCCTATTCTAAGAAGGGTCCCAGGGGCCCAGCCCAACCTTACAACAGGTACCAGGGGCAGTATGGGGGCCAGCAACAACAGCAACGGTATGGGGGCCAACAACAACAGCAACAGCGACCTGCCTCTGACAGGTCTTTTAGGGGCATTCAGCCCAAACGGCCCTTTAGAGGGGCCGGTGGTCGCCCTTACCGCCGGTATAAGTAAACTAAACCCGGATCCTCCCATTGGGGGTCGTCTGGCATTATATGCCAGTCGATGGGAGGAAATCACCAACGACGCATGGGTTTTACAAACCCTATCGTCAGGGCTATTTCTTGAATTTATTTCCACCCCCCCCCCCGAGGTTCTTTCTACGCTGCCCTTTGTCTTCCAATCATACAGATTGGACTACTGCAATGCGCTCTACATGGGGCTGCCCCTGAAGAGTATTCGGAGACTTCAACTGGTGCAAATGCAGCTGCGCGTGCTGTGGTGGGTGTTTCAAGGTACACCCACGTAACACCCATACTCCGCCAGCTGCATTGGCTGCCCATTGGTCTCCGGATACAATTCAAGGTGTTGATCATCATCTTTAAAGCCCTACATGGCTTAGGACCAGGTTATCTCCGGGACCGCATTCTGCCGCATTCCTCCCTTCGACCGGTTAGGTCCCACAGAGTGGGTCTCCTCCAGGTCCCGTCAGCCAAACAGTGCCGACTGGCGGGGCCTAGGGGGAGGGCCTTCTCTGTGGGGGCCCCTGCTCTCTGGAACCAACTTCCCCCAGAGATCCGAACCATCCCCACCTTGCTGGCCTTCCGAAAAGCCATTAAGACATGGCTCTTCCTGCAGGCAGGGGTGAGTTGAGACGATTTATTCCTGATGTCTCCCCCATGTATGTATGATGTGTGTATATTTATATTTTTAATTGTTTTTAAGTGCTTTTAATAATTTTGTTTGGAGTTTTTGTATAAAATGTTGTACGCCGCCCTGAGTCCTGCGGGAGTAGGGCGGCATAGAAAAGCTACCAAATAAATAAATAAATAAATACAAAACGGGTCCTTATGAATCAGGCCATCCAGCACCTGCTGGACATTCGAGCCATTCAGCAGGTGCCCAAGGACCAGCAAGGGCAGGGATTCTATTCCATCTTGTTCATAGTCCCAAAATCCTCGGGCGGGTGGAGAGCCATTCTTGATTTAAAACGCCTCAATAAATATGTCATCTACAAGAAATTCAAGATGCACACCCTGCAATCAATTCTGGCGGGCATTAGGCAAGGCGACTTTCTCGCCTCAATTGACCTTTCGGAGGCCTACCTCCACATCCCAATAAATTCATCTCACCGCCAATACCTCCGGTTTTGTTATGCAGGGGTGCATTACGAATATCTGGCGTTGCCCTTAGGACTGTCCTCAGCACCTAGGGTGTTTACCAAGGTCCTGGCCGCCTTGACCGCCCACCTGCGGGCTATCCCCATCCGTGTCCAGTGCTACCTGGATGACATTCTCATCCAGTCCTCCTCTCTGTCTCAGGCAGAGCAGGACATCCAGGTAGTCCTTAATACCCTTGGGCACCACGGGTTCCTAGTTAACATGGGAAAGAGCCAATTGTCCCCTTCCACCAGGGTGACTCACTTGGGGGCCGTCATTGACTCTCTGGAGTGCAGGGTGTACCTGTCCCAGGAGCGAAGAGACAGCACATTGGAATTAGTCCAGCGTGTTCTGACACAAACAAGGGTTCCCCTGAACCAGCTGTCCTCCCTCCTGGGAAAGATGATATCAGCCATCCATATCACCCCATGGGCCCACCTGCATTCCAGAGACCTCCAATGGTTTCTTCTCCCTTTCTAGCGGGCCAATCGCAGCGCTTCCCCAGCCAGGGTCCTGCTCCCGTCAGGGGTCCGGAAATCCCTCAGATGGTGGTCTTCAGCCGCTCTCACCAAGGGCACCTGCTTCCTGGAGCCACGGAGGCTGACTCTGACCACGGACGCCAGCACAACAGGTTGGGGAGCCCACGTCGAGTCCCAGGTTGCCCAGGGCACTTGGTCCAGTGCCGAGCAGACCCTCCCTATCAACCTATTGGAACTGAGGGCAGTCAGGTTGGCCCTCACTCACTTCCTGGGCCGTCTGTCAGGCAGTCATGTCCTTGTCTTGACAGACAATGTAACAACGAAGGCCCATATCAATCGTCAGGGAGGGACCATGTCACGGGCTCTCATGGCGGAGGCTATGACCTTAGGTCTCTGGGCAGAATGGCACCTGCAGTCCATCACAGCGGAACACATCTCCGGGGTGAGCAACACGACGGCAGACTGGCTCAGCCGCCATTCCATCGACCCGGCGGAGTGGAGCCTCCATCCGGACCTGTTTCACCAGCTCATCGACCGGTTCGGTCTGCCAGTCATCGACCTATTCGCCACCCCGGAGAATGCCAGACTGCCCAGGTTCATCACCAGGTATTACACTCCACAAGCAGAGGGCACAGACGCCCTCCGCTGCCCTTGGCCACACCGGCTCCTGTACGCTTTCCCCCCCGCCATTGATCCCCAAGGTCATCCGGAGGATCCTGCAGGTGAGGGAGGAAGTCATCCTCCTAGCCCCCCCATTGGCCCAGGAGAGCCTGGTTCGCGGACCTTATGTCCCTCTCCTTGTCACCACCTTGGCGGATCCCGCCGACTGGTTGCTTGTCCAGGGGTCAGTTCACCATCCAGAGCCACAATGGCTTCAGCTGACCGCCTGGCACTTGAGCGGCTCGCTCTGAGGCACCGTCTGGTCCCTGATAACATCGCCCAGATTATGCTGGCCTCTAGGAGGCCCTTTTTCACTCCGACAGGGTGATCCTCAGAATGGACCCTTCTTTTGTTCCAAAAATAAACACCTACTTCCATAGGGCGCAGGAGATTGTCCTCCCAAGCTTCTTTCAGAATCCACTTAATGACAATGAACGGGCGTGGCACCTGCTGGACGTCAGGGCCCCAGATCTGGACGTTTATTTGCAACGCACCTCTAGCTTCCGACGCTCGGAGGCGCTTTTCATCTCTTTTCAGCCTTCCTCTCTAGGCCGGAAGGTGTCCTCCTTCACTGTGGGCAGGTGGCTTCGAGCGGCTATTTCCTTGGCCTACGAACAGCTTGCGTTGCCTTGTCCTCCCGGACTCACTGCACATTCTACCCGCAGCGCGGCCGCTACTGCGGCATAGACTGGCCGCGCGTCCATAGAGGAGATCTGTCGTGCGGCCACCTGGTCCTCCTTGACGCCGTTCATCCGCCATTATAGGTTGGACGCTTATGCCTCCGAGGAGGCGGACTTTGGGCGGCGGGTATTGCACCAGGTTGTGCGGGATGTTGAGGGTTCCAGCCAGGCCTAGGTTGCCCACCCCAGGGACACGGGTACTTTGGTACGTCCCATTCTTGGAGGCTAGCTCCGCCCAGTATGGAGAAAGGGCGTTGTATACTTACCTGGACGCCCCTTGTCGTGGGGCGGAGCTAGCCTCCAAGTCCCTCCCACTTCTCAGGTGGCCCTGGCTGGGCATGGTTTATGATTGTTCGTACAGGTTGTGTTGAATAAAAGGTTTACTTTGTTTACGGGTAAGCACATCGAGTTTTTGACCTCCATCCCTCGTAAAAGAGGGGGTGCCAGACTAACGGGTCATATTTATAGCTTTGGAATACTCGGTCCTAATTGGCTAGAGGGCAGATTTAACCCATTCTTGGAGGCTAGCTCCGCCCCACGAGAAGGGGCGTTCAGGTAAGTATACAACGCCCTTTCTGAAAGAACGTCTTGCGTTTTCTTTCAGAATGGGCTGCCCTGCACACAAGAATGAGGAATGCGAGGGAGATTCAAGTGCTAGGTAGGATGCAGTTTGGGGTGACCAGTCGTGCGGGGCGGGGCGGAGTGGAGTGGAGCCTGGGCGGGGGCTGGGCGGGCCGCGAGATGGACATCATACCTAGCACTTGTAACTCCGTCGCATTCCACGCTCTTGTGTGCAGGGCAGCCCATTCTGAAAGAAAACATCTCGCGTTTTCTTTCAGAATGGGCTGCCCTGCACACAAGAGCGAGGAACGCGAGGGAGCTTCAAGTGCAAAAGCCTGGTGAACCACCTACCGCCCCCCTGGCCCCTCTCACCGCCCCCCTGTCGCCACCCTTGCCTTTCACCGCCCCCCTAAGGGTTCCCACCGCCCCCTGGGGGAACCACTGCTTTAGATAATTGGCGATTCCTAGTAATGACACTCATCATTGCAAAGAAAGATCACAGATCTGGGCCCCAGTTAAGTTACATTCAAGAAAGAATATTCCTCTTTGTTCTTGATAAGAGGTCTGTCATGTTTCCAAAATAACATCAGTAAATATGACTTTGGTATCCCCAAGAATATAAGTAGCTTTTTTTCATATGGGAAGCCATGAAAACAGTTTAAACTGCCTAAAATAGAAAATATCTTTATAGTTAGTTGTTGATAGCTTATTCAAAACTTGGAATAAAATTAGAATAATTGGCCTAAGGCTGAGTTCAGCCATGTTTACTGATTTAATGACGTTCTTTTTTCAATCACATGTATTTAGTGACCCCTACTGGCTTTGTGGACTGTTTACTGTTGTTTCTGACCTGTTTTTTAGCCTAATTTATCTTTGAGCTTAATTTAAGTCAACAGTGCTTGTCATAAACAACTCTATGTACAATTTTGCCTATGTAATGATCCAGGCAACTGGATTTGTGGACACCACTGTCTGAAAGTCTCAGTAGCCATACTGTGTTAATAATGAATGTAGTAAAGGTTTTAAAAAAGCTAAAACATTTAAATATGAACAGTATATAAACAGGGAGCAAACTCCACACTCCCAAGCACTGATGATGTTACCTAGTTGGGTAATGAAATGTCTGCAAGCAAACAACCAAGCTCAGAGAGCACCAAGGACTCCACAGTTCAACCCTGAGCTACATGTTTCTGTTCTATTGGTAACTTTTAAATAACCTGAAAATAAAGCAGAAACAAAGTAATGTACTTCACTAATGAAAAATACAAATTAAAAAGTAAGGCAGCTAACATATTTCAAACAGCTACTATATCTTCTAAATTTTAGATTAGTAATCTACACTGGAAAGACCTGAGGTGCTCCCGTTAGACATTCTCGCTGCCTGTAGTTAACTGCAGAAATTGTTTTCAAATCTTTGTGTTTTGTAGGTTAATTTTGTTGGAATGTTAGTGTTTGGGATTCAGAATAATTTAGATAAGATTACTGATCTGCTGAGATCTGATTCTTAGAACAGTTTTGTCCACTAATGTTAGAACTGAGAAGACTCACTGTCATGGAAGGACTAGGGAAGACTAACAACCAATGTGTGGATTTCTGACACATGGTATTGAGTGTTGATGTTGCCAGTACTTTTAATTTAGTTTCTACTTTTCAGGAACTGTAGGCAAGGCATATAGCACCCCCCCTTTATTATTTTTTGTCATAACCCCATATCAGAGTTTGTTGCATAAAAATCAATTTCCAGAAGCACACACAGATGACTGATTCAGCTGGATTCATTAACTTCTTTATAAACATATATATACAATACCACAAGTAGATTATTTCTTCTAGTAAACACAAACAGGAGAGTTAGTTTCATTTCAGCAGAGCAGACAAGCACAGAGTGGACTGAGCCATGCCCAGCCTTAAGCTTAAGTTTCAATTTCGATTCTCTGCACAGACTCAGAAGTGTTTAACTCTCATTGGCTGACCTAGTTGCTATGCCTATTCAGTGGCTGACCTTGTTGACATGGCTCTCCCAGTTCATGAATATCTTAACACTCCTCCCTTCATGACTGGAAGAGACATAAATAATTTAATATTCTTCAGATACTTGTATTTGAAGACCAACATTCACAGTTCCCTCCAAATACCTGAGTATCCCCTTTACTGTGATAATCCTTTGCAATGAAACAAAGATCATCCACAAATGCTAATAGTTGACAATCCCCACCTTGTAACTTTCCAGTGTATATGCAACCATCAGCCTTGCAACTCTTGAACCCAAGACCAGTAGTGGGTTCCTACCGGTGCGCTCTCCGCTGTTCTTCGCCGCCGAGCCGAAGACGCTGGCGGCGTTTGCGGCGCGGGGCTTCCCCCGCCCGCTTTCCCGGGACGCCGGGATGCCGCCATTTGCGTTCTTCTGCACTCTGCGCAGAAGAATTGTGGGAGAGTGAAACTTGAAAGCAATGCTGACCCAAGCAAAGGCAGCTCAGCTTCCCTCCCTCCCATCTCTCTCTCAGAACGTTTTAAAGAAAAACTTTGTAGTAAAGATTTTTCTCATCGCAGAAGTGTCTGTCACATTCTGTGCAGGGAGTATATACAGTATATCTGTTTATGCACATACAGTGATACCATGGTTTCTTAGATCCCAAGCAAAAGGTTTAGGTCTAAACATATCCAGGCCAAAACTGTTTGACCCCTTTTATGTTAATACAGTGGGGCAAAAAAGTATTTAGTCAGCCACCAATTGTGCAAGTTCTCCCACTTAAAAAGATGAGAGAGGCCTGTAATTGACATCATAGGTAGACCTCAACTATGAGAGACAAAATGAGAAAACAAATCCAGACAATCACATTGCCTGGTTTGGAAATAATTTATTTGCAAATTATGGTGGAAAATAAGTATTTGGTCACCTACAAACAAGCAAGATTTCTGGCTCTCACAGACCTGTAACTTCTTCTTTAAGAGGCTCCTCTGTCCTCTACTCATTACCTGTATTAATGGCACCTGTTTGAACTTGTTATCAGTATAAAAGACACCTGTCCACAACCTCAAACAGTCACACTCCAAACTCCACTATGGTGAAGACCAAAGAGCTGTCGATGGACACCAGAAACAAAATTGTAGACCTGCACCAGGCTTGGAAGACTGAATCTGCAATAGGCAAGCAGCTTGGTGTGAAGAAATCAACTGTGGGAGCAATAATTAGAAAATGGAAGACATACAAGACCACTGATAATCTCCCTCGATCTGGGGCTCCACACAAGATCTCACCCCGTGGGGTCAAAATGATCACAAGAACGGTGAACAAAAATCCCAGAACCACACGGGGGGACCTAGTGAATGACCTGCAGAGAGCTGGGACCAACGTAACAAAGGCTACCATCAGTAACACACTACGCCGCCAGGGACTCCAATCCTGCAGTGCCAGACGTGTCCCCCTGCTTAAGCCAGTACATGTCCGGGCCCATCTGAAGTTTGCTAGAGAGCATTTGGATGATCCAGAAGAGGATTGGGAGAATGTCATATGGTCAGATGAAACCAAAGTAGAACTGTTTGGTAGAAACTCAACTCGTCGTGTTTGGAGGAAAGAGAATGCTGAGTTGCATCCAAAGAACACCATACCTACTGTGAAGCATGAGGGTGGCAACATCATGCTTTGGGGCTGTTTCTCTGCAAAGGGACCAGGACGACTGATCCGTGTACAGGAAAGAATGAATGGGGCCATGTATCGTGAGATTTTGAGTGCAAACCTCCTTCCATCAGCAAGGGCATTGAAGATGAAACGTGGCTGGGTCTTTCAGCATGACAATGATCCCAAACACACCGCCCGGGCAACGAAGGAGTGGCTTCATAAGAAGCATTTCAAGGTCCTGGAGTGGCCTAGCCAGTCTCCAGATCTCAACCCCATAGAAAACCTTTGGAGGGAGTTGAAAGTCCGTGTTGCCCAGCGACAGCCCCAAAACATCACTGCTCTAGAGGAGATCTGCATGGAGGAATGGGCCAACATACCAGCAACAGTGTGTGCCAACCTTGTGAAGACTTACAGAAAACGTTTGACCTCTGTCATTGCCAACAAAGGATATAACAAAGAGTCTCTGTGGAGTGGGCGGCATACAAATGCAACTAATAAATAAATAAAATATATAACAAAGTATTGAGATGAACTTTTGATATTGACCAAAATACTTATTTTCCACCATAATTTGCAAATAAATTCTTTCCAAATCAGACAATGTGATTGTCTGGATTTGTTTTCTCATTTTGTCTCTCATAGTTGAGGTCTACCTATGATGTCAATTACAGGCCTCTCTCATCTTTTTAAGTGGGAGAACTTGCACAATTGGTGGCTGACTAAATACTCTTTTGCCCCACTGTATGTGGTACAATGAAGATTGTTGTATTATGTTATCACTTATATGTGAATGGAAAGTGCAGTTTCAGGCTATGCACATAACGCGAACCTATAGAAGAAAATGGAAAAGCCTGTAGGAAGTTGGAATGTGTACTGGAGCTTTAGGGTCATGGTCAGTGTCTGTACATAGAGTGGGTTATGAAATGGCTAAACCATGACCAATTTTAACCATGGTTTGATGAATAAACCAGCTGGGTTCATGCAGCACTTAACCATGGTTTACAAACTGAAGTGACTGGATTCATATATCTTGTAACCCCAAACCAAACATATATGGTGTAGTAGAAAAACAGTTGAAGAAATATGCATACTTCTTCAGAGCTAGAGGTTGATTTTTACATAAAGGTATGGCAGTTGAGATCTTATGGGATTCTGATTTATCCTATTTTGTTTTCATAGGAAGCCCATGAAATCCCGAAGCAGAAGTCCTGCTTATTCAAGGCATTCAACATCTCATAACAAAAAGCAGAGAACTGGGTCTTGCAGTCGTCATTCCAGTATCTCACCTGTTCAGCTACCACTGACCTCCAGTTTGGGAGCTGAGCTGAGTAGGAAGAAAAAGGAGATGGCTGAAGCTGCAGCTGCAGCAAAAGTTGATAGAAAGGAGAGCAAGGACTCATCTAGCCTGTCCTCTAGGAAAGAAAATAACTTAACTGAAGTAAAAGAGTCTATAATGGATGTCAGGAAGGCAAAAATTGCTAAGCCTGAAAAATATCCTCCTGATCTGGAGATGGTAAATACTCTACAATACAGTGCAGAGATGAAAACAACTCTTGAGCCTGCCAAAACAAAGAGAGAAAATTTTGAGAAGAAACTACCTGCTTCAGTTAGGGACTCAAAAACAGTGGGAACAAAGTATATGAAACTTACTATAGCAAAGGAGGAAATTGTGACTCCAAAAGAAATACAGTCAGCTGAGCAAGAGGTCCCACCTCCTTTGCCTTCTGTAAAGTCACTCCCTCCTTTACCAACATCATCCCCACCTCAGGTTCCTCCTCCATTGCCCCCCTTGCCTGTTATTCCCCCTCTGCCACCTGTCCAGTCATCTATCATTCACAACCCTGCTTTAGTTTCTTTGTGTCTGTCATCATCTGTCCACTGTAAGACATCCTTAACTTCGCAGGCTAACTCTCAGTTCACTATGCAATCCTCCTCAAAGGGACATGTTTCTGTGACCATTGCTGTCCCCCATCTGAAAACGTCAACATTGCCTCCACTCCCTTTGCCACCAATCTTGCCTGGGGAAGATGAGTTGGAAAGGTAAGGTTTGTAGATGCTACTATTTTACAAAGTCTTGCTAGTGTAATGGCTTGCTCACTTCACTGTTCTGATGTAAAGCTTGGTATGTAAAAACTGTTGAACTGGTGTGGTAAATTGTATAGTCAATAGAGGAGGAGGAGTGTGGTTGCTGCCTCTGAAACCTTGAATTAGTAGTACAGGTAGTCCTCAACCTACGACCACAATTGAGCCCAAAATGTATGTTGCTAAGTGAGACATTTGTTAAATGAGTTTTGTCCCACTTTACGACCTTTCTTGCACAGTTGTTAAGTGAATCATCACAGATATTAAGTTAGTGTCACGATTTAGTTTAGTTTAGTTTAATTAAATTTATATACCGCCCTTCTCCAGGGGACTCAGGGCGGTGAACAGCCAAGTAAAAACACAATATAAACATTAAAATATATATACATTTAAAAGAAAATATTCGATGTGGCCCTGATTTAATACAATTAACATTTGGTAAAATCTTAAAACCCCCAAAAACTTTTTCACGCCAGCCCGGCTTGATAAAAATAATACGTCTTGAGGGCACGGCGGAAGGTGGACAGGTCGTGAATGGTTCTTAAGTCTGGAGGGAGCTGATTCCAGAGGGTGGGTGCTCCCACAGAGAAGACCCTCCCCCTGGGCGTCACCAGCCTACACTGCTTGGCTGATGGCACCCCGAGGAGGCCCTCTCTGTGGGAGCGCACTGGTCGATGGGAGGCAGTTTGTGGCAGCAGATGGTCTCGGAGATACCTAGGTCCAATGCCATGGAGCGCTTTAAAGGTAGTAACAAGCACCTTGAAGCGCACCCGGTAGACCACCGGAAGCCAGTGCAGCTCGCGCAGGAGGGGTGTTATATGGGAGCGCCAATTAGCCCCCGAAACCACCCGCGCGGCCGCATTCTGGATCAGTTGGAGCCTCCGGGTGCTCTTCATGGGGAGCCCCATGTAGAGAGCATTACAGTAGTCCAGACGCGACGTGACTAGGGCATGGGTGACTGTGCACAGGGAATCCCGATCCAGAAAGGGCCGCAACTGGCGTATCAGGCGGACCTGATAAAAGGCCGCCCTGGTCACAGCTGTCAGATGGTCCTCTAAGGACAGCTGTGGATCCAGGAGGACACCCAGATTGCGAGCCCTTTCGGCGGGGGCTAGAGACTCGCCCCCGATAGTCAAGAGATGGAATCATCTGACTATATCGAGATGCTGGGAACCACAGCCACTCCGTCTTGGAAGGGTTGAGCCTGAGTCGGTTTCTCCCCATCCAGATCCGCACAGCTTCCAGGCACCGGGACATCACTTCAAGGGCATCATTGGGGTGGCCTGGGGTGGAAATGTACAGCTGTGTATCATCAGCGTACTGATGGTACTTCACCCCAAAGCCACGGATGATCTCACCCAGCGGCTTCACATAGATGTTGAACAGAAGGGGCGAGAGAATCGACCCCTGGGGCACTCCATATGTGAGAGGCCTCGAGGACGACCTCTGCCCCCCTGCCAATACAAACTGCGACCGGTTGGAGAGAAAGGAGGAGAACCAACGAAAAACGGTGCCCCCTATCCCTAACTCTTCCAGCCGGTGCAGCATGATACCATGGTCGATGGTATCAAAAGCCGCTGAGAGGTCTAATAGGACCAGGACAGAGGAACAACCCCTGTCCCGAGCCCTCCAGAGATCATCAACCAATGCGACCAATGCCGTTTCCGTGCTGTGCCCGGCCCTGAAACCCGACTGGAACGGATCTAGGTATGATGATTCCTCCAAGTACTGGGGAAACTGTCGTGCGACCACACTCTCAACAACCTTCGCCACGAAGCGAAGGTTGGAGACAGGGCGATAGTTAGCTAAAATTGCTGGGTCCAGGGAGGGCTTCTTGAGGAGAGGCCTCACCACTGCTTCTTTCAAAGCCGTGGGGAAGTAACCCTCCCCCAAAGAAGCGTTAATAATTCCCTGGAGCCAGCCTCGTGTAACCTCCCGGGTAGCCAGCACTAACCAGGAGGGACACGGGTCCAATAAACATGTGGCCGCACTGAGCCTCCCCAGAATCTTGTCCACATCCTCAGGGGTCACCAAGTCAAACTTCCCAGATAACGTTCTCAAGACTATTCCCTGTCACCGCGTCCGTATCCACCCAGTTGGAGTCCAGTTCCCCTGAATCTGAGTGATTTTGTCATACAGATATAGTCCAAAGTCCTCAGCCCTGCCTTAAGTGAATCTGGCTTCGCCATTGACTTTGCTTATCAGAATGTTGCAAAAGTTAATCACATGACCCTGGGGCACTGCAACCATCATAAATATGAGTCAGTTGCCAAGCATCCGAATTTTGATCATGTGACCATGGGGATGCTGCAACAGTTGTGTGAAAAATGGTCATAAGTCAGTTTTATCACTGCTGTTGTGATAACTGTTGTGAATGGTCGCTAAACAAACTGTTGTAAGTTGAGGACTACCTGTAATGTGGACAGGATTGGGAATTCCTTGCAGGATATGAAGGATGTACCTCTTCAATAGAGTAGAATTTGGGTAGGACTGCTGGGAAAGGGCTTAGCCTCAAATTCTTGATAGGTATTGCTAGCCAGGATACTTTGACTTAAATGATGTGGCTGATAATCCTACTGTTGTTTTCAGTGTTTACTCTTGCTTGCAGTGCTCTTTATGAAGATAGCTCTGACATGTTCATGACTGGAGAATTTTTAAGTACAATAGCACCGTGCTTTTAGACTCAATGTTCGTCCTTGTTTAAGTATATTTATTTTGTTTTATCATAAAAAGTAAAATACAAAACAAACAAAACAAAACAAAAACATAGGTCTAACAATAGCAAAAGAAAATGGTGTACAAAAAAGGAAAAGGTGATCCAAATACCAAATAAATTTAACATTTAACATACAAAATCCACCCTGGCTGGAAACTGAAAAAAAGAAAAAAACAGTAAATTCTCCTCCCCTTTTACACACACACACATGAAAAAGAAGAAAGAGCAGTCAACAGGTTAAGCTAAACATTTCACTAATCTTCAAATCCCTCTGTTAACCATCTGATATTATATTTAGTGCGTAGAAAGTCCACAAATGGTTTCCAGTCCTCTCATAAAGTTGTCTAGTCCATTATCTCTAATCAAAGCAGTTAATTTCACCATCTCTGCTAATTCAGTCAATTTCAAAATCTATTCTTCAACAGTCTGCATCCCTTTTTCTTTCCAGTGTTTGGCAAATACAATCCTCGCAGCCGTCACCATGTGAAGGAATAGCACCCCAAATTGTTTTTCAATTGCCTTGTCCATCATACTGTTGCAGAACAGGAAGTGATACCAGCCAGAGAGGAGTAAGATAAGCTTTTTATTATCTGTACAGATAAGGTTCAGACATTTGAAATTCTGATCTGAACTGGTTTTCTATCAGAAAAAGCAAGATATTTAAACTCTTTTTCCACAGTTACAAAAGACATAAGGGGTTGGCTTTACATTATAGATCAGCCTTTTACCGTAATAAGGAGTTACACCTCTTTCCGTATGCATGTTTCTCCATAAGTTTTATGTTAACACCTTTAAATTTCTCTATGTTTCCTGTGTCTGTTTGTGGTCAGCCTGTGGTCGGCCGAATCTTAGGAAAGCCTAGCAACTTCCTCTTTGTGTTTTTCCAGAGCAAAGGACCTTTTTACTTCTTTAATGTTAGTGCTAGAAAGGGTCCCTTACAGATCATCTAGTCCAACCCCGTTTATAGCCTATTGTTTCACTTAATGACTTTGCTTTATTTTACGTCCTGCTTCACCCCCCCCCTTTGAGACTCTAATTAAATTAAATTAATTTGATTCATTTTGAAATAAGAATCTCACATTTGATCAGAAGTATTACACAAGGAATAAAGGCAAGGCCTGTTATTCCACATAACAACAAGAACAATAGCTGATACATTTGCGATAGCGATAGATAACAGAAAGCAGAAAAGCAAAGAATTCAACCTGGTTACTCTCAAATCTCATTACTTTCAGACATCTCATTACTTTCAGACATTTAACAGTTCTTTTTCTTTTACTGACTTCATATCTAATTGGTAGCCATGAAAACCACACATCATTCCCATGTACTCTTTTGTTCTCTAGGATCTGCAGCATCCCCTATCTTAGGAGTAGGAAGAGTTAAATGGCCATTCCCAGGCTTGTCACTCAGCAGGTCACTGGCAATTAATAATCCAAGACATAGGAAAAACCATGCCTGACATTAAAAGAATCTTATCCAGCTTAATTTACACAGCCTTATCTAGGGGAGCTGTTTCAATTACAGAACTTACCACATCAGGGAGATGGACTGAAGCATGTGAGGCTAGGGAAAGTTCAGTTTTAGGTGTTCCACAAAACCAAGTCTTATTTGCTAAGTATAGTATCCATGATCCCAGAATTATCAATATGCTATAGAGAATCCATTCCCAAAGTTCTTCAAACATCAGTCTCCTTAAGGGATTCCCACTTTTCACTAGCCCAATTAATAATTACAGGAACAGTGTCTGTCTGTTCAGGCCGAGAGTTGTTCCAGCAAAATAAATATCCTATACAACAAACTATAAACAGAAAGATCAAACTTACATACATTAAACCCAGTACACTTATGACAACATATGATTGAACTACCATTCCTAGAACCAACATACTATTTCCTCAATATACTGTATTAAAAGTTGTTTTCCTTGTCCAAATCTTCAGCCGTACGAAGAGAAGTCAGCTTCCAGGAGTGACTCCAGTAAGGCTTCTTCAAATGCAGCACTAGAGGACAGGCTTCATCTGGCTTCGCTTCCCAACACTCATTAGCTGCGCATTAGCTTTTACTGTAAGGGGAGAACAAACAACCACAGTACACGGTCCTTTCACGATTTTCCCTTTCCAATATTTTACCCATATTTTGTCTCATACTTGGATATTATGACTAGGGGTAGTCAGAAAAGGCGGGGTTAGGAATACACATTACTGTTGGATGACTTGAATTTGCTTGTTCAATTCTCTCACCATTTGGCTTTATCTGACCTAAGTCCCCTATATGATTTTTCAAGTTATTACTAATTTTCACATTTATAAAAAAGAACAAAATGAACAATTAAAATAGCAACAATAACTAGGGTCTCCCAAAACATCATTTCAAAAGGAGATAGCCTAATTAGCACACTTTTTCATACAAATTCTAGATGGACCATTGTCAGATGATATAAATGAGGGTATTCTATATTGGGGAATAAAGTCTTTAAGTAAGATTCTAGACACCTCATGTGCCTGCTTTGTCGTGGTGGGGAAACATTCACACCACCTTGTATAGTTTTACACAAAGACTAGCATTGCTTTATATAGTCCATATTTAGGCACATCTTTGGAATCAACAACTAATGAATTCATAGGATAATACCTTGTGGGTTGACTTCCTGGTGGGAGAGTAGGTCCCTGTTTTGGATTAACTTGAGCACAAGTGTTACATCTTTCAGTTGCATGTGTACATAATGAGTAAAGACATTATCTTCTTTTAATCTCTTAACTTCTGCTAGGGTACTCTTGCCCCATTTGAGTTGTTGAATGAGCATCTTTTACAAAAAATCCTTCTCTCTGCTTATTACTATTCAAATCTACAGTTGCTTGTAGTTCCTCAGGTTGAGAATATCTAGCATACAGACTTTTTGGTATTTCTAATGGCACACAGGATGTTATGTCAGAATAGATTTCATTATCTCGGGTTGCTGACAATCTTGCTTCTCTATCTGCTGCCCGGTTCCCTAGGGCAACTTCATCTTGACCCTTTTTGATGTCTCTTACAATGCATGACTGCTATTCTCTTTGGTCTTTGTTAACAAACCTCTCTCTTTATAAATGACAGCATGTACATGTAATGTGAGGAATGCATACTTAGAGTCAGTCTAAATGTTTTATGCTCTCATTTCATGCTTTTTCCAGGTGTTAGGGCCCAAAGTTCTACTGCCTGAGAGCTTGTGCTTTTTGGGAGTGGGCTGCTTTCTATGACTTTATCAAGTGAGATTATTTGCAATGAATGTTGATCTATCAGCAAACCAATTATAGTCCACCTTTTTCTCAGTGGCACCTCAGTTAAATCAGGTCTACATGAGAATTGGCTTTCTATGACTTGCATACAATCATGTTCAACCTTAGGTAATGCCAATACTTCATACATTACACACTTTAACTTTATTACAGAATACCTGTCAGGTAGATTCCATTTGTTCTGACTTGCGTGGCATTGACTGCAATCCTTTGTTGTTTCATATCTTGTTCAGTTTTTTTCAGTTTCTCCTCTCTGACGCTGACACTGTCATTAAGTGAGTCACTGTCACTGAGTGAGTCATTCCCAAAATTTGCATCAGTTCTGTTCCAATTTTGCTCTGCAGAACTAGCAGACCTGGAAATCATTATTCTTTTGCTTCCATTGCTAAAGTGATAACTTTTTGAACCTCGCACTCTGTCCAGCTGTTCCGACAGGTAGCCATGGGGTATTGGCAGCTTCCTTTTTTCTTGAATTAGGACTCCTAGAGCAAATATTACTCTTTGAGTTCACAAACAGACAATGGTGGTTTCAAAGTCATATGTCCAAAAAGGAGGGGTCCAAAAAAGGGGTCCTTTTTCTCCTTTTTTCTCTTTTCCTTTTCCTCTTTTCCTCCTTTTTCTCCTTTCCTTTTCCTCTTTTTCTCCTTTTTCTCCCCCCTTTTGTGGACTCATAGAGTGATTATTTTATTTTATTTTATTTAATAGGGCAAAGTTTGTGTCCAAAAAAACTCTCTTTAATTCTCCTCTGTGAGTTGGCTTCAGCAATTCGGCATATAGCTTCCTGTTTCTTATGTCCTATACATCTCTGGTTTTGACTTCATGGGGGAGGGTAACTTACAATAGCCTGTATTCATTTGATAGATGAAGTAACTGAGCAGTATTGTCCCTGCAAGTCTCTTTTGACTGCCCAGTGACTAACATTAGCCACACATTGGAGGACCACGTCTCCATTCTCACATGGCTGAAAATCATCTAATTCTGAGGCAAAAGCATTGCCAAAAAAAGGTAGGTGAATTTTAAAATCCTTGAGGAAGCTTAGTTCTAAACCTCTGCCTTCGTCCAGTGTCAGCAAAATTACAAATAGTTCTGATGCATTTTGCAATCTTTCTGTATTCTTCTAAGACAGAGCATAAAGAAGGCATCGTTTGGATTAGGTCATGGCACAATAAGGGAATTGGACATTGTTTGAAGTCTCTCCCAACTAGGAAACATGTTAAAGTTTTCAGGAAAAAAGGGCAGCAGTTGTAGGAGCCATCAACTCTTTGCACATTTATCTCTCTTCTTTTCTTCTACTTTGTCTCTACAAAGACTTGTCACTATGCTTGACAGCTTTTTCACTCAGTCATTCAGCGAGGACAGTTGTGTTCAATCTTTCCTCCTGCCAAATTAACTTCCTTGTCCCGTCTTAGTGACAGACAGTCTTCACATATATATTTCTCAAGCCTTCTGCCTTTGATAGAGTGAATTTCTTATCGGACAACTAGCTTGTAGGTTTGTTTGTTTAATTAGCATTGCTGAGGAGGGGGGTGAGCGGAGGCTTGAATTTCAAAAGGACACTTTCCCTCCCCCCTTTGGCTGGAGCAGGAAGCAGAGCCAGATCACAGCCAGGCTCAGACATATAGTTACAGCCTTTGCTTCAAGCCCCAAAAAGGCATGGCTAATTGGCCAGTAAGCGAGGCTTCAAGTTTTTGTAATAACTCTGATAGCTCATCTTGGTGAGAGGTCTTCAGTTTGCCAAATTTATCAGTTCTATTTTGATACTGCCTAGAATTACTTTCAGTAGTATTTTTTTTCCTAAATTAGTTTAGTAATTTCCTCTTCTTTAGATGCATTGGAAAACACTATCTGCTTCTTTAAATTCAAGCTGCTCTTCGTAAGTAATCTTGGTTTGCTGGACTTCTGCTTTCTCTAAAAGAACCACATTTATTTCCTATGTAAATGCTTTTTAGCAAAGGGAATTCAGCTTGCACGTTTCGCAGTTCAGATTCTTTCTGCTCCAAAATTAAGGTTAGATTTTTCTGTCCTTTGTCTGATTGTTCTTCTTGCTTTGCATGTTGTTTAGAAATATTTTCAATATGAACTAGAAGGTTTTGGTTCTCCTTCCTGATTTTCTTACTTAAGTATTACTTACTATTTCAAATTACAGTCTATTTTGTTCAAAGCCTTCCATTTGTTGTTTAAATTTGATCAGCTTTGCAATTCTTGAACTCAAGACCCTTCAATATTTTGTCTAGACATGTATTCCAATTTCTGGCTGACTGCTTCAGCCCTAAATGGTCTTGCTCAATTTATACACCATGGTGGGCTTTTTACTTTCATACCCTGGTGCTTGAATCATGTAAATTAATTCTTCATAGTGCACTTTTTTTTCTGCACTTATTTCAGGAGAGGTCTCTGTAGTTATTTCCTCTTTAATGGGATTGTCTAAGAGGGCTTCTGTCCTTCTTCCTCTGTTTCTTCTTCCAAATAAATCAACAACTTCTGGAGGTTTGGCTGACAGGGGTCCATAATGCTGTTTCCAGTTTAATAGGTCTGTTGTGTTGAATGGGACATACTGGAACAGAGGCTTGAATATTTGCCTGACCACCCTGAGCCTTCATGACCCTTTGATCCATTTGATGAAGGGGGGCCATATGGAGGGGTTTTTTGCCTTGGAAACTTTTGCTTTTAACAGGTTTCCTCCAGCTGTAGGCTGATAGCATTATTCAATCTTTCTCTCTCTTCATTGATGAGGGGTATCTTCTTCATAGGGAGCAGATTGGTTTATCTTCAACGTGAATCTTTTTAGCATGAGGTTTGAGGGGTTGTTTTTTCTTTTACTCTTGCCACACAAACACTCATTGTTTTCTATTCTGCATTTGGGTTTTGTTTTACAATTATTTGCTACTGGTCAATATACTGATATTGATCTGGGTGACAGGATCTGGGTTAGCCACAATTTTGGTGCACTTTTGAAATGATGTCTAGGTTCTCACAGAATTTTAATCATCTGGATTGGTCTTAATTTCATATATCCACTAAAACCTCTCTTGCAATTCTTTATCATCCATCAAAGAGGTGTCTTCATAGACACACTCTCAACCACCCATTTCTCTCTAAGACACTGCCATCTGATCTGAAGCGCTGAAAAATTCCGACAGTCACTTTCAGAAATTGCAAATGGCTTAACCATCCCACACAATTCTACAGCCTTTTTTAAGGATACACAGATCCTTGGGCTTTTTAGGGGGGAGATCAGGCCCCCTCCTTCACTCCTAAATGAGTGAGTCCTAAAAATGTTTGCAAATACTTGCCTGCAGGCATCTTCTTTCCCTTAGCCGGCTTTGTTCAATGACTTATCTTAACTCCTGGTCAGGTTCTTGGATTCTTGGATTCGGTCGGTTGTCCACGGTACCTTTGCGATGTCATCAGTTTCCTTCCAGATAATACATCTGTTGGCGCCTTGAAGGGTCAACGTGATGACCTCGCCTAGGTCCGTCGGCCCATTCCGATCCTCAGGGAAATATCCCACTGGGATCTATTTCCAGTCCTGCCGCGGTCGCCATAAAGGGGAGGGCCTTCTCTGTGGGAGCTCCCTCCCTGTGGAACCAGCTCCCCCTGGAGATCAGGACTATCCCCACCCTGCTGGCCTTCCGGAAAGCAATAAAAACTTGGCTCTTCCGGCAGGCGGGGTGAAAGCGTGACGATACTCTTTTAATTTTTATATGTTATATGTTTTTTAACTATTGTATTTTATTGCACTGTATTGTCGAAATGGATCCGAATATGTTGTGAGCCGCCCAGAGTCCCTAGGGAGTTGGGCGGCATACAAATCCATTTAATTAAATTAAATTAAAATTAAATTGTTGCAGAACAGGAAGTGATACCAGCCAGAGAGGAGTAAGATAAGCTTTTTATTATCTGTACAGATAAGGTTCAGACATTTGAAATTCTGATCTGAACTGGTTTTCTATCAGAAAAAGCAAGATATTTAAACTCTTTTTCCACAGTTACAAAAGACATAAGGGGTTGGCTTTACATTATAGATCAGCCTTTTACCGTAATAAGGAGTTACACCTCTTTCCGTATGCATGTTTCTCCATAAGTTTTATGTTAACACCTTTAAATTTCTCTATGTTTCCTGTGTCTGTTTGTGGTCAGCCTGTGGCCGGCCGAATCTTAGGAAAGCCTAGCAACTTCCTCTTTGTGTTTTTCCAGAGCAAAGGACCTTTTTACTTCTTTAATGTTAGTGCTAGAAAGGGTCCCTTACAGATCATCTAGTCCAACCCCGTTTATAGCCTATTGTTTCACTTAATGACTTTGCTTTATTTTACGTCCTGCTTCAATACCTAAAAGAAAAGCTTCAGGTTTCATTAATATTTGTATTTTAAATATGTTCTGCATTCTCATTGTTATGTTTGTCCAGTATGTTTTCACATATTTGCAAGACAACCACATATGATAAAACGAACCTGGATTTTGACTACATTTCCAGCACTTATTAGAAGTCCCTTTATACATTTTCATTTGTCTATCTGGGGTCAAATACAAACAATACATCATTTTATTAAAATTTTCTTTCAAGCTATAATTTAATGTAAATTTTAGTCAATTTAATGTAAATTTTAGCTCGGTGGCAGCTGCCATAGCTCCCGCAGGTGAAAGTTACCCCCATGGATTTTTCGTCCCACTCTTCCTGCTTCCCGACCCTGAGGGACCATCAGGGCCTCGATGGGTCAATGCAGCTTTGCGCCTCTCCCAGCCATTCAGAGAGATCTAGCCCTCCGGGGGTATATGTGAAGATGCTTCCCCTCAGGCTTTGATCTCCCCCTGATCGCTCCCTTAAACCAACATCGTTTGCATGGTCCCCACGGTAGAGGCTACTTCCTCTCTGGGTTGACTACAATTGCAGTTCTAGCCTAATGTCAGACCTGCCCCAGTCCGATCCCTTAGGAAAGAAAGACCCTCAACTCCATTTGGTTGAAGTGATAGGTTCTTTTACTGAAAGATGCTGGCTGCAGTAAGGTCAGGCTAGAAGTAAATTTCCTGTGCTAAAAAGATACAGAAGGTTTCCCCTCATCCCAGCCCTCCCCCCATGACCAGTTCATCTTCAGCCAATTAAGATTCACTTGGGTGTTTTGAGAACGCTGTTTGGGATAATCCACATTCCTTCTCAGGGCGCATAGCCTTGAACGTTCAGAACAAACTGGTTCTGAGCTTCTCTGTTCTTCATCAAGCTGTCATTTCCCCCTCCCTATTTCCCATCACATACTGACACAGGTATATTGCCCATTTGTTCATCCCCCATGCCCCCTCTCCCCTAGCCTTTGATGGCAGAATGCCAACGAGGCACTAAGCCGAAGATGGCAGACCGGACGACACCCAATTATTTTAATATATTATTAATTGTTTTATCATAAAAAGTAAAATACAAAACAGAAAAACAAACAAAACAAAACAAAGGCATACATTCAACACTAACAACAACAAAAAAGAAAACAAATAGTGTACAAAAAAAGAGAAAAAGTGATCAAATATATTTAACGTTTAACATGGATCCTTCCATATTTTACCGTGATTATTTTTGTAAAGCTTAGAATTTTCCTCAGTAAGAGTCACCCCCAAATTCTGTACCTTTTTCACAACTTTAAAACCAGTTTTAAATTCCAATTTATTCTGCTCTTCCACATTTACAGGTATGTTCTTAGTATTGTCTTTGATTGATTGATTTTTAAATCCGCCATTTCTCCAAACATTTTGATCTTCCTTATAACATATTCAGTGTTCTCTAGCGGGTCGTGCACAATCAATACCAAATCGTCGGCAAATGCACGTAATTTGTAATTATGCACTTTAATTTGTCCTTTTGCTCTGTTATCTTGTCTAATATCTCTATTTAACAGTTCCAACACTAGAATAAATAATAAAGAGGATAAAGGACACCCCTGTCTTGTTCCGTCCTTGATTTCACATGGTTTTGTAAAAACTCCATTCACCATGATCCGAGCTTTCTGGAGTATATAGATGGACTTCAGACCCTGTATAAAGCCCAATCCTGGGAACAGCGACCTCTCTGTGGAAGTGGATCCAGGAGGGCTCCTTGGTTTACCGAGGAACTCCGGGAGATGAAGCGCCACAAGAGACGCCTAGAGCGACGATGGAGATCTAATAAAGCTGAGTCTGACCGGACACTTTTAAGAACTTTCATTAAGTCTTACTTAGTGGCGATACGGGCGGCAAAATGTTCGCATTTTTCCGCTCTTATTGCGTCCGCTGACTCCCGCCCAGCCGCCCTGTTTAGGGTGACCCGCACCCTTCTTGCTAAGGAGGAAGGCGGAGATCCCTTGCAGGGCAGAGCTGAGGAATTTTCTCAGTTTCTGGCGGATAAAGTCACTCAGATTTGGACAGACCTGGACTCCGATTGGGCAGTACAGGCCGAGACGACTGGGGCAGGTCTTAGTCCGGTTATATGGGATAGGTTTGAACCGGTGACTCCTGAGGATGTAGACAAGGCCATAGGAGCGATGAGCTCCGCCACTTGTTTATTGGACCCGTGCCCTTCCTGGTTGGTTTCGGCCACCAGGGAGGTTTCACGCGGCTGGCTCCAGGCGTTGGTCAACGCTTCTCTGAGAGAGGGGTCCGTCTCGCAGCCCTTAAAAGCTGCGGTGGTAGACCCCTCCTCAAGAAGCCTTCCCTGGACCCGGCGGATTTAAAGAACTTCCGTCCAGTCTCCAACTTTCCCTTCGCGGGGAAGGTTGTTGAGAAAGTGGTGGCTCTCCAGCTCCTACGGCTGTTGGATGACACTGATTTTCTGGATCCCTTTCAATCAGGTTTCAGGCGCGGCTACAGTACGGAAACAGCTTTGGTCACCCTGATGGATGATCTCTGGCGAGCCCGGGATGGGGGTCACTCCTCTATCCTGGTGCTACTTGACCTCTCAGCGGCCTTCGATACCATTGACCATGGTATCCTTCTGCGTCGTCTCGGAGAGGTGGGGGTGGGCGGCACTGTTTTGCAGTGGTTCTCCTCCTTCCTCTCTGACAGGACGCAGTCGGTGTTGACAGGGGGGCAGAGGTCGAGCCCTAGGCCCCTACTATGTGGGGTGCCGCAGGGCTCGGTCCTCTCGCCCATCCTGTTTAACATCTACATGAAGCCACTGGGTGAGATCATCCGACGACACGGGGTGAGGTATCAGCAATATGCTGATGATACCCAGTTGTACATCTCCACCCCGTCTCAATTCGGGGAAGCCGTAGACGTAATGGGCCGCTGCCTGGACGATGTTAGGGTCTGGATGGGGAAGAACCGGCTAAAACTTAACCCTGACAAGACTGAGTGGCTGTGGATATTGCCTCCTAAGGACTTGACCAATTGCCCCTCCTTGGTTATTGGGGGGGAGAAATTAGCTCCCTCAGAACGGGTTCGCAATTTGGGTGTCCTTCTAGACCCACAGCTAAAATTGGAGCAACATCTTTCAGCTGTGGCTAGGGGGACCTTTGCACAAGTACGTCTTGTGCACCAATTGCGACCCTACTTGGAGAAGGAAGCACTTCTCACAGTCACTCATGCCCTTATCACCTCACGGCTGGATTACTGCAATGCGCTCTACATGGGGCTACCCTTGAAGAGTGTCCGGCGACTGCAATTGGTGCAAAATGCAGCTGTGCGAGCTGTGGTGGGTGTACCCAGATGCACCCATGTAACACCGATCCTCCGCCAGCTGCATTGGCTGCCCATTAGTCTCCGGATCCAATTTAAGGTGTTGGTCGTTACCTTTAAAGCCCTACATGGCTCAGGGCCAGGTTACCTTCGGGACCGCATCCTGCCGCATACCTCCCTACGACCGGTTAGGTCCCACAGAGTTGGTCTCCTCCAGGTCCCATCGACCAAGCAATGCCGGTTGGCGGGGCAGAGGGGGAGAGCCTTCTCTGTGGGAGCCCCCTCCCTTTGGAACCAACTCCCTCCAGAGATCAGGACTATCCCCACCCTGCTGGCCTTCCGTAAAGCAATAAAAACTTGGCTCTTCCGGCAGGCGGGGTACGAGTGAAAGTTCTTTTTAAAATGATAGCATTTTAACATGTTTTTTTTTTTTTTTTTTTTTTAAATCGCTTTTATTGATATGTTTCTATACCTGTTGTTAGCCGCCCAGAGTCCCCCGGGAGTTGGGCGGCATAGAAATTTTAATAAATAAATAATAAATAATAAATAAATAAATAAATCCAAAGTCCATCTTTTCCAGTGCTTTAAACATAAAGGCCCAGTTCAAGTTGACAACATCCAATTGAAATTTCTGGGCAGTTTTTGGAAATTTGTCCAGTAAGAATCATCATTTATTAAACTTGTGTGTCGCCTGATTGTCAGTGACCCTGGGCAGCTCACAACAATCAAATAAATTACAATAAAATCAATAAAAGAGAAAAGATGGCAAGCATGATGAAGCAAGTAGTCTTACTCTCCCTCGCCAAAGGCCTGGGTGAAGAACCAGCAAATCCTTTATTTACTGGACTTCAGTTTAGCAGTCTCTTGATGGAAATCTCTTTACCATTTTACATGTGCATAAAATCCCATTCATATTTATGCATGCATAAACTGTATATAATAAAAAATATACATATAATGCATTATGTACTAACTTCAATAAATAGAATGTGTTCTTCAGACAGGGTTTATTTGTGCCTGTTAAGGAGCTGGGTCTCTTCTGTAATATGTTTTTATTAGACATTTTAGATAACCCTAACCCAGAATATATTTAATTGATGCTGAATAATGGAATACATTATACCAGTGATGGCGAACCAATGGCATGTGTGCCACAGGTGGCACGCGGAGCCATATCTGAGGGCATGCGAGGCGTTGGCCTATGTCAGCTCCAGCACACATGCACGTACTGGCCAGCTGATTTTTGGCCTTTTCGGCCGTTTTCGCTCTCCCCAGGCTTCAGGAAAGCCTCCTGAACCCTGGGGACTGCGAAAAACGGCCCAACAGGCCAACTGGAAGTTTCCGAACTTCCAGTTTGCACGTTGGGCCATTTTTCGCCATCCCCAGGCTTCAGGAGGCTTTCCTGAACCCTGGGAACAGCGAAAAATGGCCCAACGGGCCTACCGGAAGTCCGGAGGCTTCAGTGAGGCCTGTGCGCATGCGTGGGGGGGCAGCGTGGGGGGGGGTTGTGCGCATGCGCGGGGGAAGGGCATTGCATTATGGGTGTGGGTTCGCGCGCGCACACCCTTTTAGCACCCGAGCCAAAAAAGGTTCGCCATCACTGCATTATACTATCTTAAAAGCTTGAACATAACTTGTAAGCTCTAGTTGTAAGGAGCCACGGTGAGTGCAATACTGCAGGCTACATCTGCTGCCTGCAGGCTGCCTGCAATTTGGCAGTTCAAATCTCACCAGGCTCAAGGTTGACTCAGCCTTCCATCCTTCCGAGGTGGGTAAAATGAGGACCCAAATTGTTTGGGGCAATATGCTGACTCTGTAAACCGCTTAGAGAGGGCTGTAAAGCACTATGAAGTGGTATATAAGTCTAAGTGCTATTGCTATCCCCTCCCCCTCCCTGCTGGTCCTGCCGTATATACTCGAGTATAAGCCGAGTTTTTCAGCCCACTTTTTGGGCTGAAAAAAGCCGCCTCGGCTTATACTCGAGTCAGTGAAATTGGCCAAAGCGGGCGGTCCTTAGAATTCCCCGAACGGGCTGGCGCAACCGGGCTGGGGTGTCCCCGGCGTGGGGGAACCGGTCCTTGTCTCCACGTGCTGCGGGGATCAGCGGGGAAGAGGGCGAGAACCAGCCTCCGGGGCGGCGGCATGAACGAGGGTGAGGCGGAGGGTCCTCCGCGGCTGGCCCTTTGCAAGGAGATGTGCCTGGCGGGGGAGTTCTGCCGGCAGCGGCGGCAGAAGCGGCTGCACCGGCTGGAGCTGGACCCGGATCGCCAGCCGGACCCTGCGCGGGCGGTAAAGGAGTTCTCCCGCCCGGCGGCTGGCCAGGCTCCCCCGCCGCCTTGCAACCTCCGCCCACCGGCGGTGCTGCTGGCCACGGTGCATCACCTGCTGGGCCGGTCGGTGGCCGAAGCCAGCGAGGTCTCCCCGGCCGAGCGCTGTGCCTTCGTGGCCGACCGGCTGCGCGCAATCCGGCTGGCTCTGGCTCTGCAACGCACGCACGCCGCGCCTTCCGCCGCCCTGCTGAAGCGCGCCTTGCTTTACCTGCTGCACGCCGGAGCCCGGCTCTGTAACCAGGCGCCCGCGCGCTTCAACGCCCACCTGCACGACGGGCAGCTCCGCGAGACCTTCGCCGCCCTGCGCCGCGCCTACCACCGCCCCGACGCGCATCCTGCCCAGCCGCGCTTCCAGGCGCTCTAGCACACATTCAGTGTCATCACAGCACAGTAAAAGCCTAGATCACATACTGTTCTCAACCATCTCTAGCAAAGTATTTGGGCTATATAAAACAGGATAATTAAACTAGTTTGTCTAATGAAGTCTAAAAATAAACAAGATCGGGTATCCCTATTTTTTCTAATAACGAAAAGTATACTCTTATCAATAGTGATTGACGGATCTGTCATAGTGTTAGAGTCTTTCTCATTCTCTTTTTAAAGGTCATAATTACGCTTTACGCATAATAAAAATGACTGAAGAGAGATAAACTTTCTTGATATTCCTTTCTGCATTTTGTTCAACTCTTTCCTATGTCAACAATAAAGTCAAAATACAGCTCTGAACACATCTAATTGTCTTCTGAAATCCATCATAATAAAACAAATAGCTAGAGGTCTAAAACATTTTTAAAAAACACTTAATAAAATAGAATCCATCCATCTTCAAATTCTGTTTTAAATATTTAATAGTCAGGACAGAGTTTGGTTACTTACTTTACAACAATGATTTATGAAAACACCTTTTTTTCTGTACAGAAAAACAAACACGGTAGATACCCAAATGACTGTTACATAAAAAGGAATTATAGGACAATAAAATCACAATGCCTTTTTTTGGAAAAACATAATTGGGAACCTTGGTGAAATCACTTCTAAAACAATTCACACCTCTATTCTATCAAATCAAAATATCACAGGATGCTCATATAGGATAACATGGTCTGAAATGGACCAACACAATTTTGTCACAATCGGCCATTTTACTTGTAGCTTAAAACCAGCAGCTATGTTCCTCTGCTATTCTGACTTAAACAACATGTTCTCATGTTTGAACTCTTCCTGCTCTACCACCTGGGTGAGCCGCGGGGGTCGTAGTCCTGGGATTTGGGTGGGTGGGTGGGTGGGGGCAGTATTAATTTAATTTCATTTAAATTAATTTCATCTAATTTCATTTAATTTAATTAAAAGTTCTTCTAAGACGCCCAATCCCGTAGGACTATTGTTTTTATTGACCCTCTTTTCCACTTACAGAGCTAGTTTACTGTTTTTCTTTGAAATAAATATTCAAAAACATTATTGGTATCTATTTTTATTTTTGAAATTTACCGGTAGCTGCTGCATTTCGCACCCTAGGCTTATACTCGAGTCAATAACTTTTCCAGTTTTTTGTGGTAAAATTAGGTGCCTCGGCTTATATTCGGGTCGGCCTATACTCGAGTATATACGGTAAGTCTAAGTGCTATTGCTAAGCAAAGCATAAATATCAAGAACCATAGTTAATACAGTATAAATCATAAAATGAAATTTGTGAACAACAGTAAACTCAGTCCATACTACTAAAAGTCTGTTCTGCTTTAGAAGTGCTATAATGCTGTAATATAGACTTTATGCCTTATTTTAGTCATTGAGGGATACACCTACAATTAATTAAACTTTTGACTGTTGAAGCATCTATTCCTAGTGTCTCCTTCTGTTCCTTACTCAGTGTGTCACTGGCTTCAAAGTCTTATTTAGCATATTTGCTCACTTGAGAACCTGGTTACAAATCACACCAAAAACAGTCCTGTGTACTTGTAAAAACAGAGTATAGATCCCTAAAATGCTGCTTTTCACTCTCAGTTTAGAAAATCTTTGTAGAAGATCAATGCATTAGTAGTTGCTGAAGAGTTCCAGAAAAATTAACAGGGTAATTCTTCTGTCTTTCCTGACATCTCTCATCCACCACACTGACCAGAGCAGAGTATTCTGGAAGCTGAAGACAGATGGGGCAAATGCACGGAGGGATCTGAGGCTGCAATTCCAACAGGCAGTAGTGTGAACTAGCAGGTGTATAAAATTGGAACAAACAGAAGAAATTCCTTAATAGTGCTGTAGTCATACATAGCAAGGCTGAAACTTGTGCCTTCCTGTTTTATAATTTAGACTGATCTCTCCAAATTAGTAAATTTAATTTAATTTAATTTAATTTACTGTTCTTATAAGCCGCCCAATCCCGTAGGACTCAGGGCGGTGTACAACAGAAAGAAGAACAATCAATGAAAATACAATAATACAATACAATACAATAAAACAATTTAAAAAAAATACAAAAGTTAAAACCAGTCAGTTTTTATGAACTTCAGTTTGTCAAGGTTCCAAATAGTAATCAAGCAGAAATCAGAGTCCAAGGCAAAATCTTCACCAAAGTTCCAATTTATTGCAGATACCATGTTGGCAATTCATGGGAAAACCCAAATCTAACTTGTCTCCCAAGTTCCCTTTCAATAGGAAACGGCCACTCCTTGTTCCCCACCCCAATCCGGGTCACATTGCCCACTAAGCTTCTGCCAGCGTGGCAACCCCTCCTTGCAGGTGCTGGACAAGGATGACCTTGGAGAAGCCACGAAGAATGTGCTATCTGCCGCTTCTCACGCTCTCTGCTTCTCTGTAGAATGTTGTTCTATGTAGAATGGTGGCAAACGATGCTTTGACACAGTTCTTATGACTAGAGGATACCAGATTGAGAGACGTTTCTATAGATTCACCTCAGAAAGTAGACATACAATCCATCCTGGTATGTCAGGTGAGAAGCTGGACTTACATAGTAGTTCTCCCTCCAGTATTTTGAATGGATATTCTGGTTGACGTTTTTGCTGTGCCCCTGTGTATGCACCCTATGTCCTTAGATTGTTAATTCATTTACTGGTCTTACGATGAAGATTCTCAGTCATCCAGGTAGAGTTGTCTGGAAGTTGAGTCATGGCAACTGTTTTTTTGTTTTTGTTTTGTTTGAAACATTTTGCTGCTTATCCAAGTAGCTTTGAAAGATAAGCAGTGAAACGTTTCAAATCAAAAAAGAAGTCCAGTTGCCATGACTCAACTGCCAGATTATTGGTTTTACATTGAATAATTTTTAAAATTATTTCTTGAAAGAGAGGAGGACAGAAATAGTTCTCCTTTCTGGATTTCACATGATTTTGTCAAATCTTCATTCACCATAATCTGAGCTTTCTGGAGTGTACATATGGACTTCAGACCCCGAATAAAGCCTGATCCAAAGTCCATCTTTTCCACTACTTTAAACATAAAGGCCCAGTTCAAGTTGTCAAATGCTTTTTCCACATCTAGAAAAATTAATGCAACCTGTTTGTCACTATGTTGTTGTAAATATTCAATTATATTCAAAATTACACTCACATTATCTTTACCACGAGCAGCTGTGGGGCACTCTGATCATTGCATGATTCACCTTGTACCTGCTTACAGGCAAAGACTTAAAACCACAAAACCAACAATTAAATCAGTGAAGACTTGGACTGAGGAGGCAAAGTTAAAGCTACAGGCTTTCTTTGACTGCACTGATTGGAATATTTTTGAAGATACCTCTGCAGACCTGGATGAACTCACAGATACTGTAACATCATATGTCAGCTTCTGTGAAGACTTATGTGTACCGACCAGGAACTTGCGAATATACAGCAACAACAAACCTTGGTTCACAGCTAAACTTAAGCAGCTACGTCGTTCCAAAGAGGAAGCCTATAGAAAAGGTGATAAAATGCTGTACAATGAGGCCAGAAATGTATTAACAAGGGAGATCAGAGCAGTAAAAAGAAGCTACTCTGAAAAGCTAAAGAATCAGTTCTCAACAAATGAACCAGCAAACGTGGAGAACTCTTAAAAATATCACTGGTTATGGCAAACCACCTTCCCAGGCTGAAGGAAATCAGCAACTGGCAGATGACCTGAACGTGTTTTACGTGTTTTACGGCAGGTTTGAAAGGAAACTACAGCCACTTATCTCCACAACCCCCATCTCAGAGACACCAACAACAGCCAAGCCTCCTACAACTGACCCCATACCATTGGGTTCACAACCCCTAGTGATAACAGAAAAGGAAGTGCAAAACCTATTTCACAGAAAAAAGCCAGGAAAAGCTCCAGGCCCAGACAAGATAACTCCTTCTTGCTTAAAAGTCTGTGCTGACCAATTGGCTCCCATCTTCACCCTAATCTTCAATAAATCGCTAGAGATGTGCTATGTTCCTTCTTGCTTCAAACGCTCTACTATCATCCCAGTGCCGAAGAAGCCTACCATCAAGGAACTGAACGACTACAGACCAGTTGCTCTAACATCTGTAGTTATGAAAACCTTTGAAAGGCTAGTGCTGTCCCACTTGAAAACCATCACAGATCCACTGTTAGACCCCCTACAGTTTGCATACCGAGCAAACAGATCGACAGATGATCCTGTTAATATGGCTCTGCACTACATCCTACAACATCTTGAATCTCCAAAGACCTACGCAAGTGTCCTCTTTGTAGACTTTAGTTCAGCATTCAATACCATCATTCCAGACACTCTTCTAACTAAGCTAAACAAGCTAGCGGTACCTGAACACACTTGTAAGTGGATCATAAGCTTCCTAACAAACAGGAAGCAGCAGGTGAAGCTGAGCAGAATCACATCAGATGCCTGTACAATTAGCACAGCCCCCCCCCCCCAAGGCTGTGTGCTCTCTCCACTTCTCTCTCTATACCAATGACTGCATCTCTAACAATCCATCTGTTAAACTACTGAAGTTCGCAGATGACACAACAGTGATCGGACTCATTTGAGACAATGATGAATCCGCATACAGACGGGAGGTTGAACAACTAACCTTGTGGTGCGACTGGAGCAATCTGGAACTGAATACACTCAAAACCGTAGAAATGGTGGTAGACTTTAGGAGAAACCCTCCCATACTTCCACCTCTTACAATACTAGACAACACAGTATCAACAGTAGAGACCTTCATATTTCTAGGTTCGACCATATCGCAAGATCTAAAATGGACACCTAACATCAAAAACGTCATCAAAAAAGCACAACAAAGAATGTTCTTTCTGCGCCAACTCAGAAAGTTAAAACTGCCCAAGGAGTTGCTGATACAGTTCTACAGAGGAATTATTGAGACTGTCATCTGCACCTCTATAACTGTCTGGTTTGGTTCTGCAACCCAACAAGACAGACACAGACTTCAGAGGATAATTAGAACTGCAGAAAAAACAATTGCTACCAACCTGCCTTCCATTGAGGACCTGTATACTGCACGAGTAAAAAAGAGGGCTGTGAAAATATTTACAGACACCTCACATCCTGGACACAAACTGCTTCAACTCCTACCCTCAAAACGACGCTATAGAGCACTGCACCCCAGAACAACTAGACACAAGAACAGTTTTTTCCTGAACGCCATCACTCTGCTAAACAAATAATTCCCTCAACACTGTCAAACTATTTACTAAGTCTGCACTACTATTAATCTTCTCATCGTTCCCATCACCCTTTTCCTCCCACAAATGACTGTATGACTGTAACTTTGTTGCTTGTATCCTTACAATTTATATTGACTTGTTCCTAATATGATTTGATTGCTTATTTGTACCCGGACTGTCATTAAGTGTTGTACCTTATGATTCTTGACGAACTTATCTTTTCTTTTATGTACACTGAGAGCATATGCACCAAGACAAATTCCTTGTGTGTCCAATCACACTTGGCCAATAAAATTCTATTCTATTCTATTTTCTATTTTCTATTTTCTATTTTCTATTTTCTATTTTCTATTCTATTCTATTCTATATATTCTATTCTATTCTATTCTATTCTATTCTATTCTATTCTATTCTATTCTATTCTATTCTATTCTATTCTATTCTATTCTATTCTATTCTATTCTATTCTATTCTATTCTATTCTATTCTATTCTATTCTATTCTAGTTGAGTTTTAGGTAAGAAACCACACTGGTCTTCATGTAAATCCTGTAAAACTTTTTATAAAGTCTTTCAGCTAAAATAGATGTAAAGAGTTTGTAATCATTAAGGAGAGAAATTGGCCTGTAATTCTTCACAGAAGTTGAATACAATCCATCTTTGGGTATTAAAGAAATGTAGGCATTCTTCCAAGAGTCCGGCATAGGGTTCCCCTGTAGGATAGAATTCATTAAGTAGTTGATCTTCAAAAATTTTGTAAAATCCACTCGGTAGGCCATCTGGTCCTGGAGCTTTGCCTGTTTTAGCTCTATTAATTGCTTCTATTATTTCAATGATTGTTATTGGACTGTTGAAAATTTGCTCGTAGTTTTCTGATACTTTAGGAACATTTTTGGTTGATATACCCTGTTTCCCCAAAAATAAGACATCCCCTGATAATAAGCCCAATCAGGCTTTTGAGTGCATGGCAATAAGGTCAAGCGCTTATTTCAGGGTTCAAAAAATATAAGGGTCTTATTTTGGGGGAAACACTGGTATAATCCTCCATACTGTCCAAAGAGATTTCTTGTTCTTTATATAAATTGGTATAGTAATTCCAAAAAAGTCTCAGAATGTTTTTGTTATCCATGTAAGTCTTATTCCCCTCTTGAAGCTTAGTTATCTTCTTTTCTGTCTGTTTTCTTAGTGTGTATGCCAACCATCTCCCTGATTTATTTCCATGTTCACAAAAGTGTTCTTTCGTATATCTAAGTTTCTTTTCAATATCTGAAACAGTCAACAAAATTTTTTGTTGTTGCAATAATTTTAGTTGATTAAGTATGTTAGAATCTTCTGGTGAATTCTGGAGTTCTTCAATTTAATTTCTTGTAACACATTTTGATTTTTTTCATCCATCTTCCTCTTGATTACAGTACTGTATTGCATTGTATAAAATGTCCTCATATCACAGCCTTACAAGCATCCCAAACTGTTTTCAAATTGGTTCCCTTACCTAAATTATTATTGAAATAATCTTGGAGTATCTGTTTACATTCAATGATCTGTGGCCTCTGCAAAACAGACTCTTCTAATCTCCATTTAAAATACTGAAAACCAAATTTAAGGTGTAAAGACACTGGATTATGGCCAGAAAACGTTTTTGGAAGAATAGTAACTTTAGTTGTTTTTGACGGATAGGAATTTTCCTATCAAGAGGTGATATAGGATCTTGCTTCCCTGAAGTCATTCTCACTTAGAAAATAAAACCGAGATTCAATTCTAATTAACAAAATATTTATTTTAGTACAAAAGTAACAAAAGAATATAAACCTTATGAAGCTACATTTTCTCACCTAAGAATTCACGTCTGCCTCGGGCGAGGCTTCAGGAGAAGAAGAAAATGGTAGGAGGAGACAAACTCCTGGAATGCACGCATGCGTAGTAAAACATATCACATGTCTGCTTGATTAGGAAATACAGTAAACCTAGAAATAGTAGAGATGCACAACTGGCAATCTTCACATCGTGACAGTTTTGTGAAGTAAATTTTTTGTAATCCAAATCTTATCAATTCTAGAAAAGGATTTGTGTCTCTGAAAAAAAGGTAAAGTCTTTTGTTAGTCCATTTTTACACCTCGAAACATCAATCAAACCTAAAGTATTAGTCAGTTCAAAAAAAGTTTGGGGCAGTTTTCCTTGTGTTTCTTTAATTCCTTTATCAGCTGATCTGTCCATTTGTGGGGCTACTACCCCATTGTAGTCTCAAATTATACACCAATGCTGAAAACAATAGGGAGAGTAAGTGTTCGGACAAATGTCTAAAAAATGTGGCCTTCTCCATAGAGGGTGGAGCTAGCATCCAGACATGGGTTGTCCTCGTCCGTTCATCCAATAGGACTGAGTCTTTTTTTGGCTGATTATTCCTGCCCGTGTGCCAGGAACCCCAGTTTCACTCAGTCCTCAGACAAGGACGGATGTGTGGTTGCTGTTGTGGCTTGCCCGCGTCCCGTGCAGCTGGTCGAGGATCCGGAGGCCCTAGAGGCGCCCGTGGCGTGGCACTATCACCCTGTGTACCTGGCACCTGAGTCTGACAGCGATGAGGACTCAGTGCCAGAGGAGGAAGACCAGCCAGGGCCTTCTGCACCTTCTCAGCCGGTGCAGAGTGAGTCCTCAGAGGAAGAGGAGCCTCTGCTGGATGCTAGGGCTCACAGAGCAGCCAGCAGAAGGGATCGGCTTTACAGCCGGAGGTCTCCTCGCAGGTAAAGCTGAGGGCTAATGAGCCACGCCCTCAGGCTATTTAAGTCCTGGAGCACGCCTGAATTGTTGCTGGAAGCAACACCTGTGTTCTGCGAGCATTCAAGACTTCTTTGTTCCAGCTCTGATTCCTGTATTTTTGAAATAACAACTCATTGCTTTGGATTCCGGGACTCCTGCCAACTCCAGTGAGTACCAAGATAAGAACTCAGTAATTGCCAGCTTTGCTTTGAACATTTGAACTCTGGCTGAAAAGCTCACGGAGATAATATTCACCAAGAGTCCCGTGCCGTTTGTTTCTGGACTTTGAAAAACACTGACTCTTTACTAAGAATATTTATTAGTAAAACTTCTTGATTTCTTTTGGCAAACGGTTGTGTGCGTGTCTTTTCTGGGGTTCCTGTGCTGGGACACAACAGTTGCTAGATCTCCCTCTATCGAGAAATTGAATTTTTTTTCCAGTCACCTCTTCTACTAGAACTGTGAGTTGTCTACCGGTCCCTCTCCACTGGGATCGCTGTTGTTATATGTTTAGAGCCAGGTTTAAACTGGATACAGCCGATTGCCTCCTCATCCTGTAGGCAGCTCTGTTTAAGCCTGAGGGGCCGTTCTGGCCTTCCATGCTGCAGCCAGAGTTAATCACTCCGATTATCAGCTGATGGAAATTTTACAGGTGTTTTTTCTTGGTGAAGGGAACCCGGTTCTCTCAAATTGAGGCTAAGAGTGGCTGGAGGAGTTTTATATGCTCCCCCACATGTAAAGTGTGCGTTGCAGCTTAATCTCTAAGTCTGGAGCCGGGGGGGACCCGGTCCTAGCAGCTGCGGTCCCAAGTGGACTTTTTGGCCACCGGAGTTTAACTCTGTGTTTAAATCGGCTAAGGGTGCAGGCAAAGGCTCCTTGCATCGAATGAGAGCTGAAGCGGTTTTTCGCCTTTGGGCCTCGTGGCCAAACGCGGGGCGCCATTTTAACGGCTAGCGAGCTCGCTGGCGCCATTTTGAAAGTGGGCGAGGTTGCGGCCGGCATTTTGGGTAGCACCCGAATTATCGAGTCACAGCCTTGCACTATCAGGAGTCACGGACTGCCCGCGTGGTCAATTTAACTCCCTTGCCTATCGTGCCTGATTTCGTTTGAGGCCAGATTGGCCTTGAATCGGCTTGGCTCTCTGTCTGGCGTGGCTAGTGCTGGCAGCAGAGCGGTAGTACTGGGGAGCACGTTCTCATCCGGCTCCATTTTAAGAGCCTCCCAGGATAGGCTAATAAGGGGAGGGGCCTAGTCAACCTGTTTACTATTGCCTAGCATTGCAGGTGGATTGTTTTTTTCGGACTACGGAAAGCCATTTGGAGCTCCTCATGGCATTAAGCATTACTGCACTTAAAGACCCTTTATACTTTTGCCATGCCTTGGCTTGATTTCTGGTGTTTCCTGTGCTTACTCGCCTGGAGTGCTGCCTTGCTGGGAATAACCAGCAGGCACCTATAAATCACTCAATTATTCAATTTATTTAAAAAAAAACAGGAAAGGAGGCAGAAATTATTATTATGATGATTACGCCAATGATAAACGGAGTATTTTCCCAAGTTCACGGGATAACCTTGTCATCTTTTTTCAACAGATTTCAGGGGAAGTGAGTTTCCCTATCTGACCTGCTTTCACCATGAGCTCTCAAGCGGGCAAGACCGATAAGGCCAAAAAGGGTGGCAAGCGCACCTGCAAATCAAAGCACACCTCTCGGCTAGAGGCCAATCCAGACAGGTCTGGTACTTCCAGTTCTCATAAGGATTCCCACAGCCTCCATCCTCAGACTAGCAGATCAAAAACTGCCGAGCGAGATGAACGTCGCAGGGACAGAGTACTAGAAAAGTTGTGCTCTCAGGCGGGCAAAGCACCCAATCCTCGGCCAAGTAGTGAGGAGGCCCCGACCCTGTCTCCAGTTTCTGGGTTGCCTGCTGATCAATTATCATTGGACCAGCATCGGGTCCAAGTTGCTCCCTCGGAGGTTTGGGGGATGCTGGCGGGGTCCTCTGCGGCCCCATCTAGGGCTCCTTCCAGGGAGGAAATTTCTGTTGCTGTTACTCCCTCTGCTGCCGGTTCATGTGACCCTGTCCAACCTGGTCCCTCTGGCCTCCAGGGTCCAACGATGTCAGCTGAGATGCAGGCCGTTATCTCCGCGGCCATCAGTAAAGGCATCGCTGAGGGCATGCATCAATTGGGCAGGTCCTCCTCAGTTTATTCCGGTGGTTCTCGTTTCGTCGTCGAGGATCCGGAAGGTTTTGATCCAGGCACCTGTGCCTCTGCCTACGTGGCATCGGAAGGTTCGGCAGGCTCTCACTCTGATGTGTCGAGGGAGGAGGGTGAATTGGGTCTGGATCTCTCAGAAGACGAAGGTCTCATTTCTGACCCACCTCAGGTATCGACCCTATTTCAGCCAGCGCTGTTTAAGTCTTTGTTGTTCAAGGCCAAGGCTTCCGCCAATTTGATCCAACTCCTCCCCCTACGGCTGTTCCACGTCCCATCACTGACCCGTTATTTGTGGAACCAACGGGTGAACTTGACGTCATCCCGTCTCCCCCTGTTTTCTTGGACGCTGTTCGCCGCCAGTGGACTGCCCCAGCTGCGGGTCCCATTCCATCATCACTGGACAAGAGGTTCTTCAATGTTCAGCAGGAATTGGCGGGGTCACTACAATTGCCTTCGATTGATGCTCCAATCTTGGCCATCCATTCGACCACCTCCATGCCGGGGGCTTCTGAGGAGCTCCTCAAGCCCGAGGACAGGAGGACGGAGTTAGTCCTCCAGAAGGCTCATCAGGCGGCTGCCTGGTCGGTTTGGGCTTCGACTATGGTGTCGTTCTTTACCCGCACTTCGCTTATCTGGCTTCAGCAACTTCAGGAGAGGATTCCCGTCGATGTACGCTCTCATCAAGACATCAACAAGCTTCTGGTTGCTGCCCAATTCTCAGTGGACACCACTCTCCAAGTGGCTAGGTTCTCGTCCCGGGCCATTGGTGCCTCCGTGGTGGCCAGGAGAATGCTTTGGTTATGACAGTGGCAAGCGGATACCCGTCACAAGTGGCGCCTTGCCTCCTCCCTCTTCACAGGACAGCAGCTCTTTGGAGAATCCCTGGACCCAATTCTCGTTGAGTCCAGGGACAAAAGGAAGATCCTGCCCTCCTTCTCCAGGAGGGGTCCCTTCCGCTATACGCCCTATCAGAGGCGGTCCTTTTGGGGTTCTGACTCCTCGGGGTTTCCTCCCAGACCCCAAGGTCAGTATGGGGGCAGGCCACGCCAGGGATCAGACAGACCCAACAGGGGCAAGCCATTCAAGCGACCATTTCGCGGTGGCGGCGGTCGCCCCTTCCGATGCTCCAAGTGAGGCTCCATCTGACCCTCCCATCGGTGGCCGGCTGGCCCTATATGCTGACAGATGGGAGGAGATTACATCAGATGCCTGGGTTAGGGAGACTATTCGATCAGGTCTCTCCATTGAATTTCTCTCCGCCCCCCCGAGGTTTTTTCTACGTTGTCCTGTGTCCAGGAATCCCACTAAACGGGTTCTCATGGATTCGGCCATCGCACACCTCCTGGACATACAAGCCATCCAGAGGGTGCCTGCAGACCAAATTGGACAGGGGTATTATTCCATCCTTTTTGTGGTCCCCAAATCCTCAAGGGTGGGGGGGTGGAGGACGATCCTTGATCTCAAATGCCTCAACCGTCTCGTTCGCTACAGGTGGTTTAAAATGCATTCATTAGCAACGATCCTTGGTAGTGTTCGGAGGGGAGACTTCTTAGCCTCAATAGACCTCAGAGAAGTGTACCTGCATATTCCGATTCGGCCAGCTCACTGTCAATATCTCAGGTTTTGCTATGCGGGTGTGCACTTCCAATATGCTGCTCTCCCGTTTGGTCCATCCTTGGCACCCAGGGTCTTTACCAAAGTCCTGGCAGTCGTGGCTGCCCACCTCAGGGGCGTCCCGATTCGCATCCAATGCTACCTTGATGACATATTGATTCAGGCCCCGTCCAGGCTCCAAGCGGTGCGGGACGTGCAGGCGACCCTCAGGCGTCTGGGGTTTTCCATTAATATGGGAAAAAAAGCCACCTGTCTCCACTCACGCGTTTAAACCACCTAGGAGCAGTTGTGGACTCCCAGGAGAGTAGGGTGTACCTTTCCCAGGAGCGATGGGACAGCATAAGACAATTGGTCTCTGTGATTCGGACTCAACGTCGGGTTCCCCTGCAAACTCTCTCTACGCTCCTGGAAAAAATGATCTCGTGCATATCAATCATTCCTTGGGCACGTTTACACTCCAGGGACCTTCACTGGTTTCTTCTGCCATTTCAGAAGTCGGGGAGGGCCTCCTCGTTAGTGAAGGTTTCCCTCCCATCGGAGGTGTGTCGCTCGCTCCTCTGGTGGTCCTTGGGGGCCCTCTCTAAGGGGTACCTCTTCCACGAACTGGAGAGGCTCACTGTAACCACAGACACCAGCCTGTTATGTTGGGGGTCCCACTCCCAGACCACCATGGTTCAGGGCCGCTGGACCGGGGCGGAGGCGAGCCACAGCATCAATAGGTCAGAGTTGCGGGCCGTGTACCTGGCTCTGAGGCAGCTTCGTCCCTTGACATCTGGCAGACACATCCTGGTGCTCATGGACAACGTGAGCGCAAAGGCCCACATCAACAGCCAGGGGGTACGGGACTTCCGCTTGGCTCCGCAGGCATCGAGGACGCTCCTCGTTGAGCGCCTGTTCCGAGGTCCCATAAAGCCGCCAGAACAGCTGTCTGGCGGCTTGAAAATCTTCTCCCCGGGCTTAGGGGAGAGATGAGAGCCGACAGGTGAGGGTAGAGCCCCCCTAGTGCCCCAGGAGACAATCTGGGGCGCGAAGGGTGAGGGGTCCCCAGGTAGCCTGTCATTTGCTCCAGGACTTCGGATGCCTCCGCTTTTGCGGAGCAAGATGCCGCGACCAGCTCTGCTTTCAAGATGGGATTTATAACACTTTGATTTACTGCAGACAGCAGACAGAGAAAGGCAGGAGACTCGAATGGCAAGTACCTTAACTTTAACTCCATTGCTGACTTTCACTTCGGAAGTTACAAATTAACTGAGCTAACAAGTAACAAAATGGCGATTGAAGCTTCAAAGGGTGTGGAAAGTGAAAGCTAGAATGAAAGTTTCGTTGCGTTAGCAGCCCTTTGTATGAAAATGCCTGACTCTGAGGAATTTTTTTCTTTCTCTTTGACTTTGGAATAAAATAACAAATCTAATTTTAAAACCTAAATGGCTTTAAAACCTGGAAAGACTGTTTTTAATAAAGGATTTGATAGTCCTCCTGCTCACATTTTAAGAATGCAATCTATTGTTTATTCAGAAAATGCCTGACTTTGATGATTTTTTTTTCTTTCTGACTCTGGAGATAAAAACTTTAAAGTTGATTTTCATTCTGGAAGGGAGGAATTCTCTTTTTTTTCCTTTTTGATTTTGGTGGATAAAAAATAAAAAGTTGAAAATTCTAAATGGCCTTAAAATCTGGAAAGACTGTTTTTAACAAAGGACGTTATGGTCCTCCTGCTTATATCTCAAGAATGCAACCTCCTGCTTATATTTCAAGCATGCAATCTAATGTTTATTCAACTCCTCAACAGACTTTAACGCTTGAAAAGTTACAAGAAGTTTTAAAAGTCAGGAGAGATGAATTGGTTATGGAGTTTACCTCAAAAATTAATGATCTTAATGAAAAAATACAGGCTGTTTCAGAAGAGATTGTAATTAGGAACCAGCAATTAAGGGAAGATACACTTACGGCATTTAAAGGACTGGTAGGAAATATGGAAATTTTGGAAGAGGAGGTGGCAGGAATTAAGCAATCTGTGACAACTTTGAGTGACAACATAGAAGAGGTTCAAAATAGAATTGAAAAGTATGAAATCGAGACATTAATGATCCAATATAGAAATATGGAGTTTGCTTTAAGAATAAGAGGAGTACAGGAGAACAGACAAGAAAACCTAAAACCAATGACGGTGGAGGCATTTGTGCAAATGCTGGGGGTGTCAAAAGAGGAACTGGATATGCAGATTGACAAGATATATCGGGCCAATTCTTGGATGGCTAAAGAGAAACATCTGCCACGAGATATAGTAATATATTTTAGTACAAGGACATTACGTAATAAAATTCTACAGGCGACTTTCAAGAACAAGCTCCAGATAAATGGACACGAGGTGATGACAATGAAAGAAATTCCCCCCAGAATGTTGAGAGCTAGAAAGGATTATGCCTTTTTGGTGGAAGAAATGAAAAAACAGCAAATACAGTACAGATGGGAAGCCCCAGTTGGTTTATCATTAATATATTTGGGAAAGAGATATCGGCTCAATACGATATGGAAAGCAAGAGATTTTTTATGAAAAAGTGCTAGAGGCCAAGATATCTAAAATACCAGAAGGAAGAAGAATGGGGGATTTACAGAACCAGAGTGATATTTGCAATTTGGATTCATTTGTGATACAAGGAGAGATAAAGGATCAGAGTCAGACCAGAGCAGCAGCTATATTTAAGGATGAATCAACACAACAAAAAATCAAGTTGACAACTCAAGAAATTATCAAATCACAAGTGGGTGGAAGAGTTGGATCTAAAGGTCGAATGAGAAGAAGGAACAACTAGAATTTGGCTTTAGTATGGGTAATCGTAGGCCAGATGGAGAGAAGACTTAAAATTGTATCTAGCACTAAGAGGACAATCTGATAATAGAAATAAAAGATAATAGTTAAATGTATATAGAAAGGTTGTATAACGTGCTAATGGAATTATTTTGAGAAAATGAGTTTAAGGATTGTATGAAAATTGGGTTAAAATACTGGAGAAATTATAAGGATGGTAATATGGGGAAAGACCAATTTATAATCTAAATGTGGGTAATATGAAGATGTTATGTATTTTTGCATATGATGGTTATATTAAGAAAAAAAAGAAAAGAAAAAGAAAAGAAAACCTAGGCCTTTTGGATAAAAATATGGTGGACCATTTAAAATGTTACAGAAAATATTAAGTTTATAACATAACTTTTCCTGTTGAGAACAACTATGGACTGTACTGTAATTAAGCAAGATGACTCTAAATGCAAGCCACCACGGAGGTTTAGTGCTGAAAGAAGGATCGTTTATTATTGAGGAATTGATGTCGACGGTTGCGCATCTGGCTGGAAGGTGAAGAAAAATTTCCCTTTTCTTTTTTTGTATTATCATATTATATTCTAAGGACTATTTAAATGGAAGATATATAGTTACAATTTTATATATTGGAATGTTAGATTACCAATGTTATACATTTAATTTTTAGATTATGTTTTAAAAGTTTTGAGTAATCAGGAGTTAAAGAACTAGAGAAATTTTGAAATTAACAATGTGTTAGTATATTTTAATATTATGTTTATTGTATACTATACCCTGTGTTTTTTCTGGGAAGTTGGGGGGGTGGGTGGGTGAAAGGGGTGGAGGGTAAGGGGGGTGGAGGGGTGGGGGGAAGGGGGGAGAAAAGAGAAAAATGTTTGTACTTTGTACTAATAAAACTTTTTGAATAAAATAAATAAATAAATAGCCAGGGGGTACGAAATCTCGTTCCCTCATGTCGGAGGCGAAGAGACTGGGTCTGTGGGCAGAGCGTCACCTCCTTTCCATCTCGGCCGCCCACATCTCTGGGGAGTCCAACATCCAGGCGGATTGGCTCAGTCGATCTGAAGTCGACCATGCGGAGTGGCGTCTGCATCCAAATATATTTCGTGAGCTGACTGGTCGTTTCGGTCTTGCACAGGTCGACGTGTTCGCCACTCTGGAGAACACTCAACTCCCGAGATTCTTTTCGCGCTACAGGACCCAGGGCACGGAGGGGACGGATGCCCTTTGCTGCAGCTGGCCTCCCGGTCTTCTCTATGAATTCCCTCCTCTTCCCCTCCTGGCCAGGGTCGTTACCAAGATTCTAGAGGAGAGGGCGGAGATCCTGCTCCTGGCCCCCCATTGGCCCAGGAGAGCCTGGTTTGCAGACCTGATGTCCCTGTCCATATGACAGCCCTGGCGGATACCAGTCACAGAGTCTACGCTCCGTCAGGGGCCGCTGCTTCATCCGGACCCCAGGTGGTACCGTCTGACCGCCTGGCACTTGAGCAGAGCGCCCTGAGGCACCAGAACATCTCAGCTGAGGCCATCAAGACCATCCAGGTGTCCAGGCGTTCTTCCACCGAGCGGATCTACTCCGCCACATGGAAGGCTTTCTGTGCGTGGTGCGTGACGGAAGGCCTCTCACCCGTACAACTATCCATTGGTGACATCATTAACTTTCTTCAGGCGGGACTGAATAAGGGGCTTGCCCCTAACACCATCAGGAGGCAAGTGGCAGCCTTGTCCTCCATATTATCCTGTGGTTCCCTGGAATCTCTGGCGTTGCACCCCATGGTGAGGAGGTTTATCCGCGGGGCCGCAAATCTCTGTCCGCCTGTTGTTCACAGATACCCGACCTGGGATTTGTCTGGGGTTCTAAATTCTCTAACGACAGCACCCTATGAACTCTTACGTGAGACTTCCCTCCGTCTTCTCACCTGCTAGGTCACTTTCCTGGTAGCCATCACCTCCGCCAGGCGGATATCTGAACTCGCGGCCCTTTCCGTGCGGAAGGACCTCTGCATCTTCCACCTGGACAGGGTGGTGCTCCGTCTGGATCCCTCCTTCCTTCCCAAAATCAATTCCTGGTTCCATAGGGCGCAGGAGGTCATCCTCCCCAGTTTTTGTCCCTACCCTTCACATCCCCTGGAACGCAGATGGCACACGTTGGACGTCCGCCGGGCTCTGCGGATCTACATCCAACGCACATCTTCAATCTGGAGAACAGAGTCTTTGTTTCCTTTCTACCATCCACAATGGGCCATAAGGTGTCCCCCATTACCATTGGTCATTGGCTGAGGGGTACCATCGCCAAGGCGTATGATCTGAGTTCTCTTCCTCGCCCCTCTCGAGTGACGGCGCATTCCACTTGCAGCGCTGCAACGACGGCGGCCTGGGCGACCCAGGCTTCCATAAAAGAAGTTTGTAGGGCGGCTACTTGGGTTTCCCCATCACCCTTCATCAGGCATTACAAGATTGACGCCTTCGCATTGGCTGACGCGGCCTTTGGTCGCAGGGTCCTTCAGCAGGTGCATTCTCATTGAGTCTCTAGACCCAGGACCGGCCCACCCTTGGACACACGGCTTTGGCATGTCCCATGTCTTGAGGCTAGCTCCACCCTCTATGGAGAAGGGGCGTTGGTCTTACATGATACGCCTCTTCTCGTAGGGTGGAGATAGCATCTAGCCCCGCCTGGGTTTCTTTCTGGTGCTGGTCACGGTCTATGCTCCTTCTTTATCCTTGCATTAACTTTTCCTTTGATCCCATCGGAGAGGGATGCTTATATATCGACATCCACCCTACAAGAAGAGGCGTATCAGGGAAGACCAACACCCCTTTTCTTGGTGTGGAGTGTACAATCCCATTACAATAGATTTTATTTCTTGTAATTCAATTTGCACAATTACATATCTGCCTTGATCATCAGCAAACAATAAATGTGGATGTAATTGGGGTTTTATATACAAAACTACCCTATTCATTTTTTTCTTAGAATTAGCAGAAATAAATTCCATACCCAAAGTGTTTTATTTATTTATTTTTATTTATTTATTTAGTGTTCTTCTATGTCCTACTCCCTGAGGACTCAGGGCGGCATACAACATTTTAAGGAACAACTAAACAATAAAATTATTAAAAACAATTTAAAAAGAGTTTTAAAAAGACATACAAAACCATGCATACATGGGGGAAAGTTGTCTCAAAATCACCCCGCCTGCAGGAAGAGTCATGTCTTAATGGCTTTTCGGAAGGCCAGCAAGGTGAGGATAATTCGGATCTCTGGGGGTAGTTGGTTCCAGAGAGCAGGGGCCCCTACAGAGATTGTAGGCCGGCATTGTTTGGCTGACGGGACCCGGAGGAGACCCACTCTGTGGGACCTAACCGGTCGAAGGGAAGTATGAGGTAGGATGCGGTCCCGGAGGTAACCTGGACCTAAGCCATGTAGGGCTTTAAAGATGATGATCAACACCTTGAATTGCACCCGGAGACCAATGGGCAACCAATGCAGCTGGCGGAGTATGGGTGTTACGTGGGTGTATCTTGAGACACCCACCACAGCACGCGCAGCCGCATTTTGCACCAGTTGAAGTCTCCGGATACTTTTCAAGGGTAGCCCCATATAGAGCGCATTACAGTAGTCCAATCTAGAGGTGACAAGGGCATGAGTGACCGTGAGTAAAGCCTCCTTCTCCAAGTATGGTCACAATTGGTGCACCAGGCGAACCTGTGCAAAGGCTCCCCTAGCCACAGCTGTGAGATGTTGGTCTAATTTTAGCTGTGGATCTAGGAGAACCCCCAAATTGCGAACCCGTTCAGAGGGAGTTAATTTTTCTCCCCCAAGAACCAAGGAGGGACAGTCGGAATAGTCTTTAGGAGGCAATATCCAGAGCCACTCAGTCTTGTCGGGGTTGAGCTTGAGCCTGTTCCTCCCCATCCAGATCCTGACATCGTCCAGGCATCGGCACATTGCATCCACTGCCTCCCTGAATTGATACGGGGTGGAAATAGTACAGCTGGGTGTCGTCAGCATACTGTTGAAAACTCATCCCGTGTCGATGGATGATCTCCCCCAGCGGTTTCATGTAAATGTTAAACAGGATGGGCGAGAGGACCGAACCCTGTGGCACCCCACAAGTCAGGGGCCTAGGAGACGACCTCTGTCCTCCTGTTAACACCGACTGCATCCTATCGGCGAGGTAACAAGAGAACCACCGTAAAATGGTGCCTCCCACCTCGCCGAGACGATGTGGAAGGATACCATGGTCGATGGTATCGAAAGCCGCTGAGAGGTTTTCGCTGAGATGGTATCGAAAGCCGCTGAGAGCCGCTGAGAGGTTAGCACCAGGATGGAAGAATAGCCCCAATCCCGGGCTCTCCAGAGATCATCCATCAGGGCGACCAAGGCAGTTTCTGTACTGTAGCCGCGCCTGAAACCCGATTGAAAGGAATCTAGATAATCAGTTTCCTCCAATAATCGAAGAAGCTGAAAAGCTACCACCTTCTCAACAACTTTCCCTATGAAAGGTAAGTTGGAGACCGGATGAAAGTTATTCCAATCCGCTGGATCCAGGGAAGGCTTCTTAAGGAGGGGTCTCACCACCGCAACCTTTAAAGGCTGCGGTACGGATCCCTCCCTAAAAGAAGCGTTGATCACCGCCTGAATCCAGCCGCGTGCTATCTCCCTGCTGGCCAAAACCAGCCAGGAGGGGCACGGGTCCAATAAACAGGTGGAAAAGCTCATCGCACCCACGGCCTTGTCCACGTCATCAGGAGTAGCTGGCTCAAACTCTTCCCACAGCGCTGGACTAAGACTTGCCCCTGTCAGCTCACTGGGCTCTGTCCAGCCAGAGTCCAGGTTCGACCGAATCTGAGCGACTTTATCCATCAGAAACTGCGCAAATTCCTCAGCTCTACCTTGCAAGTGTTCCTCGCTCCCCCCTTTAGCAAGGAGGGAGCGAGTCACCCTAAACAAGGCGTCTGGGCAAGAATCTGCGGATGCAATAAGAGCGGAATAATGAGATTGTTTTGCCGCCCTTATCGTCACTAGATAAGACTTAATAAAAGTTCTTAGAAGTGTTCGGTCGGATTCGGTTTTACTGGCTCTCCAGCGTCACTCTAGATGTCTCTTGTGGCGCTTCATCTCCCGGAGCTCCTCAGTAAACCAGGGAGCTTTCCGGGATCCACTGCCACGGAGAGGTCGCAAAGGCGCAATCCGATCTAATACCCCTGATGCTGCGGTGTTCCAGGCAGCTACCAGGGACTCAGACGAATTGTGGACCAGGGTTTCAGGTATTTCCCCAATTTCCCTCTGGAATCCTTCCGGCTCCATTAGGCGCCTGGGGCGGAACCACCTAGTCGGTCCCGCCTCCCTGTGGGGGAGGAGTGGGGCTGTGAAATCCAACCTCAATAGGAAATGATCTGACCATGACAACGGGGTGGTGACTATATCCCCTGGTTTCACATCATCTCTCCACTGCCCTGAGAGAAACACTAGGTCAAGCGTGTGACCTCCCTCATGAGTCAGACTCTGGATTACTTGGGTCAGGTCCATGGTTGTCATGGAATCCATGAACTCCTGAGCTGCACCAGAGATTTCGCCCGCCGAAGGCAGGTTAAAGTCCCCCAGCACCATAAGCCTGGAGAACTCCACCGCCAGGCTTGCTACCGCCTCAAGCAGCTCGGGCAGGGCCTTGGTAAGACAGCTGGGAGGCAGGTACACTAACAAAAGGCCCACCTAAACCCCTAAGTCCAACTTCAGAAGCAGTGTCTCACTCCTGACAATCTCCGGGGCAGGGCTCCTACGAGGATGTAGATTCCGGCGCGTTATAATAGCCACTCCTCCCCCCCTTCCTTGGGGTCGTGGGTGATGCAACACTGAGAACCCGTCTGGGCATATCTCGGAGAGGGCTACTCCTCCCTCCTGGCCCAGCCAGGTCTCAGTTATGCATGCCAGGTCCGCCCCCTCGTCAGTGATTAAATCACTATTAGGGGGGCTTTGTTGACAATTGACCTGGCATTCAACAGCATCAGCTTGAGCCCAGGGCCCTGAAAACCCCAGTCACCAGGTACTCTGGTTGAGCACGATGGAACCACATCAGAGGGGCCGGAACAAGGGATCGCTTGTAAACAGCGAGATCTTATTCCCCGATAGCAGCCCACCCCTCTGCTCCCGCTATACCTACCTCTCCCCATCATGACCGAAATATTCCGGCTCTCCACCCCCCCCCAGAGATCGGAGGTGGCGCAGTGGTTAAAATGCAGCACTGCAGTTCAGCAGTTCAAATCTCACCGGCTCAAGGTTGACTCAGCCTTCCATCCTTCCGAGGTGGGTAAAATGAGGACCCAGATTGTTGGGGGCAAATGCTGATCTCTGTAAACCGCTTAGAGAGGGCTGTAAAGCACTATGAAGTGGTATATAAGTCTAAGTGCTATTGCTCTCCCCTCCCCCTCCCTGCTGGTCCTGCTCCCTCCCTGCAGGTCATCCATACCATTCACACTGAGCCGGGTAAGATAGACCGGCCCCCCTCCGCTTCTTTTTTTTTTAATTCAAAAAGTTTTATTAGTACAAAGTACAAACATTTTCTCTTTTCTCCCCCCCTTCCCCCCAAACCCCTCCCCCCCTCCCCACCCCCTTACCCTCCCCCCTTTCACCCCCCCCAACTTCCCAGAAAAAGCACAGGGTATAGTATTCAATAAACATAATATTAAAATATACTAACAGATTATTAATTTCAAAATTTCTCTAGTTCTTTAACTCCTTATTACTCAAAACTTTTAAAACATAATCTAAAAATTAGGTGTCTATCATTAATAAACTAACATTCCAATATATCAAATTATTACTATATATCTTTCATTTAGATAATCTTTAAAATATAATAAAAAGAGAAAAGGGAAATTTTCTTCGCCATCTCGCCCCCCCCCCCCCGGCTTCTGTTTGTACACTCAGTGGAGGGGGACCTAACCCCGGTCACCGGCTCACTCATTCTATCTAATCATACATCATATTCAGCCTACACATTCCTATTCCCCAATCATAACGCACTCATAACCCAAACCATTATTAAGCCAGCCACACCACTTCCGGGGTAAGAATTTAAAAAAAAACTATAGTTAATAATTTCTCAACCAAGTCCAGTTCTTTTTGCTCTTAATGGTCAGATGTAAAGCGGCTAGGCAAAAGAAGTTGCTCCTCAAAGAAATCTTCTTAGGGGGAATAATGGTTATATAATTACAATTTCCCTTACTGTTCTCAGCAAGATCGTACAAATAGCGTCCGAAATATTGGCTTTCTTGCTTTATTTCTTCCCCGTTCTCTTTCACCGTAATAGATCTCAAGTCAGTGGGGGAGGTAGCAGTGGGGAGGCTCCAATACAGACGATAAAAACACCAGAAGAGGGCGCTGTGTCTTACGGTAGTCCGAATGCTATGCCTGGTCATCGTTGTGGTTGTAATAATAGTCAAGACAGCAACCATAAAACCAGTCTGGGTGGCCTCTTCATAGTTCCTGGGCATCAAAAGCACCCACAGAGGTAGCGGCGAAAATGAGGGGGAGGGGGTCGCAGCAGTTGAAGTAGCATCGAGCTCCAATGGCCCCCTGCATTTAAGCAATCGCGGCTAACACCAGTGGCCAAACAACAATAATAACAGTAATCACTATGGGCGGAAACACTCAGCAAACTCCCCTGAGCGCAATTGGTGGAAATTTAACCCCGTGATGTAAAAGCGATGATAGTAACAGAAACAATAAAGATGGCAGTAATAATGGCATTCAGCACTCCGTCTCTGGAAGCACAGCTGGAAACTATTCCTAAGTGTTCCGTAATAGTCATAATAGCGGAAGCAATGGGGGGGAAAAGTGATGGTAATCAGCTTTCAGGGTTCAGCAATAGCAATGTCAGACCCCAGTATAAAACACCCGGTTCTCTGCAAACCTCACCATCGAGGGCGACAGCTGTAAAATCCCCTTCGAGGCAGCTAGGATCTTCCGTTTGCAATGCCGGGCCAGAAACACATGCACAGCAGCAAATTTAAAGGTCGAGGCACAGTGAAACTCCCCGTGACCGATAACCGGTACACTATCCGAGCTCACCTGTCCCAACTTTAATTTAATAAATTTAATAAACGTTCTTATAGGCCTCCCAATGCCGTAGGACCCAGGGCGGCGTACAGCATAGATAAGAAACGTACAGTAAAAGCAATTTAAAAGATAAAAACATTATTTTAAAAAACATTCATTCATGGGGGAATCTGATCTTCTTTTTCACCCCGCCTGCCGGAAGAGCCATGTTTTTATGGCTTTACGGAAGGCCAGTAGGGTGGGGATAGTCCGGATCTCTGGTGGGCGTTGGTTCCAGAGGGACGGGGCTTTTCCAAGAGCTGCACATCAGCCCTCGAATCATTAGTCCTCCAAACCTTCAAGCCTACAGTCTGGCTAGTAAACCAGCCCTCACGGCAACTGCGTCGCTCCCAAGATGGGCGACTGTCTTCCCTGTGCGCCGATCGAAGAGGAGGAAGAAGCAAAGAAGGCACTCTCAGTGGATAGAAAAGTTGCTCCTGCAACACTCGCCGGGTGCCTAACAAGATCTTCACACACCCCGAAGTAGAAAATCCACAAGGGGAGGTCTCCTTTTTGGCGAAAAATCCGGGAAGATTCATAGTTTTTGGGGAGTAAGATCTTTCTCTCCCATCTTGCCGTGGCTCCACCCCAGTGTTATTTATTAAGTACTTTTTGTCAGTCTCTTTGATACGAGTTTCTTGCAAACTCATCATGATTCAGTTTTTTCAAATAATGAAATAACTTTTTTCTCTTGTGGGGAATTTGCCCCATTGACATTCCATGTCAAAATCTTGCAATCCATCTGTTATGAAGAGGAAATTCCAGGGATTCCAGCTGTGGCTCCCATCTCCACAGCCTGTCCTTGATCAGCGTCAGACCTCTTTTTATCTTTTTCTTTCAGACCCAATTCTTTTTTTTTTAATTTAAAAAGTTTTATAAGTACGAAGTACAATCATTTTTCATTTTTCTCCCCCCCTAACCCCCCCACCCCCTTCCCTTCCCCCCTCCCCCCGGACTTCCCAGAGAAAGTACAGGGCATAATATTCAATAAAATAAATTTAAATTAAATCAAAGCAAGTTCTTAATTTCCACTTTTTAAAAAAAAATTCTTTAACTCCAAATTTTTTAAAAACTATTCAAAAAACAATCAGAAGAAGGATAAAAATAATAATAAAAATAATAGTGCAAAACAAAGAAAATAAAAAATTAAAAGGAAACATTAACAAATATAAAAGAAAAAAAACATTATATTAATACATCATACCTCATCTCAAACTATACTTTACATATCTAAACCTCCATCTTTTATATAATCTACCTATAAACTAATATTAATAAAAAATAAAAAAATAAAAATAAAAAAATAAAAATGAAAGAGGAACAAAAGTAAACCTTTCCTCCCCTTTTCAATCAACACAACATTTCTTCCAAACAGAACAAAACTTAAGTAAATATTACATAAACATTAACTAAACATTAAACATTTATTCCCATATTTTAAAAAAAGTAACCCCTTATACCTCTAAAACTCTAAACTTAGTCATAAAATCATAGAGTCAAACACAATGTTAATAACAATATTACTATATATTGAAGTATCAACTTCAAAATATATGATATATATAATAATAATAATAATAATAATAATAATAATAATAATAATAATAATAATAATAAATAATAATCATTTCTTCCAGACAGAACAAAACTTAAGTAAATATTACATAAACATTAACTAAACATTAAACATTTATTCCCATATTTTTTTTTAAAAAAATAACCCCTTATACCTCTAAAACTCTAAACTTAGTCATAAAATCATAGAATCAAACACAATGTTAATAACAATATTACTATATATTGAAGTATCAACTTCAAAATATATGATATATATAATAATAATAATAATCAAAATATATAATATATATAGTAATAATAATAAAAAAGAGTAAAAACCGACCCCTTATACCTCAAAAACCTTAAACTTTATCCCAAAATCCCTCAAAATATTAATATCATAGTATTACACTATATCAAATTTTTAACTTCAAAATGTATGATATATATATAAAATAATCTAAAAAAGAACTACCATCAAAAAGAAATATTATAATAATAATAAGACAAAAAATAATTACAGTCTTGTTAATCGTTCCAACCATCCTATAGATTTCAACACCATCTGTCACTTGGCAATTTCGAATCTATCGATTCAACTCCCATCTGACCCCAATCCTCCGTCTCCTTTTCCACGTTGCAAACATCTATCTGGCTCTGCCAATCACTTTGAATCTTTGGAATTATTTCCTCTTGGCCAAGTATATCTGGATTTTTCTTCTCCTCCTCTATTATTTCCATGCTTCTTTCCACTGGAATTTTAGAAATATCAGCCTTTAATACGTTGATGTAAAATTCTGTAGCTTTCTTTATTGTATTAAGCCCGTATCTTTTCCCCAAAAATTTCACGATCACTCCTGTTGGTGCATTCCATTTGTATTGTAGATTTCGTTTTTTTAGTTCCTCGACCAAGAAGGAATATTCTTTTCTAGCTTTGAGCATCTTGGAAGGAATTTCTTTCCATATCCTTATTTCCTGACCATTTACCTGAAGGTTATTCTTAAAGGTCGCCTGTGTAATTCTGTTCCGCAGAGCTCTTGTAGTGAAATATATTACAATGTCCCTTGGCAAATGGTTTTGTTTTGCATACCAGGAATTGACTCTATATATCTTATCAATTTGCGTAGCCAATTCCTCTTTAGACATTCCAGACACCTGCTCCAGGGCCCCTACCATCCTTCCTTTCAAATTTTCAAATTTTTCCTCCTTCAGGCCCCTCACTCTTATAGCAAATTTCATCTCTCTGAATTGAGACATCATCACCTCTGTTTCCAAATTTACTATATCATTTTGAACCTTGGCTATGTATTCCTCTGAAGTTGTCAGAGCTTGCTTATTTTTTTCCAAATCATTCTCCAAAATCTCCATATTTGTTGCTAGTCCTTTACAAACTTTCAACACATCCGTTCTCAGTTGTAAATTCATCTTCTCCAAAGCAGCCTGCATTTTTTTATCTATTTCAGTAATTTTTGAATTGAATTCCATAATCAGCTCATTTTTCATGACTTTCAAAGTATTAAATAAACTCTCAGGTGTTTAAAGACTTTAATGATGTTAAATCAGGTGTAAATTGCATCTTTAAAATGTGATCAGAAGAGTACTCAGTTCTTTTATTCACTACAGTCTTTCCAGGTTTAGAAGCCATTTCAGTATTTTCAAAAAAGAAAGACAAAGAAGAGGGGAAAAAAAAGCCCAGATCTATACTTAAAAATTCTTTCCAAATCCAAAGCCAGTTAATCTTTTAACTTTTATAAAACTGTAAGTTAATTCAGGAGACAAAAGGAGAAGAAATCATTTCTCCAGATCAAAGGTTTCCATAGGAAAAAGCTGGTAACAAAGCAAAAATAACTTTCTCTTCCACGCCCAAATCTCCAATCGCCATATTGTTACTTCTTCCTTATTAAGCTACTTTGTTGCTTCCGAAGTAAAATCCAGCAGTGGAGTTAAAGTCAAAGCTAATGCCCTTCTGGACTCCTGCCTTTCTCTGGCTGCTCTCTTTAAGTTTAAAATAATTATACTTTCCTTTGTAACAGCAGCGGTGGTCGCGGCATCTTGCTCCGCTTTAAGCGGAGGCTTCCGACTTCCCGGAGCGACAGACAGGCTACCTGGGGAGCGCTCACCCTTCGCGCCCTAAGTTGGCTTCTAGGGCACTATGGGGGCTCTACCCCACCTGTCTCGCTCTCATCTCTCCCCTTCGCCCGGGGAGAGATTTTCAAGCCGCCAGACAGCTTTTCTGGCGGCTTTTACAGGGAATCGGAAGGACGCCCAACGAGGAGCGCCAGCGACGCCGTCAGAGCCAAAACCGGAAGTCTCTTTCAGACCCAATTCTTGTGGTAATTGATCTTTATCTTTTGAAAAATTGTGTAGTTCCAATCCCTATCTTTCAAAAAAAAACCTTGTGCTTTAAGGACTGAATTTAGTGTATACCATTGATTTCGAAAGGTAAAGATAACCCCTTCCAGTTTATCCCAGCAAAAGGAAATATTATTTTGTTCCAGGAGATCTGTCAGGAAGAAATATTCTTTCCATTTCCTTAATATTGTAATTGGAATTTCTCTGAATATTTGCACCTCTTTTCCAGAAATGTTAAATCTGTGATGGTAATGTTTCTGAATTACTTGTTCGTTAATAGATTTTCTTATAAATTGAATCATAACATCTCTTGGCAATTTTCTTCTGGCTGCATATGCTGAGTTTATTCTGTAAATTTTGTCTATTTCTTTAGAGAAGTCTACTTTCTCATCATTAAACTATTTGGTCATTTCTGTTACAATTACATCACTTAAATTATGAATTTGTTCAGAAATTTCTCGCAGAAAAACTTCCTTCTGTTTCAAATCCAATAACAACAAATTTGAGTCAAGATCTAAACTTGTGTCTGTCTTATCCAATCTAATCTGTATATTTTAAACATTTCTTTAGTTTGTTTTAACTCTTACTAATAAACTCAAACTTTTTATCAGATTTTTCATTCATCTCTTGTAATGTGTCATGTAACATAGAAAGCTTTTTCTCGAATGCTTCCATAAGGAGTTTGGCGCTGGGCTCCTCCAAGTCACATTTTGATTCCTTCAACTTCTCCTTAGGCATTTTTGTAAATATATACAGTTTCTCTCTTACAACCAGTTGCTGGCAGCAGAAAAGCAGGCAAGAACACACAGTTCCCTTTTCAAGGTCAGATAGAGAGTTCCAAAAGCAAAACTCAGCAGCTAGCAGGGAAAGTAATGTTGATATTTTCCCTCCTCGTGGACTCTAATTGATTTAATATACTGTATTTTTCACAGTATAAGACGCACCTTTTTGCCCCCAAAAAGAGGGTGGAAATGTCGGTGCGTCTTATACACCGAATACAGCCATTTTTTGGCATCCTGAAGCACCGACCCTGCATCCCATTTTTGCGAAAAACGGGCCATTTTTTGCAAAAATGGGGGCATTTTTGTCTTCCCCCACCCCCTAGGAGTGCTCTGCAGGCTACCCAAACCCTCTGCATGCCTCGTTTTTGCCAAAAAATGGCCAAAAAACAGGCTGTTTTTTGCAAAAAGGGGGTGTTTTTGCCTTCTGATTACCCCATCTAGCATGACTGGAGGAGGAATTCTGGGAGTTGAAGTCCACTAGTCTTAAAGCTGTCAAGTTTGAAGACCCCTGGGTTAGGGGTTAGGGGTGCAAGGGTCTTCAAACCTGGCAAGTTTAAGACTTGTGGACTTCAACTCCCATTCCTGAGTTTGCATGACTGGAGGAGGAATTCTGGGAGTTGAAGTCCACAAGTCTTAAAGCTGTCAAGTTTGAAGTTTGTAAAAAGTGTACATGGTTGTAAAAAGTGTACATGGGACTTCCGGTTGGTGTCACGCCGGAGTGAGCTTGCCGACGGAGACTCTGCTCGGTTCGCCCGGCCTTTTGCATGATCGTGGCTGTTTCAGGCAAGGAAAACTCAAGAGAAGAGTACCGGTGGAGAGGGGAAGTCTCGGAGCTCCGGGGGGGAGAAAGGCGATCTCCCGAATGGGGTAAGAGGCACCCTTAGATCGAGTGCAAAAGAGATCGGCCCATCAATGGCCGATCGGAGGACGTGACAGCCAGCCAGCCAGATTGGAAGGAAGCGGAGAAGAAATAGCAGCAAACGTATCGGAATAGTGAGGAAGGAAAAAGAGACCTCTTTATCGATAAAACAGCACGAAAGTATCTAAAAGTATCTAAGCACGAAAGCGAAAGCGGGTGCGGACAAGTGAAGCGGCGAATGTAAATTGGAGAAGAAGAAGGTGAAGTAAGTGGTGTGAGCGGATAGAGGAAGTTTGTGGAGAAGGGACTTTTGGACTCTTGGCTTTGAAAAGATGTATAAGAGGAAAGATCCCTAGAAGGAAAGAGGAAACTCTGGATTTGGATTGGAAAGTGGATGAGAAAGGATTTGGTCGGGAGACAGAAGAACGTTAAAAGGAAGAGAGACTGTTGATAGAAATTTGTCAGACGGAGACTTGAGGGACAGTGACTGAGAGAAATAGAAGGACGACATCTTGGAAGCTGTTGGCAACATAAAGTGCTTAGAACTGGGGGGAAAAAATCAGAACTTAAGGTGAAAAAGAAATTGAATCCCCAGAGCTGTTTTTCTTCTTTCTTCTTTTGTTTTCCTTTTTTCTTTGTAAAAACAATCGCATATAAGTGGGACAGTTTTTTTCTTTTTTCTTTTTTTTTTCTTGTGCTATTTTGTTCCTGTCTTAATTATTGTGTTATCCAATTGTCCTTACTTTTCCTCTCTCTGCTTCTTTCTTGTCTTTCTTTTTTCTTTTCGTATGGTGCTTTCTTGCGCTATAATTGATTAGTCTATTATATATAGTATATAGTATATTGTTTTTTTTACTTCTCAATTAATATTTGATATATACATTAACTATACATGAAATAATAAGAGTTAATATATTTATATATTCCGGTTGATGAATTAATTTTTCTTGATTGTCCTACGTGTTTGAATACTGACTCTTCTTTGTTATATTTCAAAGTGTGTGTAGAATATATATATATACCGTATTTTTTGGAGTATAAGACGCACCTTTTTCCTCCCTAAAAGTGGCTGAAAATTTGGGTGCATCTTATACTCTGAATGTAGCTTTTTCAAAGCTTTTTTTCCAGCCCTAACTAGGTGCTAACGATCTTCCCAGCTCTTACCTTGCAGGCTCTTTTATTGTTACTCACTCCAAAGAATGTTTTTCCAGCCCTAAGTCTTTGCAGGTTTTTTTTCATTGCTCTACTTGCTCCGAATAATTTTTCTTTCAAGCCCTAACCAGGTGCTAACTATCTTTCCAGCTCTTATTGGCTTGCAGGTTCTTTCATTGTTATTCTCTCAGAAGAAGGTTTTTTTAAGTCCTAACCAGGGGATAAAATAATGTGCTGAAGCTGCTCCGAATAAGTTTTTTTCTAGCCCTAACCAGGTGCTAACTATCTTCCCAGCTCTTACTGGCTTGCAGGCTCTTTCATTGTTACTCTCTCAGAAGAAGGTTTTTTTAAGTCCTAACCAGGGGATAAAATAATGTGCTGAAGCTGACCAGACTAAGGACGCTAGCCAGATGAATACCTGGTAGGCAGATTGTTTTCCCCTATTTTCCTCCCCCAAAACTAAGGTGCGTCTTATACTCCGAAAAATACGGTGTGTGTGTATATATATATATATATATATATATATATATATATATATATATATATATATATATATATATATATATATATATATATATATATATATATATATATATACATACATATACATATACATATACATATACATATACATACATATATATACACATATACATACATACATACATATTTGTAGGTCTTTGGGTATTCAGGTTTTGTCCCGCGTGAAATTGGAAGTGTCTTGGCGACGTTTCGATGAAGTCTCATTCATCATCTTCAGGCTGGTGTCTTTTGCTTCCTGCTTCTAGGAGCAATAGCAATAGCACTAGCAATAGCACTTTTCTTATATACCGCTTCATAGTGCTTTACAGCACTCTCTAAGCGGTTTACAGAGTTCAGCATATTGCCCCCAACAATCTGGGTCCTCATTTTACCCACCTCGGAAGGATGGAAGGCTGAGTCAACCTTGAGCCTAGTGAGATTTGAACAGCTGAACTGTTGAACTAGCAGTCAGCCTGCAATGGCTGCATTTAACCACTGCACCACTTCAGCTCTTCAAAGAGCAATGTGAGATTGCTACTGTTTCTTCCTTTTAACTGCCAGTGGGGGTTTGAACTGATAGGGTGGGAGCTTGGCTGTGTTCTGATTGGTTGGAGGTGTGTTCTGATTGGTTGGGGGCTTGGCTGTGCTCCGATTGGCTGGGGGGTTAGCTGTGCTCTGATTGGCTGGGGGTGTGCTCAGGTTGGTCTGACTTGCAGGGGGATTTGAGCTGGTGAGCTGCATTGCTGCTGTTTGGCTTACATATATATATGTAAAGAAGCGATAGCCATCATGATGTCTGGAACGTTTAAAATTTTATTTAAAACTACTATTAAAATTGCTAAGCTTTCGTCAACCCCTGTTGACTTCGTCAGAGTGTAAAATCCCCATGGAAGAGATGCTTGCTTTTATAGAATGCCTATCAATTTATGTAATGCCTATCAATTTGGACTTTGCACGTGTAACCAGTCCACACCCTTTTTTCTCTCCTGTAATTGACTTAATTGTTTCTGCCTTAGTCATGCTGACAGATGAAGATTTCCCCATGGTGTATTGCCTCTTTCTCTCCCTAGGGGGTAAAGCAGGGCTATCAGGCATTGCTTTGAAGGTGTTTCTCCTGGCTTCCTCCCCCTCATTGTTATTCCTCTCCCTTTTAGGCACACACATTGCCTGCTCTAAATTCATCTGTTTTGCCCATTATCTTGTGATGGGTCTGCGTTGTTCTTCTTCACCCCTCCTGTCTCTCTCATTCTGCTGTTCCTCTACTGTGCTCCCTTGTGCGCAGTTAGGGGTTGTCACACCTTCATTGGGGCAATCTCTATGCCTAAAAGGGGTAATTTGCCCCATATCTCCATTCAGGCATAGTGATCGACCCCCCTTGAGTCCTTCCTGGTGTCTTAATGCCTGGTATGCCGGTGGTATGTCAATGTGTCTATTGAGAGAGTTGTTGTTAGAGAACCAGGCTTCTTTCAAGAGGCGTCCTCCTTTTGTTTCATCATAGGCAACGACTTCGGTCTCCTGGAAGTTGAACTCATGGCCATGCTCCTCCATATGCATCCAAATCTGGGAGCGCTGTTCCTTGCGACGGACCGCTAGTTTGTGTTCATGCACCCTAGTTCCTTGTCGTTTTGCTGTTTCTCCTACATAGTGACCTGCACAATTGCTGCAGTTAATACGGTAGATTATTGAGGAAGTCTCCTCCTTTGGTAGAGCTTCTTTTGGGCGCATTACTCTCTTCCTCAACGTTTGGTCAGGTTTGTGCGCCACTTTGACCCCATGCGGTGCAAGAATGCGTGCAGCAATTTCGGACACCCCTTGTATGTATGGGAGTACCCTCCACGTTGATGTTCCAGTTGCGCCCTCAATGGGCTGCCGGGTCCTGGGTGTGATACATCGTTGGCAACTGCTTGGCAACAAGTGGGTATAGAGCAGTTAGATGTCTCAACCAAAATCCTTGCAATTCATCTTCACCTGGTGCTGACCAATTCTTGATCTTCCTTGCCCTTTTCTCCACCATTTCTGTAGTTATTACAAGTTCTTTTATCTTCTTTTTAATTCTTAACCACCTCCTTTAACTAAGTTGCGTTCTTGTTGTATTTCTTTGGGTTATCCCATATCTGCGCCCAGAACTGTACTGTTTCTTCCTTGTCAGGTGTTGACTGGTTCACTGCATTCTCTCCATTGATGGATTGGTAGAAACCAGGGTGGATAAAAATTGATGATTAAAAAAAATCAGATTTTTTTAATTTAAATCAGATTTTTTTAAATTTAAATCGGATTTTTTATTTTTATCAAATTTATTTTAATAAAATGCTTTTGGAGTAAAAATCTATTTAAAGATAGTTTTCTATTTAAGATACATTAATAATTTAGTTTATTCAGCATGAAATGGAGCTTAGTTATGTGGCATGAGGCGCTGTATTCTGCAATATTTACATTTTTTGTAAACTCATTCAATGAATCCAAGCTCTGCAAGCTAGGAAACCTTCATTTTTTTTGCAAATAATATTAAAGATTCTAACTACCAGCAAGAATGAGTCCTTACATTTAACACACCTGTCATTTCAGATCCATCATGGCAGCAATGACATCATGGCAGAAATGACAGCACCTGTCATTTCAGATCCATCATGGCAGCGCCTTTTAGCGGGCATCCACTCACGCCACGTCCCTCACTTTGTTGTGTCACTACCGCATCACCAGCTGTCCCATTAAAGTGCATGGGACTGTCGGTGAGTCAACAGCGGGTCAGAGGAGGAGCCGCTGCGGGACAGAGATGACAGTTGCTCTTTGAAAATTATGATTGTGCGACCCCTTCTCAAGAAGCCTTCCCTGGATCCAGCTGAATTAAAGAACTTTCGTCCAGTCTCCAACCTACCCTTTGTAGGAAAGGTTGTTGAGAAAGTGGTGGCACTTCAGCTCCTACGGTTATTGGATGAAACAGATTATCTGTACCCTTTTCAATCTGGCTTCAGGCCTGGCTACAGCACGGAAACTGCTTTGGTCACGCTGATGGATGATCTCTGGCAAGCCCGAGATGGGGGTCACTCCTCTATCTTGGTGCTACTTGACCTCTCAGCAGCTTTCGATACCATTGACCATGGTATCCTTCTGGGACAACTAAGAGAGTTGGGACTAGGAGGCACCATGCTACGGTGGTTCTCCTCTCTCTCTGGTCGATCGTAGTTGGTGTTAGGAGGACAGAGATCGACCCCTAGACCCCTCGTTTGTGGGGTGCCTCAGGGCTCGGTCCTCTCCCCACTCCTATTTAATATCTACATGAAACCACTGGGTGAGGTCATCCGACAATTCGGGGTGAGGTATCAGCAATATGCTGATGATACCCAGTTATATATCTCCACCCCGCGTCAATTCAGTGAAGCAGTGGATGTGATGTGCCGGTGCCTTGAGGCTGTGAGGGTCTGGATGGGAGTCAACAGGCTCAGACTTAACCTAGACAAGACCGAGTGGCTGTGCATATTGCCTCCTAAAGACTATGCTAACTGTCCATCCTTGGCTCTTGGGGGGGAGAAATTGTCCCCCTCAGATTGGGTTCGAAATTTGGGTGTCCTTCTAGACTCACAGCTGAAATTAGATCAACATTTAACAGCTGTAGCTAGGGGGACCTTTGTACAAGTTTGCCTGGTGCACCAATTGCGACCCTACTTGCATCGAGAGGCTCTCCTCACAGTCAATCATGCCCTTGTCACCTCACGATTAGATTATTGCAACACGCTCTACATGGGGCTACCCTTGAAGAGTGCTTGGAGACTACAAGTGGTCCAGAATGCAGCTGCGTGAGCTATCGTGCGTGCACCTAGGTACACCCACATTACACCAATCCTCCGTGAGCTGCACTGGCTCCCTATTTGTCTCTGGACACAATTCAAGGTGTTGGTCATTACCTTTAAAGCCCTACATGGCTTAGGGCCAGGTTATCTTCGAGACCGCCTTCTGCCACATAGCTCCCAGCGACCAGTCAGAGCCCACAGAGTTGGTCTCCTCCAGGTCCTGTCAGCTAAACAGTGCCGGCTGGCGGGCCCGCGGGGGAGGGCCTTCTCTGTGGCTGCCCCGGCTCTCTGGAACCAGCTACCTTTGGAGATCCGGACTGCCCCTACCCTATTGGCCTTCCGAAAAGCAGTAAAGACCTGGCTTTTCTGGCAGGCCTGGGGCCGTTGATCTCATGGTTGTAATCAGCGAGATCCAGCCATGAAATGATATGCATGGGTTTTTAAATTGTTTGAATTGTTTTAATGTTTAATGATGTTTTTAATATTTATTATGTTGTTAAGCCGCCCAGAGTCCTTTGGGAGTTGGGCGGCATATAAATTTAAATAAATAAATAAATAAATAAATAAATAAATAAATAAATAAATAAATAAATAAATAAATAAATAAATAAATAAATAAATAAATAAATAAATAAATAATAAATAAAGATTTAAATGGAGTTTGATTTACATCAAGCCTTTCTACTAGTTATTTAAATCATGATTTAAATCATGATTTAAATCGACTTGATTTAAATCAAATTCACCCTGGTAGAAATGTTTCTGATTTGATTGAAATTGGAGATTCTGCCTATAATTTGCAATTCAAGCTTTGTATATGCTGAACTTGGCTGTAGCTGTTATTTGCTGCTTTATTATTCCCAGTGCTTTCTTGATCTTCCTTGTTTCTAAATGGTATTTCTTGATTAGGTATTCTTTAGTCTTGTTCTTCAGCTTCTTTTCTTTCATCTGTTCTAGCTTACTTTCATCTGATCTCAGCTTGCTAATCTTATTTTCCAGCCTGATCTTCCCTTTTGGTGGTGCATTGTTTGTCTTGTTTTGTTCTTTGTTGATTTTGCATTCCAGGTATTCAGTCACACTGCAGTCATGCTGTAGATTAGTTGGTTTGTTTCTTTCAGTGAGCTGGTGCTTATACTTGATATTACATCATTGGCATCTTTTAATGCTTGTGCTAGCTGTTTCTTTGGAACAAGGGTCAACACAGGCAAACTTATTCTGTTGTGTTCGTGCTGTCCTAGATGCTCAGTTATTCTTTGTGTCAGCTCCGGCATGCCTGACGGCCCAGAGCTGCCATTCTGGCAGGGGGAACTGTGACGGGAGATCGTTGGCTGCCTGGGACCGCGCTCACCAGCTGGTCGGTGGAGTCGGCAGCGTGGGGGTCTCCGGCGGTGACGCGGAAGCGAGGCAGCCGGCAGAAACACCGGACAGCAACAAACACCAGCGTGGGTGTCTCCAGCGGTGGGGCGGAAGCGAAGTGGGCTGCAGGAGCACCGAGAGAACGTTGGGAAGCATGAAATACCAGAAAGGCCTCCAGCTGGGGGACAGACGCCACAGTTAACCCATTTCCGGGACCACATGGTGACGGGGCAGGCGCGCGCGAGAGGGGGCGTGGTGGCAGGAACAGATTAAAAGGTGGTGGTGAGCACCGGATGTTAGCTCTGACAATTCTTTTCATTGCTTTATTGCATTGGTGGTCAGTGAGTGCCGGGTGAGATAAACTACGTTGCAAACCTTATTCTTGTTTGGTGGGGTTTTTTTCCCTTCGGAACCTGACAGTTTTTCAGAGCTCAAAACCATGGCTGAAGGTACAGTTTTGGGGCTAGAGGCTGCGGATTTGGAAGAGTCTGCAGGGGCACTGGATGTAACTGTACTGGAAGCTGTACCAGGCCTGGCAGGGGAGGCATCCTTGGACATCAGACCAAAGAACCACTTGAGTGCACGGAAACCTCCAGCCGAGCATGGGGAGCTAGAGGCCGGACAGGGGACACCAGGGCCCATAGGGGAGTGGGGTTTGGCCCACAGGGCTCCTCTACCATCTGTTCCTCCGTGCACCCCGTCTGGAACCCATTTTGCTCAGTGGCGGAAAAGGCAGATATCAGACGATGATTGGAGCTATTCTACCACAGTAGGCAGCCAGACTATAGAAGTGCTGCAGGAGATGTTCGGGGCAGTGGGTTTTCAAGACCTGGGACATGGCAGTGGATGGAGGGACATAGCTGCAGTAGGCCATCCGCCACATGGACCTCAACAGCCTGGAGGGGTGGCCGGCTGGTTTCGGGCTGCCAGTAGAGACCACTTGTATGACAACAAGGAGAGGCCTGCAGTGGTAGACCAAGGGCCATCCAGACCAGGTGGACGCCAACCCACCCAGTTCCCTGACAGTTAGCATGTGGTGGGGGAGAGTTCACCAGGCTATGGACCCTACTCCCCCCCTCAGCCACGGGGGGGGGGGGTGTCTGTCGGCCATGGCCCTGGAGCATTGGGATGCTGGGACCCACCTGCAGTGCGGGCGACTTTTGATGGCAGCCCGGGGAAGGTAGCCCTTTTCCTAGGCCAAGTGTTAAACCATCTGGACTGATATGGCCATTTGTATACGTCATAGTGGGACATGATAATGGCAGTGGCAGCGGTAATGGACGGAGAAGCCGCCGACTGGGTGGCTGACCTATATGGTGACCACGCTGCCGAGCTAGGGGACATAGGCCTGTTCTTAGCTGCACTGCAAGAAAGATTCTAGGACAGTGATGGCGAACCTATGGCACGGGTGCCACAGGTGGCACACGGAGCCATATCTGCCGGCATGCGAGCCATTGCCCTAGCTCAGCTCCAGTGCGCATGTGCGTGCCCGCCGCCTGATTTTTGGCTCACATGGAGGCTCTGGGAGGGTGATTTCGGCCTCCATAGGGCCTCCAAGGTGGCGGGGGAGCGTTTTCGCCCTCCCCAAGCTCCAAGAAAGCTTCTGGAGCCTGGGGAGGGGGAAAAACGGGCCTACTGGACCCACTGGAAGTCAGAAAATGGGGGAGTGGGGGGGTCACGCAAGAATGCGCAGCGGGGTGAGGCAAGTGAGGGGCTTTGAATTATGGGTGTGGGCACGCACGCGCATGCGATAGTGCGCACACACACTATTTCGGCACCCGAGGAAAAAAAGGTTCGCCATCACTGTTCTAGGACAATACGAGAATCCAGCAAGTGGAGGGGGAACTATTGGCCGTTAAGCAACGGGGTAGGCCTGTGAATGAATACATCAGGGAGTTCTGGCAATTAGCTGGTAAGATCCGTGGTTGGCCGGAGAGGTTAGTCGTGCACCACTTCAAGGCCGGCCTTGACCGTACCCTGAGACAGGCATGTACATGCAGAGGGTTGCCTCCGAGATTAACAACATGGTTCCAGGCTGCAATGGAGTTGGACGTGGAATTCTAGGAGGACAGGCCGAGAAGGGAGTGGGGTGCACAGGGACAAAGGCCACCACCAGTCCGTACCACCAGCTTCGTCCCGAGGGCCCCGCCGCCTACGGTGACGCTCCCAGCCCCTATGACTACTGGAAAGACCTCAGTCAGACCGCCAATAACATGTTTCCGGTGTGGGAGGCCGGGTCATAGAGCAGCCGAATGCTCTGATACAGGTCCCAAGGTGTCCATGGGTGCGTCTGGCACAAAAAGGGGAACGGCTCAGAAAAAATGTTAAGGAAGGTCCGGAGAAGTCGCGAGGGGTGAGCCAGGCAACCCCCACAACCATCGAGTCCAGTGGCCCGGTTGAAACGGCCAATGCCAATGGAAGCGATGAGGGAGACTCCGATACGATGGTATGTAGGCCAGTAAAACCTTTCGTGATACCGGTAATGGTGGAGGTGAACAAGCGAAGAAAATGTACAGCCCTGATTGATTCAGGGTGTACTCGTTGCTTAATGAGTGCCACCGTCGCCACCAGTTTGGGGGTAGAACTCAGGAAACTGGCAATACCGATTCGGTTTGAAGAAATAGATGGTTCCCTGTTAGGGGGCCAACCGGCCACGGCTGTCATGGATAGGGTGGTATTAGAGATAGGCCAACATCGGGAGGTACTGTGTTTTGTCGTAGTTCCAAGAATCACAGAAGAGATCGTACTAGGACTGGCATGGTTGGATAAATGGGGCCCTACGACATGGTGGGGTGGTGGCGGTTGCCGGCATCCGTGGATAGAACTTGGCCCTAACCCGCCACCTCATGAGGAGAAACCTCAGGACCTGGGGCCGGTTAGAGAGGGGTGGTGTCACGGTTCCAAATAGCACCCGAGCAGAAATCCGAGTCCAAGGCAAAAAGTTCACCAAAGTTCCAATTTAATGCAGAGACCATGTTGGCACTTAAGTGGAGAAACCCAAATCTAACTTTCCACCCAAGTTCCCACCCAGTAGGAAGTTGGCACCCCTTGTTCCCCACCCCCAACTGGGTCACGTTAGCCACTCATCTTCTGCCAGCATGGCAATTTCTTCTCCCAGCTTCCTGCAGGTGTTGGACAAAGGATGACCTTGGGGAACTAACCAAGAATGTGTTATCTCTAACGTTTCTCCCTCATAGAATCCCCCCTCCCCTTCCGTAGTCTTCTGAGTAGAAATGTGTCAAATGATGCTTTGACAGGTGGAATATTTTATCGCACTTAAAACAATGGGTGAGGGGGCGTTCCCGAGAGCATATGCAGACCTGAGAGAGGTCTTTAGTGAACGAGAGAGTGACAACTTGCCTTCTCACCGTTCTATGGATTGCGCTGTGGAGATCCTCCCTGGGGCCAAATTACCCAAGCCCAAAATGTATTCTATGACCCCACAAGAGCTGGTAGAGATGAGTGCGTATATAGAAAAGAACCTAAAAAGGGGTTTTATTCAACCAGCGAGGTCCAGGGTGGCGGCACCTGTTCTATGCCGTGAAAAGAAAGATAAAGGACTACGCCTCTGTGTTGACTTCCGGGAGATCAATGCGGTCTGTATAGAACACTTATATCCCCTCCCGCTGATGAAGGATATGTTGGCCCGGTTGGCAGAGGGCTGCATTTTTACTAAGTTAGATCTCAGGGAGGTGATTTATAGAGTACGAATCCGGGCTGGGGACGAATGGAAGACAGCCTTTAATTGTCCCCTAGGCAGCTACCAGTTCAGGGTTACGCCATTTGGGCTGCAGGGAGCTCAGGCTGTGTTCATGCAGCTCATTAATGAGGTGTTGCATGAACATTTGTATAACGGGGTACTCGTCTATTTAGATGATAACCTCATATATACCAAGAGCATGTCGCCATAGTGCGTCAGGTCCTGAAAAAGCTGCTAGCGCCGCACTTATATGTTAAATTATCAAAGTGCGAGTTCCACAGGTCACAGCTGGATTATCTTGGGTTCCATATCTCGCCTAAAGGAGTAGAAATGGACCCACTAAAGTAAAGGCGATGTTGCACTGGCAGGCCCCTAAAACTCGCAAACAAGTTTTTTAGGGTTCGCTAATTTTTATTGCCAGTTCATCCTGTCCTTTGCCCAGGTGGCTCTCCCACTGACATCTCAAAAAAAGAAACATCTTAAGAAAGCCCCACGCCCGGGTTACCCGGTGTTATGGACAATTGAGTGTCAGCAGGCATTTGAGTACTTGAAGTCCCTGTTCGCAAAGGAACCAGAGCTTAAACATCCAGATCCAGCTAAACTGTTCGTGGTTCAGGTCGACACCAGTGATGTGGCGGTGGCTGCCGTTCTACTACAGAAGAACGAGGATGGGGCCCTCCAGCTGTGTGCCTATACGTCACCAGCATTCGGGACTCCCGGTGGCTGAAGGGCCGGTTCCAGTACCTCATTGAGTGGAAGGGGTATGGGCCGGAGGATTTCACCTGGGAGGATGTGACCTCTGTACATGCTCCTGTTTTGGTGAAAGCCTTCCATGACCGATTCCCGTCACGTCCGCATCCGGATTGCCAGACTCGGGGGAAGGGCCCTGCGGTGAGGGATATTGTTGTGGTCCGCCAGCAGCCTACGGAGCTGGCAGCAGAGTCGGACAGTGAGGAGGCTGGGGAGGAATATGGGCCAGGCCTGGAGTCTGGAGAAGGCTTGGTGCCAGAGGCAGGGATCCAGCCCGGGCCATCTGGGAGGTCTGTGCTGACTCCAGAGCCTCCAGAGGCTGACATGAGCGAGGCAGAGGAACGGGGGAACCTGTTCCCAATGCACGCATGCTCAGATCTGCCAGAAGGCAAGAACAGTTACAGAGGAGAAGGACTACTCGGGAGTAATGCTTGGAGATAATTGGCCCCTCCCATAGGCTATATAAGTGGAGCAAACGGAGGTGCTTGTTGCAGGAAGCAACTTTGTTCAACTCGTGTCATTTCAGTTCTGACTCCGTGTTTCTTTTTTTTTTAAGAATTTTTTATTTTTTCACCATCTTTACATAAACATCCATACATATACCATAATATCAAAACATATATATAATTATACATTTCTGTCCAAAATGCTATCCTATATGTATATGTATATGTATATGTGTGTATGTATATATATATATATATAATATATATATATATATATATATATATATATATATATATATATATATATATATATATATATATATATATATATATATACATACATACATACATACATACATACATACATACATACATACATACATACACACTTCTAGGTATATCTACTGTTATTCTAATGCTGCCTCCTTACTCCTATTTTTGTCACCTGGGTCTACCACCTTTAATTTTCAAATTTCTTCCAAATTAGTCGCTATAGCTTATCTTCCAGACATTCTCATTATCTCTTGTACCTCTTAATTTTAGGCCATGCTCCTCCCTTACCTCAATTTATATCTTTACTCATTTTTTTCTATTTTTTCTCATTTCTAAATGCCCTATATTTTTGATCTTTTTTCCCATGTCATATCTCCCTTACAACTTTATTATTCAATTTTTTATTTTAACTCATTTTCCATATTTAAACAAATTATAATCTCATCACTACATTTCCATCCATTGGTTAATAACATTACTAACTTCCCAATATACAATAAGAAAGAAAAAAACCTAATCTATTTATTTATTTTTATTCCTTCTTATAAGCCGCCCAACTCCCGAGGGACTCAGGGCGGCGTACATCTAAAGTCTCTACAACAAAAAATCCAATTTATAAAGTATATGATCTTGTATAAGGACCTTTAAAAATAATAATACAGCTCTTATACTATACCAAGAGTTTCAGTAATTATCTAAATCCTTTTCAACATTAAATCAATTTTATACATTATACAAATATTTTATAAAAATAAATCTTATAGAGAAATAAAATAATCTATAAAAATAAATCTTATAGAGAAAAGTACCGTATTATAAAAGTACCAAAAAGAGGGTCAAAAACTGGGTGCGTCTTATACACCGAATGGTGCATTTTTTGGGGGGGGAGTTGATGCGACCCTGCTTTAGTCGCCACCGCCGGAGCGCAGAGCCGCCGCCGCCGCCCCCTTGCAGCCCCCACCCTCGCCGCAGGACCCGACGCCGATGGTGGGGGGGGGGTTTGGGCAGTAGCGGCGGTGGCGGCTCGCTTTGGGTAGCGGCGGGGATACCAGCTGGAACAGCGCTGGGGGCGGGGACAGCGGCGGCGGCTGGGACAGCGGTGGGGGCGAGCTCTCCGATGACTAAAACCTTAAAGAGATGTTCCCGGTTCTCAGGCACTCCGACGCCACCTCCGCCTCTCTCTGCTCCAGCCATTCCAGCTTCGCCACTCAGCCGGCTTCCACCCTCCTCGTGCGAAAGCCCAGCACCGGCGGGAGCAAGAAAGGAAAGAGGGGGAGCGCTCCCTCGCGTGGATTTCCCCCCGCCGACTCCGGGAGCTCTCTTTGTCCAACGCCGCTTCTTTGGCAGGAAGAGACGTTCCCGACAGCCAGCAGGCACGGAGGAAAAAGAAGGCGGGAACCACCTGACTGGAGTCACAGGACGCGGAAACCCGGCGAGTTATAAAACTTGTGAAAAGGGGCGAAGGCCGTTCGCTTCCCCCTTTTAGAGGCGCTTCTTCGCTAGGGGAGGAAACTTAGGCAAAGAGTGCATTTCTCTCGGCGGCTTTTATTTTGAAAGGAAAGCAGCGCGCGGGCGGGCGGGGGGAGAGGGAGAGAGCTGCATTTTCTGCGCGGAGATACATCAGCCAAGCGGGAGAAAGGCGTAGCCGACTCTCTCGGATGCTCTCTGTAGTCGGAAGGATGGAGCAAAATCCCTCCGGCGAGGCGGATGGAGGAAAACAAAAGGACAGCGGTTGTCTCTAGTAGCTAGTAGCTGGGACAGCGGTGGGGGCGGGGACAGCTGTCCCCGCCCCCACCGCTGTCCCAACTGTTGTCCCAGCCGCCGCCGCTGTCCCCGCCCCCAGCACTGTCCCAGCTGGCGTCCCCGCCGCTACCTGAAGCGAGCCGCCACCGCCGCTACTGCCCAAAACCCCCCGCCACCGACTGAAGCCTGCTCCCGAGGCACCACTGCTGCCGTCCGAAGAGAGCTGACAGGTGAGAACTTTTTAAAAGGGTTTTTTTTAAGGTTTTTTTTTTAAGGTTGCCAAGTGGAGGAGGAATTCTGGGAATTGAAGTCCACAAGTTTGAAGACCCTTGCACCCCCTTGGCAAGTTTAACCCTTGTGGACTTCAACTCCCATTCCTGAGCTAGCATGACTGGAGGAGGAATTCTGGGAGTTGAAGTCCACAAGTCTTAAAGCTGTCAAGTTTGAAGTTTGTAAAAAGTGTACATGGTTGTAAAAAGTGTACATGGTTGTAAAAAGTGTACATGGTTCTAAAAAGTATTCTGCTACACTGGTATTTTATTAAATAATATATTACTACACCATTTGGTTCAGAATACTTTTTTCCTTGTTTTCCCCCTCTAAAATCTAGGTGCGTCTTATACTCCGAAAAATACGGTAATTATTCAAATTTTGTAACCTTCCAACAATTGATCTACTATAGTTTAATTTATTTCCCTTCTTTTCTTTATTCTTTTTCCCTTTCATCATCAAAATTTAATTCAAGCCATCATGTACCAATCTAATATAAAATTATTAACTTATATAAAAAAACCTTTTAACAAGATAATTATGCTGATTAATTATACACCCTTATACATAACTAATAATGTTGACACAATTAAATGTAAAATAATTCTAAAAAATTTTTTTCCCCCTTTTCTATTAACCTTCCCCTTTTCATCCATTCTCTTTTGGTCTCTCGAAAATTCCACTTCTTGTATTTTTTCCCTCAAATTTGGCCTTTTAAACTTGTTCCTTTAATTCTCTCTATGGTATTTCCAATTGCTAGACAGCCGCTCACTCCATTTTAAAGTCTCTTTTGTCTCCTTTTGAATTTTAAATTTCTTCTTTTGTCATTAAATCGGCCAGACACTCGCCCAGCTTCAACACTTCTTTGCCTCTCTCCAGCACAAACGCTTAGATCTTATGTTGTTATGGGGAGAGGTAGATATAGTCGTTATGGGGAGAGGTAGATATAGCGGGAGACACAGGGTAGGCCGCTCGCGGGGAACTAGGATTCGCTGCCTCAAAGCGATTCCTAGTTCTGACCCCTCTGTCTCAACCCATATACCTGGTGACAAGGGATGTCAGGGCCCTGGGCTCAGACTGCTGCTGTTGAATGCCAGGTCGGTGGTTAACAAAGCCCCCCTCGTACAAGATTTAATCGAGGAGGAGGACGCCGACCTGGCATGCATAACTGAGACCTGGCTGAGCCAGGAGGGAGATGTTCCCCTCTCTGAAATGTGCCCAGCTGGGTTTCTAGTTCTACATCAGTCTCGACCCCTGGGAAGGGATGGAGGAGTGGCTATTATAGCTCGCCGGAGCCTCTGTCCTCGCAGGATCCCTGCCCCAGAGATTGTCGGGTGTGAATCTCTCCTTGTGAAGTTGGACTCAGGGGTACAGGTGGGCTTATTGTTAACGTACCTGCCTCCCAGCTGCGTGGCAATAGCCCTGCCTGTGCTGCTCGAGGCATTGGCCGGGTTGGCGGTGGAGTTTCCCAGGCTTATGGTGCTAGGGGACTTCAACCTGCCTTCATTGGGTGGATCCTCTGATGCAGCTCAGGAGTTCATGGCTTCCATGACAACCATGGACCTGACCCAAGTAGTTCAGGGTCCGACTCACGGGGGGGGGGCACACACTTGACCTAGTTTTTCTCTCGGGGCAGTGGAGAGATGATGTGATGTTAAGGGGTTTAGTGGTCTCTCCCTTGTCATAGTCAGATCATCACCTGCTGAGGTTGGACTTCAAGGCACCACTCCTTCACCGCAGGGAGGCGGGACAGATTAAATGGTTCCGCCCCAGGCGCCTAATGGACCCGGAAGGGTTCCAGAGGGAACTTGGGGAATTACCGGAATCCCTTGTTTACAATCCGGCCGAGTCCCTGGTCGCTGCTTGGAATAGAGCGGCATCGGAGGCTTTGGATCGGATTGTGCCTTTGCAACCTCTCCGTGGCAGTGGATCCAGGAAAGCTCCTCGGTTTACCGAGGAGCTCCGGGAGATGAAACGCCACAAGAGACGTCTAGAGCGACGCTGGAGGTCCAGTAAGTCTGAGTCCGATCGGACACTCCTAAGGGCCTTTATTAGGACTTATCTAGTGGCGATACGAGCGGCAAAATGTGCGCATTTTCCCGCTCTTATTGCATCTGCCGATTCCCGCCCATCCGCCCTTTTTAGGGTGACCCGCTCCCTCCTTAACGTTGAGGGAGCGGAGGAGCCCTTACAGGGTAGAGCTGAAGAAGTTGCGCAGTTTCAGGCAGATAAAGTCGCTCAGATTCGGATAGACCTGGATTCCGATTGGGCAGCACAGGCCGAGGTGACTGGGGCAGATCTTAGTCCTATTATGTGGGATGAGTTTGAACAGGCCACTCCTGAGGATGTGGACAAAGCTATGGGAGCGATGAGCTCCTCCACTTGTTTGTTGGACCCGTGCCCCTCCTGGCTGGCTTCGGCCAGTAGGGAGGTGACACGGAGCTGGCTCCAGGCGTTGGTCAATGCTTCTTTGAGAGAGGGGTCCGTCCCGCAGCTATTGAAAGCTGCGGTGGTGAGGCCCCTCCTCAAGAAGCCTTCCCTGGACCCAGCCGATTTAAAAAACTATCGTCTGGTCTCCAACCTTCCCTGCGCAGGGAAGGTTGTGGAGAAAGTGGTGGCACTCCAACTCCTACGGTTCTTGGATGATACTGATTATCTAGATCCCTTTCAATTGGGTTTCAGGCCCGGCTACAGCACTGAAACTGCTTTGGTCACACTGATGGATGATCTCTGGCAAGCTCGGGATGGGGGTCATTCCTCCATCCTGGTGCTACTTGACCTCTCAGCATCTTTCGGTACCATTGACCATGGTATCCTTCTGCGCCGACTCAGAGAGATGGGAGTGGGAAGCACTGTATTACAGTGGTTCTCCTCCTACCTCTCTGATAGTAGGGGGACAGAGGTCGACCCCTAGGCCCCTTGTTTGCGGAGTGCCGCAGGGCTCGGTCCTCTCCCCTTTTATTCAACTTCTACATGAAACCTCTGGGTGAGATCATTCGGCGACATGGGGTGAGGTTCCAGCAATATGCTGACGATACCCAGCTGTACATCTCCACCCCGTTGCAATTCAGTGAAGCGGTAGAAGTGATGTGCCGGTGCCTGGACGATGTGAGGGTCTGGATGGGAGTGAACAGGCTCAAACTCAACCCCTACAAGACCGAATGGCTGTGGATATTGCCTCCTAAGGATTACATTGATCGTCCGTCCTTGGTTCTCGGGGGAGAGAAATTAACTCCCTCAGAACAGGCTCGCAACTTTGGTGTCCTCCTAGATCCATAGCTGAAATTGGATCAACATCTTACAGCTGTGGCTAGGAGGACCTTTGCACAGGTTCACCTGGTGCACCAGTTGCGACACTATTTGGATCAGGAGGCCTTACTCACAGTCACTCACGCCTTCATCACATCCAGGGTTGACTACTGCAATGCGCTCTACATGGGGCTACCCTTGAAGAGTGTTCGGAGACTTCAACTGGTCCAGAATGCAGCTGCGCGAGCTGTGGTGTGTGTCCCGAGGTACACCCACATGACACCAATTCTCCGCCAGCTGCACTGGTTACCAATCGGTCTCCGGGCACAATTCAAGGTGTTGGTGATTACCTTTAAAGCCCTACATGGCTCCGGACCAGGCTTTCTTTGGGGACCGCTTACTACCACATACCTCCCTACGACCGGTGAGATCCCACAGAGTCGGGCTTCTGCGGGTCCCGTCAGCTAGACAGTGTAGGCTGGCGGGCCCGCAGGAGAGAACCTTCTCTGTGGCGGCTCCGGCTCGATGGAACCAACTTCCCCCAGAGGTCCGTACCATCCGCACCCTGTTGGCCTTCCGGAAGGCCATCAAAACTTGGCTGTTCCGGCAGGCCTGGGGATAATTGATCTTATGTAAAAACCTTAAGGTCTCCCCTTTTATGATAAGTATGAGTGATATTGTTTTTAATTTTTTTTACTGTATTTTAAATAATTATTTCTATTGCTGTTCTTATTCATTGTAAGCCGCCCAGAGTCCCCCGGGAGTTGGGTGGCATACAAAATAATAAACAAACAAACAAACAAATAAATAAATAAATCTTATCACCCAGGCAATCCACGATCTCTCCATTTCAATCATTCCGATCGTGACCGCCCCAGCTAATGGCGACAGAGTCGTCTTCCACAGCTGCTGACTGAGAGGCTGGTGCCGGCTCCCTGGGGGGTTTGCAAGCCCCCCCAGACCACCGACTGGTGCCTCTCTTCTTCAACACCCCTCCAGGGCGTATTTGACCTGGTTCCAATCCGGTTCCAGGTCTCCACAGCTGGGATTTGGGGTTCCTGCGGAATGCAGGAGAAACCTGTAGCACTGGGACGTTAGCCATGCCCCCTCCCTGACTCTGTGTTTCTGTTTGGCCTTGCAAAGCTCCTTGCTAATTGGTCTTTGGCAGCGTGTCAAGAAAGATAAAGGTTCGTGTGCTTATCTGCCTTCTTCCGAAAGACTGTCAGACTCTTTAATATTGTTTGGGACTTATTACGGCTGGGAATGAACATAATTCCCAGCCGTTAAAAGAAAAGAGGTTTTTGGGACGCCGTTTGTGCTGTATTATTTATCAGGAAGCCTAGGTCAGAACATATATGTACCCAGTGCTATACTGTTGCAAGTGCTGCGTCGATGTCACAATGTTCGTTCAGCTGGGCATTTTGGGTTTCTCAAGACGCTGCATTTAACCAATCACCAATTCTGGTGGCCTGATATGAAGAAGGACATCGAGGATTGTGTGAGGAGTTGTGTCATGTGCACAACCATGAAGACCCAGCCGGGACGACCTCCCGGCCTGTTACAACCGGTGGCTGATCCTGTCCGTCCATGGGAACAGATAGCCATGGACTTCATTTTAGACCTACCTGAAAGCCAGGGTTGTAAGGTGATCTGGACGCTCATAGACCTGTTTTCTAAGCAGGCTCATTTTATAGCATGTACTGGCCTTCCGTCTGCTAAGAAGTTGGCAAAACTATTTATAGCTAAATATATATAGGCTCCATGGCATTCCTAGAAGAATAATTTCCGACCTGGGAGTACAGTTCACTGCCCGGTTCTGGCGCAAATTTGTAGCAATGATAGGGTCGTCACAAGGCCTTAATTCAGCGTTCCATCCCGCGACCAACGGAGCTGTAGAAAGAATGAATGCGATGGTGGAGCGCTATTTGAGGTTTTACGTTAAGTATCAGTAGCATGACCTACTCCCCTTCGCAGAAGTTGCATATAACAACGCACTTCATAGCAGTATGAGGTTTACCACTTTTCATGTAGCCACTGGGGGGGTTGTTCCGATTCCAGAGTGTCCCCAGGTGGCCCCCAAAGATATGAGTTCGAAGGAGTGGATAGTCCAGATGAAAGAAGTATGGGAACCTGTGAAAACTGCGTTACGCCATGCAGCCATAAAATATAAACAACAGGCAGATAAGCAGAGGGCACAACCGCCTTTCTATGTGGGTCAGAAAGTATACCTCTCCACCAAATATCTCAAGTTAACCGTGCCATGTAAGAAACTCGGCCCTAAATTCATTGGACCTTTCCCCATCATGAAGGTTATAAACCCTGTCATGGTGCAGCTGAAACTTACCCAGTTATTAGGGGAAATGCATCCGGTCTTCCACTGCAGCTTTCTTTGGCCGGTCCGGTTGTCCCATATCAGGGGAGTTCCTGCACAGCCGCCTCCACCAGTGACGGTGGCTAGGGGGACCTTTGCACAGGTCCGTCTTGTGCACCAATTGCGACCCTACTTGGAGAGGGAGGCTTTACTCACAGTCACTCATGCCCTGGTCACCTCACGGCTGGACTACTGTAACGCGCTCTACATGGGGCTACCCTCAAAGAGCATCTGGAGACTGCAATTGGTACAGAATGCAGCTGCGCGAGCTGTGGTGGGTGTTTCGAGATACACCCACGTAACACCTATTCTCCGCCAGCTGCATTGGTTGCCTATTAGTCTCCGGTCGCAATTTAAGGTGTTGGTTTTGACCTTTAAAGCCCTACATGGCTCAGGACCAGGTTACCTCCGGGACCGCATCCTACCACATACCACCCTACGACCAGTTAGGTCCCACAGAGTGGGCCTCCTCCGGGTCCCATCAGCCAAACAATGTCGGTTGGCGGGTCCACGGGGGAGAGCCTTCTCTGTGGGAGCCCCATCTCTCTGGAACCAACTCCCACCAGAGATCCGGACTATCCCCACTCTACTGGCCTTCCGCAAAGCCGTAAAAACATGGCTCTTCCGGCAGGCGGGGTGAAAAAGAGAGGATTCCCCCATGAATGAATGTTCTTTTTAAAATTATGAAATGTTTTTTAAATTTATGTATTATGTATATTGTTCTTATTCATGTTGTACGCCACCCTGAGTCCTACGGGATTGGGCGGCCTATAAGAACTTTTAATTAAATTAAATTAAATTAAATTAATTAAATTATTAAATTAAATTAAATTAAATTAAATTAAATATTAAATTAATTAAATTTTAAATTAAATTATTAAATTAAATTAAATTAAAATTAAATTAAATTAAATTAAATTAAATTAAATTAAATTAAATTAAATAATAATTATTAAATTAAATTAAATTAAATTAAATTAAATTATTAAATAATTAAATTAAATTAAATTAAACAGTTTTATGAGGTAAAAGATATTTTGGACACCAGCTGGCATCGAGGACGGTTGCAATACCTCATCCTCTGGAAGGGTGATCCCCTGTCAGAAGCCTCATGGGTTTCCAGTGCAGCCGTTAGGGCACCTCGGCTGGTAACCAAGTTCCACCACAAGCATCCGGATAAGCCGGGGGGGGGGAAGGGCCCTCCGTGTCCCTTCTAACCATGACCTCTCTCTTCTAGATGCTGTCCTCGTGGTAGAGGGGCCGCATGTCAGCTCCGGCATGCCTGTCGGCCCGGAGCTGCCATTCTGGCAGGGGGAACTGCAGCAGGAGATCGTTGACTGCCTGGGACCGCGCTCACCAGCTGGTCGGCGAAGTCGGCAGCGTGGGCGTCTCCAGCGGTGATGCTGAAGCGCGGCGGCCAGCAGAAACACCGGACAGCAATAAACGCCAGCGTGGGTATCTCCAGCGGCGGGGCAGAGCGGGCTGCAGGAGCACCGAGAGAAAGTTGGGAAGCATGAAATGCCGAAAAGGCCTCCAGCTGGGGGACAGACACCGCAGTTAACCCATTTCCGGAACCACATGGTGACGGCAGGCACGCGAGAGAGGGGGCGTTGTGGTGGGAACAGATTAAAAGGTGGTGGTGAGCACCGGATGTTAGCTCTGACAATTCTTTTCATTGTTTTATTGCTTTGGTGGTCAGTGAGTGCCGGGGGAGATAAACTACGTTGCAAACCTTATTCTTGTTTGGCGGTTTTTTTTTCATTTGGAACCTGACACTTTGTTTCAATTCTTCTACTTCTTTAGTTAGAGGGCTTTGTTCTTTCTGAGGTGGAGGAGAGGGTGCCTGGTTTCCAAATGAAACCAGCTATGCTGGTTTCCTCTACTGCAGACTCCCCCTGGTTTGCCTGTACAGTCTGAGTTACTATTGGTAAGCTCAGCCAACAGGCCTGAGTCCTGTAGCCCATTTTTCACCCGATCTCCAGGAACTCTCAACACCTAGCGGGGTTCTTGTTGACTTGTGCGACTACTGAGCTGATACGGGTTTCTATAATATACATCTCACCATATTTTTTATGGGAGAGACACTCTTTGTCTGACTCCTCTGATGAGTTGTATCCAGTATGGTTGAACCTCTGGCATAGCTTTCATCTTCCTAAAAGCACACAAGCCTCACAACCATGTCAAGGTAATGCCTCACTGGGGGTTATTATTATTATTATTCTGGGTTTGTCACAGAGTCAGCCAGATGTTCAGACTGGATTTGGCATTTTTGTCTACCTATCGCATCCTTCCCAAGGACCTGGGAAAGGCAGCTGTGGATGTTTGATTGTGTTATAGATATCATCACAGGATGTAAGGTGTTCCGAGTAAAGCCGCCTTTTGCAATTATCATTATAGTAGAAATATTGCTTTAAATAGTTTTATTTTTTGCTTCAAAAGTCCTCTGGAAGAAACTTTAGAAAAATAGTTGTATAATAAACTTATCGGGAAAAGGGGAGGCGAGGCAATAAGTCAATTTTCTAGTATTTTGGTTTAAGTATCCCTACTGTTTTTGTAATTGTGTTGATATTGGACACAGAACCCAGACAATTTACACCTCTGTCTAAAAGAAGACAACTCCATCTACCAGCCCACAGAACACAATTGTCAGGGTTCCAACTGATGTCCTAATTAAATCATGAGCCTCAAGCCAAGCTTCAAAAGAAATCCAGTTATTTATTAGGTGCTTCATGTCGGCATGGACCAGGTGAAGCCAACTCTGACCTCACTTAATTCTCACCTTGGCTCTGACCCTGCTTCCCCCTCCCCCCAAGGTGTGTCATCAGTCACATTCCCCAACGAAGCAATTTCACGGGTTGTAGAAGTCAGTCCCTCTGGCCACTGTGGATCTCCGTGGAGATGACCTTGACGTTGCCGGCTGGAATGTGCTTTGTTTTGACTAAAATGCAAGTTCCTTGATGCAGCTGCGAGGCTCGATTCCCCATCCACCTGCCTATGGCAACTCAAGAGCAGGTCAGGAATGCTTCGCGAGTTGACAACAATATTGAGAATTGTACAGTAGAAGTCTGCAGAGCAAATAACTTTTTTTCCAATAAACAAGCCAGGTTTAATTCTTCAGGAACCATCAGTTTTTAAGACTTCTACCCAGTTTGATTTCCAGGAAAAGGGATTTTCCTGATTCTAAATCTAGCAAACGTAACTAATTCTCAAGTGTGTTTGCACCATCCCATGTTTGGCAGGGGCCAGGGAAAGTGTGTAAAGTGAAGTGATGAGAATTCTGTTACATCTTTAATGGTACAGTTGGACATTATCACTTGATACTGCATTGCTAACCTTCCACATGTCAATCAGCCTACAGTCCTATCTCTGTATCTGTTAATTGGGAAGGCAGTAGATTGTAATATCCAGGAATTGTAAAAGAATGGATGACAAATACTAATCTATGGAAAGAATGTTATTTTTAAAGTGTTTGTTTACAAACCTGTAGTTAGTATAGTTGTTTACCTGTAGACACTTTTCTAGGTATTGGTAGTAATCTAAGGGTGATCTGCCATAGCAAGTAATAGGAATATTTTCAATACTCACTTCAACATTAATAAAATTAGGTAAATCATATTAGTAATAAGGGACAGACAGCTGGTTTAAGGGGAAAAGGGTAGTCAATCCTGGCGTGTAGTTCACAGTCCCTTTCAAGCAATGACTGCACTTGATGCTTGAGTAGTGTGGGTGTGGAGGAAGAATGTACTTGTAAACTTGTGGGGCCAAGAGAAAATTAATATGATTTAAATTAAGTTAGTTCAATTAATGACTGTATTCTTTAAATTTATTTTTTTCCTTCCAACACTTTAAAAGTGATATATTTTCTGAAGCCCAAAATTTTGAGATTGCAGCTGTGTATCAGGTACTGGACTTCGGTGCTAACATGGGTACAGCCTTTGGTTGGATTGATTTCCAGTAGTAAAATTGTAATTGTGGCAGCTGCTGTATTGCTCCTACAATACTAAAAATTATTATCCATGTGTGTGAAAACTTGGAGTTGTGGAACTGTGATTGGCCTCTAAATATCTCATATCACTTTTCTCTGGTGCTTTAGTCCAAAGGAGATTGTTCCTCTGAAGTCTGTAAAGATAGAGAAAGAACAGAAGAGACCACGGCACTTGCTTACAGACCTCCCACTCCCCCCAGAGCTTCCTGGTGGAGACCCTTCACTGCCAGAGTCTCCAGAACCAAAGGCAATCACACCGCTTCAGTCATTGAGAAAGAGACCAAAGTAAGAACTAAATATACTTTATTGGATCTGTTTCTGAGTACTTTACTTGAGGGAGATGGGCAGTCTAGAAACATGAACATAAACTACAATGACGATTGGGTTAGAAGAATAAATTGGATGGTCAGCATAGCTAGCCAGATCACCTTTCATCTTTTGCAGTGACATCTATTATAATAAGAGTGGCTATTGGCTATTCTCATTACTCTAAATGTGATTAATACTGGTAAATAACACTTGTATTTCCAATTGAAGTACAACCCATTTTGAAATAGAAAGAAATGGAAAATGAGAGAAGCTCACAATGCAGATTTTGTTCCTAGTGCACGGAGGGTAAAATTTGATCCTCAGCTTGGTACCCATGGGTGCCAGTGTCTCCAACATCATCTCCCTTGGAATCTGTTTGCCTATCTAGTTTTAATTTAGTTTATATTACCAGGCTCAGTGTGAATGGTATGGATGACCTGCAGGGAGGGAGGAGTACCAGCGGGGAGTGGGAGGGGATCTCTGGGGGGGTGGAGAGCCGGAATATTTCGGTCATGATGGGGAGAGGTAGGTATGACGGGAGCAGAGGGGCGGGCCGCTCTCGGAGAATAAGACCTTGCTGTTTACAAGCGATCCCTTGTTCCGGCCCCTCCGATGTGGTTCCATCTTGCTCAACCCGAGTACCTGGTGACCAGGGTTTTCAGGGCCCTGGGCTCAGGATGATGCTGTTGAATGCCAGGTCAATTGTCAACAAAGCCCCCCTGATACGTGATTTAATCACTGACGAGGGGGCGGACCTGGCATGCATAACTGAGACCTGGCTGGGCCAGGAGGGGGTAGTAGCCCTCTCCGAGATATGCCCAGACGGGTTCTCAGTGTTGCATCAGCCATGACCCCAGGGAAGGGGGGGGAGGAGTGGCTATTATAACGCTCCAGAATCTGCATCCTCGTAGGAGCCCTGCCCCGGAGATTGTCGGGTATGAGACGCTCCTTCTGAAGCTGGACTTAGGGGTTCAGGTGGGCCTTTTGTTAGCGTACCTGCCTCCCAGCTGCGTTACTAAGGCCCTGCCTGAGCTGCTTGAGGCAGTAGCAAGCCTGGCAGTGGAGTTCCCCAGTCTTATGGTGCTGGGGGACTTTAACCTGCCTTCGGCGGGCGAAATCTCTGGTGCAGCTCAGGAGTTCATGGATTCCATGACAACCATGGACCTGACCCAAGTAATCCAGGGTCTGACTCATGAGGGAGGTCACATGCTTGACCTTGTGTTTCTCTCGGGGCAGTGGAGAGATGATCTGAAGCTAGGGGACATAGTCACCACCCCGTTGTCGTGGTCAGATCATTTCCTATTGAGGTTGGATTTCACAGCCCCACTCCTCCCCCGCAGGGAGGCGGGACCGACTAGGTGGTTCCGCCCCAGGCGCCTAATGGAGCCGGAAGGATTCCAGAGGGAACTTGGGGAAATACCTGAAACCCTAGTCCACAATTCGTCTGAGTCCCTGGTGGCTGCCTGGAACACCGCAGCATCAGGGGCATTAGATCGGATTGCGCCTTTGCAACCTCTCCGTGGCAGTGGATCCCGGTAAACTCCCTGGTTTACTGAGGAGCTCTGGGAGATGAAGCGCCACAAGAGACGTCTGGAGCGACGTTGGAGAGCCAGTAAAACCGAATCCGACTGAACACTTCTAAGAACTTTTATTAAGTCTTATTTAGTGGCGATAAGGGCGGCAAAACGATCTCATTTTTCCACTCTTATTGCATCCGCAGATTCTCGCCCAGCCGCCTTGTTTAGGGTGACTCGGTCCCTCCTTGCTAAAGGGGGGGAGTGAGGAACACTTGCAGGGCAGAGCTGAGGAATTCGCTCAGTTTCTGACGGATAAAGTCGCTCAGATCTGGTCGAATCTGGACTCCGGCTGGACAGAGCCCATTGAGTTGACAGGGGCAAATCTTAGTCCAGCGTTGTGGGAGGAGTTTGAGCCAGCCACTCCTGATGACGTGTACAAGGCCGTGGGTGCGATGAGCTCTTCCACCTGTTTGTTGGACCCGTGCCCCTCCTGGCTGGTTTCAGCCAGCAGAGAGGTGGCACGCGGCTGGATCCAGGCAGTGATCACCGCTTCTTTTAGGGAGGGATGACACAGCTGTATGTCTCCACCCCGTTTCAATTCAGGGAGGCAGTGGATGTAATGTGCCGATGCCTGTATGATGTCAGGATCTGGATGGGGAGGAACAGGTTCAAGCTCAACCCCGACAAGACTGAGTGGCTCTGGATATTGCCCCCTAAGGACTATGTCGACTGTCCCTCCTTGGTTCTTGGGGGAGAAAAACTAACTCCCTCGGAACGGGTTCGCAATTTGGGAGTTCTCCTAGATCCACAGCTAAAATTAGACCAACATCTTACAGCTGTGGCTAGGGGAGCCTTTGCACAGGTTCGCCTGGTGCACCAATTGCGACCATACTTGGAGAAGGAGGCTTTACTCACGGTCACTCAGGCCCTTGTCACCTCTCGATTGGACTACTGTAATGCGCTCTACATGGGGCTACCCTTGAAGAGTATCCGGAGACTTCAACTGGTGCAAAATGCGGCTGCGCGTGCTGTGGTGGGTGTCTCAAGATACACCCACGTAACACCCATACTCCGCCAGCTGCACTGGTTGCCCATTGGTCTCTGGGTCCAATTTAAGGTGTTGATTATCATCTTTAAAGCCCTACATGGCTTAGGACCAGGTTACCTCCGGGACAGCATCCTACCTCATACTTCCCTTCAACCGGTCAGGTCCCACAGAGTGGGTCTCCTCCAGGTCCCGTCAACCAAACAATGTCGGCTGGCGGGGCCTAGGGGGAGGGCCTTCTCTGTGGGGGCCCCTGTTCTCTGGAACCAACTACCCCCAGAGATCCGAATTATCCCCACCTTGCTGGCCTTCCGAAAAGCCATTAAGACATGGCTCTTCCTGCAGGCGGGGTGATTTTGAGACAATTTCTCATCTTAGGTCTCCCCCACGTATGTATGGTTTTGCATGTTTTTAAAAAATTCTTTTTAAACTGTTATTAAATTATTATATTGTTTAGTTGTTCTTTAAATGTTGTACGCCGCCCTGAGTCCCCAGGGAGTAGGGCGGCATATAAGAACACCAAAATAATAAATAAATAAATAAATAAATAAATAAATAAATAAATAAATAAATAAATAAATAAATAAATAAATAATAAATAATAAATAATAAATAATAAATAATAAATAATAAATAATAAATAATAAATAATAAATAATAAATAATAAATAATAAATAAATAAATAAATATTCTATAATTTAAAATAAAATAAGAATCAAGCATGTTGCAAAGAATCACCTTCAAGTACCATCTGTATTTCTATTAATGTGTTCGGACCTCACATCTCAGAAATAATTGAAAATAAAATGGCAGGTGGTTTTAGCTATAGAGCTTGGTTTCTAAGTACACCTATCTCCTTAGGGAAAAAAATGAAAATAAAGATAAGCTAAGTGTCTTGTTTGGATGAAAAACTGGCTGATTTTTTAGCATTTTGGAAGCATTTTGAACTTGAAACTCTGTTTTGAGCTCAAAACAATACTAAAATACTCAGAACATTACTTTTGCTGCTGTAGAATAGAGTTGAGTACTTTGTATTTTAGTGTATTTCAGGAACCCTGTCATTATCATTAAGGAATAATATGGGCTGTATATTTTATATGAACATTGCAGTTGGATTTCGTTTACCTGAGTTTAACATTTAGTGTATTGTGAGAATCCAGTCTAGGAAAAAATGCCAACGTTCAAGGGAGGGGACCTCCTTTACGCACTGTAAACCACCCTATAGAAACCAGTTTGTGATGAGGCATGTCACCCCTTCCCCCTAACCCTTTGGTGGTAATGCCCACAAGTCAGATGTCCAGGTGCCCAGAAAAGTAAGTATAAACAAATTTAGTGACTCTTCACCCACTGTAAGGTTACAAATATTTGTTTTCATCCCATATATCAGTGATGGCGAACCTTTTAGAGAACGAGTGCCCAAACTGCAACCCAAAACCCACTTATTTATCGCAAAGCGCCAACACAGCAATTTATTTATTTATTTATAGTTAAATTTATATACCGCCCTTCTCCGGGGACTCAGGGCGGTGAACAGCCAAGTAAAAATACAATATAAACATTAAAATATATATACATTTAAAAGAAAATATTAGATGTGGCCCTGATTTAAGACAACATAATTAAATTTTGGTAAAAATTGGTAAAATCTTAAAAACCCCAAAAACTTTTTCACGCCAGCCCGGCTTGATAAAAATAGTACGTCTTGAGGGCACGGCGGAAGGTGGCCAGGTCATGAATGGTTCTTAAATCTGGAGGGAGCTGGTTCCAGAGGGTGGGTGCTCCCACAGAGAAGGCCCTCCCCCTGGGTGTCACCAGCCTACACTGCTTGGCTGATGGCACCCCGAGGAGGCCCTCTCTGTGGGAGCGCACTGGTCGATGGGAGGCAGTTTGTGGCAGCAGGCGGTCTCGGAGATACCTAGGTCCAATGCCATGGAGCGCTTTAAAGGTAGTAACAAGCACCTTGAAGCGCACCCGGTAGACCACCGGAAGCCAGTGCAGCTCGCGCAGGAGGTGTGTTATATGGGAGCACCAATTAGCCCCGAAACCACCCGCGCGGCTGCATTCTGGACCAGCTGGAGCCTCCGGGTGCTCTTCATGGGGAGCCCCATGTAGAGAGCATTGCAGTAGTCCAGACGTGACGTGACGAGGGCATGAATGACTGTGCACAGGGAATCCCGATCCAGAAAGGGCCGCAGCTGGCGTATCAGGCGGACCTGATAAAAGGCCGCCCTGGTCACAGCTGTCAGATGGTCCTCTAAGGACAGCTGTGAATCCAGGAGGACACCCAGGTTGCGAGCCCTTTCGGCGGGGGTTAGAGACTCGCCCCCGATAGTCAGAGATGGAATCATCTGACTATATCGAGACGCTGGGAACCACAGCCACTCCGTCTTGGAAGAGTTGAGCCTGAGTCAGTTTCTCCCCATCCAGATCCGCACAGCTTCCAGGCACCGGGACATCACTTCAAGGGCATCATTGGGGTGGCCTGGGGTGGAAATGTACAGCTGTGTATCATCAGCGTACTGATGGTACTTCACCCCAAAGCCACGGATGATCTCACCCAGCGGCTTCACATAGATGTTGAACAGAAGGGGCGAGAGAATCGACCCCTCGGGCACTCCATATGTGAGAGGCCTCGAGGACGACCTCTGCCCCCCTACCAATGCAAACTGCGACCAGTTGGAGAGAAAGGAGGAGAATCAACAAAAAACGGTGCCCCCTATCCCTAACTCTTCCAGCCGGTGCAGCATGATACCATGGTCGATGGTATCAAAAGCCGCTGAGAGGTCTAATAGGACCAGGACAGAGGAACAACCCCTGTCCCGAGCCCTCCAGAGATCATCAACCAATGCGACCAATGCCGTTTCTGTTTCCGACCAATGCCGTTAACCTCAATACTGAGGTTTTACTACCTAAAATAATGATAAACAACGCAGAGTTCAGCTAATTGTTCTAAGAAAAACATGATAAATGCACTTTTATGCCCCTTCATTTTTTTCCTGCTTTTGAAATATTACGTTTAGCAACAATAAAAAAAACTTTTGTAATATTTTCTCTTTCCCTCCCTCCCTTTCTCTTTCCCTTTCTCTCTCTCTGTTTCCCTCCATCTTTCTCTCTGTTTCCGTCCCTCCCTCTCTCTCTCTTTCTCTCTCTGTTTCCCTCCCTCTTTCTCTCTTTCCCTCCCTCCCTCTCTCTTTCTCTCTCTCTCTCTTCCCCTCTCTTTCCCCCCTCTTTCCCTCCCTCTCTCTTTCCCTCTTTCTCTCTCTCTTCCGCCCTCTGCCTCTCTCTGTTTCTCTCTCTGTTTCCCTCCCTCTCTCTTCCCTCCCTCTCTTTCTCTCTCTTTCCCTCCCTCTCTCTCTCTCTTTCTCTCTGCCTCCCTCTCTCTCTCTCTTTCTCTCTGCCTCCCTCTGTTTCTCTTTCTTTCCCTCTCTCTCTCTCTCTTTCTCTCTGTCTCCCTCTGTTTCTCTCTCTCTCTCCCTCCCCCCTGGGGGGGGGAAAGGAACCCCTGAACTGGTGCTGGGTGGTGGGAATCTGATGTCCGTAGGCTGATGAGCCCAGGAGCAGTGCGCCGAAGCTCAGCTGATCGGCGGGGAGGCGGGGCATCCCAACACAGCTGTGCAGGAAAAGCAACTGACATCCGGGAGGCCAGAATGAGTCGCATTGTGGCTCCGCGTCATAATGGCCTTCAGGAGGAAGCGTGCGAGTGAAAAAGTTCACTCAATCAATTCCAACTTCGCGAGATCTTTTTCTTTCACGAGAAGTTGGAATTGATTGAGTGAATTTTTGTTTTTAGTCCCACAAACTTTTGTTTCCCTGCAAACGACGGCAAGAAACATGACGTAGAAATGCGATGGAGCTTGGCTGCGGTGATGGCGTGCGTGCCCACAGGGAGGGCTCTGCATGCCACCTCTGGCACACTTGCCATAGGTTCGCCACCACGGCCATATACCATCTCTTATCTATAAACAAATCCATATAACATCTTTTCAATCCTGGTGACAGCAGAAAGTCCATAAAGGGTTGCCAGAAGTAAGATATCTTGTTTTAACCTTGATCAAATAAATCACTGTTCTATTCCTTACTTTTACTTCTAACAGTCTTAATATTTACAGTAGTTCATTAAAATATCATAGGATTTGATTTCTCTTCATTTCTTTTTTTTTTGTCCCATCACACAGATTTTTTCAAGACTCTAACAAGCCTCTTTTGTAAATTCAGTAAGGAAAAAATTATCCAGATCACTCTCTTGGTTTGTCATTTGTATTTCCCTTTTAAATTTTAAAACCTCAGCCAGTTTCTTTGGTAGTTCCAGTGAAACATCCTTTTCTAGGCCATTCCCTTGACCTGTCAGTTGTATATCCACTTTTGATCCCATTTCTATTTTGTCAGATAAAATTTGTTCTACATCTCTCATTTCTTCAATAACAACTTTAGAGATAGTCTATCCAGAGAAGCAGACCTCATTACTGACATTGTTGATTGTTGATATTGTGACTATAGCAATAGCACTTAGACTTATATACCGCTTCATAGTGCTTTACAGCCCTCTCTAAGCGGTTTACAGAGTTCAGCATATTGCCCCCAACAATCTGGGTCCTCATTTTACCCACCTCGGAAGGATGGAAGGCTGAGTCAACCTTGAGCCGGTGAGATTTGAACAGCTGAACTGCTGAACTAGCAGTAGCCTGCAGTGCTGCATTTAACCACTGCACCATCTCGGCTACTATTTTCTGATTCCATTCTTCAAAAGTCTCTTCAGTATTTGTATTATGATGTTTTGCATAATTTTACAGGATTGTAAATCTTTATCTAAAAACTTTAGTCACCCTTTAAAAGTGTTTCAGTTATTAGAAATCTTCACCTTCAATAAATGGACATTACCATTGCTTATACACCTCATCCAGGCCCAGATAGTCCTCATTATTGTCTGTGATTACATTCAGAGATGCTAGCTGATAAAATAATGATTGTTATATTTCATTAATAAACATTTTGAAAAGTTAAAAAACAACCAACCAAAACTGTATCGGTGAAGAAATACATATATTGCAGTAATTAAACTAAACTAGAGATAAAAAAATAAAAAAATATAGGAAAACAAAAAAATAAGATCCATATAGTGATATTAAACTCAATCCATACATTTATTATATACTGTATCTTCTCATTTTTAGAATATAAGCACATTTCAAAAATTGATAAAGACTAAATATTTGAATCTATTCTTCAACATCAAGAATATAAATTTCTATCTACATCAAGGCTGTCAAACTCCCGGCCCGTGGGCCAGATGCGTCAAGCGCTGGCCACGCCCACACCCAGTTTAGCGAAGAGGAAAAAAGTCCCAATACGTCACGTGACGCTGCTGTGACAACGTGAGTTTGACACCCCTGATCTACATGAAATGTCTTTGTTGAGCCCAACATTTAATTAAGCCAGAGTTCTTCATAAAGTGTCAAATTCCATATTTCAGGAGTACAACTCATCACATTTATATGTTTAACGTATATTTTCTTAAGTGTGTGTTACATATAATGTAACCTGGAACCAAAGGCGGGACCATGACTAGACATGAAGAAATCATGTGAGTCAAAGAGTCTTCAAATTTCTTTTTTTTAAAAAAAAATAGTTTTTATTAAGTTATTTACATTTAAAAACAAACAAACATACAAAACAAAAAAAAGAGCATTATGACATTAAGAAGTACAATATAAACATTTACAAAACATAAAAAACGCATACAGCTATAGAGCTGTTAATTTCTATAATTTGTTCTACGGCGAGTATATGTTAGCGATATATTTTTATGTATTTTCCAACTTTTATCTTGTCTTTTATGTGATAAATTTTATAAATCAATCGTGTTAATAGTAATATTAACAATAGTATTAATAATAGTACAACGATAGTGATATTGATGATAGTATTGATAATAATAATAATAGTTCATAAGAAATAAGGCACTTTCAAATTTGTAAAATCATAGTATACATATATATTATTATAATATAACTATTTTCTCTATTAATTCCTTATTCTAATTTCTATGTGTCTTATTTAACTTATATTTACATTTATTACATTGATGATATTTGTTTTCGTTTTTCGTACCAATTGTAAAATAAATTCCAAATTTCATAATAGTCGGAGTCTTCCTTTCCTTTCAATTCCATAGTTAACTTATCCGCTTCGGCACAATCCAAAATTTTTCTAATTACACTGCTTTCCTCGGGAATATCATTTAATTTCCAATTTTGTGCTATTGTTATTCTTGCCGCTGTTAGTATATGTAAAATGATATAGTAGTGTTTTTTTCCATTTTTTGGTTGATGATTCCCAATAAGAAGATTTCCGGTTTAATATCTAAGTCTTGTTGTGTGATTTCTGTTAACCAGTTTTTGATTTTATTCCAGAAGAGTTTGATTTTTGGACAGGTCCACCACATATGATAATAGGATCCAGTTTTACACTGACATCTCCAACAATTTGGTGGTAGATTTTTATACATTCTTGCCAATCTCGCTGGAGGGAGGTGCCATCTATAGAATAGTTTATAATAATTTTCTTTGTATGAGACTGATTTTGTGATTTTATAGTTCTGATTCCATATTTTTTCCCATTGATTAATTGGTATTTCATGTCCAAAATTTTTCGTCCAGCTTATCATATTTCCCTTTATTATATCTTTCTGTGTTTTGTTTTTTAGAAGAAATTTATATATTTTAGTTATTGCTTTTTGTTCCTGGTCTAATAAGATTTTATCTAATTCTGATTTAGTTTTTTGTATTCCATATTTTCTCTTGTCGTTTTCTAATCTGTTCTTAATTTGAAAGTATGGCCACCAGTCAATCTTAATTCCTCCCTGTTCTAATTTTGATATAGATTTTAAGGCTCCTCCTTCTTCCAGTATTTCTTCGTATGTAACCATTTTTTCCAGGTTTGTTGTGTTTGGGTAAGTAATGGCTTCCATGCCAGAGAACCAGGGTGGTATCTTAGTATAATATTGTTTTTTGATTCTAAGCCAGATTCCTAATAGGGAGTCTCTGATTTTATGTCTTTTAAAATATGAGTGTGTTTTATGTTTATCATCCCAGAGGAATCCATGCCACCCTACATGTAAGTCATAACCTTCTAATACCAGTAAGCGTCTATTTTTGATTTGTATCCAGTCCTTTATCCATGTTAAAGCAGATGCTTGATAATATAATTCAAAGTCTGGCAGTCCGAACCCTCCCTGATTTCTATTTTGTTGTAAATATTTTAATTTGATTCTTGGTTTTTTCCCGGCCCATATAAATTTGGTTAGTATTTTATTTAATTTTTCAAAATATTTTTTCTCTAATTTGATTGGTATAGTCTGAAATAAGTATAAAATTTGAGGTAGTATTGACATTTTAATCGCTGCAATTCTGCCTATTAGAGATATTTGTAATTTGTTCCAGTTATCTAGTTTCTTTTCAATTTGTTTTAAAATTCCCATATAGTTTTCTTCTTTTATTGTTGTGCATTTCGCTGACAGGTTGATTCCTAAATATTTTATTTTCTTTACAATTTGTATTTCTAATTTCCTTTCTAATTCCTTATTTTGTGTATCTGTCAGATTTTTGGTTATTATTTTAGTTTTTTGTTTGTTAATTTTTAGACCTGCTACTTTCCCAAATTCATTAATTTCTTTTAGTAAAATTGATCCTACCTCTAGAGGTTCTTCTATATTGAAAACCATGTCGTCTGCGAATGCCTGCAATTTATATTCCTGTTCTTTTATCTTGAGTCCTTTTATTTCTTTGTTTTCCCTTACCTTTTGTAATAATGATTCCAATGATAATATAAATAATAAAGGGGAGAGAGGACAGCCTTGTCGAACTCCCTTTTCTATATTAAAATTTTTTGTAGTTTCTCCATTGATGAGGATTTTTGCAGTTTGTTTTGAATATATTGCTTTAATTGTTCTTATGTAGTTTTCTCCAAAATTCATTTTATCCAATTGATTTGTTATGAAGTCCCAGTTTAAATTATCAAATGCCTTTTGGGCATCTAGGAATATGAGTGCCATGGATTCCCCTGGATGAGTCTCATAATATTCTAAAATGTTTATAATTGTTCTGATATTGTTTTTGATATGTCTATTTGGTAAAAAACCATTTTGATCTGAGTGTATAATTTTAGTAAGCGTTTTTTTAAGTCTTTCCGCCATTATGGAGGCAAAGATTTTATAATCTGAGTTCAACAGCGAGATTGGCCTGTAACTCTGGATCTTATGTTTCGTATTGGTGTCTTTGGGGATGATTGTTATTAGTGCCTCTGTCCATGAGTCTGGAATTGCTCCTTTTTTTAGTACTTCATTGTATGTAATTAATTGTATACTTTTTAAAATCGTTTGTAATTCTTTATAATACTCTGCTGGAATACCATCCGGTCCTGGAGTTTTGTTATTTTTTTGGTTCTTTATTGCTTTTTCTAATTCAATCAGTGTTATTTCTTCGTCCATCTTATTTTTAATATCCTCTGGTAATTGCGCTATACTAGAATTTTTTAAATAGTTTTGTATATTTTGGATTTGTATAATATCTTTGCTGTATAGTTCTCTATAATATTCTCGTGCTATTTCTTTTTTTTCTTCTATTGCCAACTGCATTTTACCTAGCGAATCCTCTAGTTGTTGTATTGTTTTTTTTTCCTTTTCTTTTCTTAATTTATAAGCCAGCCATCTACCTGGTTTGTTAGCATGTTCAAAATGGTTCTGTTTGGCTGACTTAATTTTTAATGCGATTTCTTCTTGTGTTATCAGGTTTATTTTGTGTTTAATTAATTCCTTTTCTTCTTTTATTTCCTTATCTTGTGGTGTCTCTTGTAATTTGTGTTCTAATTCCCCTATCCTGTTTTGTAAATCCTTAATCTGTTTATTTTTATTTTTATTTTTTTTAATAGAGTAAGCAATAGATAGTCCTCTTACATATGCTTTCATAGTGTCCCAAATGTTTTGTATAGATGTATCTTCGTTCCAATTCTCCTGTAGAAAGAAAGTTAGTTCTTTCTCCATATATTGTTTAAATTCTTTTTCTTTTATTATTTTCTGGTTCATCATCCATCTCCTTCTTGTCTTATTTATTCCTCTCATTGTAATTACTATGGGATTGTGGTCCGCCCACGTATTTGGTTCTATTTCTACACTCTCTATTTTAATAATTGGTTCTATATTTGACCAGGCCATATCAAGTCTGGACCAGGATTGATGTGGGTTTGAAAAGTATGTATATTGGTTTTGTTTCTGGTGTCTTTCTCTCCATATATCTTTTATTTTAAATTCATTCACAATTTCAAAGAAATTTTTGGGTAAAATTTTTCTTTCAGAATTTTTTTTGATCCCGATTTATAATCTTCTTTGGCATCTACTACTGCATTGAAGTCACCAATTATACAGATGTTTTCTCTCTCTAATTTTATAATTTGTTGATATAATTTAGTATAGAATTCTTTTTGTCCATTATTAGGAGCGTATATGGCTATTAATAATATTTTAGTTTTATCAATTGTGATTTCTACCATAAGTATTCTTCCTTCTGTGTCTCTATATATTTGTTTGGGGCTTAACCAGTTTTTGATATATAGTGCTATTCCTTTTTTCCTTGAGTCAGCTAAGGATGTGAAAAGATTACCTATCTTGGGCTGCTGTAATAACTTATACTCTTCTTTTTTAATGTGAACTTCTTGTAAACATGTGATATCTGAACCTTGTTTCTGTAGTCTATTGAGTATTTGTCTTCTTTTTATTGGTGAATTGATTCCATTTATGTTAACTGAAAATATTTTAATTTGATTTTGCATTTTATTTTTTACTTGTTGCTCTTGTTTGTCTCACGGTTCTTATTTCTTTTGTTTTCATTCTCTTATCTCCCTCTCTCTCTTGTCTTTTCATTCTCTCCATTTCTTCCAACATTTCTTTTTCTTCCTGACTTTGTCCCTCACCCTCTACACTGCTCTCTCCTTCTTTTTCTAAATATGTTTCAATAAATTGGTCTGCCTCTTCCATTGTTTCTATCTTTATTTTTTTCCCTTTCCAAGTCACCAGGATTCCTTCCGGAATCAACCATCTAAAAGGAATTTCTTGTCTTATTAGTTTTGCAGTGCAGTATTGTAGGTCCCTTCTCTTTTCTCTTATTCGTTTGGGAATTTGTTTTAATACATTAATTTCTCTTTCCTTATGTAGTATTTGTTCTGTTCTCGTAGTTTTATAGATTTCATCTCTTATTGCTTTTTTTGTGAATCGTACATGTACCTCCCTGGGTAACTTGTGTCTTTTGGCAAAGTTTGTTTGTACTCTGTAAATTTCATCTATATGTCTATTTATTTCTTCTTTTTCTACCTGTAGAGCTTCTGCTAGTATTTCTGCTACCTGATCACGCAACTCCTCCTCTTTCACCTCTGGTATATTTTGGAACCTAAGGTAGAATGCTGATTTCTCCATTTCGAGAAGGGCAATGGCCCCTTCCAATTCTTTGTTTTTGGTTTTTAGTGATTCTTCCGTTTCCTCTATTTTTTTATCAGTTATGTCGGTTTTTTCCTCTAAATATTTTATTTGTTGTTCATGTTTTGCTACTACTCCCTGAATTACCTCCATTCTATTATCTAATTTTTTGATGTTTCCCTTAACTTCTTCAAAATTTTCATTAGTCTGCTCCTGATTATTAAATATTGTTTGTTGCATTTTTACCATTGTTTCTTGCTGTGTCATCATGAATTCTTGTATTCTGTCTAGTGTGGCCTGCATGGTATGTAGTGATGGTGTTTGTCCTTGTTTTTCAGTAGTTGCCATTTCTGTGATCAGTTTTTGCCCTGTCGCTGAAGGTGTTACTGGGATTGGTTTCTTAATTGGTTTGGTTACAGTAGTTGTTGTTGACATGATCACTCTGCTGAAAAAGTTATTCCACACTTTCATATATTTTTCCCTCTTCTTATCATTATACTTTCTCTATAATCGGTATACTTAGAGTAAGAAGTAGAGGGTAAAAAATTAAACTAGCTATTAAAGAGTGAGAAAGGGGGGTATGAAATGGAGTAAAGGATTCTAGAGTTTAAGAAAATCCAAGGGAGGTCAGAAATTCATTAAGGTACAATAAAGGAAAGTATTGGAGAATATTATTCGTATTTTGAGATAGGGAGATAAGAAAGAAGGATTAATTGTTAATCATTTGAACGTCAATTTTCTGTTTTTGAAAAAAAAACTGTCAAGAGCTTATTATTATTGTTATTGTTATTATATTCCCTCCCCTTCTTTTTTTTTTAACTTATCTTATCAAAAATATTTACTAACAATTTCTATCTTTGTAAGTTCACAATCTAAACAGTCTAAATAGTTTAGTATTCAGTAATCATAGGAAAAGAAAAAAGAAGAGAAGAGAGAAAAAAAAAATATCTATATAAATATATAAGTTCACTTAATTCAGTATCATAATATAAATTGTTATTAATATCTTTAAGAATCTTATTTCTTACTTTCCGTAAAAAAGAAAACTAATATATAATAATAACAGTGATAGTTAATTATTTAGGTATCCACGTATTACTATTTTTAACTTTAATAATTTTGATAACTATATGTTAAAGTTTAAATATCAGTATATTACTAAATCAATATTACTAAATCAATATATAAATTAAAGTTTTCAATTTCAAGTTGATCTGGTATCGTATATTATATCTTACAAGTGTCTTTTTGGGAAGGAGTCTTCAATCTTCTATTTCTGTTTTACAATCTATACAAGATGTCTGCGTTCAGGAAGATTGCTTTGTCACTGTTCTTTCTCCCTTTCCCCCCCCCCTCCTCCTTTTATTTCATAGTATTTCTAATGTGATCTTCTCGTAAGTTCCTTTTTCCACTCTCAACTGTTTTTCCCGTGGTCCCGTAGATCTGTAGCTCTTTTGGATCGTATCCCTTTAAAGCAGTCTGTTAATTTTGTTTTATTCGTCTCGCCTTTCGCTCCTTTCCGCTAAGGCGCCGCTAAGTTCTTTTTTTTTGGAGGCTCAATTGTCCTTCGAGGGTGCCGATCGTTCTCTTCTATTTTAGAATGTTCTCCGAAAATCAAAAATTGTAATCCAATTTGATCCGATGTTTCCAATGATTCACCAATATTTTGCCGTTCCTCTATCTCTCTCCTTCCTTGCTGTATGCTCAGGCGGCCATGCCTCTGGACCAGCGTGATTTGCTGGTTTCTTCTTCGCTCAAATTTGGGGCTTCCATCTGCTTCGGCGGGGGTTTGCACCTCCTCCCGTCTCGCCCGATGTTCCCCTTCCTCGCGCTAACCCCTTCGAGGCTCCACGCTGCGAATTTTCGGCAGTCTGAGCGAAGAAAGTCGAGCTAAGTTGCAGCGGTTTGCCTCTCAGCTTCGCTCCGCCATGGCCCCGCCCCCGGAAGTCCAAGAGTCTTCAAATTTCTTACAACACTAGGATAAGAAAGCGGAAATTGGTGACAACTTAGAAGTGGCATTATTCTGATATTATGCTAAACAGTGATGTTATGTTTTTCATTTTGGTTTAGCACATGTGGATATAGCCATGTTGTGGTTTGTAAACTATGGTTAATATTTAATACCACAGAGTTACAGAGTTATAAATAAAATAAATAAATCATGTATAAATCTGGCCAATTATGGTTTATTTAATAAACCTGATAAGCTGTGAAATTTCCGAAAGACACCCTAATTAATTCAGGAGCCGTGAGCCAAAGTCCAAAAGAAATACAAAGATTTATTAAAAGCGACATCTCGGCAATACTCCGTTGCAGCCAGAACTGAGGTCATGCAGGCTGCACGCCGTCATGACCCTGTTTCCCCCCTTCTCATTGGCCATGTCATAAATCACATTCTCCAATTAATCACATTGGCGGGTTGTGACCCCCACACCCCTCCTTCTGACTCAGGTAGCCTAGGACACAATTAGTAAAAGAAACATTTGTGGAATGCATTTTCAGTTAGGGAAACAGCCTTCCTCCAGCTTTTCCCCTCCTCCTTTTCATGGCAACTTGAAATCTTTGCAAGTTGACACAATTTAATTTAATTTAATTTAATTAAAAGTTCTTATAGGCCGCCCAATCCCGTAGGACTCAGGGCGGTGTACAACAGGAATAAGAACAATACAAATAATATATAATTTTAAAACATTACACAACTTTAAAACCATTCATTCATGGGGGAATCCGATCTTCTTCACCCTGCCTGCCGGAAGAGCCATGTTTTTACGGCTTTACGGAAGGCCAGTAGAGTGGGGATAGTCCGGATCTCTGGTGGGAGTTGGTTCCAGAGAGATGGGGCTCCCACAGAGAAGGCTCTCCCCCGTGGGCCCACCAACTGACATTGTTTGGCTGATGGGACCTGGAGGAGGCCAACTCTGTGGGACCTAACTGGTCGTAGGGAGGTATGTGGCAGGATGCGGTCCCGAAGGTAACCTGGCCCTGAGCCATGTAGGGCTTTAAAGGTCAAAATCAACACCTTAAATTGCAACCGGAAACTAATGGGCAACCAATGCAGCTGGCGGAGAATGGGTGTTACGTGGGTGTATCTCGGTACACCCACCACAGCTCGCGCAGCTGCATTCTGTACCAATTGTAGTCTCCGGATGCTCTTCGAGGGTAGCCCCATGTAGAGCGCGTTACAGTAGTCCAGCCGTGAGGTGACAAGGGCATGAGTGACTGTGAGTAAAGCCTCCCTCTCCAAGTAGGGTCGCAATTGGTGCACGAGACGGACCTGTGCAAAGGTCCCCCTAGCCACAGCTGACAGATGTTGCTCCAATTTTAGCTGTGGGTCCCTCTCTGTTTTAAAATTGTTTTTAAATGAATGTTTATTGTTTAGTGTTCTTTTAAAATGTTGTACGCCGCCCTGAGACCCTAGGGAGTAGGGCGGCATAGAATACATAAATAAATAAATAAATAAATAAATAAATAATAATTAATAAATAATAATAAATAAATAAATAATAAATAAATAAATAAATAAATAAATAAATAAATAAATAAATAAATAAATAAATAAAAAATAATCAGTGTCCTCCAATAACCGTAGGAGCTGGAGCAACACCACTTTCTCAACAACTTTACCCACAAAGGGCAAGTTGGAGACTGGACGGAGGTTCTTTAAATCTGCTGGGTCCAGGGAAGGCTTCTTGAGGAGGGGCCTCACCACCGCAGCTTTTAAGGGCTGTGGGATGGATCCCTCTCTCAAAGATGCGGTCACAACTGCCTGGAGCCAGCCATGTGACATCTCCTTGCTGGCAGAGACCAGCCAGGAGGGGCACGGGTCCAATAAACAAGTGGAGGCACTCATCGCTCCTATGGCCTTGTCCACATCATCAGGAGTGATAGGCTCAAATTCATCCCATACAACAGGACTAAGACTCGCCCCTGTCGTCTCGGCTTGCCCTGTCCAAATGGAGTCCAGGTCTGTCCGAATCTGAGTGACTTTATCTGCCAGAAAGTGAGCAAATTCCTCAGCTCTGCCCTGTAAGGGTTCTTCAACTCCCTCCTTAGCAAGAAGGGAGCGAGTCACCCTAAACAGGGCGGCTGGGCGAGAATCGGTGGATGCAATAAGAGCAGAAAAATGCGAACATTTTGCCGCCCGTATCGCCACTAAGTAAGACTTAATGAAAGTTCTTAATAGTGTCCAGTCAGATTCAGCTTTACTGGTTCTCCATCGTCGCTCTAGGCGTCTCTTTTGGCGTTTCATCTCCCGGAGCTCCTCGGTAAACCAAGGAGCTCTCCTGGATCCGCTGCCACGGAGAGGCCGCAAAGGCGCAATTCGATCTAAAGCCCCCGCTGCCGCCCGGTTCCAGGCAGCCACTACAGACTCAGATTAATTGTGTACAAGGGATTCAGGTATTTCCCCAAGTTCCCTCTGGAATCCCTCAGATTCCATTAGGCGCCTGGGGCGGAACCACTTAATCGGTCCCGCCTCCTTGCGGTGGAGGAGTGGTGCCATGAAATCTAACCTCAGAAGGAAATGATCTGACCACGACAAGGGTGCTGTGACTAAACCCCTCAGCCTCAGATCATCTCTCCACTGCCCCGAGAGAAACACAAGGTCAAGCATGTGACCTCCCTCGTGAGTCAGACCCTGAACTATTTGGGTCAGGTCCATGGTTGTCATGGAAGCCATGAACTCCTGGACTGCCTCCGAGGTTGAACCCCCCCCTCCTGGCCCAGCCAGGTCTCAGTAATGCATGCCAGGTCTGCCCCCTCTTCCAGGATTAGATCCCGTACGAGGTGTGCTTTGTTGGTGATCGACCTGGCATTCAACAGCAGCAGCTTGAGCCCAGGGCCCTGAATACCCTGATTACCAGATACTCGGGCTGAGCAAGCTGAAACCAAACCCGAGGGGCCAGAACAAGAAATCGCTTGTAAACAGCAAGTTCTTGTTCCCCGAGAGCGCCCTACCCCTCTGCTCCCGCCATACCTACCTCTCCCTGTAATGACCATAATGCTCCCACTCTCCACCCAACCAGAGATCCCCTCCCCAGCTCCACTGGTCTCCCTCTCTTCCGGCAGGCCATACATTCCATTCACACCAAGCTGGGGGTCGGACTCAAACCCCCCTCCGCTTCTGTTTCCACACTCAGCAGAGGGGGGCAGAATCCTAGTCTTCGACTCACTCATTCTACCAAAATCAATTTCTATAATCCCTCACAATCTACATCTTCCTCTCCCCCAATCATAACACATTCATAACCCAAACCATTTCAAACAATCACACCACTTCTGGGGTAAAAATTTAAAAGCTAATTATAATTAATAAAAGTCCATAGGGAGTGCATATACGCAACCTCCGGGCCCGGGACAGCTTAGTTCTTAGTCTTTGATGATTGTCTTTTGTTTTGCTTATCCGGGGTCCGTAGTGGGCATAGGCAATATCCAGATTAGTCAGTAAGTGTCCACTACTCTCCCTTCTAAAATTGATGCTGATGGGGCTCAGATCCAATAAGTCCCCTAAGAATACTATTCTTCGCCCACCCAGCAGTATTCCCAACACAAATAAGCATAAGGGTCTTGATGATGAACTCCTCTTCTCCTTCGGCACCTCGTTGGTAACAAAAAGCAGCCTGTCTGAGTGAAAGTTCATTGAGAAGGACAGGCAGAAATCCGGGGCTGCGTCAGCCAAAAGAGGCCTCATGGCCACAACGGCTCCAGCGCTAATAATAGGTTTTCAATAAGAGCGTCGCCATGCTCGAAGGGGGGAGACTCTCCTGCAAGTAGTTCTAAAAGGCCTCCAAGGGCCTAATTGCTGCTGCAATGGGGATACTGCTGCCCAAGGAAACTCACTGCAATGTTGGAAGAGAGACAAGCACCTTCTCAGATGGCCAAGCCACTCCTGTCGCCAAAACCAGCTGAAATCAAAAGCGCTGCCGCCATAGAAGAGGGTGGTAACAACAATAATCCCGGCAGTAAGAAGCATAGCCAGGGCTTCTATCGGCCGGCAGAACTGGGCGCTCATCCCAGAGCCAAGCCGTTCCAGACTCTGGGCGAGATGATCTCCAGGGGCCCAAACTGAGCGAAGGTATCAAGCCGCGGCGTGCTGAGACCATGGTGCCGGAGCAACAAAACCTCCAGCTGCAAACCGACTGCCGAGGGATCAGGCCACGATCTTCCAATGGCCCAAGATCCTTCCACACGGCAGTATCAGTCAGTCCTCAGATGGCACGTACCTTGCCTCAGTCGGTATCCCCTCTTCCCAGGCTCTCTTAAATCTCAGCTAGTCACTTTGTCTTAGGTGTTTTTAGTTGTTCTTTTGTTTCCTTATAGCGAGAAGATCTACGGCCTCACGGTCGCCATGTTAATATCACCGGCGTCCTACGATCCTGGATCCTCTCGGGTCTCTTGCCTCTCTATCGACAGTCTCCTTCGTCCTATGGACTGGGAGGGAGTCCTGAGATCTTGGGCTATCTCCCGACCCAAAAAAGATGAGATAATTTGGGTCGGGGGGGTCGTTGCCTCGCTAAAAGTTCAGCAAAAGGAGCGGAGTTCTGTGCTTCTGCATCTCCCTTAGCCCCACCCCCGGAAGTAGCCCCACAAGCCATGTTTCTAGTCTGAACCTGGAATATACAGTTTCATACCATATATGTATTGTAATCTGCTACCCTGAAAACTATGTATAACAGTGATGGCGAACCTTTTTTTCCTCGGGTGCCGAAATAGTGCGCACGTGCGCTATCGTACGTGCGTGTGTGCCCACACCCATAATTCAAAGCCCCACACTCGCCCCACCCCCCTGCGAATGCGTGTGCGACCCCCACTCCCCCGTTTTCCAACTTCCAGTGGGCCCGGTAGGCCCGTTTTTTGCCCTCCCCAGGCTCCAGAGGCTTTCTTGGAGCTTGGGGAGGGCGAAAACGCTCTCCCTGCCACCCCGGAGGCCCTCCAGAGGTCGAAATCGCCTTCCTAGAGCCTCCATGCGAGCCAAAAATCAGCTGGCGGGCACGCACATGCGCGCTGGAGCTGAGCTAGGGCAATGGCTCGCGTGCCGGCAGATATGGCTCCGCGTGCCACCTGTGGCACCCGTGCCATAGGTTCGCCATCACTGATGTATAAGCTTCTTGGAGCGTTTAAGAAAAAGAGTGGAACATATTTATAATAAATATGTCAGGTAACACAGCAATTCTTATATGCAATTTATATGCATGCACACATGCAGATCAGACTAGGAAGGTTTATGAAAGAGTTTTTAAGTAAGAATTTTGCATTTTAACAGTTCTTGTGTATTTCCCCCCCCAAAAAAAATCTCTTCCAGAATCTGTTGCCCTCGTTACAGTGAGAGGAGACAGACAGAAAGTGATTGGGGAAAGCGCTGTGTGGACAAATTTGATATTATTGGTATTATTGGTGAGGGAACATATGGGCAAGTGTACAAAGCCAAGGACAAGGATACAGGTGAGTGCAAAACATGTACTATTTTTAGCCTTCTCAGGTTATACACACACACACACACACACATATACTGTAGATGTATATATGATTGTTTTAATTACTTTTATTATAAAATAAAAAGTATAAATGATGTCTTCTGTATATAAAGGAACAAATGACCTGCCTATAATAAGATAAACTGGTTGCCCTCTTGTTTCAATGATAAGGGATGCAACATACCTGTTAATGAATCAATTTCAAGTATGGAAATCAGTGGTGAAATCTAAAAAATTTCCCTACCGGTTCTGTGGGCATGGCATGGTGGGCATGGCTTGTTGGTCATGTGACCGGGGGGGGTGGCTTGGTGATCATGTGACCGGGTGGGCGTGGTGTCAAAAACCAACTATCACACTTTACACAAAAATAACACAAAAGCTACACAACTGACTCACACACTGCAAAAGCAGCTGGACTTCACACAAAATGGCCCCTGCAACAAGCAGGAACCTCAGAGTCACAGAGAGCTCAAAAAACAACTATCACACTTTACACAAAAATAACACAAAAGCTACACAACTGACTCACACACTGCAAAAGCAGCTGGACTTCACACAAAATGGCCCCTGCAATAAGCAGGAACCTCACAGAGTGACAGTTCGGTTGAATAGGTAGTTTTAAAAAAATGCTTTAAAAAAGTAAAAAAAAAAGGTTCTGACATCCCTCCTCTTAGCTGATTGTCAAACAGCTGAGTGTCAGGACTTTTTTTTTACTTTTTAAAGCATTTTTTAACTACCAGTTCCAGCAAATAGGTAGTAAAATGCTTTAAAAAGTTTAAAAAAGGTTCATCAGCTGTGACAATCAGTTGTGCCGATCGTTGGAACCTTTTTTTTTACTTTTTAAAAGCATTTGTTACTACCGGTTTGGGCGAACCGTCCCGAACCGGTAGCATTTCACCCAATGGAAATGAAGAAGAGTTCTGAAATATGAAAGCTTTTATACTTCTGATATACCCAGTGTTTACCTGATCAAAATTCTTCATTGTATGGGTAGTCCTCAAGTTACAACCACAATTGAGAAATAAGAGAGCCAGTTTGGTCTAGTGGTTAAGGCACCAGGCTAGAAATCAGGAGACCGTGAAATCAAGTCCTGCCTTAGCTGTGAAAGCCAGCTGGATGACTTTGGGCTAGTCACTCTCTCTCAGCCCAACACATCCCATAGGGTTATTGTTGTGGGGAAAAATAGGAAGAGGAAGGTGTGTTGGATATGTTTGCCGCCTTGAGTTATTTGTAAAAATAATAAAGGCGGGATACAAAATAATAAATTGGGACTGGAATTTTGGTCATAAGTCGTAATCGTAAGTTGAGGCACCACGTGACCAGACTCAATTTTACAACTGTTTTACAATGGCTGTAATGTGGGTCACCATGGTTAAGCACATCATGTGGTCATTAAGCAAATCCATTCTTTCAAATGTGCATTTTTTTTGCCAGAAAAACAGTTTTGTGATTGCAGGATGGTGTAACGGGTCATAAGTATGAGCTGGTGGCCAAGTGCCTGAAATATGATCACATGACCATGAGGTTTGTGTGCAACAGTCACAAATTCAAGGACGGGGACTTCCGGTTCGTCCTTCGGCGAGATCGGAAGCTGGGACCGCGACCTCCACGGCCGGCTCTGAACACTTCGCACCTGAGGGTCCGAATTCGGACCTAAGCCCCCCCCGTAGAGGGGGCAAAGCGAAGGGGGACCGCCTAAGAGGGTAGAGGGGAGCCGCATCTCCCCTCCCCGAGCTGGCAAGCCCCTAGCTGACAGTGCGAAGCTGCAGCAGCAAACATGGCTACCACGAAGCCGAAGGAGGACCAGAATCAACAAGACTGAGCAGGAGGAAAAGTGAGTGATTTGTGATCTGGGACAAAAAAGACTGTTTTTGAAAACAACACCCCCCCCAAAAAAAAACGAGGGGGAGAAATAAGGAAGCTAAGGATTAGCGGCGGGTCAAGCATGTTAAAACTGTGGGGGGGGGAAACGTTTGAAAAGGTTTTTTTGGAAGATTTAAAGAAGATGTGGCTTTGAAATAATACCCTATCTTAAAGAAAAAAACACTGATATTTGAACTGGAGCTGTTTTTGATTTAATATAAATTGACTATCATTGGATTTATAAATATAAAACAAAGAGCACAGAATAAAGAAGAAGAATTTCTTATTTGAAGCAGGAGCGCCATTTTGGGGGAAAAAGAGATGGTGTAACACTCGGATTTTTCCTTTTTGTTGGATAAATAACGTGGATTAAACTTTGGGGGGAAAATGATACCATGTGGAAATAAAGATGTGGAAAGCATACCCCAGGATACTAAGACTTTTGTAAAAAAGCAGTGCGTGGGAACGAAAGAAATATTTCAAGTCATGGATCATATAGAACTGAAACTAGAAAATATAATGCAAAAAATAACAAAGGCAGTTCAGACAAATGAGGAAAAGAAGCAGAACTTTGGAAGAGTGAAAGAAACAGAAGAACCAAGAAATAAGCAACAAGAAAGAAAATACAGCAAAGAGATGATTAAAATACAGAGGGTGAAAAAGGCAGCAAAGCAGAAGGGGAAGATTTCTGATATGGGAAAGATAAGGAAGGAAAAACAATTAGAAGGGGGGGGGAGAAAAAACTAGAAAAAATTGAAGCAATATCAGACAACAAAAAGGGAGAAAGAGAAGAGAGAAAGATAGAGACCATAGCAAAAAAAAGGAGTTAAAGATAGAAAAGAGAGGGCTAAAAGAAATTGGGGGAGGCAAGCAAAAAATAAAAATAAAAGAGGGTTAAAACTTTGGAGCAGGGTAAAACAGAAGGGATAAAAGAAAAAGAAAAAGGTGCAAAATATTTTTGAATATAAGCCTGATAATAGAAAAGATGAAGATTGAAAATATGTAACGTTTAAATATGTTTCGTATGGGAAAAAAGGAAAAGTAATATTTTTGAATATAAGTTTGATGATAGATGATGTTTGATTAATTTAGTATTATATAAGTATTAAAACTGTTTATTGAGATAAGGATAAAATATAATTATGAAACGTAGAAATGAAGTTATAAAATAATATAAGAAAAGAGGAAGATTGAAAAATAGAAAAATATAAAGATTGAAATATGCAATGTATTGTTGAATAAGATTGATATTTGAAAAGATGAAGATTGAAAATATATAACTTTTAAATAAATATGTAGAAATGAATTTATATGTGTTGGGATATAAGAAATAATAATTAGTGTTAATGTGTATGTTTAATCAATTTACTAGTATTATTTAATTATGAATAAATTGTTTATTGTAATAAGGATAAAATATGTATGAATAACACGAAATGAAGTTATAAAATAGAAAAGATGAAGATGGAAAAATAGAAGAAAATATAAAGATTGAAATAAGTAATTTTGAAATATTTTTTGTAAGGGAAAAATAATGATGTGGAAAAGATAATGAAATTATAAGTTGATTTTTGATTAATGTTTAGGAAATAAGTGAAGTAAAAAATATTAATATTAGGAATATATAAGTTGGGAAATGACCACATCTTTGTTTATTGGAATTATAATAAGGAGAAAAAACATAAGAGGGGGAAAAAGACTAAAGACAGATATTAAGAGGAAAAGAAATGTGAGAGATGTATTGAAAATGAAATGATAATGGATTGTAATTTTGGTACAAAACAAGAAATATTGTTAAGAATATTGTATGGATGTATGAAACTCAGAAAGCAAATGCTCACGACATGAGATGTTGAAAGAACAAAAACAAATAAAATTTATTGGGGAAAAAACAAATTCAAGGACGGGTCGTAAGTAGCTTTTTAAAAGTTTGTTGTAACTTTGGTTGTTAAACAACCAGTCCTAAGTTGAGGACTACCTGTATTAACAGTGTCCCCTCAGGTAATTGATAGAGATTGTAAGAAGACCATATTTTTTATTTCTCTTGTTTATTTTGCCCATTATTACTTTCATTATTATATTTCCAGTGATTTATATTTGCCAGGTGAATTGGTAGCTTTGAAAAAAGTAAGGCTGGACAATGAAAAGGAAGGCTTCCCTATTACAGCTATCCGTGAAATCAAGATCCTTCGACAGTTGATTCACCAGAGTGTTGTCAACATGAAGGAAATTGTTACAGACAAACAAGATGCACTGGATTTCAAGAAGGACAAAGGTAGTCATTGTCAAAGAAGATTGTTCAGAAATAAATTGTGAGATTATGGCCTGGCTTTCTTAGCTGTAATGAACATGCTTTGTACATAAAACATACCCAATGTATTGTGAGGAGGTATATTTTAATTTTGACTAAACTGCCAGAATGTCAAAGGCTTACCTTATAAGAAACATCTAGGTTAGAAGTGTCCTATTTATCTTGAGGATCTTTTGTGAAATTTTGAGAGGAGTTCTATGCTATGTAGGATAATCAGGATAACTTTAATAAAAGTTAAGGGGAGGAAAGTTGCTATTCTTAGGAAGAGAAATTTAGATATACTGGAATATTGCATCCAATTTCTGTCGCCATGATATAAAAAAGATGTAGAGTGCAGAGAAGAGCAACAAAGATGATTAGGGGACTGGAGGCTAAAACATGAAGAACGGTTGCAGGAATTGGGTATGTCTAGTCCAGGGGTCGGCAACCCGTGGCTCCGGAGCCGCATGTGGCTCTTTTATTCCTCTGCTGCGGCTCCCTCCTTTCATTCCTCTGCTGCGGAGAGAAGCGGCCAACGCCGCTGCTGTCGCCACCTCCATGGCCTGCCCGCTGCTCTCACAGCGCTTTGCTCAGCACAGTGAAATTTAGCGCGCTTCACAATGAGGGAGACGGGGCACCCTCTTCCTCCTGGAGCCCATTACGACGCGGAGCCACAATGAAACTCCTCTGCTTGTGTTTTGCATTTGGATCAGATTTCTTTTCAGGTTGGGAGGGGGGAGTAGAACTCCTTAGCATCAGAGCTTGCTAATAATAATATAAGAAATACTCATGCTCCGATGGTCATTTTGAAAAATCCTTTCTTAGTGAGCACCTAGAAGGCAAGAGGAACATACGTGGCAAATTTCAAGTTTGTAGGCTTTACAGTTCTGGATATTTCGTGATTAATGTGTGAGTGGTTTTCGCTTTTATATACAGTATATAGATTTTGCTTTAGAATATTCATAGGACATTTGATGTGCTAAATGTTCATACTTTTATTCTTCATAAAGTGTTGGTGTTTTCTCTCTTTCATTTTTTGTTAGGTGCATTTTATCTTGTATTCGAATATATGGACCATGACCTCATGGGATTGCTAGAATCTGGGCTGGTGCATTTCTCAGAGGACCATATCAAATCGTTCATGAAGCAGTTGATGGAGGGACTGGACTACTGTCACAAAAAAAACTTTCTTCATCGCGATATCAAATGTTCCAACATCTTATTAAACAACAGGTAACGATGTGAATTTAATTTGTATTGGATAGTGAAACCACACTTGGAATACTGTGTCCAGTTCTGGTCACCATGAAACAAAGAAGATGTCGAGACCCTGGAAAGTGTGCAGAGAAGAGCAACAAAGATGATAAAGGGTCTGGAGCAGGGGTGGGTTCCTCCCAGTTTGGACCGGTTCTCCCGAACCGTTAGCGACCCGCTGCTGACATCACAGTGATGTCACCGACCCGGTTCGGTTGGTGCCGGTCCGTGGGCGCAGCCATCTTTTTTAAATTTTTTAAAAAAAAACATTTGAATTTTGAATTTTTTTTCCTTCTGAGCATGCGCAGAAGCCAAGTTCCGGCACTGTTCATGCGGTCGCCATCTTTTTTCGGCTTTGTGTTTTTTTCAATTTTTTGTTACTGCGCATGTGTGCGCACGGCCACGAGGCACATCCACGTGGCGTGGGAGGAAGCGGACCGGCAGCAAGGTAAGTTAGAACCCCCACCCCTGCTTAGAACCCACCCCTGCATTCATTGCCATCCCGCACAGCGAGAGAGGAAAGGGGGCGGCCGGCCGGCCCCCTCTCCATTGCCTCGCTAGGCATATCAGAGCTAAATTGACCCTTCCAGACAAAGCATCCTGCAGTCTCATCTACACGACAGAATAGAGAGAGAGAAAGAAAGAGAATGAACGAGGGGGGGAGAGAGCGCTCGGCTTCTACGGGGCTTTTGGGTGACTGCTGCCTGCATCTGCCTCGGGTCCCGTGGACGCGCCGCTTTCTTCCTTCTCCTGCAGCTGCTGCTCGCCGGATCAGTTCGTTCCAGTCCAGGTGTGTGTGTGAGACTGTGTGTGTGTGTGTGTGAGAGAGAGAGAGAGAGAGAAGGAGGGAGGGAGGGAGAAGGAGGGAGGGAGAGAGAGAGAAGGAAGAAAGGAAGGAGGGAGGGAGGGAAGGAAGGAAGGAAGGAAGGAAGGAAGGAAGGAAGGAAGGTAGGTAGGTGGGTGCACTGGGACTGATAAGGGGTAGCAGCAGCCCTCCTGTCTTTCTCCAGCTAGGCAGGGAAAAAAAAGGAGGGGGACTTCACAAACAAAAGAGAATTTTCTCTTTTGGCACCAGAGCCAAAGCTAAAAGAAACTGGTGGGAAGAAAAAGAGGGAGGGTAGGAACAGGGGAAGGACAATTTTTTTGTTGTTTTAACTCCGTAGCAACATCGTTCCCAGCTACTGCTTTCTCAGTCAGCAGCAGAGCTTTTTTATTTTTTTAAGGTTTTATTTTTTAAAGACACTAATCTATATAAATAAAAATGTAACTGTTCGTTTGGGAATGATCTAAGATCTCCAAAAGTACTTCACCGATTGCTTTGAAATTTTGACACAACGTTGCATTCGAATACGAGACCATTTTTATATACCTATATTATATAGATGTCACACCTGTGACAGGTAAAAACATGATTTTCTTGAAAAACAGGTAAAAACATGATTTTGTTGAAAACCAGCGCCCTTTGCAGGACAAACGTTTCTGAGCCAAGCTGAGGGAAATCTATATAAATAGATCTATGTAAATAGCAGAGGGCAGGGATGATGGGCATGGGAGTAGGGGGAAGAAAGGCCCCTCTCAGTGGTTCCCTGTCTGAGGCAGATGGCGCCCCTGGTGGATTTGGGGAAAGTGTCAGGATCGTAGAAAGGGCGGGAAACAGGAGCGCATGGGAGGGGGAAGGGAGAGGGCAGGGATGATGGGCATGGGAGTAGGGGGAAGAAAGGCCCCTCTCAGTGGTTCCCTGTCTGAGGCAGATGGCGCCCCTGGTGGATTTGGGGAAAGTGTCAGGATCGTAGAAAGGGCGGGAAACAGGAGTGCATGGGAGGGGGAAGGGAGAGGGCAGGGATGATGGGCATGGGAGTAGGGGGAAGAAAGGCCCCTCTCAGTGGTTCCCTGTCTGAGGCAGATGGCGCCCCTGGTGGATTTGGGGAAAGTGTCAGGATCGTAGAAAGGGCGGGAAACAGGAGCGCATGGGAGGGGGAAGGGAGAGGGCAGGGATGATGGGCATGGGAGTAGGGGGAAGAAAGGCCCCTCTCAATGGTTCCCTGTCCGAGGCACATGGCGCCCCCTGGTGGATTTGGGGAAAGTGTCAGGATCGTAGAAAGGGCGGGAAAGAGGAGCGCATGGGAGGGGGAAGGGAGAGGGCAGGGATGATGGGCATGGGAGTAGGGGGAAGAAAGGCCCCTCTCAATGGTTCCCTGTCTGAGGCACATGGCGCCCCCTGGTGGATTAGGGGAAACTATCAGAATTGTAGAAAGGGCGGGAAAGAGGAGCACATGGGAGGGGGAAGGGAGAGGGCAGGGATGATGGGCATGGGAGTAGGGGGAAGAAAGGCCCCTCTCAATGGTTCCCTGTCCGAGGCACATGGCGCCCCCTGGTGGATTAGGGGAAACTATCAGAATTGTAGAAAGGGCGGGAAAGAGGAGCACATGGGAGGGGGAAGGGAGAGGGCAGGGATGATGGGCATGGGAGTAGGGGGAAGAAAGGCCCCTCTCAATGGTTCCCTGTCCGAGGCACATGGCGCCCCCTGGTGGATTAGGGGAAACTATCAGAATTGTAGAAAGGGCGGGAAAGAGGAGCACATGGGAGGGGGAAGGGAGAGGGCAGGGATGATGGGCATGGGAGTAGGGGGAAGAAAGGCCCCTCTCAATGGTTCCCTGTCCGAGGCACATGGCGCCCCCTGGTGGATTTGGGGAAAGTGTCAGGATCGTAGAAAGGGCGGGAAAGAGGAGCGCATGGGAGGGGGAAGGGAGAGGGCAGGGATGATGGGCATGGGAGTAGGGGGAAGAAAGGCCCCTCTCAATGGTTCCCTGTCCGAGGCACATGGCGCCCCCTGGTGGATTTGGGGAAAGTGTCAGGATCGTAGAAAGGGCGGGAAAGAGGAACGCATGGGAGGGGGAAGGGAGAGGGCAGGGATGATGGGCATGGGAGTAGGGGGAAGAAAGGCCCCTCCCAATGGCTCCCTGTCAGACAAACACATTGACATCAACCCACAAGCATTGTGAAATTAAACATATTACAAACGTGCGCTTTCTCTTCTTTCTTTTCCATTTAACCAGACTGACCCACAGCAACGCGTGTACACATTATTACACTAGTAATAATAATAAAACATGTGTACAAGAAAAATAACAAAATGACGTATATATCAGTCACACTGATATTGAACATAAATATTTTCCGGTACTCTGGGCAGGAGTAGTCACGTGTGGGTAATAACTCCCATCTGCCTGGAGACTGAGATCGTAACAATTTGCCTGGCCACTCCCCTTCGCTCGCCTGGCTTGGCAGTTTTTTACATCTCAGTCAGCCAAGGAGACGTTTTTCTTCAACATTGCAGAAGTTAATTCCTTCCTTTAAATTCTAAGTCAGAGTGAGGCCAGTTTTCTCAGGCAGGCTGTATTGCCTGTAATTACCATATTTTTTGGAGTATAAGATGCACCTTTTTACCCCCCAAAAGAGGGTCAAAAACTGGGTGCGTCTTATACACCGAATGTTGCATTGGGGGAGGGGGGAGGGAGTTGGTGCGATGGCGGCAACGGCGGCAATGGCGACAATGGGTGGGAACAGACAGCTGATTGGCAGTATTCCATGAGACTGTTCCTCTGCCTGAGGAAGAGCCGCCGTCACCGTTCCTGCCCGAAGCCTGTGAGGAGCCGCTGCCGCTGTTGCTGGCCGCCGCCACCACCAAACTGCGTGAGAAGCCGCTGCCACCATTGCTGGCCGCCGCCACCGCCAGACCACATGAGAAGCCGTTGCCGCCGTTGCTGGCCGCCGCTGGCCGAAGCCTGCACCCGAGGAGCTGCCTCCGCTGCTGCTGCCCGAAGCGAGCTGCCTGACAGGTTTGAAGACCGACTTCCAAGTTTGAAGATCCCTGAGTCACTGGCTCCCCAAGCAAGCTCTCCACCATCCTGAAATTGCACCACGCCGGAAAACTGCCCCGCGCGGCAGGGTTCCGGGATGGTGGAGAGCTTGCTTGCTTGGTTTCTGTCCGACTCTATTGCGGCAACTCTTCCATTGCTGGGGCCCCGCTTCACCCCTTTCTCTGGATTGTCGGGTGGACTGCAACTTCGCTTCCGCCTGGGAAAGAGCATCCAGGCTGTTCCCCATGGCAGAGGTGCTGGTGTGTCACGGCTCTCGGACACTTGCTGCTTGTGCCTCTGCAGCTACGGAGCCCTGCAGTCAGGTAGAGACGCGCCGAGTCACGGGTCGGCTTCGCTGCCCTTTCATCTCTGCCTCCCGCCCCTGCCTCCGCCCCCGCCTCCCTCACTTGCTGGCTGGCTCAGGCTGCTTGTCCTCCACCTGCCTTTCCGCATCCTTCAAACGGGGGATGCAGGCGAAGGCGACATGTGGGAATCCCCCTCAGGAACAGCCACCCGGCCAGGCTGAAGGACAGTGACGTGGGAAACTGGAGGAAATCTGGGCAGTTGGTGAGAGTGAAAACGTGACTTCCATGTGAAATAAAGAGGCTTCGGCACAGAGCTGCTTCCCTTCTAACTTCTCTGTTCATTTCCCATCTGGACATTTATTCTATGATTTTTATACAAGTCTCATCCAGAAAGTTATAAGTTTGAAGACCCCTGTGTCAGGAGTTAGGGGTGCAAGGGTCTTCACACCTGGCAAGTTTAAGACTTGTGGACTTCAACTCCCATTCCTGAGCTAGCATGACTGGAGGAGGAATTCTGGGAGTTGAAGTCCACAAGTCTTAAAGCTGTCAAGTTTGAAGTTTGTAAAAAGTGTACATGGTTGTAAAAAGTGTACATGGTTGTAAAAAGTATTCTGCTATACTGTTATTTTATTAAATAATATATTACTACACCATTTGGTTCAGAATACTTTTTTCCTTGTTTTCCTCCTCTAAAATCTAGGTGCGTCCTATATTCCGGTGCGTCCTATACTCCGAAAAATACAGTACTCCTCCTAGACCACAAAGTCCGGTGAGTACTGGGCCTCACCGCTCGTCAGCAGCGGAGGCCCCAACGGTGGATTTTTACTATGGCCCTTCATTTCCGGAGCTTATCCCTGCTGGGAACTCCGATGTCAGGGGCATTGGCCGCCTCTCCCCCCGTGGACACCGTCCCTGTTGGCCTTTCATTCCAGGGGCTCTCCCTCTTTTGGGATCCCCTGAGGCTTGCCGCTTCGGGCTCTCCCTTTTCTGGGAACCCCTCCAGTGTACTACCCAAGGGATCGGTCCTCTCTTCAGGGAATCGTGGTCTTGCTATGGCTCTCCCTTCTTTGGGACCCCCTCCCTTCCATTCCCTCCAAAGCAATATTCGGGCTCTCCCCTTCCGCTTGGGATCCCCTGTTTGCAACGCCCCCCTCCACCCCAAGCAGTGAGTGGGGGGCGGCAGTTTACAATACCGGCTCAGCTCCGCTTACTTAATGCCAGTGAATGCGCCCGTCATCTGGGCTGCGAGCACAGCGGCCACTATTACGACCTCATGGCAAGGCCGAAGCTGACTCGGGTCCACTTCTCGGGCCAAATTAAGAGATCCAGGGAGGTGGCTCCACAGTTGTGCCCGTCCTTACTGGCCATGTGGCACCTCATGGCGCGGCCACCATCTTGCCTCCACCTCAAGGTGTGGCCGCCATTTTGTTTCAACCTCATGGCGGATGCCATTTTGTTTTCCAATTTTTTTTAAAAAAATTGATTCTATACTAACAGAATGCCTTTCAGACTGCAGCTGCCTAGTATGCATGCAGCCGGGACCCCCCCCCTTTTTTTACCTCCTAGGGGGCTTACAGCCCTATTACTTGCATGATGGCCTTGCTATACTAACGACGTTTTGTTTTCCTTATTAGGCCTATTACGTGAGGTGATTCCCTTCTTCCTGCAGGGTTCCCTCCCAGTGCTACTGTCCAAATCCAACTGTCATGGAAGACCAGCGGGAAGTTGGTGAGACAAGGGGGGCCAGGTCTAAGGGCCACAAGGGCTCCCGTTCCACTCAAAAAAGGGGACTCCTCCAGGGCCAAATCCACTACCTCCTCTACATCTGATAAGGAGGCAGAGCGACGCCACAGGGCTCTGGAGCGTCATTTTACCAAGGCATCCAAGGTAGCCAACACACCACCCTTGGAGCAGACCATTCCTGACGAGGGGCCTGATTCTCCTCTCCCTGAACTATCTCCCCAGGCCTTTGGGGAAAAGCACCTGGGATGGCCTGCTGAAGATCCTGAGGATCCAGTACCAGAGCCCCCACCTTACAATGAGGAACACTTTCTCCCTTTAGCATGTGTTTCAGGAGCATCTGTTCAGCCTTCTGCCCGCTCTCAGGGTGTAACTCCTCCTGTGGCCACCTTCACCCCGACCTCAGCGGGGCTCCGCTTGGGTAAAGTTCCAGGGCCAGGGTTTTTCCAGGATCTTAAGGACTTTTTAGCACAGGCGGTCTCCCAGGGCCTGGCTACTGGTTTTTCCCAACAAGCCCGGCTCCAGTCTCACTCTCAGCAGGGACCCTCCTATACCCAGGAGACCTTCTTCTAGGGTCACTGCTTCATCTCAACGCTCGTCGCTGAGTGAAGCATCCTTCAGGGGAGACGAGGAGGAGGTAGGAGACCTGGAGGAGCAAGAATTGTCGGATGACAAAGGGGCAGTTCAGGACAAGCTGGCCTTTACTGGCTTATTCCGCCTTCCACTCTTTAAGCTGCTCCTTTACAAGGCCAGAGCAGCGCCCCATGTGGATGCCCCACCTGACAATCCAGAGACTCACTCCCTACAGGATGTACCGGAGGCTCTGTTTTCTGCGCCTTCCAGTGAGGAGCTTGCTCTCCCCTCCCCCCATTGTTTTTAGAGGTTATCCAGAAACAGTGGTCCAGTCCCAGATCCTCCGCTGTCCCTTCTAGTGCGGATAAGAAGCTTTACTGTGCCGGTCCTCTGATGGCGGACCTCCTCCAGCTTCCTCAGGTGGACAGTCCGGTTGTTTCACTCTCTTCTCCGTCTTACTTCCCAGCTGATGCTGCTGAGGCCCTAAAGGCGGAAGAGAAAAAAGCTGAAATGGCACACCGAAAGGCTCACCAGTCAGCTGCCTGGGCCATCAAAGCAGCCACGGCTGCTTCATTTTTCAATCGTTCCACACTGATATGGCTACGCCAGTTAAAAGCCTCCCTCCCAGCGTAGGATTGCAGGCTCCCCTTTGATATTAATAAAATAATCGCGGCTACCAAATACTCGGCAGACGCCACACTAAATGCGGCAAAGTTTGCCTCCAGGGCTCTGGCGGCTACTGTCACCTTGCGCCACCTATTGTGGCTCAAACCATGGCAAGCTGATCTCCGCACCAAGTGGAGATTGGCCTCCGCTCCCTTTAACGGGTCAACCCTCTTTGGTGAGGCGTTAGAGCCATTTCTCTATGAAACAAAGGACAAACGCAAAGTATTGTCCTCCCAATACCGCAGAGCAGATTGCAGACCTGCCCCTTACTTTCCCAGGCAGCCCTTTCGATCTCAGGCCTCCAGGTCATATGTGCCACAATACCGCCGGCCCTTTGCCCCACCTCCTGAACCCCAACGAGAGGGTTCTTCCTTTCGGGATAGAGGCCGTCATAACACTCAAGCCAAAGGCTCCTTTCGGGGCTGCTTCCACCGGGCCGCCCGTAGGGGCAAATGACGGTCAGCCTTCTATTCCCATTGGTGGTCGGCTTCAGCACTTCGCAGGCCAATGGGCTACTACCACCTCAGACGCCTGGGTTCTGCAAACCATCAGCCTAGGACTCAGGTTAGAATTTCTATCCAACCCCCCCCCCCCACCACCAGCAGGTTCCTTCAATGCCCAGTGCCCAGGAACCAGCAGAGGTATTGGCTCATGTTACAGGAAATCCAGCATCTGCTGGACATTCACGCCATAGAGCAGGTGCCAGAGGGCCAGGAGGGGACAGGGTTTTACTCTATTCTCTTCCTGGTCCCAAAGAGCTCGGGGGGTTGGAGGGGAATCCTAGATCTGAAACGCTTAAACCATTACGTGAGATACAGGAGGTTCAAGATGCAGTCCCTCAAAACCATCCTGGGCTGCATCAGAGAAAGGGACTTCTTGACATCAATAGACCTCAAGGAGGCATACCTCCATGTCCCCATTCTCCCAGACCACAGACGCGATCTGGGGGTTCCTGTTCTCCGGACGGCATTTTCAGTACCGTGCTATGCCCTTCGGACTCTCTTCGGCTCCCAGGCCGTTCACGAAAATCCTCTCAGCGCTGGCAGCGTCCATCAGAGCACTGCCCGTCAGGATGCAGTGCTATCTCGACGATATCCTTATCCAATGGTCATCCCCCCTTCAGGGAACGGTGGACCTGCTCAATGTTATCAAGGCGTTGGAACTGCACGGATTTTCAATAAACAGAGAGAAAAGCCATCTTACTCCCACGATGCGCCTTCTCTACCTGGGGGCTGTGATAGACTCCAGGGATTGCCGGGTGTATCTCTCTCCAGACAGACAACTCAGCCTCAGAGACCTGGTGGGTCAGGTTCGGACGCTCCCCAAAGTGCCCCTGGCCTTGCTGTCGTGCCTGCTGGGCAAGATGCTCTCGTGCATTTCGATCGTGCCATGGGCACGTCTGCATGCCAGGCCTCTGCAATGGTTCCTGCTTCCCCACCAACGGGCCGGCAGGAGCAATTCCAAACGTCTGGTGAGGGTTCCCCCAAGGGTGAGACGGTCTCTGGCTTGGTGGTTGTCGGATGCCATCCAGATCGGCTGCGAGTTCAAGGATCCCCCTCGCATCACAATCACCTTTGACGCCAGCCTGTTTGGCTGGGGCGCCCATCTCCAGGATCGGATAGTGCAAGGACAGTGGACCCCTCAGGAGTCACGCCTGCCCATCAACTTCCTAGAATTGAGGGCAATTCAGCTAGCACTTCGGCAATTCCTACCTTTGATCAGAGACAAACATGTATTAATTCTGACAGACAATGTCGCCGCAAAGGCGCATGTAAATCGAGAGGGCGGGACTCGATCTCGCCTCATGTCAGAGATGGAGACTCTGGGCAGGTGGGCCGAGTCCAATGTCCTCTCCATCTCAGGCACAGCCAACCAGCAGGCGGACTGGTTGAGCAAGACACTGCTGGACCAGTCCGAATGGCACCTGCATCCAGAGATATTTCTAGCCGTGTGCAACAGGTTCGGCAACCCGCTGGTGGATCTCTTCGCCCAGCCGACCAACGCACAGGTTCCCCGATTTTTCTCCAGGTTCCCAGCTCCGGGAGCGGAACAAGTCAATGTGCTACGCAGCCCCTGGCCTCAGGGGCTCCTCTACGCCTTCCCCCCTCCCTCTCATCCACAGTGTGATCCGGAAGGTGCTGGAGGAGCGGGCAGAAATCATCCTCATAGCCCCACATTGGCCTCGACGCTCCTGGTTTGTGGACCTGGTGGACCTCTCGACAACCGAGCCCTGGAGGATCCTGGACAACAGGATCTCGCTCAGCCAGGGAGCCATACTGCACCCAGACCTGCAGTGGCTGCAGTTGGCCGCCTGGCGGTTGAGTGGGAGATCCTGAAGAGGGACCGTTTGCCCACAGAGGTAATCCAAATGATACAGGCCTCCAGACGGGCGTCGATGACTTGAATTTACGATTCTACATGGGCTGCATTCGCCCGGTGGTGTGCGGGGGCAGGCATCGATCCCACACGGGCAACCTTCGAACTGGTCTTACGATTTTTACAGGAGGGCTTAAAGAAAGGTCTTTCTCCCAACACCCTATGGTGACAGGTTGTGGCCCTGTCTACTGTACTTTCTGGGAAGGGAGGAGCTCCTCTCAGTCATCATCCCAGGGTGCGTAGTTTCCTACGGGGGGCGACTAACCTTCGCCCTCCCGTCGTGCACCGATACCCAACTTGGGACTTGCCCCTTGTTTTTATTTTATTTATTTTATTTTATTTGGGATTCTTATAGGCCGCCCTACTCCCTAGGGACTCAGGGCGGCGTACAGCATATATAGGAAACAACCAAATACTATCAAAACATACAATAAGACAACAATAATTAAATGGTAGTTAAAAAGATTAAAACAAACCTACACAAGCAACAGTCACAATCACACCACTTGCAGGAAGAGCCATGTCTTAATGGCTTTCCAGAAGACCAGCAAGGTGGGAATGATTCGGATCTCTGGGGGGAGTTGGTTCCAGAGAGCCAGAGCCCCCACAGAGAAGGCTCTCCCCCTAGGGCCCGCCAGCCGACATTGTTTGGTTGAGGGGACCTGGAGGAGACCGACTCTGTGGGACCTAACTGGTCGTAGGGATGTATGAGGTAGGATGCGGTCCCGAAGATAACCTGGTCCTAAGCCATGTAGGGCTTTAAAGATGATAATCAACACCTTGAATTGCACCCGGAGACCAATGGGCAGCCAATGCAGCTGGCGGAGTATAGGTGTTACGTGGGTGTATCTAGAAACACCCACCACAGCTCGTGCAGCCGCATTTTGCACCAGTTGCAGTCTCCAAATACTTTTCAAGGGTAGCCCCATGTAGAGCGAATTACAGTAATCCAAGCGAGAGGTGACAAGGGCATGAGTGACCGTGAGTAAAGCCTCCTTCTCCAAATAAGGTCGCAACTGGTGCACCAGGCGAACCTGTGCAAAGGCACCCCTAGCCACAGCCGTAAGGTGTTGGTCTAATTTTAGCTGTGGATCTAGGAGCACCCCCAAGTTGCGAACCTGGCTGTTTTACAGGTCCTCACAGATTCTCCCTTCGAGCCCCTATGGTCGATTAGCCTCCGTCTTCTGACCCTAAAGGTTGTCTTTCTGGTGGCCATTACCTCCGCCAGACGAATTTCTGAATTGGCTGCCCTGTCCGTCCATGAGGATCTCTGTATCTTTCACCCGGACAGGGTCGTTCTGCATTTGGATCCTTCCTTCATGCCTAAGGTAAACTCCTGGTTCCACCGGGCCCAGGAGCTTATCCTGCCTAACTTCTGTCCCCGGGCGTCTCATCCCCGGGAGCGACGTTGGCATAAGTTGGACGTGAGGCGGTACATAAAACGAACCAAACATTTCAGGTGGACGGAAGCGCTCTTTGTTTCCTTCCAGCCGTCAACCATGGGTCAGAAGGCGTCCGCCTCTAAAATAGGGAGATGGCTGAATGCTTGCATTGCCACCTTGCATTGCTTGCATTGCCACCTCTTACCAGCATAGGGCTATTCCGACTCCAGGCCGTATCACGGCTCACTCCACCAGGAGTGCTGCCACTTCGGCCGCCTGGTCCACCCAGGCTTCTATTTTGGACATATATATATATATGCAGGCAACAACTCTCTGGAGAACCCTCCGTCCAAAGGACGCATCAGCCAAGGCATAGCTATCGATTTTATAATGGCGAACGAAGGGAGTAGGAGTGGACCAGGTGGCAGCTCTGCAAATGTCCAAAATAGAAGCCTGGGTGGACCAGGCGGCCGAAGTGGCAGTTATATATAAAGCAGTCAACAGGTAATCCCAAACGTAAAACTAATCTTCAAAGCCTTCTGATAACCATCGGTTATTGTATTTAACACGCAGAAAGTCCACAAACTGCTTCCAGTCTCTTATAAACTTATCCAATCCATTGTCTCTGATCAATGCGGTTAATTTCACCATCTCTGCCAGTTCAGTCAATTTTAAAGTCCACTCTTCAACAGTCATTTCTGTGTAATGCTTCACGTGGTGATAACCATAGCGGCACCTTATCAGCCAATCTTCTTTTGTACTTCGACCATACACACCCAATCCATTGCCTAGTGACATGATTCTTGAAACCAGGGCTAACTTTTACCTTTCATACCACAAATAGGCATGCTGCCCAAATCTCAGATGAGAACCTTCAAGGTTTAACAACTGAGTTTTCCAAAGTTACCCAATCTTCTAACCATACCAAAAACAGGCATCATAGTACAGTCTGGGCAAGCCAAGACCACCTCTTTCTTTACCATCATGTAGGAGCTTATATTTAATTCTTGGTTTTTTATTTTGCCAAATAAATTTGGATATATCTTTCTGCCACTGTTTAAAAGAAAAATCTTTGATCAATATCAGCATACACTGTGTGCACAATTATTAGGCAAGTTGTATTTTGCTGGATTAATTTTATTATTGAACAACTACAGTGCTCTCCGTCAATCCAAACTTAATAAACCTGAAACCTGAATATTTAAGAATGTAAAAGTGAGGTTTTGGCTTTCTTAGGAGAATATCTATGTGTGCACAATTATTGGGCAACTATTAGTGTGCAGAATTATTATGCAACTAAATGAAAAGCGAACATGTGCCCATCTCACTCATTTATTTGCATCTGTGAAAGTGAGAATAATAAACAAACAACTCAAAATGTACAAAGAAACTTTTTTGACATTAAAAAAAATATCAGTGACCAATATAGCTACCCTTCTTTTCAATAACAGTCATAAGCCTTCCATTCATGGAGTTTGTCAGTTTCTTGATCTGTTGACGATCAACGGTTTGTGCAGCAGCAACCACAGCCTCCCAGACTCTGTTCAGAGAGGTGTACTGTTTTCCTTCACCGTAAATCTCCCATTTAAGAAGGGCCCACAAGGTCTCAATAGGGTTTAGGTCAGGTGAGGGAGGGGGCCATGTCTTTATTCTTTCATCTTTAAGGCCTTTACTGGCTAGCCACACAGTTGAGTACTTAGATGCATGTGATGGAACATTGTCCTGCATAAAAATCATGGTCTTCTTGAAAGATGCAGACCTTTTCCTGTACCACTGCTTGAAGAAAGTGTCTTCTAAAAATTGGCAGTAGGTTTGGGAGTTGATTTTGAGTCCATCTTCAACTCGAGAAGGTCCAACTAGCTCATCTTTAATAATACCAGCCCATACCAGTATCCCACCTCCACCTTGCTGGCATCTGAGTCTAAGTGGAGCTCTGTGCTCATTACTGATCCAGCCACAGGCCCATCCATTTGGTCCGTCAAGAGTCACTCTCATCAGTCCATAAAGGAGATAGAGGGCACCCCTGTCTTGTTCCTTTCTGGATTTCACATGGTTTTGTCAGAACTCCATTCACCACAATCTGAGCTTTCTGGAGTGTTTAGTCCTACGGGATTGGGCGGCCTATAAGAACTTTTAATTAAATTAAATTAAATTAAATTAAATTAAATTTAGATGGACTTCAATCCCTGTAAGAAACCAAGTCCAAAGTCCATCCTTTCAACAACTTTAAATATAAAGTCCCAGTTCGAATTGTCAAAAGCTTTCTATGCGTCTAAGAAAATTAATGCAACCTGTTTGTTACCATGTTGTTGTAAATGTTCAGTTATATCCAAAATTACTGTCACATTATCCTTTAATTGTCTTCTGGGTAGAAAACCACATTGATCTTTATGTATGTAATCTTGTAAAACTTTTTAAAGTATTTCAGCTAAAATGAATATAAACAATTTATAATCATTAAGAGAGATTGTTCTGTAGTTCTTCACAAAAGTTAAGTCTTGTCCCTCCTTGGGTATCAAAGAGATATAGGCTTCTTTCCATGAATCAGGTATAGAATTTCCTTGTAAAATAGAATTCATTGAGTCCTTCATTGGAAGAAGTAGTTGATCTTCAAACGTTTTATAAAATCCATTTGATAAGCCCTCAGGTCCTAGCACTTTACCTATCTTAGCTCTTTTAATTGCTTCTGTTATTTCAAAAGTTGTTATTGGACTGTTCATAATTTTCTTCTGATTTTCCAATAGTTTAGGAAGATTTTGGGTCAATATACTGTATAATCATCAATACGGTCTAATGGAACTTGGTGTTTCTTATATAGATTAGTATAATAATTCCAAAAGAGTCTTTGGATATTTTTATCATTCATATATGTCTTATTTCCTTCCTGAAGTTTAGCTATTATCTTCTTTTCTGTGTTTTCTTAATTTATGCACCAGCCATCTCCGTTTCATTTGCATGTTCAAAAAACTCTTGTATATTTCAATTTCTTTTCAATATCTGAAATGGTCAACAAAGAAATTTGTTGTTGCAATAGTTTTAATTGATTGAGAATATTACAGTCTTCTGGTGATTTTTGACATTCTCTTTCCTTGAGTTTAATTTCATCTAGCACTTTTTGAATTTTTCCATCCATTTTCTTCTTAATCAATGTATTATATTGTATAAAATATCCTCGTATCACAGCTTTACAAGTGTCCCAAATTGTTGTCAAGTTAGTTCCCTTATCCAGGTTGTTATTAAAATAGTCTTGGAGTACTTGTTTGCATTCTTTGACAAACTGTGGTCTCTGCAAAATAGACTCATTTACTCTCCATTTAAAAGACTGGGATCTAAATTTAAGGTGTAACATCATTGGATTGTGACCAGAAAAGGATTTTGGAAGAATGTTAGCTTTAATTTTCTTGTGAATCAAATTTCTGGTAATCCATATCATAACAATTCTAGAAAAGGATTTCTCTCTCTCTCAGAAAAAGGTGTAATCCTTTGCCAGTTGGACCTCTAAGTCCATATCAACACCGATTGGGGCTGACCTTGGAGAAGAGAGTCAAACCAGTGCAAAACCGTGCCATCCAGCCTCAAACCCTGCAGCCAGCCCAAAAGGATACCATGGTCCATGGTATAAAAGGCTGCTGAGAGGTCAAGGTGAGCAAGAACGGATGTACTACATCTATCAGAGCTCACCAGAGATCATCATCAAGTGCGACCAATGTTGTTTCTGTCCCATAACCAGGCCTGAAACCTGACTGGAAGGGGTCCAGATAATCCGTTTCATCCAGGACCCTCTGAAGCTGCCAGGCAACCACCTTCTTTACCACCTCCCCTAAAAAGGGAAGGTGGTAGAGAAGGTGGTTGCCTGGCAGCTTCCCACCTAAAAAGGGAAGGTGGGAGACTGGACAGAAATTGTCCAGACAGGTAGGATCAAGGGATGGGTTTTTGAGGAGGGACGAACCAGGGCCTCCTTGAAAGCTCCTGGAAACGTCCACTCCTGCAGTGAGGAATGTATCACTGCCTGAACCTACCTGACTCTCACAATTCTGTAGGTTTTCACCAGCCAGGAGGGACAGGAGTCTTAATTGTCAGGTGGTTGCACTGACAGCATCGAGGACCCTGTCCACTTCATCAGGTCCAACAGGATCAAACTGTTCCCAGATAATCAGGTAAGACCTTTCCCCAGGCATCTCTAATGGACCTGCATCACACAAGGGTTCCAACTGGGAATGAATCTGAGTGACTTTGTCCGACAGGCGTTCAACAAGTTCCTCTGTGTGGCCCTGAAGATGATCATCCGAGCCCCCCTGTCCTAGGAGGGACCAGGTGATCTTGAACAGGGTTGCTGGGAGACAGTCTACGCATGCAATAAGGGGAGAAAAATAATGGTGTTTCACCACTCTTGCCACCACAAGGTATGCCTTAATAGGAGCTCTAAGTCATGTCTAGTCAGATTCATCCCTCCAGCGGTGCTCTAGGTGTCTCTTTGCCCTTTTCAGAACCCGCAGCTCCTCCATGAACCACAGGGAGGGTTGGGAGTGATGGGTCAAGAGAGGCCTCACAGGCGCAATCCTGTCCAAAGTCTTGGCTGCCCTTTAGTTCTAGGACATAACCAGAGCTTCAGCAGGACCGTGCAGCAAGACCCCCAGGATATCCCCCAGTTCCCTCTGGAACCCATTTGGGTCCATCAGTTGCTGTAGGCGGACCATTCAAATGGGTTCAGCCTCCCTGAGGAGTGGGGTGGGGGTGGCATAAGAGAATCTCAAAAGATGATATGGCATAATCTGACCATGGCAGTGGGGATAACAACAGATCTCCCACCAGATCATGTTGCCATTACTCCCACAAGAAAATTACTTTTAGAGAAAAGTAAGGTTTTACACTTAGGCAAGAAAAAACAAATGTACAGTTACAGATTAGGTGAAACCTGGCTCAACAGCAGTAACTGAGAGGGATCTTGGAGTCCTACTGGACAATCACTTAAATATGAGCCAGCAGTGTGCGGCAGCAGCCAAAAATCCAATGCAATCCTAGGTTGCATTAACGAATAGAATCAAGATCACATGAAGTATTAATAAGGCTTTATAATGCCTTACTAAGACCACACTTAGAATACTGCATTCAGTTTTGGTCACCATATTATAAAACAAATGTTGAGACTCTGGAAAGAGTGCAGAGAAGAGCAACAAAGATGATTAGGGGGCTGGAGGCTAAAACACATGAACGGTTGTAGTAATTGGGTTTGTCTAGTCTAGTGAAAAGAAGGACGGGGTGACATGATAGCAGTGTTCCAATACAGGTAACCCTTGACTTACGACCACAATTGAGCCCAGAATTTACTTTGCTAAAAGAAATTTGTTAAGTGAGTTTTGCCCCATTTTACGACTTTTCTTGCCACATTTGTTAAGTGAATCACTGCAGTTGTTAAATTAGTAACATGGTTATTAAGTGAATCTGGCTTCCCCATTGACTGTTTGTCAAAAGGTCACAAAAGATGATTGTATGACCTGGGACACTAACCATCAGAAATATAAACCAGTTGTCAGGCATCTGAATATAAATCAAGTGACCATGGAGATGCTGTAACAGTCGTAAGTGTGAAAAATGGTCACAAGTCACTTTTTTCAGTGCCGTTGTAACTTTGAACAGTCAGTAAATGAACTGTTGTAAGTCAAGGACTACCTGTATTTGATGGGCTGCCACAAAGAAGGGGCGGTGTCAATCTATTTTCCAAAGCACCAAAAGGCAAGACAAGAAACAATGGATGGAAACTAACCAAGGAGAGAAGCAACCTAGAACTAAGGAGAAATTTCCTAATGGTGAGAGCAATTAACCAATGGAATAGCTTGCCTTCAGAAGTTGTGGGTGCTCCATCACTGGAGGAGACTGGACAGCCATTTGTCTGGAATGCTATAGGGCCGTGGTGGCGAACATATGGCACGCGTGCCACAGGTGGCACGCGGAGCCATAGCAGACGGCACGCGAGCGTTGCCCACCGGCAAACCGGAAGTGCGGAAAAATGCACTTCCGGTTTGCCGGTGAGCTGTTTTTTGCACTCCGGAGGGTTCAGGGAATCTCCCTGAAGCTCCGGAATGCAAAAAACTACAAAACGGACAAACCGGAAGTGCATTTTTCCGCACTTCCGGTTTGTCCGTTTTGTAGTTTTTTGCATTCTGGGGCTTCAGGGAGCTTCCCTGAACCCTCCGGAGTGCAAAAAACAGCTCACCGGCAAACCAGAAGTGCGTTTTTCCGCACTTCCGGTTTGCCCGTTTCGTCGTCCCAGGCTCCGGTAAGGCCTTTGCGCGGGGGTGGGGGGGTGTGCGCATGCGCAGGGGGCAGCATGGGGGGGTGTTGTGCGCATGCGTGGGGGGAGGGAATGGGTGTGGGCACGTGAGCGCGTGCACCCCCCCTTTTTGGCACGCGAACCTAAAAAGGTTCGCCACCACTGCTATAGGGTCTCCTGCTTGAGCAGGGGGTTGGACTAGAAGACCTCCAAGGTCCCTTCCAACTCTGTTTATTCTGAAAGATCATCTCCAGTATGTCATCACTGTCCCGAGTCAGGCCCGAGATGTTCCGGGATAGGTCCATGGCCGCTATGGTGGCCATGAACTCCTGGGCCATTTCTGAGGCCAAAACCAGGGAGGGCAGATCAAAGTCCTTCAGCCTGGGGAGCTTCACTGCAACCCTGAGATGGTCTCCAGCAGCTCAGACAGGGAAGTTGCCACACAGCAGGGAGGCTGGTACAGTAGGAACAATCCCAACTGATCCCGCGAGCCCAGCTTCAAAAACAGGGTTTCACAACCAGACACTTGGGGAGCAAGGCCTCTGAAAGGCAAAAGTTTCTCGGATGACCACTGCTACCTCACCTCCCTTGCCTTGAGGTCTTAGCTGGTACCAAACCATAAATCCGTCTGGGCACATCTCCGAGAGGGGAATCCTCCATTTCCAGAGTCAGCCAGGTCTCGGTGATGCATGCTAGGTCAGCTCACTCCTCAACAATAAGGTCTTCGATAAGGGGAGCCTTATTATTGACCGGCCTGGCATTCACCAGCAGCAGCTGAACCCCACAGGACCTCCAAAGGGTATGCTGTCCAGGGGCTGGAAGTGAACTCGTGGGTTCTACACATTGGGGGTGTCTTCCCCTGTAACAGCCTGTCTTCTGTCTCCTGTAGCAACCCATGTCTATCAGCACCTTGATGCGTTGTCCTGCTCCAGGTCCCTCAAGGTGATCCCTCCCACCCTGATCTCCCTCCTCTAGGAGCAAAGGGCTCTGCCATCCCCTTTCAGCCAGTCTCACTCCATCAGACATCCTGGGGAGATGGATGAGGAAAGGAGCCCTCATGGCACTATAGGTCAAGCTGTCAGTGCCAACTTGGTGCCACCCCCCCCCCAAAAAAAATGTTCTCCCTCCTAAGTTGGTTATTTGCATTGGCCAGCCAGAGGGAGGACAGAGTCACCCAACTCATCCACCCAACTCTCACTCTGGGTGGTGGCCTCAAGCATCCCACCCTAACACACTAGCCGCTCCTAGGCTCTCACCCTAGGAGTGGACTCAAGCGCTTCAGGGCCCTTAGTCTGTCTCCAGCGTAGCCACCGCTCTCTTGTCCAATGCACCTGGAGGGGGGCCGGCCAGCTCACCGCGGCCAGCTCATCACCACCAAGTCACCTCTGCCAACTCCCCACTGCCAAGTTGCCGCAGGACAACTATACATGGTCAACTCAGCACAGGGACAACTCCCCGCAGGCAGCCAACAAGTGGGTGGGCAGAGTGCAGAGCGGTGCCAGCTGGGGGCTTCCCATTTTCACACCACCACTGCCACTGCAGCAAGCTGTGGGCCGAAGAGGCTGGAGACTGCAGTGGTCAGGGGTGTCCCATTTTCACACACACCGCCACCACTGCCGTCCTCTTCAGCCCAGAGCTTGGCAGGGCGGTGGCAGAGGGTTGTGTGAAAATGGGATGCCCCTGGCCACCACTCTGCCCACCTGCTCACTCGCCCGCCTGCCTGTCTGTCCCTTTGGCCGCCCACGGCGACTTGTCCCTGCAGCAAGTTGGCTGTGTGGAGTTGTCCTGCAGCAACTTGGTGATGAGCTGGTCTCACCAAGCTCGCTGTGGCAAATTGTCCCATTCTGCTTGGGTGGGCCCACACTGCCCTCAAGTTTTTTCCTGGTTTTATGAGGGCCACTGGGTATTGGCCACGGATTCAAGTCACCTCCGCCTTTGGTTTTAGGTCTTCCAAAATATTTCCTAGGGGCCACCAAGCTCCAGCCACGGTTTTGTAACACCTGCTCTGGGTCCCACTGTTGGACTGCCAGCCCTTGACCACCACCACTGTTTTCGCAGAGGCCCCAGTCACAAGTCACCAGCTCCAAACATTTTCAACTCGCTGGCCCCTGTCTTCAGGCCCTGTTGCAGCATTGCTGCTCTGCCTCAGTCCTCATGGCACCGCCCAGTCTCCACTGTTAGCCTCTCATCGCCACCACCCTCAGTCTCACCTGTGGGGCTCCTTCCACAACCCAGTATCAAACGCTGCTGCTATCGCCCTCACCAACAGTTGGCCTCGGTCTCAACTGTGGGGCTTCACTCCACACCTCTGGAGCAAGCCGCCGCTCTAGCCTTGGTCAGCTCCAGTACCAGCTTCAGCTTCATCCACACAGCCTGACACTTGTCGCTGCCGCCAATGCCATCACTGTCCTTGGTCCTACCCTTGCGGTCAAGCCCCAGCTCTGGTTTAGGCCCCAGCTCTGGTTCCGGGTGCCCTCTGTTACCTGTGCCTTCAGGTTCACAGCAGTGTTGCTACCGAACAGCTGATCACCCGTGCTGCTGAACAGCTGAGCCGAACGCCGTATTTTAATCTGACCTCAGCCAGAAAACTACTCTGAACATTCTATTCTATTCTATTCTATTCTATTCTATTCTATTCTATTCTATTCTATTCTATTCTATTCTATTCTATTCTATTCTATTCTATTCTATTCTATTCTATTGAAATTTATTTGCCACCCATCTTGTGTCCAACGACTCTGGGTGGCTTACAACATAAAAACATAAAAATCATGAATTATAAAATAACACCGCAGATAAAATCATTAACACAAGATGGCAAAGGAGGGAGCTGGATACATGGGGGAGGGAGGTGGGATTAGATTTTAATTAGTCTACCTCCTCCAGCATGAAGCTCCCCCGTTGAGTTCCCAAACCATCTGGCAGAGCCAAGTCTTTAAGGCTCTTACAAAAAGCCCGGAGGGTGGGAACCAGTCTCACCTTGGGGTAGGATGTTCCAGAGGGCAGGAGCCATGGTAGAGGAGATTCTTTTCCTGGATCCTGCCAGCTGAAATTCCTTGGCTGATGGGATTTTATTATTTATATTTATTTATTTATAAATACTATAGGCCGCCTGTCTTACCTCAAGGTAACTGTGGTCGACTGACAGTCATCCACAGTATGCCCCCGCTGCTGGCACGGATGGGGTGGGCCATTCCTATGGGGTGAGATGCAGTGGTGGGTTCCTACCGGTGCGGTCCACTCTATAGCACCGGTAGCGGCCCGCTGGTGATGTCACAGTACTGGTGCGGTCGGTTGCCGGTGCCTGGGCGCCGCCATTTTTTGAATTTTTTTTTAATTTTTTTTTAAATTTTCTTCTGCACATGCCCAGAAGCCGAGCTTCCGGCACTGCACATGTGCTGCCTTCCTACCCCACAGTGAGTCCAAGCAAGGGAGGATGGCTGAGGGAGCACATGAGACACTGAAAGAATGGGTGGTGTTGTGACCCAGCACCGCAACCCCCCAGAAACACACACACACAGTCGTTGGGAGGCAAACAAAAAGGTTCCTTTTACTAATAAAGTTTCTTAGTAAAACTCAGAGGGTTTAGAAGTCCAAAACAACACAAACGGAAAGTCTTCAGGAATAAGGTTCTTTGGGTTACGTGAGGGTTAAATAGCACACAGACAAAAGTTCAAAGCAAGACTCATTAATTCCTATCTGAACAACTTGGCTGGCTTCCCGGAATAAAGCTGGCAGAAGCTGGTGATAAGATTCCCAAACAGACGTAGAAACGAAACTCTGGATATGCTGCGGTCAGTGAATTGTTGTTCTCAGCAATGAGCACTAATTACCATGGCCTAATATAGCCACTGAAGGGCGTGGCCCAATTAGCCCTCACTGCTTCCTCCTATTGGACCGACGCTTACTCAGCCAGTCCTGTCTTCTGGCTGCTCTGCGTGCTCTGGCATTCAGCATGAGTTCTTCATCTCCTGATGAAGAACTCTGCTGCGCAGGTGCAGAAGGTCCTGGGAGATCGTCCTGCTCTGGCACCGAGTCCTCATCACCAGCCGTCTCTGGTGCCAGGCACATAGGCTGGTACTGCTGCACCATGAGCGGCTCCGCGTCCTCCGGATCCTCCAGACTCGGCGCCGGACGCGGCCAAGGCACAACACTATCCCTCACCGCAGGGCCCTTCCCCCGGGTCTGTCGGTCCGGATGCGGCCGGGACGGGAATTGAGCGTGGAAGGCCCAGACCAGATCCGGAGCATGCACGGCGGTCGCATCCTCCCATGTGAAGTCTTCAGGGCCGTACCCCTTCCACTCAATGAGGTACTGGAACCGGCCCTTCATCCAGCGGGAATCCCGAATACTGGCAACTTCGTATTCGGGTGGGTCAGCGGGAGTGCGGATCACAGGCTGAGGCGGAGCGGGAGGGCGGAGCGGACAGGCAGGACGTTCGGGAACAAGGAGGGACCGATGGAAGACGGGGTGGATCCGGAGAGAGCGGGGCAACGTCAACCGGTAGGCCACGGGGTTAATGACCGCTTCCACCGGGAACGGACCCAAGAAGCGGTGGTCAAGCTTGCGAGCCGGTCGGTCGGAGGGGAGATGCTTCGTGGACAGCCAGACACGATCCCCGACCGCCAGAGGTGGAGTTGCTCGCCGGGAGCGGTCCGCGACCCTCTTGTAATCTTCCTTGGCTTTATTCAACGAGCGTTTGACCAGTTGGTGAACGGCCTGGAGCTCGGACAGGAATTCCTCTGCCACAGGAACAGGAGAGTCTAGGAGCGTGAGCGGGAAGAAACGGGGGTGGTAACCAAAGTTGGCGAGGAACGGAGAGGCGTGCGTGGAGGTGTGCTGAGAGTTGTTAAAAGCAAACTCGGCCACGGCAAGGTATTCCGCCCAGTTGTCCTGCTGCTGGTTGACAAAACAGCGCAGGTACTGTTCAAGGATGCCGATGACTTTTTCAGTGCCCCCGTCAGTCTCCGGATGATGCGCTGACGAGAGGCAGACTTGGACCTCCAGGGCCGCCATCAGACCCTTCCAGAACTGGGCCGTGAACTGGGCTCCCCGATCCGACACGACCCGATCCGGCAGACCATGCAGGCGGAAAACATGCTGGATAAACATGCGGGCCGTGGCACGAGCTGTCGGCAACCCGCGACAGGGGATGAAATGTGCCATTTTGGTCAGCATATCGACCACTACGAACACGGTCGTGAAGCCGGCGGACGGGGGCAAGTCCGTGAGGAAGTCCATAGAGACGGCCCCCCAGGGTCTCTCAGGCGTCGGCAAGGGCTGCAGCAGGCCCGGCGGCGCTCCAGGGGCGTACTTGGCCTGGCGACAGCGAACACAAGACGTCACATAGGCCTGGACGTCATCACGGAGTCGGGGCCACCAAAAAGTCCGAGCCACCAGGTTCAGAGTCTTGAAAAGGCCGAAGTGGCCAGCCGCAGGGCTGTCGTGGCACTGCTGCAGGATCAGGCCACGGAGCGGACCGGCAGGAACGTAGAGCAGGTCCCGGAAACGGAGGAGGTCGTCCGAAAACGTCCAAGGGGACTCAGGCCCTATCTCCTGCCTCCGTTGTGCCGCGTAGGCGTCGTGTCGCTGCGCCTCCCGGATCTGTCCTCGGAGGTCCACGGGATCCTGGGTAGCTGCAAAGGACTCGACGGGCAGGACCGTCCGGGGTGGCAGCGGTTCCTGGGCTTGGGCGTATTCCGGCTTGCGGGACAGCGCGTCCGCCTGCTGATTCCGGCCACTCGGGATGTACGTAATGCGAAAATTGAAGCGGGAGAAAAAGAACGACCAGCGTATCTGGCGCTGGTTGAGCTTCCTGGCCGTCTGCAAGAACTCCAGGTTCTTATGGTCTGTGCGCACCTCCACTTGATGACGAGCCCCCTCGAGGTGGTGCCGCCAGGTCTCGAAAGCCGCCTTGATGGCCAGCAACTCCTTCTCCCAGATCGTATAATTGCGCTCCGACGAGGTTAATTTCCGGGAATAATAAGCGCAAGGGAAGAGATGGCCGCCATCTTCCCGGGTCTGGAGCAAGACGGCGCCCACGGCAATGTCGGACGCGTCCGCCTCCACAACAAAAGGGCGGTGAGGGTCTGGGTGCTTGAGGATCGGCTCCTGCATGAAGGCATCCGTGAGGATCTTGAACGCCTCCTGTTCGGAATCGCCCCACCGGAAAGGGACTTGTTTCTGCAGGAGTCGAGTGAGAGGCGCGGTCAGAGTGGCGAACCCCGGGATGAAGGTCCTATAATAATTTGCGAACCCCAGGAGTCGCTGAACGTCCTTCACCCGGCGCGGGGGTTGCCAGGTTTTCAGGGCCTCGACCTTGCCCCGGTCCATGGCGATGCCTTCTGGCGAAATCCGATGGCCCAGGAAATCCACAGTCGTCTGAAAAAACTGGCATTTCTCTAATTTCGCGTATAGCTGGTGGTCTCTCAACCGCTGCAGGACTTGACGGATATGTTGGATGTGGCTGCTCCGGGACGTAGAATAAATCATAATATCGTCCAGGTACACGACAACGAACTGGTCCAGCAAATCTCTAAAGATGTCGTTCATGAAATGCTGGAACACAGCCGGAGCGTTGGTCAAGCCGAACGGCATGACCGTATACTCAAAATGACCGTAGCGGGTTCCGAACGCCGTCTTCCACTCGTCCCCCTCACGAACACGCACCAAATTGTAAGCGCCACGTAAGTCCAATTTGGTGAAGATGGTCGCCGAGCGGAGGCGTTCCATCAACTCCGGGATGAGGGGCAACGGGTACCGGTTACGCACTGTGATGGCATTCAACTTGCGATAATCGCAGCACAGGCGCAAGTCCCCGGTTTTCTTCTTGACAAAGAGGACGGGGGCAGACAAGGGGGATTAGGAGGGTCGGATGAAACCCCTGGCCAGGTTTTTATCGATAAAGTCCCGCAGTGCGGCCAGTTCGGGTTCTGACATGGAATAGAGGCGGCCCACAGGGAGCGGAGCGTTGGGAATCAGATCCACAGGGCAATCGTAGGGCCGGTGCGGGGGCAACTGGTCCGCCTCCTTTTCGCTAAACACATCAGCGAAGTCTGCAAACTCAGCTGGGAGTGAAATGTCCGGAGGGTCAGGTACCGCGCCCGCACAAACCTGGCGCGTATGGTCCACACACTGGAGACTCGGGAAGGCAATGAAGTTCTGGGACCATACAACCTGAGGGTCGTGGGTGCGCAGCCACGCCAGTCCGAGAACCAAAGGGAAATGGAGTCCCGACGTCACGTAAAACTGGATGGCCTCCTCGTGCCGTCCAATGCAAAGGCGCACCGGCTGCGTGATGGCCTTAAACGGACCGGACAGCAACACCCGGCCATCGATTGTTTCCACCCTCATCGGCGGGTCCACGGGGCACAGGGGAACGGCAAGATGCTGGGCGAACGCCTCGTCAATGAAATTGGTGGTTGCCCCGGAGTCCACCAAAGCGTGTGCGGAGACGCCGCGGTCCCGGTGGTCAATAAAGACCTTGGTGTCCAAGAGCAGATGCCGCGGAGGACCGGGATCCACGTCAGCTGAGCCGGAGTCCTTCGGTGTGCATGCCCGACCCAGCGTCTCCGCTAGGCCGGGCGCTGGCCGTTTCCCGACGGCGATGGCTGGGACGGTGGAGCAGGACCAGAAGCGGTGGGCCCCCGACCCTTCCTAGGGCACGAGCGAGCGAAATGGCCCGGGTCGCCGCAATACAAACACAACCCCCCTGCCCTGCGTCTGGTCTTTTCCGCGCCGGTCAAGCGGGGCCGAACAGCGCCAAGGTCCATAGGCTCGTCACGGGGAGCCGGGGCCGACGGAAGTCCACGGAGAACAGGAGGTGCCTGAGCAGCGCGACGTGGAGCCAGAACAGCGGGGACGTCAGGTGGCGCGAGAGGCGCCGGAGCAGCACGGCGTGCGTTCCTCGCTTGCAACCGGGCATCAATTTTCAAGCAGAGCCGCACCAGTTCTTGGGTGGTTGCAGGAATGTCCACGCGTGCCAGCTCATCCTGGATGCTGTCTGCCAAGCCCTCCTGGAAGGCATCCAACAACGCTGCCTCATTCCAGGCCGAGTCTTGGCTGAGGAGACGGAACTCACTGATGTACTCCCTGAGTGGTCTCCGGCCTTGCCTCAGCTGCCTTAATTGCCTGCACGCTGTCTGGGCCTTAATTGGATCCGCGAACATCTCCTCCAAATGAGTGCAGAAACGCCCAAAGTCCTGGAGGAGGGGACTGTTCTGGACCAGTAGAGGGGTGGCCCAACGTGCTGCATTTCCAGACAGCAGGCTAATTACAAACCCCACCTTGTCCCGGTCGTGGGGGAAATCCTCTGGCCTCAGAGACATGAACAACTGGCACTGGCCCAGGAACGCCGGGAACATAGCCTCGTCACCATGGAACTTATCCGGCATGGCTATCGGGCAGCGTGTCCGTTGGGCTGGGGCCAACGCAGGAGCAGCTGCCAACTGATTTTGCTGCCTTGTTAACTGAGCGTTCATGATTGCCAGCTGCTGCCGAAGTTGAGCATTCTCATCCTGAAGCTGCTCCATGATGCAATCTGGGCTTGTGTGTGGTCAGTTTGGGCTGAGAACAAACTGTTGTGACCCAGCACCGCAACCCCCCAGAAACACACACACACAGTCGTTGGGAGGCAAACAAAAAGGTTCCTTTTACTAATAAAGTTTCTTAGTAAAACTCAGAGGGTTTAGAAGTCCAAAACAACACAAACGGAAAGTCTTCAGGAATAAGGTTCTTTGGGTTACGTGAGGGTTAAATAGCACACAGACAAAAGTTCAAAGCAAGACTCATTAATTCCTATCTGAACAACTTGGCTGGCTTCCCGGAATAAAGCTGGCAGAAGCTGGTGATAAGATTCCCAAACAGACGTAGAAACGAAACTCTGGATATGCTGCGGTCAGTGAATTGTTGTTCTCAGCAATGAGCACTAATTACCATGGCCTAATATAGCCACTGAAGGGCGTGGCCCAATTAGCCCTCACTGCTTCCTCCTATTGGACCGATGCTTACTCAGCCAGTCCTGTCTTCTGGCTGCTCTGCGTGCTCTGGCATTCAGCATGAGTTCTTCATCTCCTGATGAAGAACTCTGCTGCGCAGGTGCAGAAGGTCCTGGGAGATCGTCCTGCTCTGGCACCGAGTCCTCATCACCAGCCGTCTCTGGTGCCAGGCACATAGGCTGGTACTGCTGCACCATGAGCGGCTCCGCGTCCTCCGGATCCTCCAGACTCGGCGCCGGACGCGGCCAAGGCACAACAGGTGGCAGGAGCTATCTCCATTCCCCTCCCTTCAGCAGTCCAAGAAGCCACGAACGCGCGGTGATGATCCCAGGCATGTTCGCACGTTCGAGGCTTCTCGAGCTGCTGAGGGGAGGGGGAACGGGCGGCAGGAGCCTAGGATAATCGAATGGGGAGAAGCATTCAGGTCGGACGGAGCCTCCTAGAAGAACTGCTGCCGCGGTCTTGCTGCTCCCGCTGCGGGGGGCTGCGTTGCGGGTGGTCAATGCCCCCTGCTTCTCCGGCTGCTGCCAAGCTCCCGAGGCCCATGCCCACCTGGTCACATGGCTGGCAAGCCACACCCACAAAATAAGCCACACCCACAGAGTGGTAGTAAAAAAATTAGGAACCCGCCCCTGGTGAGATGGTTACATTTTGGATTCCCAACCTCATGTTTACAAAGTAAAATACATTGTAGGAAAGACTAAAATAGTAGTTCTTATTATGGAAACAGTTCAGAGAGAGGGCAGACCAAGTACAGCTGGCCTCAGCAGAGCTATTGGATCTGGTCCTGATAATTTAAAAGTTCTGAGGCTATTTCTCAATTGCCTTTCTTCATCATTTGTAATTCTGTTCCTGCTGCATATTTTCCCCACTATTACACTGGAAAGAGAAAAAAGTCAAGGAACTGGTAGATGACTTGAAGTAGTATTTCCATGCATTTTCCTGCCCCCAAGACCTCTATAAAAGATAGATTTTTAGTTGGAAAATAGAGTTATATCTATAAATTTGTAGAATAATTTTGTGTAGACCACTTCTGTAGGAGATCTCATGTATTGTTGCCCTTTTGTGTAAAACTTTATTATTAAATGTCCATTATTTTTTTGCAGTGGGCAGATCAAGCTGGCAGACTTTGGTCTTGCCCGACTTTACAGTTCAGAAGAAAGGTAAGATGTTTAAGAGGCGTGTAGACATGACTTTAGATATTTTAACCATGATACGCCAGGATGGACTTCTGTACAAACCTTATTGAATTCACTTGCACGGTCTAGGATAATTAACCATGGTTCACATAGCTGCACCTACTTCACTGCGGGGCCCCCACTGCAGCCAACCCATTGCGGGCATTTATCATCGGCCGACCATTTGCCAACTCTCCCTCCTCCTGGGCAATTTGCCGAAGGATACTTGTCCCCGGCCAATCCACAGCGCAGCACAAGTAACCATGTGTCCCTGCTCTGCCTTCCCATTGGACACAGTCAACAATAAATGCCCCAGGATGGGTTGGCTGCTGTGGGGGGTGAAGTGGGCATAGCCATATCCCTGTGGTTAATTGTCCCATTCCACACTTGCATACAAGCATATAGGAATTCTCTTTGTTGTCTCTCTTTTTGAGTCAGTGGTGTTAATGAGGGAGCTGATTGCACTGTCTTTGCCTGTTTATTGCCTGGTAATCTTGTTTGTGTTTTGGACTTATAACTAAATTTATTGTTTACTTCTAACACACCTCAGTCTTGAACTTGATTGAAGCCATTAGGCAAATTATTCTGAGCCTTAGATCCCTGATCATAAAAGCAGTGATTTTCCTAATTTTGTTTAAAACTAAAACCAGAGAGAAAGCATTGACCTATCTTTCTCTGCCAATGAAGGTATCCTCCTTGATCTCCTGATATGTGATAGTTTTCTGTAGAGTGAGGAATGTTTGTGTGAGATCAGAGGCAGTTTTATTATTTCTTGTTGTCTCTGAAGTATGATATATAGATACACAGAAACATTGTGTTCTGTGACTGTATCTTCATCACTTTTCATTCCGAACGCTCTGATAGGGCTTGAGGACAACTTTAGAGAAAACATCTAGTGGCTTAAAAGTGCTACTTAAATAATACCGTATTTTTTGGAGTATAAGATGCACCTTTTTGCCCCCAAAAAGAGGGTGGAAATGTCGGTGCGTCTTATACACCGAATACAGCCATTTTTGGCCTCCTGAAGTCCCGCCCCTGCATCCCATTTTTGCGAAAAACGTGCCTTTTTTGCAAACATTGGGGCATTTTTGCCTTCCCCCAACCCCTAGGAGTGCTCTGCAGGCTTCCCAAACCCTCTGCATGCCTCATTTTTGCCAAAAAACGGTCGAAAAAATGGGCCGTTTTTCGCAAAAACTGAGGTGTTTTTGCCTTCCCCCACCCCCTAGGAGTGCTCTACAGGCTTCCAAAACCCTCTGCATGCCTTGTTTTTGCAAAAAAACGGCTGAAAAACGGGCCATTTTTCGCAAAAAAGGGTTTTTTTTTGCCTTCTAATTACCCCATCTAGCATGACTGGAGGAGGAATTCTGGGAGTTGAAGTCCACTAGTCTTAAAGCTGTCAAGTTTGAAGACCCCTGGGTTAGGGGTTAGGGGTGCAAGGGTCTTCAAACTTGGCAAGTTTAAGACTTGTGGACTTCAACTCCCATTCCTGAGCTAGCATGACTGGAGGAGGAATTCTGGGAGTTGAAGTCCACAAGTCTTAAAGCTGTCAAGTTTGAAGTTTGTAAAAAGTGTACATGGTTGTAAAAAGTGTACATGGTTGTAAAAAGTATACATGGTTGTAAAAAGTATTCTGCTACACTGGTATTTTATTAAATAATATATTACTACACCATTTGGTTCAGAATACTTTTTTCCTTGTTTTCCTCCTCTAAAATCTAGGTGCGTCTTATACTCCGGTGCGTCTTATACTCCGAAAAATACAGTAGTTACTCTGTTGATTACACCATCTGTTTACTTTGAGTCTTACAGAATTGAGCCTAAAGTGTTGTTTTATATAATTGGTTTTTTACTTAGCCGTCCATATACCAATAAAGTCATTACACTATGGTATCGACCACCTGAGTTGCTGCTAGGCGAGGAGCGTTACACACCAGCTATAGATGTCTGGAGCTGTGGGTAAGCCAGTGACACTTTCATGTTTTGATTTTTGATGTTAGCTTGTGGCTACTATCTGCAGTCTCTCATACCTCAAACTTTAAGCATAGTGTGGTTGAAATGGCATATACTTTTGATCCACCTTAAGTAAGTATGATAAATATCAATTTTTACTGTTTCTTTAGGACAGTAGCCACAAGCACATGCAAGAGCTCATTTCTTAAAAAAGAATCTTTAGGTTTTTATATTTAAGATACTCTACTGTTCTTTTTGATAAATGTGAACTGAAATATTACTACCGTGTTTCCCCGAAAATAAGACATGTCCCGAAAATAAGCCCCATAGGGCTTTTCGGGACATGCCTTGAAATAAGCCACCCCCGAAAATAAGCCCCCCCCCAACTACTTCCAGGGGAAAGGGGGGGGGACATGCCGGGAGCCGCTCTTTTTGCAGCGGCACTCTTTTGGCCGGGAGAGAGATCCCTCAAGAAGTTTCCCTGCAAAGACCTGCTGAAAAGAGAAGCTGCGAACTTCCAGATGCTGGTAAGATGAGCATCTCGCAGCCCGGCCCTCCACTGCCTCCCCTGCCACCCCCAAATTGTGCCTGACGATCTTACCAGCGTCTGGAAGTTCGCAGCTTCTCTTTCTTGGCAGGTCTTTGAGGGAAACTCCTTGAAATGTAAAGGAGAAGTTATCGCGACTGCAAAAAGTTGTTAATTGCTCGCACTCGCGATAACTTCTCCTTTACATTGAAGGAGTTTCCCTGCAAAGACCTGCCAAGAAAGAGAAGCTGCGAACTTCCAGACGCTGGTAAGATCGTCAGGCACAATTTGGGGGTGGCAGGGGAGGGGGAGGGCCGGGCTGCGAGACGCTCATCTTACCAGCGTCTGGAAGTTCACCGCTTCTCTTTCTTGGCAGGTCTTTGCAGGGAAACTCCTTGAAATGTAAAGGAGAAGTTATCGCGAGTGCGAGCAATTAACAACTTTTCGCACTCGCGATAACTTCTCCTTTACATTTCAAGGAGTTTCCCTGCAAAGACCTGCCAAGAAAGACAAGCCGCGAACTGCCAGACGCTGGTAAGATGAGCGTCTCGCAGCCCGGCCCTCCCCCTCCCCTGCCACTCCCAATTGTGCCGGGTAAGGCAGGCATGGTTCTGCGGCGGCAGCAGCAACAATGCTGTGCCGATGGGGAAGAAGAGGAGGCTAACTTGCGGCCGGGCGGAACGGCCATCTCTATGGACCCGGTCATGCTGGAGGCTAAGAACTACTCCCAGCCGCCGCCGCTACAACTCCCAAGTGCTCCCGCTACAGCCTCTTTCTCCTCTTCCCTTGCCGGGTCCGTGTGTCACTTTGAGGGAAGGTTTCCTCCCAGCGATCAGCTTGCATTTCAAACAACCTCTCGAGATGGTTTCTCCTCTGCTCCTTCCAGTCCTGGGGGTGGGTGGGTTTTCATCCAGGTGGAGCACTTGCAGCTGTGGCGTCTTTTTGCCCCCCCTGCTATTCCCGACCCGGCAGGTGTGGCATGCTTGCACAACCATGTGGCTGCCCTTGAAAGATTGACAGAGTGGCCACCTCGGATCCCCACATGCAAAGGAGAAGAGACCGTCAGCCTCCACTGCTTGGCAGAGACGAAAGGCCAGCCTCAAATGCCCCAACTTTTGAAAACCATCCCTCCCAAGTAGGGCAGGGAAGAGGCTGCCTTCGCCAGGACTCATCACGCACCACTAAAAGTTGCTATTGTCACCATGGCGCTGTGGAAAGCTGCAGCCTTTCAAAGCTTTGCTGCTTTCCTCAGCTCCATTTCCCTCTCCGGCAGGAACGGGACATACCACCCCGCCTGCCAGAGGAGGGGGGAGCAAAGGCGGACTTTCCCCCATGCGCACTGAGCCGCAGCGCCCGAAGCTTCTCCCTTCTTGAAGGCCATTCCCTAAGGAGCTGTCCCCTGTCTGCATGACGTAGGACCTCCTGGAAAGCTGACATCTCGGAGATGTCACAATGTCTTCTTCGTCCCCCCATAAATGTTATTGGTACATTCCATTCCTTCCTCCCTAGTCACTTGTAGCAACCCAAAGGGGGGGGAAGAGAGGGTGGAATCATTGCTTTTCTTTTCTCTCGCTTTTTTGCTTCAGCCACATTTTTTTCCTTTCTCCGTAGAGTTTTTCTGTGCGTTCTTTGTTTCTAACCGGTGATATAGTTCTTGGCCATAATTTCCTCCTTCCATCTTTTTTCTTACTTCCCAGTCCTTATTTTTTTCCATCCTCTTCATTTACTCTTGGCATTGTTACTGCAAATCTCTCACGATGCTGGAAAACTTGGCTTGCTGATAAATGCCTTTGCTAGCTCACTCTTTCACTTTACCCCTGGGATAATTGTGTCCTTGCGCCCCGCCCCTGCCCCTCTCCGCCTGAAAAATTATCTGTGTCTCTCTCGCTGGTCTCTTTAAGGGAAAAAAGGCTTGCAAAATACAGAAACTTCTCGCTGCCAGAAGTTGTTAATTGCTTGCCCTCGCGAGAAGAGTTTCTGTATTTTGCAAGCCTTTTTTCCCTAGAGACCAGCCGAGAGAGACAGAGCTGCCAAACTCCAGTACCGGTAAGATGCCCGTCTCTCGCCCCGCCGCTGCTGCCTTGTGGAGCAGGACTGTGCAAGGCTTGTTGTGCCATTGCATGTATGAACGGCAGGAGGACCCCAGCTGTGCCGGTATGATGAAGCTCACAGCAGTTCTGCAGTTCGTGCATACAACAGCACAACAAGCCTTGCAGAGTCCTGCTCCAAGAGGCAGCGGTGGCGGCCCAGCTGCTGGGCTGGCGCCCAGAGCAGGGAGGGGGCGACACCCCCAAAATAATAAGCCACCCCCCGAAAATAAGGCCAGGGGCAGTTTGGGGGGGGTCAAAAAAATATAAGCGCCTGTCTTATTTTCGGGGAAACACGGTACTGTTCATGGCAACAATTTTCTTCAGAAATGATGAAGACCTAACTATTCCACAAGGCAATGGGAAAATGCTGCTCTGTAAAAGTAGATAAACTCTTTTGCATGCACCTTTCATTGGCAATTTGCTGGTTATCTAATAAGATCCCTAGGCAGCCAAGAGAAGCTTGCCACACACACACCCTCCATCCACCCACACCCACGGCAAATCCCCAATTTCTGCTATTGGTGTTTTAGCTTGTTCTGTTTTCTTCCTAGCTGCATCCTTGGGGAACTGTTCACAAAGAAACCTGTTTTTCAAGCTAATCTTGAGTTGTCTCAGCTTGAACTAATCAGGTAAAGCATTCTGTGAGTGGTGGAAAGGAGATTGGGCACAGAAAGTAGTTGGTGTATTTTGCCTTGGCAGTGCCAGCAGTTGTGATAGTTGCTGGAATTGCCAGCAATTATGTTAGGTCCAGATCAGATCTATGAACAATATGTACCAACTGGTTGCTCATGTTAGAAATGTATATACCGTATATTTTTCAGAGTATAAGACGCACCTTTTTACCCCCCAAAAGAGGGTGAAAACTTGGGTGCGTCTTTTTTTTTTTAATAATTTTTATTGAAATATAAACATTAAAAAAGACAAACATACATTGAACAAAACATTATATGTACTTACGTGTACATATATACATGCAAACTTTTACGGTAAACGTCTTCACTTTATCTCTTTACTTATCTATTTCTGTACAACTATATATATCTGTATATATGATATTTTTCTTCTCGTTTTTATCTAGTTATAAGTTAATAAGTAGATACATACATTTATAATAGGTAAACTTATCTATTCTTCTATAGATTTATAAATTATATATCAGTCTAAACATTTCTATATTTCTTTTTTTCCTTTTCTCCTTTCCAGCCAATTATAAAAATAATTCCAAATTTCAAAAAACTCCGAGTTTTCTTTCTGGTTTAGTTCCATTGTTAGCTTATCCAATTCCGCACATTCTAAAATTTTTCTAATTATTACGTTTTCAGTCGGTACTTCTCCTTGTTTCCAATATTGCGCTAAACATATTCTCGCCGCTGTCAATATATGAATTGTAATGTACCAGTATTTCTTTTCTATGGTTCGTTCTAACATCCCTAACAGAAAAATTTCCGGTTTAATATTTATTTTTTGGGTAGTTATTTCTTCAAGCCAATTATGGATTGTTTGCCAAAAAATTTTAACTTTAGGGCAGGTCCACCACATATGATAATATGTTCCGTTTTTATGTGGGCATTTCCAACATTTAGGGTTCATGTTCTGATACATTTTGGCCAATCTCGCTGGTGGTAAGTGCCATCTGTAATACATTTTGTAAATGTTTTCCTTGTATGACGTTGATTTTGTTATTTTCAAATTTTTAATCCAAATTTCTTCCCATTGTTCCAAATTTACTTCATATCCGAAGTTTTTAATCCAGCTAATCATATTACCCTTAACAGTTTCTTTTTTCATTTTGTAATTTAATAGAAATTTATAAATTTTTGTTATCATTTTTTTTTCTTGTCCCAGTAAGATTTTATCCAATTCTGATTTCTTTTTTGCTATTCTGAATTTATTCTTATCTTCTTGCAATCTAGTTTTAATTTGATAATATGGCCACCAGTCTATTCTAATTCCTTGTTCTCTTAAAATTTCAATCTCTTTTAGGTTTCCTTGTTCATCTAATATTTCTTCATACTTAACCATTTTATGTATATCTGTTGTGGTGGGATAGGTAGTCGCCTCCATGGTTGAGAACCATATCGGGGTTTCTTTGTAATGTTGGTGTTTTATTTTGGCCCATATTTTGTATAATGACTCTCTAATTTTGTGTTTTTGGAAATAGGAATGTGTTTTGTGTTTTCCGTCCCATAAAAATCCGTGCCATCCTACCTGTAGGTCATGTCCCTCGAGAATTAATATTCTTTTGTTGTTAATTTTGATCCAATCGGTTACCCACTGCAGTATTGCTGCTTGATAATAGGTTTCCCAATCTGGGAGTCCAAAGCCCCCTTGCTCTTTATTATCCTGTAAGTATTTTAGTCTAATTCTTGCCTTTTTCCCTGCCCAAACAAATTTGGATATCATTTTATTTAAGTTTTCAAAGTATTTTCTGTCTAATTTAATTGGTATCGTTTGGAACAGGTACAATATTTTTGGTAACACTGACATCTTAATCGTCGAGATCCTCCCTATTAATGAGATAGGTAGTTTGGTCCATTTTTCCAAGTCTTTTTCTATTTGTTTATTCAATTCTATATAATTATCATTCTTGATTGTTGTACATTTAGCCGTTAGTATTATACCTAGATATTTAATTTTCTTAACAACTTGGATACCCAATTTCTCTTCTAGTTCCTGAATTTGTTTATTTGGCAATTTTTTTGTTATCATTTTTGTTTTATTTTTATTAATTTTTAAGCCTGCTACTTTTCCAAATTTATTTATTTCTTCTAATAATTTTGGTCCAACCTCTATCGGGTTTTCTATATTGAAGGCCATGTTATCTACGAAGGCTTGAAGTTTGTACTCTTGTCCTCTAATTTTAAGTCCTTCGATGTTTGGGTTTTGCCTAATTTGCTGTAGTAACGTTTCTAAAGTGAATATACACCGAATGTAGCCCCAGCCACCCCCACCCTTTGGCCTCTGTCTTCCAGCAATTTACCTGCTTGCAGCAAACAGGGAAGAGCCTGTTAAGACAAGCAAGTCATTAGCAGCTTCCCGACCCCCAGCTGATTTGCCACGTGCTAAAATGAAACTGAAACTAGCTGCAAAGAGGCAAATAGCTGGGAGAGACACGCAGATTTTTATTTTCTGCTGAACTGGATGCAAGGGGGTAAGTGAATAACTATAAATGTCTGTAGAATGTTCAAATTATTAGACTTATTTTTTAAAGACTGCTTTATTATTTGCTTTGCTGACTGCTTTATTATTTGCTTTGCTGGCTGTGGAATTCTGGGAGTTGAAGTCTACAAGTCTTAAAGTTGCCAAGGTTGGAGAACCCTGTTCTAGACAACTTAACAAAATAAAGAAGCTTTTTAAAATAAATGCTTGCTCTGAAGAGGCCCAGTGGTATTGTATCTTCTTTTAAATAATAGAGAATAATGTATACTTCCAGAAATTTTAATTAATTTTAACAGCTCTGTACAAGTATAGTCTGAAATGTAACAGTGTCCTGTTTAGTATTAGAATTAAATCCTGACTTACCTTGGAGTAGATCTATTTAAATAATTGGGAGGAGTTAGTGTGACTACATTTAAGAAAACTTTCTGGCATAATGTACATTTCTCTTTGCTATTTCTATGGGTCAGGCACACATGCACAGAAATACACAGCAAACAGTGTATATCAGTGATGGCGAACCTTTTTTTGCTCGGGTGCCAAAAGGGCGTGTGTGTGTGTGCCCACACCATGCAATGCCCTCCCCCCACGCATGCACGCAGAACCCCTCCCCCCGCACTCCCCTCCCCCTGCGCATGCGCGCAGGCCTCACTGAAGCCTCCGGACTTCTGGTAGGCCCGTTGGGCCGTTTTTTGCCATCCACAGGCTTCAGGAGGCTTTCCTGAAGCCTGGGGAGGGCGAAAACGGCCTCCCCCCACCCACCTGAAGGCCGAAAATCAGCTGGAGCTGACATAGGGCAATGCCTTGCGTGCCCTCAGATATGGCTCCGAGTGCCACAGGTGGCATGCGTGCCATAGGTTCGCCATCACGGGTGTATATCATCTGTGCTGTTTGCTGTTTGGCAAATTGCTTGGAGGCAGAGGCCTTTTTTCCTTGTTTTCCTCCCCCAAAACTAAGGTGCGTCTTATACTCCAGTGCCTCTTATACTCCGAAAAATACGGTAGATGTTTTCTTATTAGGAGAAAAACGCCTTTCTTGTGTTTCTTGAATGTATATAACTCTTTCTTATCTTCTGAGTCCCTGTCTCCAGCCTGTCAATCCACTGTTCAGCAGACAGGAACCCAGAATTCTATATGTGCAGCTTATTCTTAGCTATAATTTTGAACTGTGGTTCTACTGGTACTGTTAGAGGACTAGAAGCTGGCATTTAGGCTCCTTTTAAATCCCATTCAAAGTTGGGGAAAAGGCAGATTCAGAAAAGAATAGCTATGCAGCTTATTTCGCTTTTCACATAACATCTACCTATTCCTCAGAAAATAGTGTTTCCAGTTTCATCAGCTGCAAAATCTTCCCTGGAACATCATTCTCTCCTCAAGTAACTTAATTGTTGTTGGGGATCTTTCTAAAATCTGAAACCCATTGCCTTGACACATTTTTATTATTCATATCCAAGTGTCATCTTTAGTTAATCTTAATCAACTCTGTGCTTGTCAGGATTTTCAGTTTGTACAAGGAAAGTTCTATTCTGTTGTATATGAATGGGGAGACATTTCTGCGTGCTCGGAATACCATAGAAAAATAGGCTCTTCCTTTAAATACTTAAGGTCACAGTACATATCTTCTGCATTTAGAGATCATTAATGGAAATTTCACTCCTGCTGCCCAAATTATATTTCATTTTCTCCCTGATGCCCTTTCTACTTTAATTGTAAAGACCATGCCAATTGCTATTTATAAAACCTTTGGGTATTTAAAATAAAATTGGAGTTTAACTAGACAGAACTGAAAATCATTTATGTATACTCTTTGTGTATTTCCTCTTTAATATTTAGCAGCTAGATTTTTCTCTTACCTTTAATGTGAAAAAAATCCTGGTTAAAAGTTAAATCAATCATGATAGTTCTTCAAATAGGAAAGTCCTGAGTGATTGTATATAGTTCATCTTGTGCCTAATCTTCATAAAGTTTATGAAAATTGCTTTTTTCTGTTCATGCTTTAGTCTATTATTATTATTATTATTATTATTATTATTATTATTATTATTATTATTATTATTATTATTATTATTATTATTATCATTATTATCATTATTATCATTATTATCATTATTATCATTATTATCATTATTATCATTATTATCATTATTATCATTATTATCATCATCATCATCATCATCATCATCATCATCATCATCATCATCATCATCATCATGTTATCCTGCCTTTTAAAATATATTTTGGTCTACTCAAGGCAGCGAACATGCCTAATACTCCTGCCTCCTATTTTCCCCACAATAACAACCTTGTGAGGTGGGTTGGGCTGAGAGAGAGTGACAGACCCAAAGTCATCCAGCTGGCTTTCATGCCTAAGGGAGGCCTAGGACTTACAGTGTCCTAGTTTCTAGGGCAGCACCTTAATCACTACACTAAACTTTCTTATAAAGTTATCCATCTTCTCTCCACATTGCAGGATATCAAGCAGTGGTGGAAAATGATACATGCATATGTTGATATATGTGTTTACTGCACTGTTTGGTGTTAGAGTTGGGTGAATAATTTGAAAATAACCAAAGAACTGAGTGATTTTAATTCAAGTATTATGTTTATTGAGCGATTCAAAACTGTGCTTACATTTCCTTTCAGCCGTCTTTGTGGGAGCCCCTGTCCAGCTGTATGGCCAGATGTCATCAAACTCCCCTACTTCAACACCATGAAACCAAAGAAGCTATATTGTAGGCACCTACGGGAGGAGTTTTCCTTGTAAGTTTGTGTAGTGCTCTTTGGGTGAGAGCATAGCATGGCGTGCAGCTTGGGATCCTCCCTTTCAGGAAACAGGTTAAGATAGACTTTTGGGGAGCAACCTTTTTTAATAATAAATTTAATGTTAATTTAATTTTTATTAATAACTCAAAGTGGCAAACATATCTAATATTCCTTCCTCATCCTGTTTGCCCCACAACAACTCTGTCAGGTAGGCTGGACTGAGAAAGAATGACCGGCCCAAAGTCACCCAGCTAGTTTTCATGCCTAAGGTGGGACTAGAACTCAAAGTCTCCTGGTTTCTAGCCTGGTATCTTAACCACTAGACCAACTTTTTTTTTTAATTTCAAAATTTTTTATTAGTACAAAGTACAAACATTTTTCTCTTTTTCTCGCCCCCTTCCCCCATCCCCCTCCCTTTCCCCCCATCCTCCCCCCCTCACCCCCCCCCGGCTTCCCAGAAAAAGCACAGGGTGTAATATTCAATAGAAATAAGATTAAATTATGCTAACAAATTCTTAATTTCAAAATTTCTCTAGATCTTTAACTCCTTGTTACTCAAAACCTTTTAAGCATCATCTAAAAAAAATCAAGCATATTATTAATCAATCAACATAACAATATCTCCGGCTGTTAATTTACTCCACTATATATCCTTCATTTATATAATCTTTAAAGTATAATAATAAAAAGAAGGAAAAAAAGTTTTTCTTTCACTATTTCATTCAATTACACAACCATCAACATCATTTCCTCAATGCTGGGTAGATCTTCCTTCTTCCAACATTATACCTCTTCGATAAACATAAAAAGTAAAATATACTAAGCAATTGTTAATTCGAATATTTCTCTAATTCTTTAACCCCTTATAACTCAAAACCTTTTAGGCATGATCTAGAAAAAATCAAACACATTATTAATAACCTAACATTCCAATATTTCAAATTACTAATTTCACAATCATTCTAAATCTTTAATTCCATATATCTCAAAACCTTTTAAAAATAATCAAAAGGATTATTAAACCCCTCTTAAACCAGTCCTTTAAATATCTTTCATTTATATAATCTTTAAAATATAGTAGTAAAAAGAAGAAAGTAGGAAACAAAGAGAAAGCACAACCATCAGCGTCAGTCCTCAATAGTAAATAGATCTTCTTTACTGCAAAGTGTCAATTTTCATTCATCTCTCCATCTGGCCTGTAACTTCCCATACTGAAATCAAGTCTAGTCATTCCTTCTTCTCGGTCGAACTTTAGATCTGACTCTTACAGCCTTTTGTGACTTGGTAGTTTTTTGAATTGTCAACTCTGCTCTTGTCTGACTCTGTTCTTCTGTCTCCCCTTCCACATTATGAACATCTCTCTGGTTCTGTAAATCGCCTTGATTCATCAAAACTCCTTCCATTTGAACAACTATCGATGAATCTCCTCTCTCCTCTTCTATTGCTTCCTTCATTCTTCCTCCTTCTGGAATTTTGGATATGTCGGCCTTTAACACTTTTACATAAAAATCAGTAGCTTTCAATATCGTATTGAGCCAATATCTCTTTTCCAGGTGTCTAACCACAATCCCTATTGGAGCCTCCCATCTGTACTGTACTTGCTGTTTTTTGAGTTCTTCAACCAGAAAGGCATAATCTTTTCTGGCTCTCAACATTTTAGGAGGAATTTCTTTCAATGTCATTACTTCCTGTCCATCTACCTGAAGCTTATTCTTAAAAGTCGCCTGTAAAATTTCATTCCTTAATGCCCTTGTAGTAAAGTATATTACGATATCTCTTGGCAGATGTTTTTGTTTAGCAACCCAGGAATTAACACGATATATTTTATCAATTTGCATAACCAGTTCCTGTTTTGTGATTCCTAGCATATGCACAAGTGCCTCCCCCATCCTTTCTTTTAAATCTTCTTGTTTTTTTTCTTTTACACCTCTTAGTCTCAAAGCAAACTCCATACTTCTAAATTGAATCATTAGCACCTCTGCTTCAAAGTTTTCCATATTATTTTGGGTCTTCTCTATATCTTCAGCCAAAGTTATCACAGTCTGTTTAATTTCTTCCACATCCTGCTCCAAAATTTCCATATTTCCTACCAGTCTTTTAAGTACAACTATCGTATCCTTCCTTAATTGCTGGTGTCGAGTATCAATCTCCTCTAAAACAGCCTGTATTTTTTCATTAATTTCATTAATTTTTGAGTTAAATTCCATAACAAGTTCATTCTTCATGACTTTTAAAGCATCAAATAACTTATCAGGTGTTAAAGTCTGTGAGGGTGTTGAATAAGGAGTGGGTTGCATTCTTAAAGTATAAACAGGAGGATGCTCAAATCCTTTATTAAAAACAGTCTTTCCAGATTTAAAAGCCATTTAAAATTTTGGGTTAAACTTTTGATTTTAATCCAAGATCAGAGATGGAAGAGAATTCAGCAAAGTCAAGCGTTTTCAAACATTTTTAAAAAAGAAAAAAAGCCAGATCCTTTATTAAAAAGAGTCTTTCCAAGTTTTAAAACCCTTTAGATTTTAAAATTAGGTTTGTTATTTTATTCCAAAGTCAGAGAGAGAGAAAGAAAAAATTCCTCAGAGTCAGGCATTTCCAAACAAAGGGCTGCTAGCGAAACGGAACTTTTAAACTTTCACTTCCACACCCTCTGTATCTTCAATCGCCATTTTGTTGCTTGTTAGCTCAGTTAATTTGTAACTTCCGAAGTAAAAGTCAGCAATGGAGTTAAAGTTAGGATACTTGCCATCGGGTCTCCTGCCTTTTTCTGTCTGCTGTCTGTATTGAATCAAAATATTATAAATCCCATCTTGCAAGCAGAGGTGGTCGCAGCATCTTGCTCCGCATAAGCCGAGGCGTCCGAAGTCCTGGAGCAAGTGACAGGCTGCCTGGGGAGCCCTCACCCTTCACGCCCCAGATTGTCTCCTGGGGCACTAGGGGGGCTCTACCCTCACCTGTCGGCTCTCATCCCTCCCCTTTTCCCAGGGAGAAGATTTTCAAGCCACCAGACAGCTGTTCTGGCGGCTTTTACGGGACCTCGGAACAGGCGCTCGACAAGGAGCGTCCTCGATGCCTGCGGAGCCAAACCACTAGACCAACTTTTGAGGATGGGAAAGAGAAGGGTGAAATTAGTGGCAGCTATGTCTTATGTATGGTTATTGCAGTTTTAGATAACTTCATTGGCTCAATGTGTGTTGTTAATTGTACTGGACTATGAACTTCAATACCTGTGAACTTTTAGGGTTCGTAAAACATTAATGGGCATAAAGTCACAGAATTTAGGTGACTTCTACATCTACTGGAAGTGAATGGAGTCATTTGGTTAGCCAGCAAAGGAAGAGCATTAGACGTCTGAACATCATGGTGATCCATGTCCCAAGACAGTAGGCTTTCAGCAGGAAAGAAATGAGCAAATCCATACATGTAGCTCATTTAGCAGTGATTTAATCCTAATGTTAAGAGCTGTGGTGGCGCAGTGGTTAGAATGCAGTATTGTAGGCTAATTCTGCCAATTGCCAGCAGTTCAATTCTCACCAGCTCAAGGTTGACTCAGCCTTCCATCCTTCCCAGGTCAGTAAAATGAGGACCCAGATTTTGGGGGGCAATATGCTGTAAACCACTTAGAGAGGGCTGTAAAAGCACTATGAAGCAGTATATAAGTCTAAGTGTTATTGCTATTGTTCCTGATACCAGATTTTGAGATCATCGCATCCTTCTAGAGCTGGTGCACTCAATTGGTTTTACATTAATATATGGAAATGACTAATATGAAGTCATACTTATCCATATAATCCAGAAACATCTGCTTTGACTAGTAGCAGTTCTTCAAACACTTTATGATTGATAATTATAAACACATGGGTTTGAAGCACAAATTGCCAGATGCTTGCAAGTATCAAATTGCAGTATGAAAGACGGATGTGTATCTATGTTCAGTGAATAGTTTCCATGTCCTTGACACCATGTCAGTCTAACGTACCTTTCAAGGGAGTGCTCCCCTCTAAAAATGTGATTCTGCAGGTGCCAGTTGAATTACCTGGGGAAAAGCATAATGCAAACAAGGTCTATGTTTGTGTTCCCATGTTCTCTGAAGCACATTTTGGAGACTGATACTGAAGTATTACATGGCCCTAATGTTCATAGTTGGAGATGGCTACGGAGGCACAAAATATATAGTTGTGTGCTACAAGTTGGCTATGCCTCATAAAAAGTATGCAGGTTGCCTTAAATATTTGAAAATTATATCAAATAGCAGTGCTGATTATTGTGGGGACTGTGGGCTCCCCCCCCCCATATTTTTTCTCATCTTCCAGTATTCCTTCTGCTGCCCTCGACCTGTTAGACAATATGCTAACACTGGACCCCAGCAAACGATGTACAGCAGAGCAAGCATTGCAGAGTGATTTCCTGAAGGATGTTGATATCAGCAAGATGGATCCTCCAGAGTAAGTATCTCACTCTCTAAGGGAAGGAAATGTTGAGGAATGAAATACCTAGTCTTTTAGATGTGCTCTTCATATATCTACAGTATATGTGGTAGATTGGTTGGATTCATAGCGAGGCAGATATGTTAGCTTCACTCATAAAAAGGTATGCCTTTAGAATCACTGCCTGCACAGTTAGGAAGGAAGCATGTTCATAAATATACTAGCATGAATAAATGCAGAAGATTCAAGGAACTTAGTCAACCTGCATGTCACAGGGAAAAGGAACCTCACCCTTGGTTTACAAAATACTTACAATTTGGAGGATGTGAGTGGCTTAGAATTATCTTCCTTGTGTTTCAGTCCCAATGTCTGCTCTTTCTTAGTACATGCAAAGATGCTGCTGACCATCTCCTCTATTCCTGTAATACATACAGTATACACACAGCCACCCCCACCCCCTTTTTTTGGGTCAAGGGCCATATGGAATGTGTGGAAGCTACCGGTAGATGAGGCAAGGAGAGAATAGTTTGATCAAAGAAAACAATAGGCATGTCCAGATTACAAACCACATTTTCTTGCAATTCTAAATTTTATTTACTGAAATGGCCCAATGATATATATGTCTTAAGCTTTGCAAAAGGCAGTAGTGCAATTCTTGCACCCTCTATATGCCTTTAAACCCTTTTGTGAAGTTTAAGACAAGCTTTAGTCCTCCTCTGAGTCATTCACTCACCCCAAATGACATCCTTTTTGGACTTATATTAGAGTTGCTAAAACATGGGGAAGACGAGAAGTTTTGCTTTGAACTATTAGGGTAAACATCATCTGTGAGGAGAGAGATACCAGTAATCTAATATTAGAATTTTACTTTTGATTGTCTACCCTTGCCACTATTGTCTCTAATGTTTGTGTGTTGTCTTTCTAGCCTTCCTCATTGGCAGGATTGTCATGAACTGTGGAGCAAGAAACATCGGCGACAACGGCAAAGTGGGATTGTGGTGGAGGAACTCCCCATGGCAAAGGTTTCCCGGAAGGACATAGCTTCTGTAATAAGCACTGATGCCATCAAGAATCATAGCAGCCCAGTACCCCCGCAGCCTGCTCAGATCAAAACACAACCTGGTTCTGGACACTCATTTGGTTAGTGCATAGCCTAGGAAAATCCTTCAAGCTTTAATCAAGTAGCAGAACCTCTTGCTTCCCTAAATACTTGGGAAGTTAATTAAATGGTAACTATTTTGAAAGGAGCTATGCACCACAGCAGGGAAAAAAGATAATACTATTGCAAATGTTAAATTTATATACTTATATCACAGCTTTAGTTAATTTATTCCCAGATGGCTTTCAAGAAAATAAAATCATAAGAAACCCAGCATAAAAACTGGTATAATAATCTTTTATTATTATAACTTTAAGTTAAAACAGGAGGTTACAATTAAAATACTGAATTTGGAGGGGAGGGAATTGGAGTAGGACCTGGCAAATTATTCTGAGAGGGAAGTCTATAAATTGGCCAATCTGCAAACTACCTGATTTCAGATCCTGGGGCACTACAACTTCATTTCGGATCTTGGAGGCACTAACTCCTCATTTGAAATTTAGTGGTATTGTCACTTTGTTTCAAATCCAGAGATGAATCTCCACAGATTATTTCAATGCATTCAGGTTAATATGGGAATTGCATTTGTTCAGGTACCTGGGTGCCAAGACGTAGGGCTTTTAAGCTAAGCATCAACACTTTTAGATATACTTAGAATAGTAACAGGTGTGTTTTTAAAACCATATCTATATTAGTAATATATTACCTACATCCAATTTTTTATTTTTTATATTTATTATGTTTTCTCAACATGAATAAAATGCAAAACAAAACAGAAAAACACACATCCAACAGTAACAACAAAACAAAATTGTGTACAAAAAAGAGAAAAAAATGACCCAAACATCAAATAAGTCTAACATTATTAGACTACATCTGTCAGACCTGCCCCAGTCCGATCCCTTAGAAAAGAAAGACCCTCGACTCCATTTGGTTGACGTGATAGGTTCTTTTACTAAAAGATGCTGGCTGCAGTAAAGTCAGGCTAGAACTAAATTTCCCACACTAAAATGATACAGAAGGTTTTTCCTCTTCCCAGCCCTCCCCCCATGACCAGTTCGGCTTCAGCCAATGAAGATTCGCCTAGCTGTTTTGAGAACGCTGAGATGCTTGGAATAATCCACATTCCTTCTCAGGATGCATGGCCTTGAATGCTGGCACAAACTTGTTCTGACCACCTCTGTTCTTCGTCAAGCTGTCATTTCTCCCCTAATTTTCCACCACATACTGACACAGGTTTATTGCCCATTTGTTCACCCCCATGCCCCTTCCCCCCTAACCTTTGATGGCAGGATGCCAGCGAAGTGCTAAGCCGAATATGGCAAACCTGACATGCTGCCCCCTTTGACAGAGATGTTAGTCCTGCAGAGGAAACAAAAGGGAGGGAGAGACACACATAAAATACATAATTAGTTGGATGGTCATCTAGGCTTATCAGGATATTGTTGTGGAATTTTTAAAGCAGTTTGGACGCCTTAATGTGTTTGGAGTCAACCCATTCAATTTCTGAAGGAGGGAAGTCCTTCCAAGCCACTAAATACTGGGTTTTTCCTCTGTGTTTGCGAGAGTCCAATATCTCCTTAACCTCAAAATGTTGCTCTCCTTTGATCATGATAGGCTAAGGAGGCGGTTGTGGTTTCGGGCATAGGGAGGAAGTGATTTCTGGTTTCAGGAGACTGCAGTGGAAGATTGGATGAATGCGCCTTAAGGGTTTTTGGTAGTTCGAGCTCAACAGTCACTGGATTAATAAGCCTTTTGATAGGGAAAAGACCAACGTACTTTGGACCCAGCTTTTTGGAAGGTTGTCTAGACTGCAAATACCTGGTAGATAAATAGCCCCTATCTCCAACTGTAAAGTTTTTCGGTTTCACACACTTTTTGTTGGCTTGCTTTTTATATGCCTCCCTTGCTTCCTCTAGAACTTTCCTTACTACTGGCCAGGTGTTCTGTAGTTGTGTGATCCACTCCTTCAATGAGGCGCTTGCTTGGGTGGCCTGGGGTAGTTCGGGGATAGATACAAAGTCCTACCCCATGGCCACCTTAAAAGTGGTAAACCCAGTGCTGCTGTGTACTGAGTTGTTGTAAGTGACCTCAGCGAATAGAAGGAGGTCCAGTTGTCTTGGTAATTAATGTAACATCTGAGGTATTGTTCCAGGACCCTGTTCATACATTCACAGGCTCCATTTGTTTCCAGATGATGTGAGGCGCTAAGCCCCTGAGTTGTCCCCAAAAGTTTTTAAAACTCTTGCCAAAACCACAAAGTGAATTGAACTCTGCAGTCCAAGATTATCCTTTCTGTGGCTCCATGCAATCTATAAATATGCTGCACTAACAGTTTGGCCAGGGCGTGTTCAGAGGGGATTTTTTGGCAGGGCACAAAGTGCACTTGTTTGGAGAACAAGTCTGTTATCACCCAAATTATGTTGTTCCTGGAACTCTCGGGCAACTGTATAATGAAGTCCATGGAGACCTTTTTCCATGGGGCATTGGGCTCCACTACTGGCTGCAAGAGTCCTGCTGTTTTCCCTTGGCATCTTTTAGCAGATGCATAGATAGGGCAGCTAGCTATGTAGCTTTCTATGTCTTTTTTCAATGACTGCCACCAGAATTGTTGTCTAATTTAGGTGCAAGGTTTTTACAAAGCCAAAATGTCCTGCTGTTTTAAAATCATGGCTTTTCTGCAAGACCATCAATCGTTGACTTTCAGGGACATATAGTTTGGCTCCCACCCAGGCTTAACCATCCTGTATTGTAAACTCACCCTTATGGGCTTGAAACAATTTGTTGTCCTCTAGTGCTGCCTTCAGGGCAGCCCTAACATCCTCAGCTACTTGGGACTTTAACATGGCTTGTGCTCTAGTGGTGACTGGAGCCGCTAATTGGCGGGACGGGATGACTGAGCTGATCACTTCTGGCTTTGAGCTGCTATATTGTGGCATTCTAGACAAGGCATCTGCTAAGAAATTTCCCCCCCCCAGAAGATACTTCAGGGTGAAATTGAATCAGTTAAAATACTGAGTTTTAAAGCCTCTATGTTTTTATGGTCAGTCCACGCCTCAAAAGGTGTTTTGCTCCCTTCTAAGAAATGTCTCCCAAGTTAGGAGTGCCCAGTGTACTGCATATACCTCCGTTTCCCACACCATCCACCTGTGCTCAGCTTCGGTGAGTTTTTTGGAAGTATACGCACACGGCTGTAGAGCCCCTTGCTCATTTTTTTTGTAAGAGTACTGCCCCCACCGCCACATCTGCCTGGATGACGAAGGGGGGCATTGGGGTCTGGGTGTTTCAGCACCGGCTCTGCCGTGAACAGGTGCTTGAGTTTTTCGAATGCCGCTTGGCATTCCATTGTCCATTTCAGCAGCTGGCTAGGCTTGGGTTTTCCCTCCCCTTCTGTCTTTAGCAGATTGGTGATAGGGAGGGCTATTTGGGCAAACGACGGGATGAATTGGTGGTAAAAGTTTGCAAACCCCAGGAAGCTTTGTAGTTGCTTCTTAGTACAGGGAGGAGCCCAGTCCAGTACCACCCATACCTTCCCGGGGTCCATCTCTATCCCCTCATGAGAAATGCAGTAGCCTAGATAGTCAATTTTACTCTGGTGGAATTTGCATTTTGACAGCTTGGCATACAGTTGGGCTGCACAGAGCTTTTTGAGCACAGCCCTGACCAGTTTTACATGTTCTGCCATAGTCTCAGTATAGATTAGAATGTCAGTCAGGTAAACTAGCACTCCCTTTTATAGGTGCTCATGCAGCACTTTGTTTATCAGCTGCATGAACATAGCAGGGGTCCCTTGTAGTCCGAAAGGGAGGACCCAGAACTGGAAACATCCTAAGGGGCAATTAAAAGCTGTCTTCCACTTGTCGCCCTGTTTGAACCTAACCCAGTAATACTGTATGTTTCTCACAAGTCATTTGGTAAAGAATTTCCCCATTGCCAAATGGGCTAACATGTCCTTCATTGGGGTAGGGGGTAGGCATTTTCAACACAAAAAGCATTTAACCCGCGATAGTCAACATATAGATGAAGGGACCCATCCTTCTTTTCCCTGAATAGTACAGGAGCAGCCACCCTCAGTCTGGCAGGGTGGATGAAACCGCACATCAGGTTTTTGCATATGAAGGTTCATAATTCCTCTAATTCCCTAGGGGTCATCAAGTACAGTTCAGGCTTGAGCAATTTAGCCCCCAGCAGGATCTCTATGGAGCAGTCAGTTGGCCATTGGGTAGGAGCGTGCCTGATCCCTTCTCACTGAAAACGTCCCATAGGTCCCAATATTCTCTGGGGATCCGACGATCGTCTTGGGGGCGTTCCTTGGCTGCCTCTCCCACTTCCCTTCTTAGCATTGCCCACAGTAGCTTAGGGCCAGGTTTCTCACAGTTCTTCTCCCGTCCCACTTTGTGTCCAGCTCACTGGATCTTTAACACCCCGCTCCTCCAGTTCACGTAGGGGTTCCACTTCAATAGCCAAGCCAGTCCTAGTTGTTGTGGCCCGCCAGCAGCCCGTGCCGCTGATAGCGGATCCCGTTCGAGAGGAGACCGACTTGGTTATGCGCCAGTGGCCTGTGCAGCTGACACCCGAGTCAGACAGTGAGGAGGCTGGCGAGGACTCGGTGCCAGAGGCAGAGGTTCAGCTTCGGAACCTCCAGCACCTCACAGCAGTGATGAGGAAGAAGAGGCTTCTCCTCTTCTTAATGCACGAGCACGCAGAGCTGCCAAAAGGCAGGAATGGTTACTCCAGAGGAGGTCTCCTCGGGAGTAAGACTTGGGGCTAATTGGCCACTCCCCTAGTCTACTTAAGGAAAGCAGAGGCAGCTGAAAGGCTGCAGGAAACAACGTTTTGAAATTCATTTGGTCATCGTGTGCTTTGTGTCTGGAAAATCTCTGCTCTGTTTCTCTGCTTCGGTTTGTTTATCAAGGACCACTTCTAGGCATTTTGCCAAGCTTCGTGAGCTATCAAAGACTAATTGTTATTCTATGCTTTAAGACTTTCTGAACTTATGCCAGCTGTTAATGACGACTAATTAACAGTTGAGCTTTTGCAAGCAAAGACTGCCATTAGGTGTGTGCGTGTGTGTGACCTCTACTAAGACAGTTATTAGTAGTCGGTTATTGATTAAAATAAGTTCGAACAAACTGTGTGTTTGCTACGTTCTTGGCTGGGGCAGAACACTGGTACAACGGGTCTCTCCATACCAGGGGCTACAATAAAACTCAAAGTCTCTCTGTGTGCCCCCATCATATCTATTGGTTCAGTAACGAACGTCGCCAGGATTCCCCCTGCCACCGAGCTGTCCAGTTGGCAGGAAGCCACAGGTACTTTAAGCTGCTTGAGTTTCATGCCCAGTTTCTCAACCAGGGCAGGGTTGACCAGACATCTGGTGCAACCTGAGTCCAGGAGGGCTACTAGGGTCCACTTGAAACCCGAGAATTGAACCAACAGCTCTATGGGGATGGTCACTGGATTGACCAGGCGACTTCCCAAGGGTTTATCGTCATAGTGTTGCTCTCCACCGAGCTATCCGTGGGGCCGGTCGGAGTTCTCTCGCCATCTTTGGGGAATGGGGTGAACTCTACGACCTCCATTCCCTTCAGGGCAGTCTTGTGGGTTCTCTGTGGCGGCTTCGCCGTTTTTTGTCAGATCCTGGAGGTGCCTTCTGGGTCAGGCGCATGGCTTGGTAGTCGGCAGCTCGGTGCCCCGCCTTCCCGTACTTGAAGCAGCCGGTGGATCGTCGGTGTGTGCTCTGGTCGCATGGCAGTGGCTTTGGGACATCTTTCTTTTCAGGGAGGGATCTTCGCCACCTGTGGCTTGGGCAATATTCGGACCAAGTCACGCAGAGGTGGGTTCCTGCCAGTGCGGTTAATAGCTGTTGTTTGGCGCAGAGCCGAAGACGCTGCTGCCGTTCGCGGCGCGGGGGCTTTCCCCGGGCGCTGCCGCCGCCCGCATGGACGCCGCCATTTGCGTTCTTTTGCCCTCTGCGCATGCGCAAAGCGTTCTGCATGCGCAGAGGGCAAAAGAACGCAATTGGCAGCGTCCATGCGGGTGGGGAAAGCGCCCGGGGAAAGCTCCCGCGCCGCGAATGGCAGCAGCGTCTTCGGCTCTGTGCCGAACAACAGCTATTAACCGTACCGGCAAAAACAGGCAGGAACCCACCTCTGGAGTCAGGTCAATTTCCACTTCCTCCGCCAGAACATACCAGCCATGAAGTGTTGGGGGGGGGGTGCCCCTGGAAATGCAGGTGTTGTAGACTTCATCACTCCGCCCATACTGGAAACACCCAGTCAGGATGTCCTGCAGCCAGTCGATCAGTCGGCAGGCCAGGTCACGAAACTCCTGGGTGTATTTGGCCACTCCTCACCTGCCTTGGCTGATGGTTTTTATGTGGTCCCCAGCTTTGCGGTCGGCTAGGGGGTCTTCAAAACACTTCCAAAGTGCTACCATGAAACGGTTGAAGTTTCTTAGCTGTGGGGCATCATCGTTGTGGAGGATTACAGGTTACAGGAGGAGCCACGACGGAGATGGCGGAAGAAAATCTGGCTCCGCAAAACAGCTGATTGTTTCTCCGGCCGTTCGCCTGAAGGAGACTTTTCCCAGAGCTTCTTCTTGCTCTGGAAGGACTTTGATTATATCAGGTACTAGTGGGTCGTGGCAGAACAACTAGCCACACACGCGACATGCCGGCTGTTGGGGGTCGGGAGCTCTGCTGACAGCGGAACCTCCCCAGAGATAATTAACGTGAGGCTGGGATCAACTTTCCAAACTCGGCGAGGAAGATCGAGGTCGATTTTGGGAGAGCGCCTTTTCCAACAAACGTTTCTGTACCAGACTGATTATAAATTGACGAACTGTGCAGCACTTTGAGCTGATCCTTTGGCCGTGAGGGAAATCTGCGACTGCCAGGTCCCCAAGGCCGACCGCGGGGATCGCCGCCGCCATTAATTGCTTCGTGGCGGCAAAGCGGTGGCTTGTGTTATTCTGGGGAATGCTTTATTGAATGCTAGTATCACCGCCACCTTTCTTGAGTCCTGCTAACATCGCGACTGCTGGGGGGGGGGTTATTTTGTTATTTTGCATTACAATCCCCAAACGTCACACTGCCCTCCATAGTCGCTATTTACTCCCAGGGAGACTGTCAGACTCTGAGGCGGTTATAATTATTGTGGCTCCTTTCCATCTTCCGCCCTCCCTACCTTTGTGGATGTCTCTGGTCGCTTTGAAGACCATTACGATCGAGACGAAGATGTGGCAGACTATTGGGGCTACTGCGATGACTAGCACTTTCTCCTGGCATTTGCACTTTTTGTGGGGGATCCCCCCCTCAGGTAGAATTCGATCTCATACCAAGGGGAGAGGGACCTTGGACTCCCGTAGACAGCTAAGTAGGGAAGATTTCTCTCTGTCCCCCGGATTATCGATTAAAAGATCGCAAAGACGCTGTGCGATAAAGGACAGAACAGTCACGAGACCGGGATAACAGCAGGGATCCGTTTTATATTACACCCTCACCTGATGGTGTCTCCTTTTTGTTTTAAACTTGTAAATCTACCTCCGATATGTTATGTGGGTGCATGAGTGTATGATTCTGGGCATATGAGTAGACTGAATGATTGGAAGAAATGAAGAACGCGGGTGCTTGGGCTCCGGCCCCCTCTACTGAGTGTGAAAACAGAAGCGGAGGGGGTCTGGAACCTGATCCCCGACCTAGAATGAGTGGTATGGATGGTTTGCCGGAAGGGAGGGAGACTAGTGGGGGAGGGGAGGGGATCTCTGGTGTGAGGGGGAGCGGGAGTATTACGGTCATAACAGGGAGAGGTAGGTATGGCGGGAGCAGAGGGGTAGGCCGCTCTCGGGGAACGAGAACTCGCTGTCTCCAAGCGATTCCTTGTTCTGGCCCCTCTGGTTTGGTTCCATCTTGCTCAACCCGAGGTCCTGGTAACCAGGGATGTCAGGGCCCTGGGCTCAAGCTGCTGCTGTTGAATGCCAGGTCAATTACCAACAAGGCCCCCCTTGTATGGGATTTAATCCTGGAAGAGGGGGCGGACCTGGCATGTATCACTGAGACCTGGCTAGGCCAGGAGGGGGGGTCCCCCTCTCCGAGATGTGCCCGGACGGGTTCTTAGTGCAGCATCAGCCGCGACCCCAGGGAAGGGGTGGAGGAGTGGCGATTATAGCTCGCCAGAACCTTAATCCTCGAAGGAGCCCTGCCCCGGAGATTGTTGGGTGTGAGACGCTCCTTCTGAAGTTGGACTTAGGGGTCCAGGTGGGCCTTTTGCTAGCGTACCTGCCTCCTAGCTACGTTACAAAGGCCCTGCCTGTTCTGCTCGAGGCGGTAGCAGGGCTGGCGATTGAGTTCCCCAGGTTGATGGTGCTGGGGGACTTTAATTTGCCATCGTCCGGTGAAACCTCGGAGGCAGTCCAGGAGTTCATGGCTTCCATGACAACCATGAACCTGACCCAAGTAGTTCAGGGTCCGACTCATGAGGGAGGTCACACGCTTGACCTTGTGTTTCTCTCGGGGCAGTGGAGAGATGATCTGAGGCTGAGGGGTTTAGTCATAGCACCCTTGTTGTGGTCAGATCATTTCCTTCTGAGGTTGGATTTCATGGCACCACTCCTCCACCGCAAGGAGGCGGGGCCGATTAAGTGGTTCCGCCCCAGGCGCCTAATGGAATCTGAAGGATTTCAGAGGGAACTTGGGGAGATACCTGACTCCCTGGTACACGATTCATCTGAGGCTCTAGTGGCTGCCTGGAATCAGGCGGCAACGGGGGCCTTAGATCGGATTGCGCCTTTGCGGCCTCTCCGTGGCAGCGGATCCCGGAGGGCTCCTTGGTTTACTGAGGAGCTCCGGGAGATGAAGCGCCTAAAGAGACGCCTAGAGCGACGATGGAGAGCCAGTAAAGCTGAGTCTGACCGGACACTTTTAAGAACTTACATTAAGTCTTACTTAGTGGCGATAAGGGCGGCAAAATGCGCGTATTTTTCCGCTCTTATTGCGTCCGCCGACTCCCGCCCAGCCGCCCTGTTTAGGGTGACTCGCTCCCTCCTAGCTAAGGAGGGAGCTGAAGATCCCTTGCAGGGCAGAGCTGAGGAATTTTCTCAGTTTCTGGCGGACAAAGTCGTTCAGATTCGGACAGAGCTGGACTCCATTTGGACAGGGCAAGCCGAGATGACAGGGGTGAGTCTTAGTCCTGTTATATGGGACGAGTTTGAACCTGTCACTCCTGAGGATGTGGACAAGGCCATAGGAGCGATGAGCGCCTCCACTTGTTTATTGGACCCGTGCCCCTCCTGGCTGGTTTCTGCCAGCAGGGAGGTGACACGCGGCTGGCTCCAGGCGGTTGTGATCGCTTCTTTGAGAGAGGGATCCATCCCACAGCCTTTAAAAGCTGCGGTGGTGAGGCCCCTCCTCAAGAAGCCTTCCCTGGACCCAGCGGATATAAAGAACTTCCGTCCAGTCTCCAACTTACCCTTTTTGGGTAAAGTTGTTGAGAAGGTGGTGTCGCTCCAACTCCTGCGGCTTTTGGAGGATACTGATTATCTGGATCCCTTTCAATCGGGTTTCAGGCGCGGCTACAGTACGGAGACTGCTTTGGTCGCGCTGATGGATGATCTCTGGCAAGCCCGGGATGGGGGTTATTCCTCCAACCTGGTGCTACTTGACCTCTCAGCGGCTTTCGATACCATTGACCATGGTATCCTTCTGCGTCGTCTTGGGGAGATGGGAGTGGGAGGCACTGTCTTACGGTGGTTCTCCTCCTACCTCTCTGACAGGACGCAGTCGGTGTTGACAGGAGGACAGAGGTCGACCCCTAGGCCCCTGGTTTGCGGGGTGCCACAGGGCTCGGTCCTCTCGCCCATCCTGTTTAACATTTACATGAAACCGCTGGGCGAGATCATCCGACGACATGGGGTGAGGTATCAGCAGTATGCTGACGATACCCAGTTGTACATCTCCACCCCGTGTCAGTTCAGTGAAGCAGTTGATGTAATGTGCCGCTGCCTGGACGATGTGAGGGTCTGGATGGGAGTGAACAGACTCAGGCTCAACCCAGAAAAGACTGAGTGGCTCTGGATATTGCCTCCCAAGGACTATGTCGACTGTCCCTCCTTGGTTCTCGGGGGAGAGAAATTGACTCCCTCAGAACAGGTTCGCAATTTGGGTGTCCTCCTAGACCCACAGCTAAAATTGGAGCAACATCTTTCAGCTGTGGCTAGGGGGACCTTTGCACAAATCCGTCTTGTGCACCAATTGCGACCTTACTTGGAGAGGGAGGCCTTGCTCACAGTCACTCATGCCCTTGTCACCTCACGGCTAGACTACTGTAACGCGCTCTACATGGGGCTACCCTCGAAGAGCATCCGGAGACTCCAGCTGGTACAGAATGCAGCTGCGCGAGCTGTAGTGGGTGTACCAAGATACACCCACGTAACACCTCTCCTTCGCCAGCTGCATTGGCTACCAATTAGTCTCCGGTTGCAATTTAAGGTGTTGGTCGTTACCTTTAAAGCCCTACATGGCTCAGGGCCAGGTTACCTGCGGGACCGCATCCTACCACATACCTCCCTAAGACCGGTTAGGTCCCACAGAGAGGGCCTCCTCCGGGTCCCGTCGGCCAAACAATGCCGACTGGCGGGGCCACGGGGGAGGGCCTTCTCTGTGGGAGCCCCGTCCCTCTGGAACCAACTTCCACCAGAGATCCGGACTATCCCCACCCTGCTGGCCTTCCGTAAAGCCTTAAAAACATGGCTCTTCCGGCAGATGGGGTGAATAGGACAATCAGATTCCCCCTGAATGTTGTGTTTATAATGTTCTTTTTTTAATTATATTTTAATTTAAATTATGATTGTTTTTAAATGTACGTTCTTATTCATGCTGTACGCCGCCCTGAGTCCCACGGGATTGGGCGGCCTATAAGAGCGTCTAAATAAATAAATAAAATAAATTACCATCCACTCTGCCGCGGTCCCCTCCAATTCCATAGTCACGCACCGCACCTTGCCCCCTTTGAGGGCTATCTCTGGACCATACTCTTGCATGTAGGTCCAAACGTGTGCCAGGAAGAATCCCAAGTGCTTGGGGTCTCCATTAAATTTCACGCCAAGGGCTGATGTCTTACAACCTCTCCACCTTGCCAGTGCTGCTCCCACGGGCAGTGCAGGTTGTGCTGCAGGGCTGGGTGGCGGAGCGGCTGCCGATGTGGCTCTCAGCGTCTTCCTTGGCTCCCGCAGGTGAAAGTTACCCTAATGGATTTTTCTTCCCACACTTCCTGCTTCCCAACCCTGAGGGACCATCAGGGCCTTCATGGGTCGCCGCAGCTTTCTGCCTCCCAGCCATTCAGAGAGATCTAGCCCTCCAGGAGGAATTGAAGATGATTCCCCCCCAGGCTTCGATCTCCTGATCGCTCCCTTAAACCAACATTGTTTGCACGGTCCCCACGGTAGAGGCGACTTCCTCTCTGGGTTGACCACAATTGCAGTTCTAGTCTAATGTCAGACCTGCCCCAGTCCGATCCCTTAGGAAAGAAAGACCCTCAACTCCATTTGGTTATAGTGATAGGTTCGTTTACTGAAAGATGCTGGCTGCAATAAGGTCAGGCTAGAACTAAATTTCCCGTGCTAAAAAGATACAGAAGGTTTCCCCTCATCCCAGCCCTCCCCTCATGACCAGTTCATCTTCAGCCAATGAAGATTCACCTAGCTGTTTTGAGAACGCTGAGATGTTTGGGATAATCCACATTCATTCTCAGGGTGCATGGCCTTGAATGCTGGAACAAACTGGTTCTGAGCTTCTCTGTTCTTCATCAGGCTGTCATTTCCCACCTCCCTATTTCCTATCACATACTGACACAGGTACCGTATATTGCCCATTTGTTCATCCCCCCATGCCCCCTCCCCCTAGCCTTTGATGGCAGGATGCCAACGAGGCACTAAGCCGAAGATGGCAGACCGGACAACACCCAATTATTTTAATATATTATTAATTGTTTTATCATAAAAAGTAAAATACAAAACAGAAAAACAAACAAAACAAAAGCATACATTCAACACTAACAACAACAAAAAAGAAAACAAATAGTGTACAAAAAAAGTGATCAAATATATTTAACATTTAACATGTAGGATCCACCCTGGCTGGACGCTGAAAAAAAAGAAAAAGTAAATTCTCCTCCCCTTTTACAAATTGAGTGTGTGTGTGTGTGTGTGTGTGTGTCTGTGTCTGTCTGTGTGTGTGTGTAATAAAAGAAGAAAGAAGAAAAAGCAGTCAACAGGTTAAGCTAAACACTAATCTTCAAATCCCTCTGTTAACCATCTGTTATTATATTTAGTGCGTAGAAAGTCCACAAACGGTTTCCAGTCCTCTCATAAAGCTGTCTAGTCCATTATCTCTAATCAAAGCAGTTAATTTCACCATCTCTGCTAATTCAGTCAATTTCAAAATCTATTCTTCAACAGTCGGCATCCCTTTTTCTTTCCAGTGTTTGGCAAATACAATCCTCGCAGCCGTCACCATGTGAAGGAATAGCACCCCATATTGTTTTTCAATTGGCTTGTCCATCATACTTAAAAGAAAAGCTTCAGGTTTCAAATATGTTCTGCATTGTCATTGTTATGTTTGTCCAGTATGTTTTCACATATTTGCAAGACAACCACATATGATAAAATGAACCTGGATTTTGACTACATTTCCAGCATTTATTAGAAGTCCCTTTATACATTTTCACTAGTCTATCTGGGGTCAAATACCAACAATACATCATTTTATTAAAATTTTCTTTCAAGCTATAATTTAATGTAAATTTTAGTCCATTTGTCCATATGTTTATCTAGCATTATGCTTTACCCAAATTTTTTTGCCCATTTTTCCATACAATCTTAAATGTATTCATCTTCCTGATTCATCTTGAGTAACATTTTGTATACTTTAGCAACCAAGTGGTCATCTCCAGAACATAAATTAACATCCAGTTCAGATTTAGTTCCTGTGAAAGCAAAACTTTTTTTTCCTCAAGTTTAAATCTTTCAAAAATTCTATGATTAAACCAATCCCAAGCAAATCCTTCACTTACTAATTGTTCTCTTCTCTTAAATCTTAAATCCCTCTTTTTCAAATATCAGTAAGTCTCGATATGTCATCCATTTACATTCCGATATCATCTCTGTTCTATGTAGTGCTTCATGAGGTGTTAGCCAAAGTGGCACTTCATCAGCTTTATCAGCGTGCAATTGATTGCCTAATAGCTTGAATCTTAAAATCAGGGTTAACTTTTAGTTTTTCACACCACAGCTAGGCATGCCATCCAAATCTCAAATCAAAACCTTCAAGGTCTAACAGCCTTGAATTTTTTTAAGTTATCCAATCTTTTAACCATACCAGACAACAAGCATCGTAATATAATCTAAACATCTGGCAAACCCAGACCTCTTCTATCTTTAGAATCATGTAGCAGCTTATATTTAATTCTTAGTTTTTTATTTCGCCAAATAAATTTAGATATATGTTTCTGCCACTGTTTGAAAGTGGACTCTATTCAATATTGGTATAGTCTGAAATAGGAATAACATTCTAGGGTAGTACATTCATTTTAATTACTGAAATTCTTCCCATTAATGACAAATCTAATTTTTGCCATCTATTTAAATCCATTTTTATCTCCTTCCATATTTTACTGTGATTATTTTTGTAAAGCTTAGAATTTTCCTCAGTAAGAGTCACCCCCAAATACTGTACCTTTTTCACAACTTTAAAACCAGTTTTAAATTCCAATTTATTCTGCTCTTCCACATTTACAGGTATGTTCTTAGTATTGTCTTTGATTGATTGATTTTTAAATCCGCCATTTCTCCAAACATTTTGATCTTCCTTATAACATATTCAGTGTTCTCTAGCGGGTCTTGCACAATCAATACCAAATCGTCGGCAAATGCACGTAATTTGTAATTATGTGCTTCAATTTGTAGTCCTTTTGCTCTGTTACCTTGTCTAATATCTCTAACCATTCCAACACTAGAATAAATAATAAAGAGGATAAAGGACACCCCTGTCTTGTTCCGTCCTTGATTTCACATGGTTTTGTAAAATCTCCATTCACCATGATCCGAGCTTTCTGGAGTATATAGATGGACTGCAGACACTTTATAAAGCCCAATCCAAAGTCCATCTTTTCCACTGCTTTAAACATAAAGGCCCAGTTCAAGTTGACAACATCCAATTGAAGTTTCTGAGCAGTTTTTGGAAATTTGTCCAGTAAGAATCATCATTTATTAAACTTGTACGTCGCCTGATTGTCAATGACCCTGGGCAGCTCACAACAATCAAATAAATTACAATAAAATCAATAAAAGAGAAAAGATGGCAAGCATGATGAAGCAAGTGGTCTTACTCTCCCTCACCAAAGGCCTGGGTGAAGAACCAGCAAATCCTTTATTTACTGGACTTCAGTTTAGCAGTCTCTTGATGGAAATCTCTTTACCATTTTACATGTGCATAAAATCCCATTCATATTTATACATGCATAAACTGTATATAATAAAAATATACATATAATGCATTATGTACTAACTTCAATAAATAGAATGTGTTCTTCAGACAGGATTTATTTGTGCTGGGTCTCTTCTGTAATATGTTTTTATTAGACATTTTAGATAACCCTAACCCAGAATATAATTAATTGATGCTGAATAATGGAATACATTATACTATCTTAAAAGCTTGAACATCACTTGTAAGCTCTAGTTGTAAGGAGCCACGGTGAGTGCAATACTGCAGGCTACATCTGCTGCCTGCAGGCTGCCTGCAATTTGGCAGTTCAAATCTCACCAGGCTCAAGGTTGACTCAGCCTTCCATCCTTCCGAGGTGGGTAAAATGAGGACCCAAATTGTTTGGGGCAATATGCTGACTCTGTAAACCGCTTAGAGAGGGCTGTAAAGCACTGTAAAGCGGTATATAAGTCTAAGTGCTATTGCTAAGCAAAGCATAAATATCAAGAACCATAGTTAATACAGTATAAATCATAAAATGAAATTTTTGAACAACAGTAAACTCAGTCCATACTACTAAAAGTCTGTTCTGCTTTAGAAGTGCTATAATGCTGTAATATAGACTTTATGCATTATTTTAGTCATTGAGGGATACACCTACAATTAATTAAACTTTTGACTGTTGAAGCATCTATTCCTAGTGTCTCCTTCTGTTCCTTACTCAGTGTGTCACTGGCTTCAAAGTCTTATTTAGCATATTTGCTCACTTGAGAACCTGGTTACAAATCACACCAAAAACAGTCCTGTGTACTTGTAAAAACAGAGTATAGATCCCTAAAATGCTGCTTTTCACTCTCAGTTTAGAAAATCTTTGTAGAAGATCAATGCATTAGTAGTTGCTGAAGAGTTCCAGAAAAATTAACAGGGTAATTCTTCTGTCTTTCCTGACATCTCTCATCCACCACACTGACCAGAGCAGAGTATTCTGGAAGCTGAAGACAGATGGGGCAAATGCACGGAGGGATCTGAGGCTGCAATTCCAACAGGCAGTAGTGTGAACTAGCAGGTGTATAAAATTGGAACAAACAGAAGAAATTCCTTAATAGTGCTGTAGTCATACATAGCAAGGCTGAAACTTGTGCCTTCCTGTTTTATAATTTAGACTGATCTCTCCAAATTGGTAAATTTAATTTAATTTATTGTTCTTATAAGCCGCCCAATCCTGTAGGACTCAGGGCGGCGTACAACAGAAAGAAGAACAATCAATAAAAATACAATAATACAATACAATAAAATAAAACCATTTTTAAAAAATACAAAAAAGTTAAAACCAGTCAGTTTTTCTGAACTTCAGTTCTTATGACTAGAGGATAACAGATTGAGAGACGTTTCTATAGATTCACCTCAGAAAGTAGACATACAATCCATCCTGGTATGTCAGGTGAGAAGCTGGACTTACATAGTAGTTCTCCCTCCAGTATTTTGAATGGATATTCTGGTTGACATTTTTGCTGTGCCCCTGTGTATGCACCCTATGTCTTTAGATTGTTAATTCATTTACTGGTCTTACGATGAAGATTCTCAGTCATCCAGGTAGAGTTGTCTGGAAGTTGAGTCATGGCAACTGGTTTTTTGTTTTTGTTTTGTTTGAAACATTTTGCTGCTTATCCAAGTAGCTTTGAAAGATAAGCAGTGAAACGTTTCAAATCAAAAAAGAAGTCCAGTTGCCATGACTCAACTTCCAGATTATTGGTCTTACATTGAATAATTTTAAAAATTATTTCTTGAAAGAGAGGAGGACAGAAATAGTTTTCCAGATGTGTCTGTAAGCAGGGGGTAGAGTTGCATGTAGACATTTTCTGTTCTACCTTTTCTAAGGCCTTTTTTTCTTGTTTTTCTATTCCCTGGTGCCTTGACTTATGTTTGCAGCAGGTCTTGGTGACATCACACAGCAGTTGAATCAGAGTGAGCTGGCTGTCTTATTGAACTTGTTGCAGAGCCAGACAGACCTAAGTGTTCCACAGTTACTGAACATCCATTCAAACCTTGAGATGCAGCAACATCTAGAGGCCCTTAACCAGTCAGTCAATGCACTCAATGAAGCTACTACCACTCAGCAACTGCAGGATTCTAAGAAAGTGCCTGAAGAGGAAACAGCTGCTGAGGAACTACCCACACCAGCCGGTCCCTCTGAGGAGCACACCACTCCAGAAGCGGCAAGCACTCAGGGAGACATGCAAAACGTCCTGGCAGTTTTGCTGAGCCAGCTAATTAAAACCCAAGAGCCTACATGCGATCTATGGGGGCCACAGAAAACCCCCACTTTACTTCAGGAGGAAACTGCAGGTAAATAATTGTGACACCCCCTTGCTCCCAGGACTTAAGGGGGAAAATTATGTGGGTCTTTCCATGTGGTAAATAAAAAACACTTTGAATATTCTTTAACCATGCCTGGTAGTCATCTCTGAGTGCGTGTGGAATCTGGCAACAGCTTTGGGTTCCTGAAAATACTTGTAAGGCCTTGAGCAGGTTGTGTACTCTTGTCCCCAGCTCCCCTCATGTGAAAGAATGTTCACGGTGTAAGTTTGGGAAGTCTTGGCTTGTACCACGTTAACTTGAAAAGTGATTGCTCAGATACTCTTCTCATGTCAATTTTCATGCATGTGGAAGCTAGCGTCGTGCTGACAAGGCTAGGTCATGGTCCTACTCATTACTGCCCTAGCTTTGTGCTTAGAAACCTTAAGTTTAGTCTTTAGATGTTAGAAGACTATGACTGAAACCTGTAGTTAATGTTATTCAAATTAAATCTTTAAGCCCTTTATGATGGTGAACTTAAAATTGGTGCTGATCTCTGCTGAGGAAAGGATTTCAAAAGAAGCCTGCTCTACTTATGAGAGGACACAGATTCTCCCATTGAGACTGAGGCTTGCCCCATCATTTTGCCCTTCTTATGGACGAAACTACTGTGGTCTAAACTGAAGCAGAAATTTAATTTAATTCAATTCAATTCAATTCAATTCAATTCAATAGTTCTTATAGGCCAACCAATCCCGTAGGACTCAGGGCGGCGTACAGCAAAAATAAGAACAAATACAAATATATAAGAAACAATTTAAAAATTACATAATTTTAAAAAACCATTCATCCATGGGGGAATTCGATCTTCTTCACCCCGCCTGCCGGAAGAGCCATGTCTTTACGGCTTTGCGGAAGGCCAGTAGAGTGGGGATAGTTCGGATCTCTGGTGGGAGTTGGTTCCAGAGAGATGGGTCTCCCACAGAGAAGGCTCTCCCCCATGGTCCCGGCAACCAACATTGTTTGGCTGATGGGACCTGGAGGAGACCAACTCTGTGGGACCTAACCGGTCTTAGGGAGGTATGTGGCAGGATGCGGTCCCGAAGGTAACCTGGCCCTGAGCCATGTAGGGCTTTAAAGGTCAAAACCAACACCTTAAATTGCATCCGGAGACTAATGGGCAACCAATGCAGCTGGCGGAGAATAGGTGTTACGTGGGTGTATCTCGGAACACCCACCACAGCTCGCGCAGCTGCATTTTGCACCAGTTGCAGTCTCCGGATACTCTTTGAGGGTAGCCCCATGTAGAGCGCGTTACAGTAGTCCAGCCGTGAGGTGACAAGGGCATGAGTGACTGTGAGCAAAGCCTCCCTCTCCAAGTAGGGTCGCAATTGGTGCACAAGATGGATCTGTGCAAAGGTCCCCCTAGCCACAGCTGACAGATGTTGCTCCAATTTTAGCTGTGGATCTAGGAGAACTCCCAAATTGCGAACCCGTTCCGAGGGAGTTAGTTTTTCTCCCCCAAGAACCAAGGAGGGACAGTCGACATAGTCCTTAGGGGGCAATATCCAGAGCCACTCAGTCTTGTCGGGGTTGAGCTTGAACCTGTTCCTCCCCATCCAGATCCTGACATCGTACAGGCATCGACACATTACATCCACTGCCTCCCTGAACTGAGACGGGGTGGAGATGTACAACTGGGTATCATCAGCATATTGCTGATACCTCACCCCGTGTCGTCGGATGATCTCACTTAGCGGTTTCATGTAAATGTTAAACAGGATAGGCGAGAGGACCGAGCCCTGAGGCACCCCGCAGATCAGGGGCCTAGGAGCCGACCTCTGCCCTCCTGTCAACACCGACTGCATCCTATCGGAGAGGTAGGAGGAGAACCACCATAAAACAGTGCCTCCCACTCCCATCTCGCCGAGTCGGCGCAGAAGGATACCATGGTCAATGGTATTGAAAGCCGCTGAGAGGTCAAGTAGCACCAGGATGGAGGAATGACCTCCATCCCGGGCTCGCCAGAGATCATCCATCAGGGTGACCAAAGCAGTCTTCGTACTGTAGCTGCGCCTGAAACCCGATTGAAAGGGATCTAGATAATTAGTGTCCTCCAATAACCGCAGGAGTTGGAGCGACACCACTTTCTCAACAACCTTACCCACGAAGGGAAGGTTGGAGACTGGACGGAAGTTCTTTAAATCCGCTGGGTCCAGGGAAGGCTTCTTGAGGAGGGGCCTCACCACCGCAGCTTTTAAGGGTTGTGGGATGGATCCCTCTCTCAAAGAAGTGATCACAACTGCCTGGAGCCAGCCGCGTGACACCTCCCTGCTGGCCGAGACCAACCAGGAGGGGCACGGGTCCAATAAACAGGCTCAAATTCATCCTATATAACAGGACTCAGACTCGCCCCTGTCGCCTCGGCTTGCCCTGTCCAACCGGAGTCCAGGTCCATCCGAATCTGAGTGACTTTATCCGCCAGAAACTGAGCAAATTCCTCAGCTCTGCCCTGTAAGGGATCCTCAACTCCCTCCTTAGCCAGAAGGGAGCAAGTCACTCTAAACAGGGCGGCTGGGCGTGAATCGGCAGATGCAATAAGGGTGGAAAAATGCGAACATTTTGCCGCCCGTATTGCCACTAAATAAGACTTAATAAAAGTTCTTAATAGTGTTTCGTCAGATTCAGCTTTACTGGCTCTCCACCATCGCTCTAGGTGTCTCTTGTGGCGTTTCATCTCCCGGAGCTCCTCTGTAAACCAAGGAGCCCTCCTGGATCCGCTGCCACGGAGAGGCCGCAAAGGCGCAATTCGATCTAACGCCCCTGATGCTGCCCTGTTCCAGGCAGCCACCAGGGACTCAGATGAATTGTGTACCAAGGATTCAGGTATCTCCCCAAGTTCCCTCTGGAATCCTTCGGGTTCCATTAGGCGCCTGGGGCGGAACCACTTAATCGGTCCCGCCTCCTTGCGGTGGAGGAGTGGTGCCATGAAATCCAACCTCAGAAGGAAATGATGTGACCACGACAAGGGTACTGTGACTAAACCCCTCAGCCTCAGATCATCTCTCCACTGCCCCGAGAGAAACACAAGGTCAAGCGAGTCAGACCCTGAACTACTTGGGTCAGGTCCATGGTTGTCATGGAAGCCATGAACTCCTGGACTGCATCCGAGGTTTCGCCGGGCGATGGCAGATTGAAGTCCCCCAGCACCATAAGCCTGCGGAACTCAATCGCCAGCCCCGCTATCGCCTCGAGCAGCACAGGCAGGGCCTTTGCAACGCAGCTAGGAGGCAGGTACGTTAGCAGAAGGCCCACCTGAACCCCTAAGTCCAACTTCAGAAGGAGCGTCTCACACCCAACAATCTCTGGGGCAGGGCTCCTACGAGGACACAGATTCCGGTGAGCTATAATAGCCACTCCTCCACCCCTTCCCTGGGGTTGCGGCTGATGCAGAACCAAGAATCCGTCCAGGCACATCTCAGAGAGGGGAACACCCCCATCCTGGCCCAGCCAGGTCTTGGTTACACATGCCAGGTCCGCCCCCTCGTCAAGGATTAAGTCCGCACGAGGGGTGCTTTGTTGGTAATCGTCCTGGCATTCAACAGCAGCAGCTTGAGCCCAGGGCCCTGAATTCCCCAATTACCAGATACTCAGGCTGAGCAAGGTGGAACCAAACCAGAGGGGCCAGAACAAGAAATCGCTTGGAGACAGCGAGTTCTCGTTCCCCAAGAGCGGCCTACCCCTCTGCTCCTGCCATACCTACCTCTCCCTGTAATGACTGTAATACTCCCACTCTCCACCCAACCAGAGATCCCCTCCCCACCCCCACTGGCTCCCCTCTCTCCCGGCAGGCCATGCATTCCATTCACACCAAGCCGGGGGTCGGACTCAAACCCCCCTCCGCTTCTGTTTCCACACTCAGCAGAGGGGGGCAGAATCCTAGTCCCCGACTCACTCATTCTACCAAACTCAACCTCAGTAATCTCTCTCAACCAACACCTTCCTCTCCCTCAATCATAACGCATTCATAACCCAAACCATGACAAGCAACCGCACCACTTCCAGGGTTAAATTAAAAAGCTAATTATCGCTGATATTAGAGTCAATAGGGAGCACGTGCTAGAAGCTTAGTCTGGACTAGGCTACATTTGGTGGAGAGGGTCCATTCTTATTCAGCTATACTGGTTTGGGATATCAGCAGTACTCCAAAGTAACTATGGGGACAATCCCTACATTTTACCCGAATGGAAATGAGCAGCATATTACTTGGTCTGTTGTACAACTGGATCAGTGTGCATTTCTTTCTTTGGGGTATTCCATATGGGCTCTGATCATGGGAAGGGCTATTTTATGTACTACATGGAATTTTCTGTCTATGATATTCTTCATAATGAAAATACGTTCATTTGTTTAAAGGAATATATTTAGTCATTTTATTTTCAGAGATAGTATTTGAAAATACTATGGGCAATGACTGCTAACATTTTAGAGGACACCCTGCCTAGATGTTTGCAACTGACTTATGATGTTCAGATGTATAATAAACAGTAAAAAAACAGAGAAATGCTTATCTTGTACATGGGTCCCAGAATTTGGATTACTTTGATGCCGAAATTTGTTTTGCTTTTGTTTACCTCTTTTAAAGCTTTAAAAAAAGCTTTAAAGTATGCACAGCAATGTCATACCTAGTACTGTTACCCTGATTGGCAGTGGCTCTCAAAGATCTCAGAGAATTTTTGAGTCTTGTAATATGAAATCCTTTTTATGTCTGATAATCTGGAAGTTATTCAAAGAATGTGCTCTTCCCTAAGTTTGGCTACTTCCTATATATATGTGTCTGAAATGTTTGATGTTTGTTCACATGTACTTATGAGATGGTGTTTAAAAGAAGTAACCATTCCACAGCCTGTCCTCACATTCTCCCACCAGAGAAGAGACCCCTTGAGCCTCCTGGACCACCACTGCTGCCACCACCCAATCTGACTGAAGAAAACAACTCTAGTGCAGCTCAGGAGTTGAACCCAGCCGTGACAGCCACTCTCCTCCAACTTTTATCCCAGCAAGAGGCAGGGCTGCTGAGCCACCCAAAACAGGAACCCCAAGTTGCGAGGGCCTCCTTGGAATACACCAGGTCACAAATTTCATCCAGGACTTATACCACCGCTGGGCCTGAGAGCTGCAACTTTGATGTTGATGAAGGAAATTTCAACCAGACTGTAACAGAGACATCATCATCACCCATGGGGAAAAGTAGAACCTTCCTGAGTTTCACAAGTCACATCAGAGAGTCAAGCAGTTACCAGACCGCAGGGTCAATTCAGTTCCCTGGTGACCAGGACCTCCATTTCACCCGAGTCCCCTTAGAGATACATTCTGCTGTTGGGCAGTCCTTAATCAAAATTGAAGGGAGTAATAATACACTGGTACACTCAGAGGCCAAAATTCATAACAACAATGAGATGGGAGTAACAAAGGCTCATTTGAGCAACACAGGTACAAGTCACAGGTGGGGAAACCCAATCCAGCCCACTGCTTATGGGAAAGATTTTCGTGGGCAGAATAGAGTACCTCCCAGAGGAGGAAGAGGGGTACCTTACTAAAATAACTGAAGAGGTGGCATGGGGAGGGGTTACCATCTTATTCTCTTGACCTTAGAGCAATTAGTTTGATGGGCAGACCATTGACTACTTACCATAGAAATGGTATATTGTTGATAACTTCCCCCCTTTTGCTCACTAGGCTGCTGCTTCTTTCTTTCCTGTCAGGGGCTTTAGAGTGAGAATTATTTAGCCGCCTTTTGTGACATCATTCCATCCCCCCAAATCTACTGATTTGGGTTTGATATGGTGAGTTTTGCTACATTGAGATGGGAGGAGGAGGAAAAGGAAAGTGTCAGTCCCGACCTGTCGGGGCTGCCATTTCAGCGGGGGTGGAGAGCGCTTGCAGCCTGCCGTCTCCTGATGTCCAGAGAGCTCCATGACGCCGTTTGGAGCCTCCCGAAACTGCCGTCACCGTCCAGCTGATAGGCGGCCAGGAGATCCGCCGGTGCTGCTGTTGGGGCATGCACAGAGCTCATGCGCGGGAGCGAGCTCGGCCGGAACATGGCTTGTTTGACACTGACGTGGGTGGAGTTACAGGGTGGGGTGGGGTAGCTTTAAATGGTGGTGAGTGCACGGGAAGTTTGACACTGACAACATTTCGCTTTGTACATACACCGAGTGATAGTGAGTAGTGCCAGAGACCGGAGAATTAAAGTACTCTAACAGATTTCTTTTTTAAAAAATAATCTTTATTAATTATTTTTAAGAAAACATACAAACAAACAAACATAAAACATGTGTAAACGTATGTATATACAAATAAAGTATCAAATATCTTTGAAAATAGAAAACATTGAACATACATGTCAACCATCCCATCGACACTATCCTTTTACAGCCTAGTGATACAAAAACATATTTATTCTATATAGTTATTGTTTACTTCATTATCTTCCTTATATCTTCCAATATTTTCTTTATTCTTTTCTATTATTATATTATATTCAGTCAATTATCATTACGATAAAACAATTTTTCATTTTTCAACAATGGTTCTTTTGTTCAACTTGATTAATATTTTAAAATCTTGTAAAATTGTATATATTCCCATAATTTATTCCGGTCTATGCGAAAAAGTAGACATTTGTTATTGTTTATACTGTCTTAGTTTATGACATATAATTATAGCAGTTTTTGATATTTATTTTGATTAAGCCAATTATACCATCTGTCCCAAGTTTTATAGAATTCAGAATCATCTTTATCTTCCATTTCCAATGACATCCTACTGAGTTCTGCGCACTCAAATACTTTATTAACGAGATTTAACGTAGTTGGGATTTGTTCGGTTTTCCAGATTTGCGCGTATATAATTCTTGCGGCTGTTGTAATGTGTAGAATTATATACCTATCTTCATTCGTCATTTTTTCTCTGAAAATACCTAATAAGAAAAGCTCCGGCTTTAAGGGAATCGTTTTTGAGGTAATTTGTTCAAGGCAGTTTTTGATCTTAATCCAAAAGTTCTTTACCTTGGGGCAGGTCCACCATAGATGGTAGTATGTTCCTATACCTTCTTTGCATTTCCAGCACTTTGGAGAACATTTCGGGAACATTTTTGCCAATCGTGCTGGAGGAAGGTGCCACCGGTAAAACATTTTATATATGTTTTCTTTGTATGGTATCGCCAGTGTTAATTTATAATTTATAGACCAAATTTTTTCCCATTCGTTTAAATTAATTGGATAACCAAAGTTTTGTGCCCACGCGATCATTGAACCTTTTACCACCTCTTCGAATAGATTATATTGGAGTAGGAAATTATATAGTTTAGAAATCATTTTTTTGTCATTGCCCATTAATCTAACAGATTTCTATCATTGTTGAGCTTTTCTTTCTCCGTGGCTGTCCGGAACCTGACAGAAAGATTCCTTGAAACAAATTGAAAACATGAATGTACTTGCAAGACTTGAGCCATTACTTCTTACAGCCCACTGAAGATCTGGATCAGGTGAATTGGTGTCCTGGTCTATCCATGTTGCAGAATGAGGTCTTAGATTGAGCTGTTGTCAGGGTTCCAAATAGCATCCAAAACTAAATCGACTAGGGACTCGGGACCGACTAGGTCTGTGGTGGCGAACCTATGGCACGCGAGCGTTGCCCACCGGCAAACCGGAAGTGCAGAAAAACGCACTTCCGGTTTGCCGGTGAGCTGTTTTTTGCACTCCGGAGGGTTCAGGGAAGCTCCCTGAAGCCCCGGAATGCAAAAAACTACAAAACGGACAAACCGGAAGTGCGGAAAAACGCACTTCCGGTTTGCCGGTGAGCTGTTTTTTGCACTCCGGAGGGTTCAGGGAAGCTCCCTGAAGCCCCGGAATGCAAAAAACTACAAAACGGACAAACCGGAAGTGCGGAAAAACACACTTCCGGTTTGCCGGTGAGCTGTTTTTTGCATTCCGGAGGGTTCAGGGAAGCTCCCTGAAGCCCCGGAATGCAAAAAATGACAAAACGGACAAACCGGAAGTGCATTTTTCCGAACTTCCGGTTTGCCCGTTTCGGCGTTTTTTACCGGCCCAGGCTCCGGTAAGGCCTTTGCGCGGGGGGGTGTGCGCATGCGCAGGGGGCAGCATGGGGGGGGTGTTGTGCGCATGTGTGTGGGGGAGGGAATGGGTGTGGGCACGCGAGAGCGCGCTAGCGCACTCACCCCCCCCTTTTTGGCACGCGAACCTAAAAAGGTTCGCCATCACTGGACTAGGTGGTTCCGCCCCAGGCGCCTAATGGAACCAGAAGGATTCCAGAGGGAACTTGGGGAAATACCTGAAACCCTGGTACACAATTCGTCTGATGCCCTGGTGGCTGCCTGGAACACCGCGGCAGCAGGGGCATTAGATCGGATTGCGCCTTTGCGACCTCTCCGTGGCAGTGGATCCCGGAAAGCTCTCTGGTTTACCGAGGAGCTCCGGGAGATGAAACGCCACAAGAGACACCTAGAGCGACGCTGGAGAGCCAGTAAAACCGAGTCCGATCGAACACTATTAAGAACTTTTATTAAGTCTTATTTCGTGGCGATAAGGGCGGCAAAACGATCTCATTTTTCTACTCTTATTGCGTCCGCAGAGTCTCGTCCAGCCACCTTGTTTAGGGTGACTCACGCCCTCCTTGCAAAAGGGGGGAGCGAGGAACACTTGCAAGGTAGAGCTGAGGAATACTCGCAGTTTCTGACGGATAAAGTCGCTCAGATTCGGTCGAACCTGGACTCTAGCTGGGCAGAGTCCATTGAGTTGACAGGGGCAAGTCTTGGTTCGGTCCTCTCACCCATCCTGTTTAACATTTACATGAAACCGCTGGGGGAGATCATCCGTAGACATGGGGTGAGTTTCCAACAGTACGCTGACGACACCCAGCTGTACATTACCACCCTGTCTAACTTCAGGGAGGCGGTTGATGCGATGTGCCAGTGCCTGGACGACGTTAGGATCTGGATGGGGAGGAACAGACTCAGACTCAACCCCGACAAGACTGAGTGGCTCTGGATATTGCCCCCAAAGGGCTATATCGACTGTCCCTCCTTGGTTCTTGAGGGAGAAAAACTAACTCCCTCGGAACAGGTTCGCAATTTGGGAGTCCTCCTAGATCCACAGCTAAAATTAGACCAACACCTTGCAGCTGTGGCTAGGGGGGCTTTTGCACAGGTTCGCCTGGTGCACCAATTGTGACCATACTTGGAGAAGGAGGCTCTACTCACGGTCACTCACGCCCTTGTCACCTCTCGACTGGACTACTGCAATGCGCTCTACATGGGGCTGCCCCTGAAGAGTATTCAGAGACTTCAGCTGGTGCAAAATGCAGGTGCGCGTGCTGTGGTGGGTGTTTCAAGGTACACCCACGTAGCACCTATACTCCGCCAGCTGCATTGGCTGCCCATTGGTCTCCGGGTACAATTCAAGGTGCTGATCATCATCTTTAAAGCCCTACATGGCTTAGGACCAGGCTATCTCCGGGACCACATTCTACCTCATACTTCCCTTCGACCGGTCAGGTCCCACAGAGTGGGTCTCCTCCAGGTCCTGTCAGCCAAACAGTATCGACTGGCGGGGCCTAGGGGGAGGGCCTTCTCTGTAGGGGCCCCTGCTCTCTGGAACCAACTCCCCCCGGAGACCCGAATCATCCCCACCCTGCTGGCCTTCCGAAAAGCCATCAAGACATAGCTCTTCCGGCAGGCGGGGTGATGTTGAGACGACCTTCCATCTGACGTCTCCCCCATGTATATATGATATGTTTGTTGTTTTAAAATTGTTTAAAATTGTTTTTAACATTTATTTGATGTTCCCTAAAATGTTGTACGCCGCCCTGAGTCCTAAGGGAGTAGGGCGGCATAGAAGAACTCCGAATAAATAAATAAATAAATAAATAAATCAGAGTCCGAGGCAAAGTATTCCTCAAAGTTCCAATTTATTAACACAGCCATGTTGGTACATCTGGGTGAAACCCGAATCTGAAGTCCCCCGGGTTTCACCACCCAGTTGAAAGTTCAAGTCCTTGTCCCCACACCCACAAATCCATCACGTTGTCCAATCTTCAATTGCCATGCTGGCAGAGTCCACTCATCTCCTTCCGTGCAGGTGCAGAGACAAAGGATGACCTTGACTTTCTAGAAGGAATTTGTTATGGCTACATACTAACAACCTCATACCATTCCCCCCTCCCATTTTCCCACAATAGAAAATGCACAATAGAATAGTATAGAGTGTGGCAGGCCAAAGATCCCAAATAAAATGGCTTCGGCCTGACAGGCGGCCTCCCCTCAGGAAAATACCGTGTCCTACAGGAGAGAGAGAGAAAATAACATAGGGGGTTAACACAGCATCCTTAACCACCCCTCCCCACCCCAGGGGGACCCTTTGGCTTGTCTGGATATTTATCATGGAATTGCTTAACTAGTCTGTCAGCTTTTACATTCCAACTTTTTACCCAGGTAGCTTCTGACAAAGGGTACCCCTTCCAATGTACTAAATATTGTAATTGACCCCTATACATTCTGGAGTCTAAAATCTTCTTCACTTTGTAATGAGTTTCCCCTTGTATAACCACTGGAGGAGGGGGTGGTTGGGTTTGTGGCCTTAAACTTGACCCAATCACCGGTTTTAGTAAACTGCAATGAAATACAGGATGGATTTTCCCCAATAGTCTGGGTAACTCCAGCTGAATCGTGACTAGATTGATAATTTTAACTATTGGGAAAGGACCTAAGAATTTTGGCCCTAGCTTTTTGCTGGGCATCCTCAGCCTGATATATTTGGTAGACAAGAAAACTTTATCCCCCACTCTGAAGGGGGGCTGAAGCGATCGGTGTTTGTCAGCTTGTTTCTTGTATGCTTCTGCTGCTTCAACTATTGCTTTCTTGGTGTTCTCCCACCCCTTTTTCAGGGTCTCCATCCACTCCGTGAGAGACATGGAAGTGGGGGTTTCTACCCGTAGTTCAGGCATGGGAACAAATTCCATGCTGCTGGTAATCTGAAAAGGAGTTAGTCCAGTGCTGCTATGGACAGTGTTGTTATATGCCACCTCTGCAAATGGTAGCAAGTCTGACCAATTGTCCTGCTTGTAATCCACATAACAACAACGGATGTATTGTTCGACCATTGCGTTCGGACGTTCAACTGCCCCGTTCGTACTTGGATGAAAAGCCGAGCTGAGTCCTTGTGTGGATCCAATCACTCTCAGGAACTCCCTCCAGAACTTGGCAGTGAACTGCACGCCTCGGTCGGAAATGATCCTCTTCGGGATGCCGTGGAGGCAGTAGATGTGTTTGAGAAATAGTTTCGCTAGTTTCCTGGCCGACGGTACACCTGAGCAAGCGATGAAATGGGCTTGCTTGGAAAACAAGTCGATAACTGTCCAAATCACCGTGTTCCCCTTACTGTCTGGGAGCTCCATGATAAAGTCCATCGCGATTTCTTCCCAGGGTTTACTGGGGTTAGCCACTTGCTGCAGGAGTCCAGGCAGTTTTCCTGGCTGATTTTTCCTGGTGGCGCATGTGGCACAGCTTTTGACGTAGTCTTCCACCTTCAGCTTTCATCTTTGGCCACCAAAACTGGCGCCGGGTCAGGTGGAGAATTTTTAGGAATCCAAAATGTCCTCCCAGTTTGGAGTCATGGCTTCGTTGCAGTACTTCCAGTCTCAAGCTGGCAGGTACGTATAGTTTGGATCCCTTCCAGGCCAAGCCTTCCCTCATAGTCAAAATTCCTTTGTTGTCCTTGAGCCAGGGTTCACTAGGCAGAGCCGCTTTCAGCGTTGCGGTCCATTTGTCCTGGCCAGGAGCGCCCAGTCGTCTGGCTTGGCCTCAGGTGGTAACCTGTGCTGCCGTCTCCTCCTGTTGAGGGGGGATGAGGGCGTGCACCTCTTGCTCTTTTCGGCTATCATATTGTGGCTTTCTGGACAAAGCATCTGCCAGCAAGTTCTTCCCAGCCGGGATGTGCTTCAGCTCGAATTTAAATCTCCTGAAGTATTGCGCCCAGCGAACTTGTTTGGGTGACAGTTTCCTAGGGCTTTTTAAGGCATCAAGGTTTTTATGATCAGTCCACACCTCGAATGGCACCTTGCCCCCTTCTAGGAATTGTCTCCAGGTGCACAATGTCCAACGGACTGCATAGGCTTCTTTCTCCCAAATGGCCCATCTCCTTTCCATGGCTGTGAGCTTTTTTGAAATGTAAGCGCACGGCAGGAGTTGGCCTTCTTCGTTTTTCTGCAAAAGTACCGCCGCTACAGCTACATCGCTGGCATCGGATTGGATGATGAATTGCTGTTCTGGGTCGGGGTGTTGCAGAAGGGGCTCTTGGGCGAAGAGTCATTTCAGCTTCTGGAATGCTTTTTGGCATTCCATCGTCCACCCAATGGGCTGGTTGGGCTTGGGCTTTGTTGGCAACACCCCTGTCTTTAGAAGTTCGGTTAGTGGCAGCGCCACCTCTGCAAACGCTGGGATGAATTGTCGATAGACGTTCGCAAATCCCAAAAAGCTTTGCAGTTGCTTGCTGGTGTGTGGGGGTTGCCAGTCCAGCATCGCTTTTACTTTTCCTGGGTCCATCTCTATCCCTTCGCTGGAAATACGGTACCCCAAGTAGTCTAGTGAGGTTTTGTGGAATTCACACTTTGACAGTTTTGTGTATAGCTTGGCAGCCAGAAGTTTTTCTAAGACTTGCCGCACCAGCTTTACGTGTTCTTCCAGGGTCTCACTGAAGATGAGAATGTCATCTAAGTAAACGAGCACCCCCTTGTACAAGTGGGGGTGAAGCACCTCATTTATGTATTGCATAAAGACTGCGGGGGGCCCTTGGAGTCCAAACGGCATGACTCTGAATTGGAAGTTCCCCAGAGGGCAGTTGAAGGCTGTCTTCCACTCGTCCCCCTCCCTTATGCGTATTCAGTAGTACGCCTCTCTTACATCTAGCTTCCTGAACACTTTGCCTTTGGCTAGGTGGTTCAAACAGTCTTTCATAAGAGGGAGGGTGTATGTATTTTGGACGCACACAGCGTTGATCCCCCGGAAGTCCACGCACAGCCTAACACCCACCCACCCCCGGTCTTTCTTCTCTTTGAAGAGCATGGGGGCTGCAACTTGTGTTTTGCCGCCTGGATAAATCCCCTTTCCAGATTGGCATCGATGTACCTTCTCAGCTCTCCCATCTCTTTTGGGGTCATCGAGTACATCTTTGGCTTAGGGAGCGTTGCCCCTTCCACAAATTCTATCATGCAGTCGGTGAGGGGGGAGGCACTTGCAGTCCTCCTCGGTGAAGACCCCCTCGAGGTCCCGGTATTTTGCTGGAGGGCCAGCAAAACCGAATCCGACCGAACACTATTAAGAATTTACATCAGATCTTATTTAGTGGCGATAAAGGCGGCAAAACGATCCCATTTTTCCGCTCTTATTGCGTCCGCAGATTCTCGCCCAGCCACCTTGTTTAGGGTGACTCGCTCCCTCCTTGCCAAAGGGGGGGAGCGAGGAACACTTACAAGGCAGAGCTGAGGAATTCGCAGAGTTTCTGTCGGATAAAGTCGCTCAGATTCGGTTGAACCTGGACTCTGGATGGGCAGAGTCCATAGAGTTGACAGGGGCTAGTCTTAGTCCACCGTTATGGGAAGAGTGGGCCTGTTTCTCCCGAGGATGTGGACAGAGCTGTGGGGGCGATGGGTACCTCCACCTGTTTATTGGACCCGTGCCCCTCCTGGTTGGTCTCGGCCAGCAGGGAGGTGACACGCAGCTGGATCCAGGCGGTGGTCACCGCTTCTTTGAGGGAGGGATCCGTACCACAGTCGTTAAAAGCTGCGGTGGTGAGACCCCTCCTGAAGAAGCCTTCCCTGGATCCAGCTGATTTGAAGAGCTATCGTCCGGTCTCCAACTTACCTTTTTTAGGGAAAGTTGTGGAGAAGGTGGTGGTTACTCAGCTTCTACGACTTCTGGATGAAACAGACCATCTAGATCCTTATCAGTCGGGTTTCAGGCGCGGCTACAGTACTGAAACTGCCTTGGTCGCGCTGATGGATGATCTCTGGCGGGCCCGAGACGGGGGTAATTCCTCCGTCCTGGTGCTACTTGACCTCTCAGCGGCCTTCGATACCATCGACCATGGTATCCTTCTGCATCGTCTCGGCGAGTTGGGAGTGGGAGGCACCATTTTGCGGTGGTTCTCCTCCTATCTCGCCGATAGGATGCAGTCGGTGTTGGCAGGAGGGCAGAGATCGTCCCCTAGGCCCCTACTATGTGGGGTGCCTCAGAGGTCGGTTCTCTCGCCCATCCTGTTTAACATTTACATGAAGCCGCTGGGGAAGATCATCCACAGACATGGGGTGCGTTTCCACCAGTACGCTGATGACACCCAGCTGTACATCACCACCCCGTCTGACTTCAGTGAGGCAGTTGCTGTAATGTGCCGATGCCTGGACGACATTAGGATCTGGATGGGGAGGAACAGACTCAGACTTAATCCCGACAAGACTGAGTGGCTTTGGGTATTGCCCCCTAAGGACTATGACAACTGTCCCTCCTTGGTTTTCGAGGGAGTGAAATTGACCCCCTCAGATCAGGTCCGCAACTTGGGGGTCCTCCTAGACCCACAGCTAAAATTGGAACATCATCTTTCTGCTGTGGCTAGGGGGCCTTTGCACAGGTTCACCTGGTGCACCAGTTGCGGCCATACTTGGAGAAGGAGGCTCTACTCACGGTCACTCATGCCCTTGTCACCTCTCGCTTGGACTATTGCAACGCGCTCTACATGGGGCTACCCTTGAAGAGTATCCGGAGACTTCAGTTGGTGCAAAATGCGGCTGCGCGTGCTGTGGTGGGTGTGCCTAGGTACACCCACGTGACACCTATACTCCGCCAGCTGCATTGGTTGCCCATCGGTCTCCGGGTCCAATTCAAGGTGTTGATCACCATCTTTAAAGCCCTTCATGGATTAGGACCAGGCTACCTCCGGGACCGCATTCTGCCTCACACTTCCCTTCGACCGGTTAGGGCCCACAGAGTCGGCCTCCTCCAGGTCCCGTCGGCCAAACACTGCCGGCTGGCGGGCCCTAGGGGGAGAGCCTTCTCTGTGGCCGGCCCCGTGCTCTGGAACCAACTTCCCCCAGAGACCCGAACTATCCCCACCCTGCTGGCCTTCCGGAAAGCCGTTAAGACATGGCTCTTCTTGCAGGCTGGGGGTAGAGCTTAATCCACTCGAGCTCACCCCCAAGTATGTATGGTTGTTGAGTGCCTGTTGGGTTGATTTCAAATATTGAGTCTTTTAACGTTTATATTGTTTTTAAATATTATTTATGAATTGGTTATTCTGTATTTTTCTCTGTTGTACGCCGCCCTGAGTCCTCCGGGAGTTGGGCGGCATATAAGAATACCAAATAAATAAATAAATAAATAAATAAATATTCTATCGGCACCTGCGGAGTGCCTGGGAGTTTGGCTTTGGCTGCGGGGGCGACCGGCTGTGGCTGGTCTGGCTTGAGGGGTTTGGTTTCCTTCCGGCCGTTTTGGGGTAATTTGGGGGGTAGCGGCCCGATGCCTATGGTTAGCTTTCGGTAGCCATCTTCCCACTTTATGGTGGTGGTCCACTTGTCTAGCCACACGAATCCCAGTATAATTGTCTCTGACATTTTTGGGGCGACAATAAACCAGATGAACTCATGGTGACGCCCTATTTGCAAGTCTACTAAGTTGGTGATGTGCGTGGCGGGGGACCCCCCAATTAGCATCCCATCTACTTGTTGGAACCGGATGGGGTTGGTTAAGGCCCTAGTGCGGATTCCCAACTTTTCTACAACCGACTTGCTAATTAAGCATCGCGAGCAGCCCGTGTCCACGATGCCTCAACCTCTCCTTCCTCTCCCATCTCTGGCACTGTCAGCTTGGCTTTGATGACAAAGGGGTGAACGGCTTCACTCACTATTGGGTCATCTTCGCCCATGCTCTCTCTGTCGGAGCGTGTAGGAGTCTCCTCTCCGGCTGGCGCCTCAGCTTCATCGGATGGGGGAGGATCGCCTTCAGCTTGTTGGGTGAGGCGTCTCCTCTCGGGGGCTCTTGGGCCCCCTCTTCTGGCTCCAGCAGTTTCCCGGGTCCTCGGCTGTGGGACTGGGGCTGGCGCCAGGCATTCCGAAGCACGGTGCCCGTGCTGGCCATACTAATATCACTTTACTGCTCTCGTTGCTTGCGGGGGAGGAGCCGCTGCTGGCTTCGTTTGGGATCGGCGGCCGAAAGGCATCCTGGCTGGTCGTTTGGCCAGGGGTTTTTTCGGGGGCCGGATCTCATGGTCCAGGACGATGGCAGTGGTGTACCAGTCTTGGATTCTGTTCGGCACCCCACGAATACGGCAGGATTTCCTCAATTCTGGGTCTAGGGCCGCCTTAAACGTGTGCACCAAGAGATGCTCGGGCCTGTCCCGCAGTTTTCCTGCTGCCCTCTGGAACTCCCACACTAACTCTTTGACGGGGTGGCCTGCTTGTCTCAGCCCTTGGATCTGCTCCTCGGCTTCCACTTGTCGGGCCACATTATTAAATCGGACCCTCATCAGGCGGACGAACTCATCAGCATCATTGAGTTCTGGGGCCGCTTCGTCGTGCAGCTCTGCCACCTATTCAGCTGCTTCCCCCTCATTCATTCCCTCCATTATCGCTGTGATCAGTTCTCGGTCTGAGGGGTACTGGTTCCCGAACTGGTCAACATATGCCCAGACTCGACTTAAGAAGTAGGTGAGTTTCCCGGGGTCCCCATCAAACGTTGCTCGAAACCGGGGAGGCTGCGCAGGGGCCGGTTGGTCGGCAGCCTGAACTTGCACGGCCGGTTGGACGATTGCTGCTGGGGACCCCTTTGCTGCACCCCCTGCTGCAATGGCTGTTGGGCAAGCCCCAGCTGCATTCCGGTGGCTTGAGGTTGGCCTTGTGGCTGCGGTTGGGCTTGCGCTGCAGGGCCGAACACCGCGGGGGGCTGAACTGGGGTGAACATCAGCATGGAGCCTAACTGCTGTGGGATTCCCAGTGCCCACTGCCATTGCGCCCATCCCATGCATGGGAAGAAAGCCCACCCTGCTGGGGCTTGATTTTGCGACGTTAGTTTGGGCCTCAGTTGCTGGCCAGGGGTGCTAGGGCATCTGTGCTTCAGTGCGGAGGGGTGCCCACGTGGGTTTCGTCCCAGCGGCTGGACTCGCAGGGGTTTCGCTCTTCGCAGTGTGGAAGGAGATTGAGTCTCCACTCCACTGAGCTAAGGGAGTTCGCCCTGGGAAGGATAATGTTGGCTGGGCCAAGCTCCATTTGGGGACCTCGAAGCCCGAGCAGGGGTCGATCCAACTCACGCTTAGTTTTCCGAATTGATCGGGAAGCCCCATCAGCGACTGGCTCCGCGACGGTGGCTGGGACCCTTCATCTTTGGAACGTCTGGTCGGCGTAAGCTTTGGTGGCCTCCACTTGTGGGCCGAGGCTGCTCCCGTGCCCAGGTGTGGGTCCCACGGTTTTCCCATGGGAGAACTGAGCCCTCCGGCTGCGCCTTGAGAGGCTCGCTCCAGCTGAGGGAGGCACTCAGGGGTCGGCTGCTTGCGCCGAGCCCCCAATTGGCGCTCCCTCTCCGCGGCCTGTTCGGCTTCTACCACAGCTTGGGAAGGCGAGTAGATGGTCTTGATGTCATCTACCAGCTTCTCCGTGGTTTGCTTTTCTTCCTCCATCTTCCCTGAATCTTTTCACCGCCCATTGCTGGGTCAGCCCTGGGGCTCAGGACCCCGAACAGTGCCCCGAGGATTCGGGGTAGCTGGGTGATTTTTTTAAAAGAGATTCGGGTTAATGTCAGGGTTCCAAATAGCATCCAAAACTAAATCAGAGTCCGAGGCAAAGTATTCCTCAAAGTTCCAATTTATTAACAGAGCCATGTTGGTACATCTGGGTGAAACCCGAATCTGAAGTCCCCCGGGTTTCACCACCCAATTGAAAGTTCACGTCCTTGTCCCCACACCCACAAATCCATCACGTTGTCCAATCTTCAATTGCCATGCTGTCAGAGTCCACCCATCTTCCGTTCAGGTGCAGAGACAAAGGATGACTTTGACTTTCTAGAAGGAATTTGTTATGGCTACATACCAGCAACCTCATACCATCCCCCCTCCCATTTTCCCACAATAGAAAATGCACAATAGAATAGTATAGAGTGTGGCAGGCCAAAGATCCCAAATAAAATGGCTTCGGCCTGACAGGTGTACTGTTTCAGATAGCAGGTGGAGAAATCCACATGTGGACCAAGAGACAGAAATTTGCCCACCTGCATGTAGAAAATTAATATTGTGGAAAGACATACTAGTCTAGCCCACCCTTGTCTGTATTCATTTTCTTTCTAAAGCCAAGACTGCGCCTTTATGGAAAGAACATTTGAAAAGTGCAGGTCGACACCTTCAGTCACTCAGCCAGCTCATTCTACAGCTCATGTAGAGCTAATCTCAGTATTTCAAAGTCCATGCATGCTTTTCCCTTGTCTGCTGAATTTCAAGAATTGTGAGATTGTGCCTATATGCCTTTTATACTTAATTAGGAGAGCTTTGTTTGTTATATAAGTCTTGGGATATTTTCACCCTTCTTATTTATAGTTCCTTTACGTGAAAAGGCAGGATGCTACATTCTTCCAAGAGTAAGCTGTTTCCTGTGAAAAGCCCCGTGCTGTTATGTTCACCTTTCAAATTTTAGCTGAACTAAGTTGCTGTAGTGTCCATGAGTCCACTGACTTGTGGATGGAATGAATTTCTTTTTAATTTTCTCTCAAGAATGGAAAGTTTCTTTTTGTTAAAGTTCATACAGCCTGAGTGAATCGCTAAAATAAAATAAAAACCATAAACGTTGTAATTCTTAAATTCTTGGGGTGGAGAGTATTTAATACTAAAGTGAAGGAAACCTGAATAGGTTTATTTTTCTCAATCTTTAAAAGGTACAGTCATGTGAAAAAGAAAGTACACCCTTTTGAGTTCTGTGGTTTTACATATCAGGACATAGTAAAAATCAACTGGTTCTTAGCAGTTCTTAAAAGTAGGTAAATACAACCTCAGATGCATAATACATGACATATTACACCATGTCATCATTTAGTTTACGAAAAAGCCAAAATGGAGAAGCCATGTGTGAAAAACTAAGTACACCTTACGATTCAATAATTTGTAGAACCACCTTTAGCAGCAATAACTTGAAGTAATCGTTTTCTGTATGACTTCATCAATCTCTCACATCTATGTGAAGGAATTTTGGCCCACTCTTCTTTACAACATTGCTTCAGTTCATTGAGGTTTGTGGGCATTTGTTTATGCACAGTTCTCTTGAGTTCCCACCACATTTCAATTGGGTTGAGGTCTGGACATTGACTGGGCCATTGCAACACCTTGATTTTGTTTTTCAGCCATTCTGTTGTAGATTTGTTGGTGTGCTTGGGATCATTGTCCTGTTGCATGACCCGATGTCAGCCAAGCTTTAGCTGTTGGACAGATGGCCGCACTTTTGATTCTAGAATACTTTGGTATACAGAGGCGTTCATGGTTGACTCAATGACTGCAAGGTGCCCAGTTCCTGTGGCTGGCAAAACAAGCCCAAATCATTACCCCTGCACTACCGTGCTTAACAGTTGGTATGAGGTGTTTGTGCTGATATGCTCTGTTTAGTTTTCGCCAAACATGGCACTGTGCATTATGGCCAAACATCTCCACTTTGGTCTCAACTGTCCAAAGGACAGTGTTCCAGAAGTCTTATGATTTGTTCAGATGCAACTTTGCAAACCTAAGTTGTGCTTCCATGTTCTTTTTATAGAGAAAAGAGGCTTTCTCCTGGCAACCCTTCCAAACAAACCATACTTGTTCAGTCTTTTTCTAATTGTACTGTCATGAACTTTAACATGCTGAGGTCTGTAGAGTCCGAGATGTAACTCTTGGATTTTTAGCAATTTCTCTGAGCATAGCACAGTCTGACCTTGGGGTGAATTTGCTGGGATGTCCACTCCTGGGAAGATTGGCAACTGTCTTCAATGCTTTCCACTTGTGAATAATCTTCCTCAATGTAGAATGATGGACTTTAAATTGTTTGGAAATGGCCAAATAACCCTCCCCAGATTGATGGGCAGCAACAATTGCTCCTCTAAGATCATTGCTGATGTATATACTCTTTGGCATTGTGTTAACACACACCTCAATGCTGGAGATCAGCAAACTCCTAAAACTTTGGCTTTAATAGAGGTAGTCACACTTGATGATGATCAATTGATCAAGGGCACTTTATTAGCAGCACCTGGCTGCTACTTAGCCTCTTCATACCTATGGAAGCAGTAAGGGTATACTTTTCTGTCAGAGTATATTCATCAACTGGAATAGGACAAGGTCAGACAATGTATAGGCATAGCAACTAAGTCAGCCAATGAGGGCTGTTTGGGAGCTGAGACAGACTGGAGCCAGGGTGTATCTTAGTCTGCAGCTTCTGAGTCTGTGCAGAGAAACTGAAACTAGTCTGCTGCTATGAAATGAAACTAGTCTGGACTTGCCTCTCTGCTGTACTGCTGCCTGTGTGTTTTGCTTGTAACTGTTACTAGTTGAACAAGAATCTATATTGGTATTGTACATTTATCTTCATGTATTATTATGTATATAAAGAAGTTAATGAATCCTGCTGAATCAGTTTACCTGTGTGTGCTTTCTGGATTTAATTTCTGCAACAAACTCTGATAGGTTATGGGCCCAGAGCACACATAAGACTGAATTGTAATTAATCTGAGAGACTGCCTGTGTGAGAAACAAGGCAAAGAAAGATTGCAGGATGGCTGCTGTTGCAATTAAGGAGAGCTCTCCTTTGGGACAGAAGAACTGTATTATTTGGGCTGCAAAGATGGAATGTTTCCTGAAGGCTAAGGAGCTGTGGGATATTGTTGTTAATGCACCATTTGCATTTAATGGCCCATTTGCCAAGTTCCAGTTGAACCGGAAGGCCCGTTTTTTTGCTCTTCCCAAGCTCCAGAGCCTTTCTATGAGCCTGGGGAGGGCGAAAACGGCCTCCCCCCCGGAGGTCCTCTGGAGGCTGGAAATGTTCCATTTGCCAACTTCCGGTTGAACCGGAAGTTCTGTTTTTTTGCTCTTCCCAGGCTCCAGAGCCTTTCTAGGAGCCTGGGGAGGGCGAAAACGGACTTCCCCACTGCCCGGAAGCCCTCTGGAGGCCATTTCTGGCCTCTGGAGGGCCTCCGGGGGGGAGAGGCCATTTTCGCCCTCCCCAGGCTCCTTGAAAGGCTCTCGAGCTTGGGAAGAGCAAAAAACCGGGCCTTCCGGTTCAACTGGAACTTGGCAAATGGGCCATTTTCTGCCTCGGGGTGGGGGTGGGGGTGGGGAAGGCCGTTTTTTGCTCTTCCCAAGCTCCAGAGCCTTTCTAGGGGCCTGGGGAGGGCGAAAACGGACTTCCCCACCCCCCGGAGGCTCTCCGGAGGCCACAAATGGCCCGTTTCCCAACTTGAAGAAGTTGGGAAACGGGCCATTTCTGGTCTCCGGAGGGCCTCCGGGGGGGGAGGCCGTTTTCTCCCTCCCCAGGCTCCTAGAAAGGCTCTGAAGCCTGGGGAGCAGAAAAAAACGGAACTTCCGGTTCAACCGGAAGTCGGCAAACGGAACGTTTCCGTTTTCACCCTCCCCAGGCTCCTAGAAAGGCTCTGGAGCTTTGGAAGAGCAAAAAAACGGGCCTTCCGGTTCAACCGGAACTTGGCAAATGGGCCATTTTCTGCCTCCGGGGGGTGGGGAAGGCCGTTTTTGCCCTCCCCAGGCTCCTAGAAAGGCTCTGAAGCATGGGGAGAGCGAAAAATGGGCGTGCTATCGCGTGCCGGGAGGGGGGGTCACTCGCGCATGCGTGGGGGCCCCCTCATGGAATTATGGGTGTGGGCATGCACGTGCGTGACCCCCCCCCTGCGCCCCCCCCCCTTTGGCACGCGAACCAAAAAAGGTTCTCCATCACTGGTTTAGATAATGCATTGAAGGGTCTTCGGTTCAACAGTTGCAAGGCTGATGGTTGCATATGCACTGGAAAGTTACATGGTGGGGATTGTCAAGTATTAGTATTTGTGGATGAGCTTTGTTTCATTGCAAAGGATGCATCACAGTGTAGGAAGTTAATACCCACCCCCTCCTGGAAGGGTAAAATACCCTGGGAAATATTAAAAGGCAGAATATTATATACAGTAGAATATCCCTGGAAACATGCTTCTAAGCAGACAAAAGACTCATCTTATGTGCCACCTCACCCATTCCTCCCACCCTTGCCAATGGGCCATCAAGGAATGGCCTAGCCCAGCTCATTCCCCCCACCCAGCCTGAAACAGTATTTTTACATAAGCACCTACAGGAAAGGAATCACAAAGCCTTTTCATTCACCACATGGGACCTGGTAAGATTCCATCAACCACGCACCTGGGATTCAGGACAGCCCACAAGAGATGCCCCAGAATGCCCTGTGAATCTGACAGCCAATGGAATACATTTCTATATAGGAACAGGAAACAGTTGGGGAGGGGCTCAAGAGAGAGTATAAAAGCAAGGGACTCAGCATCTCTTCCCCCCTTTTTTCTGGACCCAACACCTGGAAACATGTGATCCACCTTTTCTGTTCAGGAGCTCATGCCATGTGCTCCTGTTCCTTTGTTCTCCATTAAAACCTTCTTTCCAAGCAACTTCCATGAATCCAGTGTTCTTTTTCCCCACTTGGAACTGAACCCAGAAGAATATTACTTCCAACAACAGTAAAAGGGTTCTCAGTATTTGAAGGGAACTGTGAATGTGGGTTTTCAAATAAAGGTCTAGGAAGACTATTAAATTATTCAATTTTATTTCTATTCCAGTTATGAAGGGAGGAGTGTCAGAGTATGTTCATTAACTGGAATAGGAGATGGTAACAAGGTCAGACAATGTATAGGCATAGCAACTAAGTCAGCCAATGAGGGCTGTTTGGGAGCTGAGACAGACTGGAGCCAGGGTGTATCTTAGTCTGCAGCTTCTGAGTCTGTGCAGAGAAACTGAAACTAGTCTGCTGCTATGAAATGAAACTAGTCTGGACTTGCCTCTCTGCTGTACTGCTGCCTGTGTGTTTTGCTTGTAACTGTTACTAGTTGAACAAGAATCTATATTGGTATTGTACATTTATCTTCATGTATTATTATGTATATAAAGAAGTTAATGAATCCTGCTGAATCAGTTTACTTGTGTGTGCTTTCTGGATTTAATTTCTGCAACAAACTCTGATATTTTCACACAAGGCTTCTCCATTTTGGCTTTCTTTGTGTAAAATAAGTGATGACATGGTGTAATATGTTGTGTTGTTCATCTGAGGTTGTATTTACCTACTTATAGGAACTGCTAAGGACCTGATGATTTTTACTATGTCCTGATACATAAAACCATAGACCTCAGAGGGTGAACTTTCTTTTTCACATAACTGTAAATGCTACTACCTCTGATAAAACACTGTTTTCAGTGTTTGAGAAGACTTCTTGCAGCATTCCTCAATACTTATTTTTAATTCTTCTGTTTTCATTTTTTGCTTTAGTAGTTTCATATGTTATAAGGAAATATCCTTTTAGGTTCAGTTCCAAGTGGGGAAAAAGACACTGGATTCATGAAGGTTGCTTGGAAGGAAGGTTTAATGGTGGACAGGAGCACATGGCAGGAGCCCCTGTACAGAAAAGGTAACTTACATGGTTCCAGGTGTGGTGAAGAGAAAAAAGAGAAAGAGGAATGCTGAGTTCCTGGTTTTTATAGTCTAAGTTGGGTCCCACCTCTTAGATTTCCTTTTCCTGTATAGAAATGTATCCCATTGGCTCTCAGACCCCCCAGGGGCATGCTGGGGTGGCTCTTGGCTTTTGTCTAATCCAGCTTTGGCTGAATGAAAGGGCCTTGGGCAAATCCTATTGTGGTTTTATCATGCAAAAGACTTCCAGTCCAGGTGAGAGGAATATGTGAGCTTAGCAGGGGTGGGGGTTTCCAAGAGGAGTCTTTTGTTTGTTTAAAAGTATGTTTCCAGATGTGTTCCACAGAATATTTCCTACATTTTAATATCTCCTAGGATATCTCATTTCCTAGGAGAGGGGTGGGTGCTAACTTCCTACAATCCCTCATTTTTTTTTCAAAACATGTGAGTGCAACACATGTTTTGACACAAGCTTCAAATTGATCAGGTCAGGGAGATTTTATGGGTGCTTTCAATTTTCTCTGATGCAGAGGGAAAGACGTTGAAAGAGGCAGTTGAAAGAGGCAGCAGAAGGATTCCTTCAGTGGCTCCCAAAAGGAGAGCTTTCAACCATGATGGTCAATGGCCAGGGCAAAAGTTCTGGAAATAAATTTACAGTATCCAATTTTCCATGCCAATTATGTTCAGATGTTTGATAACACTTTCGATGAGCTCCCAGACAGGTTTCAAGCAAGCACAGGCCCCACAATATTACCACAGCCATGGTTTACCTTGAGATCACAGGCTGCCCATTTCCAAGGGATGGTTCTTGAATCTGCCCTAGCTCTTACTTTAGTGCATCTAGGATTTGTGAGTCCAAATTGAAGTTAGCCAGTGTGCAATCTAGGCTTTTCCTTTTTTTTTTTTTTTTTTTTAGAATGAGCCCTGGGACTCTTACTCCTGAGACCACCAGTGCAAAATACCCTGCTTTACTGGGCAGCAGTCAGGCCTTGGGTTTTCGAAGATCCTTTCTGCTAGCTCTTCAAGTGGGGAAATTGCCTGAGGGGACCTTCCCCCTTCCCCCATGGAATTAACAGGGAGATATGACTGCCTGGGCTTTAATGCCACAAAGCAGGAGTCAAAACAACAACAACAAAAAAAAACAGCAAGCTAAAAGCAGCTTTGGGTGGAGGTAGGTGAAAAAGGGATAACCTCAGTCTAATTCTGAATGGCGTGTCTCTGTGTGTTTGTGTATGCAGCTACAAATTTACCTCCCACTAGACAGAAATCTAAAGTGTACAGAACTCACTGTGGCAACCACTCCCAATACAATTCTTACATGAGTACATTAAACTGATTACAATATAGATGAGACAAGAAAGAGAAACGTTACAATGAATTTCAGTGAATGAAGCAAGGAAAGAAAGAAAACAAAGAAAAAAAACTTTACAATGAATTTCTGTGACTGAAGCAAAGAAAGAAAGAAAAACTTTACAATGAATTTTTGTGACTGAAGCAAAGAAAGAAAGAAAACTTTACAATGAATTTTTGTGACTGAAGCAAAGAAAGAAAGAAAAACTTTACAATGAAGTTCCCCCCTCCCCCTAGTCTTTTCAGCTGTCTGCTGGGGATTGAAAATAGATGTTTGGTCTTTATTTGTCCATCTCAGGGTCCTTTCATTCATGTCTGCTGGGTGGCCTTAGGTGTTGGTGGTAAGGCTGGTCAATCAGGCTTGGAAAGATCTGCTCCACTCTGGTTGCTGTGATGACTAGAGGACTAGATTCAAACCCACTTCTGGCTCAAATGGATGGAATGTCTTTACTGGAGGCAGTTTCTGAGCCCATTTGGTCTGCTTCCATAGGCTTCAGGATCATGTGTGCAGGGCTGAAAGACATAAGAACAGGGTCCCTTCCCCCTTTTGCTGGTAATTCTACCACGAGAGGCATTGTAAAAGGATTAGATATTTGGGGGGGGGGAGTAGATAGCTTGCAGGCAGGGTTTGAGGAAAACAAACAACACATCAGTATCGCAGTTAAATCAATTATAACAAAATGGAGACATCACCGGGGAAAAAATGAACAGACATTTTCATCTTAGCAGAGAATTGGCATCCATTAAACATCACAGAAGAGCAATATTAAAACTGTTTGCATGTACATACAGTAAATGTGAGAATGGAATTTTCCTGTAAATTAACTTAAAACATTGTCCCTTAAATTTTTTTTGGCTGTTCTTAAAAACACAGAGAGGAATAGGAAAATTGAACTCTGTTCCTTGTCCCAGACCAGGTTGGCCAGTCCTAACTGGGCAAAGACATTTTCCTTTCTTTTCAGTGCTTTTAATTTTCTAACAATTTGAAATTCATATCTCTAGGAAACAGAGATATTTTACAGTTGCAATTACCTCGAGTGCGCACAAGACAAGACAAAGACGTACACATACACAAAAACATGGACAAAGAGGATGACAGGACACACACACAAGTCCTTCCTGCCATAAATTTCAGTTAAATTAGGGAAGGCACAAATCTTAACAAACAAACCACGTGGTTACATATAAGAGAGAGAAAAGAAGAGAGAGAGAGAGACAAACAAACACCTCAACATTTTTCCTTTTCTGTTTTCTTAAGTACCTTTATTTAGCCAAATTGGCTGTTTTGTTGTGTTTTGTTTTTTCTGTGACATCCCTCAGCAAAGTCCATTTCCTACTTTTGCACATTCCTGTATTCCTGGCGTCCCAGGTTCCAAGCCCTCACAAGGGTACCCGCCACCCTCGAACTAGAGCTTCCCATGATCCTTTAAATGTAAGGTTCACTTTGGCTTAGCTAGTGACACGCTCACTGTTTTCAAAGGCTAAAAAACTCTGGGAAGGACTTCCGATTCCCTCATGGAAGTAAGGGCCCCTTCCTTGGGGAGTCGTCCGCAGTTTTCAGAGGCTAAAAAACTCTGGGAAGGACTTCCGCTACCCCACAGAAGTATGGGCCCCTTCCTTGGGGAATCTCCTTTAGGTTTATCAGATCCAAAAAGGGGATCTGCGAGGACGTAGTCACCCCTGTACGACTAGTACTAAGACCTCCACTTTCTATTCACGAGCTTCACATTTTAGAACCAAAAAAATTATGGGGTTTGCTTTTGGGATGTGCACATAAAAACAACAACAACAACAACAAAATTTGCTTTCCCACCCTTCAATCACACACACACACACACACACACACACACTCTTCCTCCTTCCCTAACAGAAGGTCCTGTGCTCTGTAAACGCTAAACAGAACTTACACAAATCAAAACAGAGAAAGAGAAGACATTGACACATAGGCTGGTAGATGAGAAAGAAACTCTATACTACCAAATGAGGATAAACAAAAATAATTCAATATTATGAAAAGCTGTATGAGCAAGAAGTTTCAGAAAAATAAAATTAAAGAATATTTGGAAAAAAAATGGAATTGCCTAAAGTACCAGAAAAGGACAAAAACTATTAAATGAATGAATATCAATGATGGAATTATCAGAAGCAGATCAAGAGACAAAAGAACAACCAAACACCAGGACCAGGTGGGCCAGTGGCAGAATTTTACAAAGATTTTACATAATGAGGTATTGATTGATGTAAAAGGTACCACATTCCTGAATGGGAGCAAATATTACTTTGATTCCAAAATAAGATTCAGATTTAATGCAGATAAAACTATAGGCCCATCTCTTCACTGAATGCTGACTATAAAATATATACTTCAATAATGGCAGCAAACTAAAAGGTTCCTAAATGAATTTATACATTCAGCTCTCTTAAGCTTTTTCTAAGAGACAGATTAAAAACAAAATGAGAATGATTTTAAATACATAAAAAAAGGGCACAAGAAAAGGATGCTATTCATTTTGATACTGGAAGTGCTAGATATAAATATTATGGCAGACACAGAAATTAAAGGCATGGAAACTTTGAAAACTAATTTTGCACCAAGAGAGAAATAAAATATGTTAACCAACCAAGATGAAGTTGTAGAAGGATTTGAAACTGCATCATTAACATAATACCAATCAGAAAAAAAAACAGAAATCCAAGAAACCAGCATGGCTGCACAAAGACCTCACTGACAAATTGAATGAATGAAGGACAGATACAAAAAAATAGAAAGAGGGACACATAACTAATGCAGAATATCAGCAGATAGCAAGAATCTGTAAAGAAAAATCAGGAAACAAAAGCCTTGAATGAACAAAAACTTGCAACAAAAGTGAAAGATAATATAAAAGATTCTTCCAATACATAAAAAAACCAAGAAGAAAAATCAAGGAAACAGTTGGACCACTAAGGAGAGAAGGCAACACAGAGAAAGCCATGAGTTGCTTAACTCATTCTTTGCATGTCTTCTTGCAAAAAGAAATGCAACCCAACTAACCAGAAATATAACTGGAAAGGAAAAAATAAAACAGACTGTAAACTAAAGTTAAAATAAGCAAAAACAGTAAGAGAACACCAGGTCCCAGAGTCCTAAAGGAGCTGGTAAATGAAATCTCAGAACCACTGCACATCTTAAAAAAAAAATCTTGGGACACGGGGACCACCTGAGAAACTGGGAAAAAGCTAATGTGGTTCCCATCTTCAAAAAGAAAGAAAAAAAATTTCCTGAGCCCTATCTAATGCAAAGAAAAGTAAAATCCTACACCTAGGTAAGGGAAACCAAAAATATAGATAACTATTATAAATTGGTGCAACAAATTAAAACAGATTTGGAGAAGTGGAAAAGAACCACCATAAAATGAGTATCCTGCAATGGCTAGCAGACAAAACAGGGCTGGGGGGGGAGAAGGGGGGGGAGAAGGGGGGGAAGGAAATATCAAATGATTTAGGAAGATACATTAACTTGGTTAAACAAAAAGCATGATTATTTTTTCCCTAAAATGATTTGTACCCAGACAACACACTATTCAATTGAAATTGGAATTTACATATGCCATAAAGTAAAATTAAAAGCAAAAATTACCCCTACACACACATACACACATGCAAACACACATTTCCCAGTTTTCTATGGTTTAAAGTAAAATTTAGAGGTAGGTACTCACCTTCTTTCCAAGCAGCCCTTGAATCAAAACCCCTTTAAAACCTACTTCCCAATGGCCAAGGCCCAATAAATTTATTTAGGCCAGGATCATTGAAGAGGTTACTTGGAATCCATCTGGCTCGCCAATTGTTATAAGGAAATATCCTTTTAGGTTCAGTTCCAAGTGGGGAAAAAGACACTGGATTCATGAAGGTTGCTTGGAAGGAAGGTTTAATGGTGGACAGGAGCACATGGCAGGAGCCCCTGTACAGAAAAGGTAACTTACATGGTTCCAGGTGTGGTGAAGAGAAAAAAGAGAAAGAGGAATGCTGAGTTCCTGGTTTTTATAGTCTAAGTTGGGTCCCACCTCTTAGATTTCCTTTTCCTGTATAGAAATGTATCCCATTGGCTCTCAGACCCCCCAGGGGCATGCTGGGGTGGCTCTTGGCTTTTGTCTAATCCAGCTTTGGCTGAATAAAAGGGCCTTGGGCAAATCCTATTGTGGTTTTATCATGCAAAAGACTTCCAGTCCAGGTGAGAGGAATATGTGAGCTTAGCAGGGGTGGGGGTTTCCAAGAGGAGTCTTTTGTTTGTTTAAAAGCATGTTTCCAGATGTGTTCCACAGAATATTTCCTACATTTTAATATCTCCTAGGATATCTCATTTCCTAGGAGAGGGGTGGGTGCTAACTTCCTACACATACTAATTCATTTTCATTTTCAATTTTTTTTGCTCCCTCCCACATGTAGATCTTTGTGAAAAGTTTCACTGGAGACTTTATTATGCTCCAAGATTTCATAATTTAGAATTATGGAGAGAGATAATTCCTTTGTCACATATCTCCACCTTGCCCCAATCCCAGTTATTTTAAATTGACAGATTTCAAAGGGAACAGGCATGCCAGAAATTGAGGTACAGGGAATTGTGACAGTTGCTATAGATCAGGGGTGTCAAACTCGCAGCATCACATGACATATTGCAACTTTTTTCCCCTTCGCTAAACTGGGCATGGGTGTGGCCAGCGCGTGACACATCCGGCCTGCGGGCTGTGAGTTTGACATCCCTGCTATAGTTGATTCATAAATAAAACTTGGACTTTTAACTGCTTTCATATTATAGAGAATAAAAGTTGCAATATTTGGGGAAGCACACTGCTGCTGAATATGCCTTAAACTTGATGAGGGAGTGATGTCATAATTGGAAGCTGAAAAGGGGGAATCATTAAGTTTAATACAGGTAGTCCTCAACTTACAACCATTTGTTTAGTGGCCAAAGTTACAACAGCACTGGAAAAAGTGACTTATGACCAGTCCTCACACGACTTGCAGCTTCCCCACAGTCATGTGATCAAAATTTGGGTGCTTGGGGACTTCCGGTTTGGCTCCGCAGGCATCGCGGACGCTCCTCGCCGAGCGCCTCTTCCGAAGTCCTGTAAAAGCCGCCAGATCAGCTGTCTGGCAGCTTGAAAATCTTCTCCCCGGGATTAGGGGAGAGATGAGAGCTCGACAGGTGGGGTAGAGCCCCCCTAGTGCCCCAGGAGACAATCTGGGGCGCGAAGGGTGAGGGCTCCCCAGGTAGCCTGTCACTCGCTCCTCGGATGCCTCCACTTATGCGGAGCAAGATGCCGTGACCACCGCTGCTTACAAGATGGGACTCACAAAAATATGATGCATTGCAGACAGCAGACAGAGAAAGGCAGGAGACCAGAATGGCAAGTATCCTAATTTTCAATTCCATTGCACTTTCACTTTGGGAAGTTACAAAGTAGCTGAGTTAACAAGCAACAAAATGGCGATTGAAGAATTTTGAGGGCATGGAAGTGAAAGTTATAAAGTTTCGTTTCGCTAGCAGCCCTCTTCAGGGATTCTCTGACTCTGGAAAACTCTTTCTTCTTTTTGATTTTGGATTAAAATAACAATTCAATATATGGTTCCAGCATCTGGAAAGAACCTTTTTAATTATGGACTTGGTTTTCTCTTTGTATACTTTTGAAAACGTTGGATTTTGATGAACTCTTTTCTCTCTCTGATTTTGGACTAAAATTAAAAGTCTAATCTAAAATTTTAAATGGCTTCTAAACCTGGAAAGACTGTTCTTAATAAAAGACTTGAGCATCCCTCTGTTTATACCTCAAGAATGCAATTTACTTCTTATTCAACATCCCCACAGGCTTTTAACACCTGAAAACTTATTTGAAACTTTAAAAGTTATGAAGAATGAACTGGTTATGGAATTTAACTCAAAAATTAATGAAATTAATGAAAAAATGAAGGCTGTCCTAGAGGAGATGGACACTAGAAATAAACAACTGAGGAAGGATATGATATTTGCAGTTGAAGGATTAGCAGGAAACAGGGGAATCTTGGAGAAAGACGTGGAAGTAATTAAACAGTCTGTGATAACCTTGGGGGAAAATATACAAAAAACCCAAAACAATATTGAAAATTTTGAAACAGAGGTGTTAATGACTCAATTCAGAAGCATGGAATTTGCTATAAGACTAAGAGGTTTAAAAGAGAAAAAATATGAAGATTTGAAAGGGAGGGTGGTGGAGGCTCTGGTGCATGTGTTAGGAATGACTGAAGAAGAACTGGTTATGCAAATTGATAAGATATACCGTGTCAACTCCTGGATTGCTAAACAAAAACATCTGCCAAGGGACATTGTAATATATTTTACTACAAGGGTATTATGTAATAAAATTCTACAGGCGACCTTCAAGAATAAGCTTCAGGTAAATGGACAGGAATTAATGACACTGAAAGAAATTCCTCCTAAAATGCTCAGAGCCAGAAAGGATTATACTTTTCTGGTGGAAGAACTTAAAAAACAGAACCTACAGTACAAATGGGATGCTCCAACAGGGATAGTGGTGAGATATTTCGAAAAGAGATACCGGCTCAACACGATAATGAAAGCTACTGATTTCTATGTTAAAGTTCTAAAGGCCGATATATCCAAAACTCCAGAAGGAAGAAGCATGAAAGCAAGAGAAGAGAAGAGAGGAGAGTTACCGATAAATGTGCAAACGGAAAGACCTTTGATGATTCAAGGTGATTTACAGAGCCAAAGAGATGTTCATAATGTGGAAGAGGAAACAGAAGATCAGAGGCAGACAATAGCAGAGCTGACAAATCAAAAAACTGCAAAGCTACAAAAGGCTGCAAGAACCAGATCTAAAATCCGACCGAGAAGAAGGAATGATTAGAATTTGGGGAGTTATAGGACAGATGGAGAGATGAATGAAAATTGATATTTTGCAGTATGAAGACTTATTGACTATTGAGGAAATGATCTTGATGGTTGTGTTTCTTTTTCTTTTTTCTTTTTCCTTCTTCTTTTTATCATTATATCATAAAGCAATTAAAGATTTAGAATTACTGTGAAATTAGTAATTTGATATATTGTAATGTTAGGTTATTAATAATGTGTTTGACTCTTAGATTATGCTTAAAAATTTCAGAGTTATAAGGGGTTAAAGAAATATAGAAATACCGGAATTAACAATTTCTTAGAATATTTTAAATTATTATGTATATTGAAGAGGTATTGTTGGAAGAAGGAAGTTTTATTTAATATTGAGGAAATGATGTTGATGGTTGTAACTGAATGAAATGGATTTCTCCTTTTTTTTCTTTTTTCTTATATTATTATACTTTAAAGATTATATAAATTTCATATAAAGGAAAGATAATTAGTGGAGCAAATTATCAGCCTGAGATATTGAAATGATGCTTGATTAACAATATGCTTGATTTTTAGATTACACTTAAAAGGTTTTGAGCAATAAGGAGTTAAAGATTTAAAGAGATGTGGAAATTAAGAATTTGTTAGAATAATTGAAATTTATTTTATTGAATATTATGCCCTGTGATTTCTCTGGGAAGTCGGGGGGGGGGGGAGAGGGGGGGACGGGAGGGGGAGGGGGGAAGGGGAGGAGAAAAAGAGAAAAATGTTTGTACTTTGTACTAATAAAACTTTTTGAATAAAAAAAATTGGGTGCTTGGCAAGTGGCATGTAACAGGTGCAGCATTCCAGGGTCATCTGATCACCATTTGTGACCTTGCCAGCTGGCTTCTGACAAGTCAGTGGGGGAAGCCAGATTCACTTAATAACTCCATGATTTGCTTAACTGCAGTGATTCGCTTAACCGTAGCAAAAAGCTTGTAAAATTGGGTGTAACTCACTTAACCACCACCTTGCTTAGCAACTGAAATTCTAGTCCCAATTGTCATAAGTTAAGGACTACCTGTAATATGCCACATTATATTAGAAAACTACAATAATAATAATAATAATAATAATAATAATAATAATAATAATAATAATAATAATAATAATAATAATAATAATAATAATAATAATAATAATAATAATAATAATAATAATAATAATAATAATAATAATAATAATAATAATAATAATAATAATAATACCCCCTGCCTAGGCAGGAAACCCTACACTACTTCAGACAAATGGTTATCCAACATCTTCTTAAAAACTTCCAGTGTTGGAGCATTCACAACTTCTGGAGGCAAGCTGTTCCACGGATTAATTGTTCTAACTGTCAGGAAATTTCTCCTTAGTTCTAAGTTACTTCTCTCCTTGTTTAGTTTCCACCCATTACTTCTTGTTCTACCTTCAGGTGCTTTGGAGAATAGTTTGACTCCCTCTTCTTTGTGGCAACCCCTGAGATATTGGAACACTGCTATCATGTCTCCTCTGATCCTTCTTTTCATTAAACTAGACATACCCAGTTCCTGCAACCGTTCTTCATATGTTTTAGCCTCCAGTCCCCTAATCATCTTTGTTGCTCTTCTCTGCACTCTTTCTAGAGTCTCAACATCCTTTTTACATCGTGGCGACCAAAACTGAATGCAGTATTCCAAGTGTGGCCTTACCAAGCATTATAAAGTGGTATTAACACTTTGTGTGATCTTGATTCTATCCCTCTGTTAATGCAGCCTAGAACTGTGTTGGCTTTTTTAGCAGCTGCTGCACACTGCTGGCTCATATTTAAATGGTTGTCCACTAGGACTCCAAGATCCCTCTCACAGTTACTACTGTTGAGCAAGGTACCACATATACTGTACCTGTGCATTTTGTTTTTCTTGCCTAAATGTAGAACCTTACTTTTTTCACCATTGAATTTCATTTTGTTTGATAGCGCCCAATGTTCAAGTCTGTCAAGATCCTTCTGTATCTTGAGCCTATCTTCTGGAGAGTTGCCTATTCCTATTCCTACTGTTTTTCTCCATTCTGCAAAGTGTAGAAAGTTTGCAAAATTCAAAGTGTAAATTTTGTGTGTACTTTTAAACTGAATCTTCAGTTCATACTTAATGTGCAAAAAAGTATTATATGTGTAGAGCAGTGGTGGCCAACCTTAAGCATACCATGCGCCAATTTTTTCACAGACGAGTTCAGATGCGCCATACAACTCAAGCATTTTTTTTACCTTCTTACTTTCATGTTTGGGGTTGTAAAATAGGGATAGGGGTAGGATCTGCTTTGCTTAAGGGAGGAAAAGAAATAACTCAATCACGCAATTCAATTTTCTTTTGCACTGTAATGGATAACAGGAATTTAAGCATAGAAAAGTATAAAACTAAAAAAAAGTGAAAAAGAACAAATAGATCACAAGTACGTACGTTGTATCACACAGAATATCAATTATGTGGAATTTTAATTCTATGTTCGCGTCAACAAAAAGTAGTGGCGCTCTTCTTTGACAAACGTAATATATATTTAATCTTGAATCTGTCTTTCAATCACTCTCAATACAAAAACCACGCTAGTACACTCAATAAAACACTGCTTCAAACTCCACGCCACGATGGCTCACTCAGAACTGACTGACCATATCGAACGCTCGCCGCTCATTCGCACGTGACTTCAAACACATGATGTGTTGCATTACCGAAGGCTGTACGAATTGAACTGAGATCACTTTGGTGTTGAAAATATTAAGATGGATTCAGTTATGACACCTGTGAGAAAAATAATTAAGCAGGAGTCCAGATTTAAAAATATAAACAGATTTATTGTTATTCTTTGCGCAAAGGTCCGATATTTGGACAGAAGACAGAACTTCTGACACAAATAGAGGCAAAGGCCATTATCCAGAAACATGGATTTATACAGAACATGACTCCACCTTACTCCTCCCATTCTCCTCACATATCGTCCAACCTCCCATTATGTAACATCCTAACACAGTGTTTTCACATTAGGAAAAGTCCCAGAACATATCCATCATCCTGACAGCTCCACACTTCCTCTCTCTCTGTGTGAACCTGAGCATTCTCATAAGATCATTTCCTACATAACAACAAAAGAGCAAAACATTTCCGTATCATCACTTCTTCTCTCTCTGTGCATTCCCAGAATTTGGTACAAACATATCCTGTATATGAGCTGACATACATAAAATACATTTTGTTACACAATATGATTTTTCATTACAAATAGATTCAAAATGGTTGTGCTATGGCTCTTATTACATGTCTTATTTAACAAGAATAAATTCATAATTCTCACAACACCTATTTAAAAAAAACAAGTAGGCGCAAGGATGCAATGCGCCACTTGTAATCATCCAATGCGCCACGTTTGGCGCATGCGCCACGGTTTGGCCACCCCTGGTGTAGAGTATGGTAAATAAAAGGGAGGGTTTTCTCTCTCTGATCCTCCTTTATTATGCAGTTTTCCAGATTTTCTTTTCATTTTAGTAAGCTTAAGCTGTCCTGGTGTCTCAGCTATGTCTTTTCTGTTCTCCATCCTTCCATATTCTTTCCATCCTTCTTTTTGGCTAAAGACAGAATTATCATTCAGCCATATGGCTATTCATTTTCTCTTTTTTTATTTTTATTCAAAAAGTTTTATTAGTACAAAGTACAAACATTTTCTCTCTTTCTCCCCCCCTTCCCCCCTTCCCCCTCACCCCTCACCCACCCACCCACCCACCCCCGACTTCCCAGAAAAAGCACAGGGCATAATATTCATTAAAATAAATTTACATTATACTAAAAAATTCTTAATTTCCACATTTCTTTGAATCTTTAACTCCTTGTTATTCAAACCTTTTTAAGCATAATCTAAGAATCAAGCATATTATTAATCAAACATCATTGCAATATCTCAGGCTGCTAATTTATTCCATTAAATATCTCTCCTTTATATAATCTTTATATAATCTAATATCATAGAAAGAAAAAGGAAAAAGGAAAAAAAAGTAAGTATTAAGTAAAACCTCCTTCTTCATTATACCTCTTCAATATACCGTATTTTTCTGAGTATAAGATGCACCTTTTTCCTCCCTAAAAGTGGCTGAAAATTCAGGTGCGTCTTATACTTCGAATGTAGCTTTTTTTCCAGCCCTAACTAGGTGCTAACAGATCTTCCCAGCTCTTACCTTGCAGGCTTTTTCATTGTTACTCTCTCCAAAGAATGTTTTTCCAGCCCTAAGTCTTTGCAGGTTTTTTTTTCATTGCTCTACTTGCTCCAAAGAAGTTGTTTTCTAGCCCTAACCAGATGCTAACGATCTTCCCAGCTCTTACCGGCTTGCAGGCTCTTTCATTGTTACTCTCTCAGAAGAAGGTTTTTTTAAGTCCTAACCAGGAGATAAAATAATGTGCTGAAGCTGACCAGACTAAGGATGCTAGCCAGATGAATACCTGGTAGGCAGATTGTTTTCCCCTATTTTCCTCCCCAAAAACTAAGCTGCGTCTTATACTCCGGTGCGTCTTATACTCCAAAAAATACGGTACATAAGGATTTAAAATATTCTAACAAATTATTAATTCGAATATTTCTAGATTTCTAATTTACTCCACTTTCCTTTATATATCTATCTTTCCTTTATATAATCTTTATATAATCTAGTATAATAATAAGAAGAAAGAAAAAGGAAAAGGAAAAAAGAAAAGAAAATCTTTCTTTCACCATTGCATTCAATTACAACCATCAACATCGTTTCCTCAATATTAAATAAAAATTTTAATAAATTTTAAATAAGTATTAAATAAAACTTCCTTCTTCATTATACCTCTTCAATATACATAAAAATTTAAAATATTCTAACAAAATGTTGATACCCATATTTCTAGATTTCTTTAACCCTTTATAACTCAAGAAATTTTTAACTTGATCTTAAAGTCAAAACACCTTATTAATAACCTAACATTACAATATATCAAATTATTAATTTCACAAAAATTCTAAATCTTTAATTATTTTAAAATATAATAATAGAAAGAAGAAGAGGGAAAGACAAAAACAAAGCAAAGCAAAAAAGAAAGACACAACCATCAAAGTCTTTTCCTCGATAATCTTCTTACTGCAGTGTCAATTTTCATTCACCTCTTCATCTGTCCTATGACGTCCCACACTAATGCCAAACTCTAGTCATTCCTTGCTCTCGATCGAATTTTAGATCTGGTTCTTGCAGCCTTTTGTAACTTAGCAATTTTTGATTTGTCAGCTCGACTCTTGTCTGACTCTGATACTCTATCTCCTTTTCCCCTTTAACATCTCTCTGGCTCTGTAGATCACCTTGAATCATCAAGGTTTTTTCCGTTTGCACCGCTATCAATGACTCTCCTTTCTCCTCTTCTGTTGCTTCCATGCTTCTTCCTTCTGGAATTTTAGATATATCGGCCTTTAAAACTTTAACATAAAAATCAGTAGCTTTCATTATCGTGTTGAGCCGTATCTCTTTTCCATGTATCTCACCACTATCCCCGTTGGGGCATCCCATTTGTACTGTAAGTTCTGTTTTTTAAGTTCTTCAACAAGAAAGGTATAACCCTTTCTGGCTCTGAGCATTTTAGGAGGAATTTAATAATAATAATAATAATAATAATAATAATAATAATAATAATAATAATAATAATAATAATAATAATAATAATAATAATAATAATAATAACAACAACAACAACAGAGTTGGAAGGGACCTTGGAGGTCTTCTAGTCCAACCCCCTGCTTACGCAGGAAACCCTACACTACTTCAGACAGATGGTTATCCAACATCTTCTTAAAAATGTCTAGTGTTGGAGCATTCACAACTTCTGGAGGTAAGCTGTTCCACTGATTAATTGTTCTAACTGTCAGGAAATTTCTCCTTAGTTCTAAGTTGCTTCTCTCCTTGATTAGTTTCCACCCATTGCTTCTTGTTCTACCCCCAGGTGCCTTGGAGAAAAGTTTGACTCCCTCTTCTTTGTGGCGACCCCTGAGATATTGGAACACTGCTATCATGTCACCCCTGGTCCTTCTTTTCATTAAACTAGACATACCCAGTTCCTGCAACCGTTCTTCATATGTTTTAGCCTCCAGTCCCCTAATCATTTTTGTTGCTCTTCTCTGCACTCTTTCTAGAGTCTCAACATCCTTTTTACATCGTGGCGACCAAAACTGTATGCAGTATTCCAAGTGTGGCCTTACCAAGGCATTATAAAGTGGTATTAACACTTCGCGTGATCTTGATTCTATCCCTCTGTTAATGCAGCCTAGAACTGTGTTGGCTTTTTTGGCAGCTGCTGCACACTGCTGGCTCATATTTAAATGGTTGTCCACTAGGACTCCAAGATCCCTCTCACAGTTACTACTGTTGAGCAAGGTACCACATATACTGTACCTGTGCATTTTGTTTTTCTTGCCTAAATGTAGAACCTTACTTTTATCGCCATTGAATTTCATTTTGTTTGATAGCGCCCAATGTTCAAGTCTGTCAAGATCCTTCTGTATCTTGAGCCTATCTTCTGGAGAGTGGGCTATTCCTGCCAGTTTGGTGTCATCTGCAAATTTGATGAGTTCCCCTTCTATCCCCTCGTCCAAGTCATTGATGAAGATGTTGAAGAGTACTGGGCCTAAAACAGAGCCTTGGGGTACTCCACTGCATACTTCCCTCCATGTAGATGCAGTTCCATTGAGCACTACACGTTGAGTGCGGTTGGTTAGCCAGTTTCGAATCCATCTGGTGGTGATGCTGTCTAACCCACATTTTTCTACTTTATCTAGTAGTAGGTTATGATCTACTTTGTCAAATGCCTTACTGAAGTCCAAGTAAACCACATCGACAGCATTCCTCTGGTCCACTAGTTTTGTCACTTTATCAAAGAATGCAATAAAATTAGTCTGGCATGATCTGTTTTTGACAAACCCATGTTGGCTTTTGGTTATTACTTTGTTTGCTTCTAGGTGTTCATTGATTCGTTGCTTGATTATCTTTTCCAAAATCTTCCCTGGTATTGAGGTCAGGCTGATAGGTCTATAGTTTCCTGGATCTGTTTTTTTCCCTTTTTTGAAGATGGGAACTACATCAGCTCTTTTCCAGTCCTCTGGCAGTTCCCCGGTGCTCCAGGATCTTTGAAAGATATAGTTCAGTGGTTCTGAGATCTCGTCTGCCAGTTCCTTCAGAACCTTGGGGTGTAATCCATCTGGTCCTGGTGATTTGAATTCGTCTAGGGTAGACAGGTGTTCACTTACCATTTTCTTCCCTATTTTAACTTGTGTTCCTAATATGTTTTTTGTGATGCTGTTTTTGATAGGTTGGACTGTTTTCTCCCTTTGTGTAAAGACAGATGCAAAAAACGTGTTAAGTAGCTCTGCTTTCTCCCTGTTGCTTGTCACCTTCTTGCCACTTTCTCCCTGTAATGGACCAATTGTTTCCTTGACTTTTTTCTTGTTTTTAATATGTTGGAAGAAGCTTTTTTTGTTACTTTGTACTTTTGTCGCAAGCCTTTGTTCATTGTGAGCCTTAGCTTTCCTCACTTCATCTTTACAGGCTCCAGCTATTTGCTGATATTCTGCCTTAGTTATTTCCCCTTCTTTCCACTTTTTATACTTGTCCTTTTTGTCTTTCAATTTGTCAGAGAGTTCTTTATGCAGCCATCCTGGTTTCTTTTGAGACCTATTATTTTTCTTCTTTATTGGTATTGTGCTAGTCTGGGCTTTTATAATCTCACTTTTCAAAATTTCCCAAGCTTCTTGAGTTGTTTTCCCCTTGAGGATTCTCATCCATGGAATCTTTCCCAAGTTCTCTCTGAGTTTATTGAAATTAGCCCTCTTAAAGTCCAAGACTCTAGTTTGACTTTGTTCTACTGTTTGTGTTTGCATAATGTTGAATTCCAATATTGCATGATCACTTGCCCCCAAGGTTCCTGTAGCTTCAACACCTTCTATCATTTCATCTCTGTTAGTGAGAATTAAGTCCAATATGGCTGATCCCCTTGTTCCCTTCTCTACTTTTTGGGTAACAAAATTGTCTGCTAGGTTTGTTAGGAACCTGTTGGCTCTTCCACTTGGTGCAGAGTTTGTCTCCCAGTTGATGTCAGGGTAGTTAAAATCCCCCATTACTATTGTGATGTGCTTCCTACATACCTTAGTTAGCTGACTAGCAAAAAGTTCATCTACTTCCTCTGTTTGGTTGGGTGGCCTGTAGTATAGACCTATGGCAATGTCATTTCGCCCCCCTTTAATATTGACCCAAATGCATTCGAGGTGATTTTCATTATTGTTGTGCTCTATTTCTGTAGAGATGTAGTTATTTCTTATATATAGTGCAACTCCACCTCCTCTTTTATTTGGTCTGTTTTTTTAAAATAATTTAAATCCCTCTAGCTGTATATTCCATTTGTCAGTTTCATCCCACCAAGTTTCCGTAATGGCAACTATATCATATCTTCCGTCATTTACTTGAATTTCTAATTCACCCTGTTTATTCCTCATACTCTGTGCATTGGTGTATAGACATTTAAGTCCATTTAGATTGACCCTGTGTTTACTGTCTACATAACCTGTGTTGTGCCTGACCGCCCCTACTTTCTTGCCACCTGTTTGATTAGTGCACATATCTATGTTGTGTGCACTGTTAACCCTATTAATTTTAGATTGCTGGGGACAGAAATGATCTGTATCAATTAATTCTCTGTCCCCGCTGTTCAGTTTAAATGTTTATCCAGGAAATCTCTGAATTTAATACCAAGTAGCTCAGTCCCTTTCTTTGATGGATGCAAACCATCTCTTTTGTACAGTTTTTCATTGGACCAGCTGTTGATATCATGACTAATAAAACCAAAGCCTTCCCTTTTACACCACTCCTTTAGCCACACATTAAACTCTGCTACACATTGGCCTTTCCCTTTTTGTTCCTTATATACTGGTAAAACCTCTGAAAAGATAAGCCTACAACCTATACTACTAAGTTCGTACCCCAAGCTCTGGAAGTCATTCTGCACAGAAAGTACATCTTTTTGGGACAGATCATTTGTGCCTAGATGTATAATAGCATCAACATCACAGTCCTTACTGGCATTCTTGACTATCTTAAGAATATGCCTCTTGTCTCTGCTGGCAGTAGCACCTGGCAGACACCTGACCTCTTTCAAAACCTCGATATCCTTTCCTAAATTTACATCCCTTACAATTGAATCACCAACCAGAAGGTGGCTTCTCTTTTTGGATACCTTGCTGCTCTTGTGTGACTGATGTGTAATACGTGATTCACACTTTCCACTTTCCAAATTAAGTTCTTCATCTCGGACCACGTTCCCCTGCTTATTTGAGTTATTGTTATCACAAGTACCTTGACCTGTCACGTTAGTGTCTCTGTTAAGGTCAGCAAGGGCACTATATCTGTTATGCTGGGACACAGTAAAAGCTCTGTGCTTCTGGTTCACAGCTCTCACCCTGCCAGATCCCACAGTTGTCCATACTGCCCTTCTCCTGCAGGATCTTTGTGGTAGAGGGGGCTGATAGTGTGGCAGCTCATTAGAGTGGAATGGCTGAATTTGGCACCTTATTTCTGGTTGCAGAGCACAGATTACAGATTCTAGATAGATAATCTGTCCACATAGACTAGTAATTTGTTTACAAAGAGGACAGTATCCAAATTTGAAAAGAGTACTTCGAAACACAACTGAAAAACAAGTATTACACTGAACTAAGCCAGTCATTTTGAAATAGAATAAAATCACAGTCTCAAGGGCACTAACCCTGATTGTATTATTACTATTTTTTGTTTATAGGTATATGATTCGCGCGCCATTAGGCGTGCGGGCCGCTACCTTTTCCCCTCCTTCTCTCACTCAGACTCAAAAGTTGCAGCCAGGAGCACCTCCCCCAGGCTCTGTGAATTCAAACTGCAATGGAAGAGCTTTTACCCACCTTCTCTCACTCAGACTCAAAAGTTGCAGCCAGGAGCACCTCCCCCCGGCTCTGTGAATTCAAACTGCAATGGAAGAGCTTTTACCCACCTTCTCTCACTCAGACTCAAATGTTGCAGCCAATTTCTTTCAGTGTCATCACTTCCTGTCCATCTATCTGAAGCTTATTCTTGAAGGTCACCTGTAGGAATTTATAACGTAGCGCCCTTGTAGTAAAATATATTACAATGTCCCTTGGTAGATGTTTTTGTCTAGCAGTCCAAGAGTTAACACGATATATCTTATCAATTTGCATGGCCAATTCTTCTTTTGTCATTCCTGACACCTGCACCAGAGCCTCCAGCATCCTCCCTTTCAAATCTTCATGTTTTTTCTCTTTTAAACCTCTTATTCTTAAGGCAAATTCCATATTTCTAAATTGAGTCATTAACACCTCTGTTTGAGTCATTAACACCTCTGTTTCAAAATTTTCAATGTTGTTTTGAGTTTTGCCTATATTTTCCCCCAAAGTTATCATAGACTGTTTAATTATGTCCACATCCTTCTCCAAAATTTCCATATTTACTGCTATTGCTTGAAGTATCATTAAAGTATCCTTCCTCTGTTGTTGTTGTCTAATGTCCATCTCCTCCAGGGCAGCCTGCATTTTTTTATTAATTTCGTTAATTTTTGAATTAAATTCCATGACCAGTTCCTTCTTCAAGACTTTTAAAGTATTAAATAAATTTTCAGGTGTTAAAGTCTGTGGGGGTGTTAAATGAGAAGTAATTGCATTTTTGAAGTATAGACAGAGGGATGCTCAAAACTTTTATTAAAAACAGTCTTTCCAGATTTAGAAGCCATTTAGAGTTTAAGGATAAGCTTTTGATTTTAGTCCAAAATCAGAGAGAGAAAAGAGTTCATCAGAAATCAGCATTTTCAAAAGTGTACAAAAAAAAAGACCAAATCCATAATTAAAAAGATTCTATCCAGATGCTTTCCAGATGGTAAAACCATTTAGATTTTAAAATTGGAATTATTATTTTGATCCAAAGTCAGAGATAGAAGAAAAATAAATTCCCCGTAATCAGAGATTTCCATGAGAAGGAAAACGAAACTTTCTTTATAACTTTCACTTTTCCACGCCCTTTCAGACTTCAATCGCCATTTTAAGACAGCTTGCTATTTTGTAGCTTCCAAAGTAAGAATCTTAATAGAGTTAAGTATAGTTACTTGCCCAGCTTGTCTCCTGGCTTTTTCTGCTGCAACTGTTGCAAAAAGTTGTAATCAGTCATTTGAAGCAGGATTGGTCGCGATCTTCTTGCTCCACTAAAAGCGGAGATGTCCCAGATCCGGAGCTTTGGGCAGGTTTCCAGGGAGCCCTCACCCTTCGCGCCCCAGGATTTTCTCCTGGGACACTTGGGGGACTCTACCTGTGCCTGCCTGCTCTTCACCCTCCCCTTTGCCCGGGGAGGGGGTTTTCGGCTGCCAGTCAGCTGTTTGTCGGCTGTCCTGGCGGCTTGAACGGAACCAGGGACCAGCGCTCAACGAGGAGCGTCTTCGGAGATCGCGGAGCCAACCGGAAGCGCTATTCATTTTCTCTTGTAGTCACCTGAAGAATATGACCATCACAGATTCAGCCACCTGCTTTACAAGTTTTTTACCCCCTACCATTGGAAGACATGAAAGACCAGGTTAGGGACAGATTGTCATGGAGAAAATCTATGTAGTGGCTAAGAGTTGACACTGACTTGAAGGCAAGTAATCAAACTCTACAAACCAGCATTATGCAGCATTATGAATCCCAAAGGAAATAGGTGCTTCTGAAATTTTTTTTCCTGAGATCTTGCAGCTACCCTCTAGAACTACTGTGTGATTCTGGGAAAAATAAATGTTTTATGCATCCCAAAGCACTTTTTTGCCTTTGAATCACAAGCATTGCACAACTATCATAGATAACTTCAGATGAAGAATTTGCTGTTGCAAATTGATTCAGAGGATATATTTTTCTTTTCTAGTAGGGAGTCTCTTCAACTCCCTCTCTTTTTCAAGCTTTGTCATTTGCAGACAAGGATTATAGACTTTACAGAATACCGGTACATAGTTGGGTACATTGAATGAAATAAGGTATTGCTTTGAATTTTAGTACAATTAAGGATACATTAGGAGGGAGTTGAGAAACCTTTCTCTGATCTTAGTCCTGGAATTCTCAAGTATCTTACCAGTTTATACATGGTTGCCTTGTTCTTTTTTTAAATCATCATGGAACCATATTAAATTTTCTGAATTAGTGCTATTCAATTGAGATATAAATTGAGTTCACCTAGGACCACTACTTTATTCTACACCCCAGTTACTCCTTTCTATAGGATGGCATCCTTATCTTGATTGCCATGGTTTCTTTTAAGGGTGCTCTTTGTATTCTTAAGGAATCATAATATCCAAGTAACTTGAGTGAATCACAGTGAACTTCTTTTGAAAAGGCTAATCCCTTAAGAGTTAGAAGAAAATATAAATATCATTTAGGCCAACCTTTGGAAAAGGGGCAAATATTAAATATTTTGATTAGCATAAATCCCTAATTTGGAACTTAAGATGCCTTATGTTTACTGGCTTGCTTGCAAGTAATTACTTGCATATCTGAACGAGCCATTACACACTAAATAGCTTACCGTATTTTTCGGAGTATAAGACGCACCTTTTTACCCCCCAAAAGAGGGTGAAAATTTGGGTGTGTCTTATACACCGAATGTAGCCCTACCCACCCACCAGCCCCCACCCTTCGGAGGTTTTCGGCCGGAGCCGCTGCCGCTGCCGTCCCCGCCGCCGCTGTCCCCGCCCCCACCACTGTCCCAGCAGCTGTCCCCGCCCCCACCGCTGTCCCAGCCGTCACCGCTGTCCCTGCCCCCACCGCTGTCCCAGCCGCTGTCCCAGCCTCTGTCCCCGCCCCCACCGCTGTCCCAGCCGCCGCCACTGTCCCCGCCCCCACCGCTGTCCCAGCCGCTGTCCCAGCCGCCGCCACTGTCCCCGCCCCCACCGCTGTCCCAGCCACTGTCCCAGCTGCTGTCCCAGCTGCTGTCCCAGCCACCGCCGCTGTCCCTGCCCCCACCGCTGTCCCAGCCGGCGTCCCCGCCGCTACCCGAAGCGAGCCGCCACCGCCGCTACTGCCCAAAACCCCCACCACTGCCTGAAGCCTGCTCCCGAGGCACCTGAGGAGCCGCTGCTGCCGTCCGAAGAGAGCCGACAGGTTAGAACTTTTTTTTAAGGGTTTTTTTAAGGGTTTTTTAAAAGGTTGCCAAGTGGAGGAGAAATTCTGGGAGTTGAAGTCCACAAGTTTGAAGACCCTTGCACCCCCTTGGCAAGTTTAAGCCTTGTGGACTTCAACTCCCATTCCTGAGCTAGTATGACTGGAGGAGGAATTCTGGGAGTTGAAGTCCACAAGGCTTAAACTTGCCAAGGGAGTGCAAGGGTCTTCAAACTTGTGGACTTCAACTCCCAGAATTCCTCCTGCAGTCATGCTAGCTCAGGAATTGGAGTTGAAGTCTACAAGTCTTAAAGCTTTCAAGTTTGAAGACCCCTGGGTTAGGGGTTAGGGGTGCAAGGGTCTTCAAACTTGGCAAGACTTTTTACAACCATGTACACTTTTTACAAACTTCAAACTTGACAGCTTTAAGACTTGTGGACTTCAACTCCCATTCCTGAGCTAGCATGACTGGAGGAGGAATTCTGGGAGTTGAAGTCCACAAGTCTTAAAGCTGTCAAGTTTGAAGTTTGTAAAAAGTGTACATGGTTGTAAAAAGTGTACATGGTTGTAAAACGTATTCTGCTACACTGGTATTTTATTAAATAATATATTACTACACCATTTGGTTCAGAATACTTTTTTCCTTGTTTTCCTCCTCTAAAATCTAGGTGCGTCCTATATTCCGGTGCGTCCTATACTCCGAAAAATACGGTAGTTCTTTGGTTGTGATACTTTTCAAAATAGATGGGACGTTGACAACATACATACCTTTTGACAAAATAATATGGCAGAATGCATCTAGTAAAGTAGATTTTGTGTATCAGAGCTGGAGTCTTCTTGTCCGTTACAGCTTCAGAACTACAGTACTCATGGAACAGAACATTAGCTTTTCTTGTCAAGTACATTAGTTATAGCACCTTTGGGGATCATTGCAAAAGTCTATACTTACACTTTTTTTTACAAAACAAAACAAAAATCTAGGTGTTCATGCTAATATTAGTTTGGTATGTTTAAGACCATGTTTATTCTTGGGTGGTGAGAAATTGCATTGAAAATCTTGCAGTTGGTGCCTGCAAAATCCCAGTGTACAAAGATGCGGGGGACTTCTATCTGTATTCTGGCAAATTTCAGCTGTTTGAAAGCTGTCTTGGTTCATTCCTAAATGAACCTCCGCTCTCCCGAACCTCAAATTTGTTTAAATTCCTAGTGATTCAGCCCAAAAGATTCCATCTAGAAGGGAGCTTGGGAGATAGGAAGACCCCAGGGAACAATCGAGGCAACTTAAGACCTGCCCGGTTTCGAAGTTGGGGGGCTTCTGGACTTGAAAGCTCCGAACGCTGAACGTTGAAATAGGAAGCGCCATTTTCAGCTGCGCAACAAACTCAGCTGTGAGGAAGCAATTTACGATCTTTGCTGAAGGGACAAAGCAATTTACGATCTTTGCTGAAGGGACAAAGCAATTTACGATCTTTGCTGAAGGGACAAAGCAATTTACGATCTTTGCTGAAGGGACAAATTGATATCAGCTTCTCTGGAGAATATCTGTTAATAAAGGAGCCGGGATATTGGGATACCTGGGATAGCACGCTCAGGACGGATTGTTTAAACTGTGCCTGGTGGGAATCAGAAGAGCTACGTGGCAAGGTGGACTCTGGCTCTTTTAACAGCTCTTTTAATAGCCTGCTATCCTCTTTGCCCGACTTGACATTCGAACGGGGGCACATTGCCTGGATTCCCAACCTGGTCTTGGAGCACCATCTCTGGCTCGGTGCCAAGGGCCGCCATTGCTGTTATTGTCATCTTAGCGGGAGGCGCTGCTGCAAATGGCATCACAGCTGCGGTGGGTTCCATCGATACCGCTACGAGGCTTGCGAGTGTGGATGTGGCCACGCCCTCCTCAGACAGCCCTGTTTATTGCGGCCGGCAGAAGGGGAGAAGACACAGAGACGGAGGCTGTTCTACTGGCTTCGTTTGACGTGGTTGAACCCTCACTGGCAGAACTGCAGTTTTCGCTCGGGGAGGGGGGCCCTGGAGAGGGAATGCAGCCCAGGCCTCTTGACCATTGTTTCCCACGAGGCCTTGTACGGCTGGAGGAAGATCTAGACGCCATAGGGAGACCCATTTGGTGGTTTTTGGCCTTACCTCTTATTACGACATTAATTATTTTGGCGACTCCTAGTGTCCTTATTATTTTTACCACCTCTTTTAAGGGTATAAGGACAATTACTAACAGCAGGCATTACCAAGACATTGGTGAGGAAATCGGGGACTGCCATTTTTTCATCTCGCTGACTGTGCATCAAGGGAAAGTGTTTATTAATGATTGTGGTGGACCTGAACGCAGATCCCAGGGACTGGGAGTTATTCTCAGAAAGTGCACCCTCCGCTTACCGACAGGCTCTATTACTATGACTTTTTTATTCTTTCTACTGTATACTGTACCCCGGAAGTGATGAATGTCGTATGATTGAGAATGTTATGACTGTGGTATGAATGTTTAGAATGAAATCTTAGAATGTTAGAAGATAATGTGAGGGAGCTGGGAACTGTGGCTTGGTTCCCCCTTTGCTGAGTGTACTAACAGAAGCAGAGGGGGTCCGGGCCTTTTTTACCCAGCTCAGTATGTATGGTATGGATGGCCTGCAGGATGAGAGGGGGACCAGCAGGGGAGGGGAGGGGGTCTCTGGCAGGGATGAGAGCCGGAACATCTTGGTCATAATGGGAAGAGGCAGGTATGGCGGGAGCAGAGGGGTGGGCCGCTCTCGGGGAATAAGACCTCGCTGTGTACAAGCGATCCCTTGTTCCGGCCCCTCCGATGTGGTTCCATCTTGCTCACCCCGGGTACCTGGTAACCAGGTTGTTCAGGGCCCTGGGCTCAGGATGCTGCTGCTTAACGCCAGGTCAATCATCAACAAAGCCCCCTTGATACGTGATTTAATCACAGAAGAGGGGGCTGACCTGGTTTGTGTAACTGAGACCTGGCTGGGCCAAGAGGGGGGAGTTGCCCTCTCTGAGATATGCCCAGACGGGTTCTCAGTGCAGCATCATTCCCGACCCCAGGGAAGGGGGGGAGGAGTGGCAATAATAACGCGCGAGAACCTGCATCCTCATAGGATCCCTGCCCCGGAGATTGTTGGGTGTGAGACGCTCCTTCTGAAGTTGGACTTAGGGGTACAGGTGGGCCTTTTCTTAACGTACCTGCCTCCCAGCTACGTAAGTAAGGCCCTGCCTGAGCTGCTCGAGGCAGTAGCCGGCTTGACGGTTGAGTTCCCCAGGCTTATGGTGCTGGGGGACTTCAACTTGCCTTCTGCTGGCGAAACCTCTGGGATAGCTCAGGAGTTCATGGATTCCATGACAACCATGGACCTGACCCAAGTAATCCAGGGTCCGACTCATGAGGGCGGTCACACGCTCGACCTAGTGTTTCTCTCGGGGCAGTGGAGAGATGATCTGAAGATAAGGGACATAGTCATCACCCCTCTGTCATGGTCAGATCATTTCCTACTGAGGTTGGATTTCGATGCCCCACTCCTCCCCCGCAGGGAGGCGGGACCGACTAGGTGGTTCCGCCCCAGGCGCCTGATGGAGCCAGAAGGATTCCAGAGGGAACTTGGGGAGATACCTGAAACCCTGGTACACAGTTCGGCTGACTCCCTGGTGGCTGCTTGGAACACCGCAGCATCAGGGGCGTTAGACCGAATTGCGCCTAAGCGACCTCTCCGTGGCAGTGGATCCCAGAAAGCTCCCTGGTTTACCAAGGAGCTCCGGGAGATGAAACGCCAGAAGAGACGTCTGGAGCGCCGCTGGAGGTCCAGCAAGACCGAATCCGATCGAACACTATTAAGAATTTACATCAGATCTTATTTAGTGGCGATAAGGGCGGCAAAACGATCCCATTTTTCCGCTCTTATTGCGTCCGCAGATTCTCGCCCAGCCGCCTTGTTTAGGGTGACTCGCTCCCTCCTTGCTAAAGGGGGGAGCGAGGAACACTTGCAAGGTAGAGCTGAGGAATTCGCAGAGTTTGTGTCGGATAAAGTCGCTCAGATCCGGTCGAACCTGGACTCTGGCTGGGCAGAGTCCATGGAGTTGACTCGGGCAAGTCTTAGTCCACCGTTGTGGGAGGAGTTTGAGCCTGTTTCTCCTGATGATGTGGACAGAGCCGTGGGGGCGATGGGGGCCTCCACCTGTTTATTGGACCCGTGCCCCTCCTGGTTGGTCTCGGCCAGCAGGGAGGTGACACGCGGCTGGATCCGGGCTGTGGTCATCGCTTCTCTGGGGGAGGGATCCGTACCGCAGTCGTTAAAAACTGCGGTGGTGAGACCCCTCCTGAAGAAGCCTTCCCTGGATCCAGCTGATTTGAAGAACTATCGTCCGGTCTCCAACTTACCTTTTTTAGGGAAAGTTGTGGAGAAGGTGGTGGCTACTCAACTTCTGCGACTTCTGGATGAAACAGAACATCTAGATGCCTATCAGTCGGGTTTCAGGCGTGGGTACAGTACAGAAACTGCTTTGGTCGCTCTGATAGATGATCTCTGGCGGGCCCAGGATGGGGGAAATTCCTCTATCCTGGTGCTACTTGACCTCTCAGCGGCTTTCGATACCATCGACCATGGTATCCTTCTGCATCGTCTCGGTGAGTTGGGAGTGGGAGGCACCGTTTTACGATGGTTCTCCTCTTATCTCGCCGATAGGATGCAGTCGGTGTTAACAGGAGGGCAGAGATCCTCCCCTAGGCCCCTGTTATGCGGGGTGCCTCAGGGGTCGGTTCTCTCGCCCATCCTATTTAACATTTACATGAAACCGCTGGGTGAGATCATCCGCAGACATGGGGTGCGTTTCCACCAGTACGCTGATGACACCCAGCTGTACATCACCACCCCGTCTGACTTCAGTGTGGCAGTTGATGTAATGTGCCGGTGCCTGGACGACGTTAGGATCTGGATGGGGAGGAACAGACTCAGACTCAACCCCGACAAGACTGAGTGGCTTTGGGTATTGCCTCCTAAGGACTACGACAACTGTCCCTCCTTGGTTCTAGAGGGAACGAAACTGACTCCCTCGGACCAGGTCCGCAACTTGGGGGTCCTCCTAGATCCACAGCTAAAATTGGAGCAACATCTTTCAGCTGTGGCTAGGGGGACCTTTGCACAGGTTCGTCTTGTGCACCAATTGCGACCCTAGTTGGAGAGGGAGGCTTTGCTCACAGTCACTCATGCCCTTGTCACCTCACGGCTAGACTACTGTAACGCGCTCTACATGGGGCTACCCTCAAAGAGCATCCGGAGACTGCAATTGGTACAGAATGCAGCTGCGCGAGCTGTGGTGGGTGTGCCGAGATACACCCACGTAACACCTATTCTCTGCCAGCTGCATTGGCTGCCTATTAGTCTCCGGTCGCAATTTAAGGTGTTGGTTTTGACCTTTAAAGCCCTACATGGCTCAGGACCAGGTTACCTTCGGGACCGCATCCTACCACATACCTCCCTACGACCAGTGAGGTCCCACAGAGTTGGCCTCCTCCAGGTCCCATCAGCCAAACAATGTCGGCTGGTGGGTCCTAGGGGGAGAGCCTTCTCTGTGGGAGCCCCATCTCTCTGGAACCAACTTCCACCAGGGATCCGGACTATCCCCACTCTACTGGCCTTCCGTAAAGCCGTGAAAACATGGCTCTTCCGGCAGGCGGGGTGAAGAAGAGAGGATTCCCACAAGTATGAATTGGTTTTTAAATGTAATGAAATGTTTTAAAATTATTTTATTGTATCGTTCTTATTTCTGTTGTACGCCGCCCTGAGTCCTACGGGATTGGGCAGCCTATAAAAACTTTAAATTAAATTAAATTAAATTAAACTATGTCAATCTCCACCTGCCCCCCATTTTTTTCTTTTTCTTTTCTCCCTTTTTGGTGATTTATAAAATAATGACTTTAAATATACTGTATGAGAGATGGGCATTGCTTGACAACATTTCAAAAGGCACATGTTTTTACACAAAATTTCCAGTAATTAGCAAGGGGAACTAATGCCCTGTTCATTGTTCTTCCAAAAATAATCTTTATTCGGTTTTTAAACTTTAAAAAAAACATACATAATAACACACAACATCAAAGAGAAAAAAGAAAAAAGAAAACATTAAGAAAAGGGGGAAAAGGAAAAAAGAGAAAAAAAAATACAAACACTAATACACAAAAAACGGCATTTCATTTTAACAGCTATACCTTTGTGTAACTAAATCCAGTTTTGCAATCTTACTACATTGGTTGCTTTTAACCTTTATCCCTTTTACTATTTAGTTCAAACTAATCTAAAACGTATTTATACATATTTACATTATTTTTCATATTTATATCCTCGGATTATGTGCATCGATAATAATCATTTTTATTGTTATGAAGGAGATGGTAAGGAAAGATTTTTCGGATCAAGTCTTCTTCTGTGTCCATAATTTTAAATTTTTATTTGATTGTAACCAGGAATACCATTTTGCCCATATTTCATAGAAATCAGAGTTGTCTTTTTGATGAATGTCCATTGTTAACTTGCTCATTTCTGAGCATTCTAAAATTTTCCTAATAATCATATTTGAGGAGGGAATAATATCAGATTTCCAATTTTGGGCATATAATAGTCTAGCTGCGGTTGTTATTTGCAAAATTAAATATCTTTCTTCTTTAGTAAATTTGCTCCGGAAGATCCCCAGTAAGAACATTTCTGGTTTTAATTCCATTTTCACATTTAAAATCTGTTCCAACCAAGATCTAATCTTTTTCCAAAATACTTGAACCTTGGGGCACGACCACCACATGTGGTAGTAGCTCCCTGTTTCCTTTTTACACTTCCAACATTTAGGTGATAGCGATGGAAACATCTTTGCCAAGCGATCTGGGGAAAGGTGCCAACGGTATACCATTTTATAGATATTCTCTTTATAGGATGCAGCTAGTGTCAATTTATAATTGATTTTCCAAATAACCTTCCATTCATTCAAATTTATTTCATATCCCAAATTTTGAGCCCAAGCGATCATATAGCCTTTAACTTCGTTCTCTTTTAATTTAGTTTTCAACTGCAGATTATAAAATTTGGAGATCGTTTTTTCATCTGGCCCCATAAATATTTTGTCTAATTCATTACTGTTTTGGAAGCCGAATTGGGAGAGATCTTTCTTATATCGGGTTTGAATCTGAAGATAGTGCCACCATTCTAAATCTATGCCCTTTGTACTAAGTTCTTGTCTTGACCTAAGGTTATTTTGTTCATCTAAAAGCTGTTGATAGGTAATAGTTTTGTTCTTGTTTATAAAATTTGGATGTATAATGGCTTCAGATGTTGATAGCCATTTAGGAATTTTTTTATAGTAATCATTTTTTATATTAAGCCAGGTTTCTAGTAAGGGACCCCGTATATAATGTCTCTGAAAATATGCATGTGCCTTATGTTTCCCTCCCCACAGGAATGCATGCCAGCCTACTTGAAGATTAAAACCTTCCAGAGTTAAGATCCTTCTGTTTCGTAATAAAACCCATTCCTTAATCCAGCTCAATGCAGCCGCATTGTAATAACTTTCCCAGTCCGGGAGTCCAAAGCCACCATTAATCCTACGGTCGTGTAACGTCTGGAGTTTAATTCTGGCCTTTTTCTTTGACCAAATGAATTTGCGGACGATGTTATTTAATTCCGTGAAAAAGTTCTTTTTAAGTTTTATCGGTGCAATTTGGAATAAAAATAATAGCTTGGGTAAAACGTTCATTTTGATAACGGCAATTTTACCTAATAACGATAGTTGCAATTTAGCCCAATTCTGCAACTCTTTTTGTATTTTTTGATTTAATTTTGTATAGTTGTCTTCTTTGATGGTGCTACATTTGGCAGTGAGCCATAACCCTAAATATTTAACTTTTTTAACTATTTTAATTCCCAGTATTGTTTCTAAAGTCCTATTTTGTTTTTCAGTTAAGTTTTTAGTTATTATTTTTGTTTTTTCTTTATTGATTTTTAATCCTGCCACCTTACCAAACTTTTCTATTTCTTCAATTAGTATTGGGCCCGATTTTATGGGATCTTCCAGGATATAAGTCATATCGTCTGCAAAGGCCTGCACCTTATAGTCCTCCTTTTTAATTTTTAAACCTTTTATATTGTGATTTTGTCTTACACACCTCAAAAGAATTTCTAAAGCCAGAATAAATAGTAGTGGAGATAAGGGGCACCCTTGGCGAACTCCTTTCTGAATGTTTACTTTGTCCATCAGATCATTATTCACAAGTACTTTGGCTGATTGTTCTTTGTAGATTGCTTTAATCAGATTTAAAAATTTAACGCCAAAATTCATCATCTCAAGCTGGGTTATGAAAAACCGCCAATCAAGGTTATCGAAAGCTTTCTGGGCATCAATAAAGATTAATGCCAGCTGTTTTTCTATATGTATGTCGTAATACTCAAGAACATCCAGTATAATTCTTGTATTATGGCTAATTTGTCTATTTGGCAAAAATCCGTTCTGGTCAGAGTGTATTAGTTTATTTAGTATTGGTTTGAGTCTTTCTGCCATAATAGAGGCTAATATCTTATAATCTGTATTTAATAATAAAATGGGTCTGTAGTTTTGGATTTGTAATTTATCTGCTTCTTCTTTCGGGATTAACGTTATGTATGCCTCTTTCCAAGACTCGGGAATTTTAGCTTCTTCCATAGCCCCATTATAAACCTCTAACATTAATTTTCCTAATTGTTGTTGAAATTTTTTATAAAATTCTGAAGGTATACCATCTGGGCCTGGCGTTTTATTGTTTTTTTGTTTGGCGATGGCCTTTCTAATTTCTGCGGTTGTTATGTTTTTGTTTAGAACCGTCCTATCCTCTTCAGATAGGACTGGCAATTCTAGTTTCTCCATATATTCCTTAATTTCTTCTAGACTAATATTTTCTTTTTTGTATAGTTCAGTATAAAAATTTCGCACTATATTTTTCTTTTCCTCTGATTTAAGGTAAAACACCCCGTTCTCATCTCTCAATTGGTCAATTTGTCTGTCCGTCTTTTCTTTCTTCAATTTATGGGCTAACCATCTCCCCGGTTTATTGGCAAATTCAAAGTAATTTTGTTTTGACATTTTAATTTTCTGCGCCAAATCTTCCTGCGAGATCAGATTTATATTATGTTTGATTGCGTTCACTTTTTCCAAAGTTTCGTCATCTTGTGGGGTAATTGCTAATTTGTTTTCTAAGTCTTTAAGTTTAAGGTTTAATAAGTTTAAATTGTTCCTTCTTTCTTTATTTCGATTGGCAACATAGGCTATCGTCAATCCCCTAATATATGCTTTGGTTGTATCCCATAAATTCGTTAATGAGGTTTGTTCTTTCGTATTAATTTCAAAAAAGTATTCTAATTCTTTTTCTATTTTTTGTCTATAATTTTTCTCCTGGACAACTCTTTGATTAAGAGACCATCTTTTTTTCTTTCCCTGGTTTAATCCTTTCCATTTTATTTTTAATGGGTTGTGATCTCCCCAAGCGTTGGGAAGAATATCTATTTCCATTATTTCATCTAACAATTTGGGGGTCATCCATGCCATGTCTATTCGTGACCATGACTTATGAGGATACGAAAAAAAAGTAAACTGTTTGTTTTCAGGATTTAAGTACCGCCAGCCATCGGTCAGTATAAATTCTTTTCTCATTTCCTCAAAAGAATCAGGTAGCTTCCTTCTTTTTTTCCTCCTATTATTACTTTTACAATCTTTCTTTCGGTCTGCTACCGCGTTAAAATCGCCAATTAAACAAAGATGTTCCCATTGAATTTCCAAGAGTTGTTTATGAATTTTGGAAAAAAAAGGTTTCTGCTTTGTGTTTGGGGCATAAATCATTACCAACAATATTTTCTTATATCCCAACTTTATTTCCACCATTAAAAGTCGCCCTTCGTCATCACAATATATTATTTCTGGGTTTAACCATTTCTTTATGTATACAATCACACCTCTCTTTCTTTCTTTAGCCAAAGCCACAAATAGTTTGCCCAAAGAGGGTTTTTCTAAAATATTAAGTTGGACATTTTTTACATGAACTTCCTGGAGACAACATATATCTAAATTCAATTTCTCTAATCTCGATAGAATTTTCTTTCTTTTATTTGGAGCATTTAATCCATTTATATTCATAGAAATGAGACTTATTTCTCTTTCTTTTGATCCTTCATTTCGTTGGTTCCCTCTGTCCTCTTTTCCTATACTCTGATTGAGCCCTTGTTCTTGCGCCATCTCTTTCCTGATATACTATCCTTTTCGCCTCCTTTCTTTGCTGTACCATCTCATTTACAATTGCATCTTGCTCCTCTCGATCTATTCTTTCTCTCTCCTCTGCAAGTCCCTGCTCTTCTTCTTCCTCAATGAATTCTTTGTAAAAGTCTCTAGCTTCTTCTACTGAGAGAATCTTAAAACTTTTTGTCTCCCATAGATATCAATATCCCCTCAGGAATCAGCCATCTGTATAATATATTTTGTTTTATCAATTGTGTAGTTAAAAAACTGTACCCCTTCCTTTTCTCTCTAATTCTTCTGGGGACTTGTCTCAGTACTATAATTTCTTTCTCTTTAAATATAGGCGTCCTTTCTCTTGCATTGTTATAAATTTCATTTCTAATGTTTTTTTTAATAAATCGAACATGGACCTCTCTAGGTAGCTTATGCCTATGGGAATAATTTGTCTGCAGTCTAAAGACCTCATCCATTTCACCCAGAATCTCTTGTTGAGCTCTATTTCTTAATCCTGCAATAATCTCAGCCATTTTTTCAAAAAGGCATTCGTCTTGTTCTTCTGGCACATTCTGGAATCTCAAGTAAAAAGAAGCCTTATCATTTTCCAGATGTGCTATGGCCTCTTCGAGGTCTCTGTTAATTGTTTCCAGTCTCCTCTCAGTTCCCATTACTCTTTGACCTATTTGTTCAGTTCTGTCTTCTACTGCTTTCATTCTTTTTTCATTCTTTATTAGTACTTGTTGTATTGTTCCCATTTTCTCATCAAGATTACCCATTCTCTCCTCCATTTTTCTAATGTCTCCTCTCATTTCACCCATATCCTCCCTCATACTCTCCCAATGCTTGTCCATAGAGTCTTGCATTCTTAACATCATTTCTTGTATCCCTGATAGGGTAACCTGTGAGTTCTCTGGGGGATTATCCATTTGCCGCTGGCCTGCCGGGGATGGGGTGGAAATATTTGGTTTTTTCCCTGTTTTAGACATTGTATTGGGTATGCTTGTCATTATTAGGGTCCCCAGTCAAAAATTTTAAAATTTCTATTGCCAAGTGTTATTACAAATCTACACAAAAGTTGTTTTTCAATATTTCCCAATCAGCAAGAGGGATTTGATAATCACAAGATATCCCAGGTACTTTATCTCTTTACTATTTGGTAGTCAATACTCAAGATATTTCCAAGTTATTAGTTTCACTAAATCTCTAAAACACCTGATTAAGATTCGGTATTTAACTATCTAGGCACTTGAATGTTATATGAATCCTGCAGGTAATATTAAGAGTACATTTTTTACCTTCCCACAAATGCAAGAAAGGATGACAGTTATTACATATCACCGGGAATGCTCCTTTTCAAATCAGTTCAGTCCAATTTCAGTTCGAAACAGTTAATCAGAAGGAGGGTTATCTCTGTGTGTTCTCAAAGAGGGAAGAGAAAGCACAAGGTAGTCCTCTGATATTCACTTCCAAACCCAGTTCTTTAGGCGAAACACAAGTCCAATTTCCACACTCCTTCGATCAATATTTTAGAAAAACAATTCATCCAGCCAGGTTTGCTTCTTAATCCAATGCAGTTTTATAAAGTTCTTCGATGCAAAACAGGTGTTCCTTCTTACACGATCTCTTTAGTTGCTTTCTTTTTTTAAAAAAATGTCTCTTCCGGTTGCTTCCAAATGTTCCGTTACAAACTTCCACCAACTTTCTCACTTCCTTAACCAATCTTCACTTTTGTAGTCCCTTCAAGCTTACTCTTTTCTCCACTCTCTCATTTACTCTCTTTACAGAACGGTCTTTCCGATCCACTCAGATGTTTTTCTTCCTTTTCTTTCAATTGTAACATCCCGGATCTCCGTTCCTGTCATTTCCGCTCTCCATTGATATTCGCTGCCACCAACCGCTTAGAGCAAAGCTTATCGTTCTCAATCCTTCAAAAAAACCCACTAAAAGGGAAGCTCTTTCTTATTCCATCTACACGTTGTTAAAGGTCCGTCTTCAATCCACATTCTTTCTACTCTCCTCAGCTGTTCTCATTTGGAGCTTTTCCTTCTCGTCCCTCCGTCACGCCACCGGATCTGCTCAATGGAGCCGATCTCTTTTGTAGTCGGATCCCGGGGTTTCCTCTCGCTATCAGGGGGGATTGCCTTTCTCTCCTGATGCTCTGAGGTTTCCCCTCTCTGCCACTGGTCTCTTCAAGATCAGTTTCGCCCTGGAGCCTCCGAAAACCACAAAAATGCGAAAACAGCCTCCGAAGAATCGGCTGCTGCTCCGCTCCGGCGTGACCCAAACCGGAAGTCCCCGTCTATTCTCTGTTCATTGTTCTTCTGACTAGCAAAACAAACAATTGAAACTAATGAAAAATAAAATATGCCAACACTGTTTCAACTGTATGATTTAGACTAATCTAAATTTTTACCTTTCTTCGGTGCAGAAACTTTTATAAATGTACAGTACACAAACAGCACTTGTGCATGAGATGCAGAAATCTCTCTCTATATATAAAAGCGAAAACCACTCACGCTGCAATCACGAAATCTCCAGAACCGTAAAGCCTACAAACTTGAAATTTGGCACCTATGTTCCTCTTGACTTCTAGGTGCTCACTAAGAAAGGATTTTTCAAAATGACCATCAGTTCATTAGTATTTCTTATATTATTATTAACACACTCTGATGCTAATTAGTTATACATTCTACTCCCCCTCTGAACTTGAAAATAACTCTGGAAAGAATGGGAGAGCATAGGAGAGGCTTCTGTAGGGCAAGCCTGAGGGAGAGAAGGGGATAGGATAGGGGAGGCTTCTGTGGGGCAAGCCTGAGGGAGAGAAGGGGATAGGATAGGGGAGGCTTCTGTGGGGCAAGCCTGAGGGAGAGAAGGGGATAGGATAGGGGAGGCTTCTGTGGGGCAAGCCTGAGGGAGAAAAGGGGATAGGATAGGAGACGTTTCTGTGGGGCAAGCCTGAGGGAGAGAAGGGGATAGGATAGGGGAGGCTTCTGTGGGGCAAGGCTGAGGGAGAGAAGGGGATAGGATAGGGGAGGATTTTGTGGGGCAAGCCTGAGGGAGAGAAGGTGATAGGATAGGGGAGGCTTCTGTGGGGCAAGGCTGAGGGAGAGAAGGGGTTAGGATAGGGGAGGCTTCTGTGGGGCAAGCCTAAGGGAGAAAAGGGGATAGGATAGGAGACGTTTCTGTGGGGCAAGGCTGAGGGAGAGAAAGGGAGAGGAGAGGCCGATCGTAACTACTCATTAATTTTCAAGCTGTAAGTGTCGATTTATCAAGCCCGATCACATAGTTTTGTAGCCGAGCACGGTTATTCAGCTAGTACTTTATAATATTGAAACTGCCATGTTGTACATTCCCTGGTATAGGCACTTTACCAACCACCACTGGACTATTTAAACAGGATCAGAGCCTCAGTGTCACTTGCAATTTCTCACTTTGGATTCTTTACTCTTGAATTTATAGCTTTTTGTTATATATTTCTTGCACTGTAATAGTAGGAGTCACAGGTAAATGATGGATCATAAAGATTTACAAATAGTATTAAATAATGAACAATACACAGGACAGAGCCACAGACCAGTACCAGTAGCATCACTTTTTCATTTTTGTTTCTCTCCCCACATTTTACATGTGTGAGCAACCCTTTCTCAGATGACAATATATTTTGAAGATTGCAAATGCTGTTCACACTTGGTATTGTCCAGGTTTGTGTCTTGCATTTGCTTTGCACAGAGTTAGAAATCAATATATTATTTGCCTATACTTTATCTATATATTGCATAGGAAAGATCAGTGAACAAACTGTCCTTCAGGGAAGATGCACCTGCCATCACTGATTTGAACCTTCAATGAATTTATTTTATTTATTTTATTTTTATTTTATTCGGCTTTCTTATATGCCGCCCAACTCCCGAAGGACTCAGGGCGGCGTACAGCATAGGAAAATACAAGAAACCAATAAACAAAATTTAAAAACATAATATAAAAATTAAAAATGCAATATAAAAACAACCATGCAACAACCAGGCATACCCAGGGGAGAGTTCAGCTGAAATTAAGCTCTACCCCCTGCCTGCAGGAAAAGCCACGTCTTAACGGCTTTTCGGAAGGCCAGCAGGGTGGGGATGGTCCGGGTCTCTGGAGGAAGTTGGTTCCAGAGCGCGTGGCCTGCCACAGAGAAGGCCCTCCCCCTAGGGCCCGCCAGCCGGCATTGCTTACTGAGAGGTCAAGTAACACCAGTGTTAAGGTTATAACTAACCTGATTGGGTTTCCTAATATGAGAAGTAGAAAAATGTAATGCTAGTTTGTAAAGTGTGTCATTGTTGCTTTAAGGGAATACTGGTTTGAATGCTGATAACTATAAAGAGAGCAAGTTAGCGCATATGCGGAGGAGTGCTTGCAGCTTGGATTGATAGAGCGGAAGAGAGGTTTGCCTGATTGTTTTGTTTATTCACTGTGTGAAGTTACTCACTGTGTGTGAAGAACTAAAGAATATAAAGTACAAAGAAGTTAAAGCGTTTCACCAGAGATAAGTAAAGAAAGGACTGTTTTTGTTATTGTACGGTTTAATTTGAGTAAAGCTTATTTTTGTTTCAACACGTTATCTATTATTGACTTTATTGAGCCGCAACCATCCATTCCGCTTCGCAAGCACTGAGCTCTGCAGCCATCATTCCTTAACAACCAGGATGGAGGAATGACCTCCATCCCGGGCTCGCCAGAGATCATCCATCAGAGCGACCAAAGCAGTCTCCGTACTGTAGCTGCGCCTGAAACCCGATTGAAAGGGATCCAGATAATCAGTGTCCTCCAATAACCGCAGGAGTTGGAGCGACACCACTTTCTCAACAACTTTACCTACGAAGGGTAAGTTGGAGACTGGACAGAAGTTCTTTAAATCCGCTGGGTCCAGGGAAGGCCTCTTGAGGAGGGGCCTCACCACCGCAGCTTTTAAGGGCTGCGGGATGGACCCCTCTCTCAAAGATGCGATCACAACAGCCTGGAGCCAGCCGCGTGTCACCTCCCTGCTGGCTGAGACCAGCCAGGAGGGGCACGGGTCCAATAAACAAGTGGAGGCGCTCATCGCTCCTATGGCCTTGTCCACATCATCAGGAGTGATAGGTTCAAACTCATCCCACATAACAGGACTAAGACTCGCCCCTGTCGTTTCGGCTTGCCCTGTCCAAATGGAGTCCAGGTCTGTCCGAATCTGAGTGACTTTGTCCGCCAGAAACTGAGAAAATTCCTCAGCTCTGCCCTGCAAGGGATCTTCGCCTCCCTCCTTGGCAAGAAGGGAGCGAGTCACCCTAAACAGGGTGGCTGGGCGGGAGTCGGCGGACGCAATAAGGGCGGAAAAATGCAAACATTTTGCCACCCGTATCGCCACTAAGTAAGACTTAATGCAAGTTCTTAAAAGTGTCCGGTCAGACTCAGCTTTACTAGCTCTCCATCGTCGCTCTAGGCGTCTCTTTTGGCACTTCATCTCCTGGAGTTCCTTGGTGAACCAAGGAGCCCTCCTGGATCTGCTGCCACGGAGAGGCCGCAAAGGCGCAATCCGATCTAAAGCCAGGTTCCAGGCAGCCACTAGAGCCTCAAATGAATTGTGTACCATGGATTCAGGTATTTCCCCAAGTTCCCTCTGAAATCCTTCGGATTCCATTAGGCGCCTGGGGCGGAACCACTTAATCGGTCCCGCCTCCTTGCGGTGGAGGAGTGGTGCCATGAAATCCAACCTCAGAAGGAAATGATCTGACCACGACAAGGGTACTGTGACTAAACCCCTCAGCCTCAGATAATCTCTCCACTGCCCCGAGAGAAACACAAGGTCAAGCGTGTGTCCTCCCTCATGAGTCGGACCCTGAACTACTTGGGTCAGGTCCATGGTTGTCATGGAAGCCATGAACTCCTGGACTGCCTCCGAGGTTTCGCCGGGCGATGGCAGGTTGAAGTCCCCCAGCACCATCAACCTGGGGAACTGAATCGCCAGCCCAGCTATCGCCTCGAACAGAACAGGCAGGGCCTTTGCAACGCAGCTAGGAGGCAAGTACGTTAGCAGAAGGCCCACCTGAACCCCTAAGTCCAACTTCAGAAGGAGCGTCTCACACCCAACAATCTCCGGGGCAGGGCTCCTTCGAGGACATAGATTCTGGCGAGCTATAATAGCCACTCCTCCACCCCTTCCCTGGGGTCGTGGCTGATGCTGAACTGAGAACTCGTCCGGGCACATCTCGGAAAGGGGAACCCCCCCTCCTGGCCCAGCCAGGTCTCAGTAATGCATGCCAGGTCCGCCCCCTCTTCCAGGATTAGATCCCGTACAAGGGGGGCCTTGTTAGTAATCGACCTGGCATTCAACAGCAGCAGCTTGAGCCCAGGGCTAGTTCTGTGTGTATTCATTTTTATATATTGCATGTAGAAATGTTGGCTGTTTTTTATTTACTAAGAATTAATGAATTCCACCAGTTTTGACAAATTGTACAGTACAATCATGTACTGTACATATTTGTGCAGAAATCACATTGAGTTTATTTAATACAATCTCAGCTTTTGATCAAGTTTGTGAATGCTTGCTTACAATTAGCATTTTAGTAGCAGTTAATATACTGTAAACTAAGTCACAATATTCAGTTCAAAATGTCTCCATTGAAGTACCAAAACAGAATATTCAAAAGTTTGAGATATAGAAGTTGGTTAATCCAGCTATTTGTATATGTGGCATTTCTTTTTGCAACCACAAGGACTAGGAACATGCTTTTTTAATGAATGAAAAAACAGTTTCAAGAAGCCCAAATCTGCATTAATGACTAATTACAGAGAAAGCCCTTCCTGTACTTTTCACATCATGTCACTACTGTACTCGCTGGTACAACAGCATTTTGCTATTGCTACTTCAATATTGGGTCATTGTGCCAATTAGTATACATTTTATAGGTAAATTTTTAATTCAAATTTCCTGCTATCGTGCTTCCTTTTTGTAGGCTTCCTTGATTCAGTGTAAAGAAAGCAATATGTTGTATTTTGGTATGCTGTACTTTTCTGAATGGTCTTCCTTTAAACAACAGTTTATTGTCACCTTGTAGGGGAGATGGGCAGCGTAAGAATTTAATAAATAAATTTATTTATTTATTTATTTATTTATTTATTTATTTATTTATTTATTTATTTATTTATTTATTTATTTATTTATTTATTTATTATGGTGTTCTTATATGCCGCCCAACTCCCGAAGGACTCAGGGCGGCGTACAACAGAAAAAAAATGCAGGACACCAATTTATAAATAACACATTAAAACGAGATATATAAAAATTAAAAAACACAATATTTAAAATCATCCAATACCCATTCAATAACCATACATACTTGGGGTGAGCTTGAGTGGTTTAGGCTCTACCCCCAGCCTGCAGGAAAAGCCATGTCTTGACAGCTTTTCGGAAGGCCAGCAGAGTGGGGATAGTTCGGGTCTCTGGGGGAAGTTGGTTCCAGAGCGCGGGGCCTGCCACAGAGAAGGCTCTCCCCCTAGGGCCCGCCAGGCGGCATTGCTTGGCCGACGGGACCTGGAGGAGGCCAACTCTGTGGGCCCTAACCGGTCGAAGGGAAGTATGAGGCAGAATGCGGTCCCGGAGATAACCTGGTCCTAAGCCATGAAGGGCTTTAAAGATGGTGATCAACACCTTGAATTGGACCCGGAGACCGATGGGCAACCAATGCAGCTGGCGGAGTATAGGTGTCATGTGGGTGTACCTTGGCACACCCACCACAGCACGCGCAGCCGCATTTTGCACCAGCTGAAGTCTCCGGATACTCTTCAAGGGTAGCCCCATGTAGAGCGTGTTGCAGTAGTCCAAGCGCGAGGTGACAAGGGCATGAGTGACCGTGAGTAGAGCCTCCTTCTCCAAGTATGGCCGCAACTGGTGCACCAGGCGAACCTGTGCAAAGGCCCCCCTAGCCACAGCAGAAAGATGGTGATCCAATTTTAGCTGTGGGTCTAGGAGGACCCCCAAGTTGCGGACCTGATCCGAGGGAGTCAGTTTTGCTCCCTCGAACACCAAGGAGGGGCAGTTGACATAATCCTTAGGAGGCAGTATCCAAAGCCACTCAGTCTTGTCGGGATTAAGTCTGAGTCTGTTCCTCCCCATCCAGATCCTAATGTCATCCAGGCACTGGCACATTACATCAACTGCCTCCCTGAAGTCAGATGGGGTGGTGATGTACAGCTAGGTGTCATCAGCGTACTGGTGGAAACACACCCCATGTCTGCGGATGATCTCCCCCAGCGGTTTCATGTAAATGTTAAACAGGATGGGCGAGAGAACCGACCCCTGAGGCACCCCACATGATAGGGGCCTAGGGGACGATCTCTGTCCTCCTGCTAACACCGACTGCATCCTATCGGCGAGATAAGAGGAGAACCACCGCAAAACGGTGCCTCCCACCCCCAACTCACCGAGACGATGCAGAAGGATACCATGGTCGATGGTATCGAAAGCCGCTGAGAGGTCAAGTAGCACCAGGATGGAGGAATTTCCCCCATCCCGGGCCCGCCAGAGATCATCCATCAGGGCGACCAAGGCAGTTTCTGTACTGTAGCCGCGCCTGAAGCCCGACTGATAAGGATCTAGATGATCTGTTTCATCCAGAAGCTGCAGAAGCTGAGTAACCACCACCTTCTCCACAACTTTCCCCAAAAAGGGTAAGTTGGAGACCGGACGATAGTTCTTCAAATCAGCTGGATCCAGGGAAGGCTTCTTCAGGAGGGGTCTCACCACCGCAGCTTTTAACGACTGCGGTACGGATCCCTCCTTCAAAGAAGCGGTGACCACCGCCTGGATCCAGCTGCGTGCCACCACTCTACTGGCCGAGACCAACCAGGAGGGGCACGGGTCCAATAAACAGGTGGAGGTACCCATCGCCCCCACAGCTCTGTCCACATCTTCGGGAGAAACAGGCCCAAACTCTTCCCATAACGGTGGACTAAGACTTGCCCCTGTCAACTCTATGGACTCTGCCCAGCCAGAGTCCAGGTTCGACCGAATCTGAGCAACTTTATCCGACAGAAACTCAGCGAATTCCTCAGCTCTGCCTTGTAAGTGTTCCTCGCTCCCCCCTTTAGCAAGGAGGGAGCGAGTCACCCTAAACAAAGCGGCTGGGCGAGAATCTGCGGACGCAATAAGAGCGGAAAAATAGAATCGTTTTGCCGCCCTTATCGCCACTAAATAAGATCTGATGTAAATTCTTAATAGTGTTCGGTCAGACTCGGTTTTGCTGGCTCTCCAGCGGCGCTCTAGACGTCTCTTCTGGTGTTTCATCTCCCGGAGCTCCTCGGTAAACCAGGGAGCTTTCCGGGATCCACTGCCATGGAGAGGTCGCTTAGGCGCAATTCGGTCTAACGCCCCTGATGCTGCGGTGTTCCAAGCAGCCACCAAGGAGTCAGCCGAATTGTGTACCAGGGTTTCAGGTATTTCCACAAGTACCCTCTGGAATCCTTCCGGCTCCATTAGGCGCCTGGGGCGGAACCACCTAGTCGGTCCCGCCTCCCTGCGGGGGAGGAGTGGGGCTGCGAAATCCAACCTCAGTAGGAAATGATCTGACCATGACAGAGGGGTGATGACTATGTCCCTTATCTTCAGATCATCTCTCCACTGTCCCGAAAGAAACACTAGGTCGAGCGTGTGACCACCCTCATGAGTCGGACCCTGGATTACTTGGGTCAGGTCCATGGTTGTCATGGAATCCATGAACTCCTGAGCTATCCCAGAGGTTTCGCCAGCAGAAGGCAAGTTGAAGTCCCCCAGCACCATAAGCCTAGGCAACTCAACTGCCAAGCCGTCTACTGCCTCGAGCAGCTCAGGCAGGGCCTTACTTACGTAGCTGGGAGGCAGGTACGTTAAGAAAAGGCCCACCTGTACCCCTAAGTCCAACTTCAGAAGGAGCGTCTCACACCCAACAATCTCCGGGGCAGGGATCCTACGAGGATGCAGGTTTCCGCGCGTTATTATTGCCACTCCTCCCCCCCTTCCCTGGGGTCGGGGATGATGCTGCACTGAGAACCCGTCTGGGCATATCTCGGAGAGAGCTACTCCCCCCTCCAGGCCCAGCCAGGTCTCAGTTACACAAACCAGGTCAGCCCCCTCTTCTGTGATTAAATCACGTATCAGGGGGGCTTTGTTGGTGATTGACCTGGCGTTAAGCAGCAGCATCCTGAGCCCAGGGCCCTGAACAGCCTGGTTACCAGGTACCCGGGATGAGCAAGATGGAACCACATCGGAGGGGCCGGAACAAGGGATCGCTTGTACACAGCGAGGTCTTATTCCCCGAGAGCGGCCCACCCCTCTGCTCCCGCCATACCTGCCTCTTCCCATTATGACCGAGATGGTCCGGCTCTCGTCCCTACCAGAGACCCCCTCCCCTCCCCCGCTGGTCCCCCTCCCATCCTGCAGGCCATCCATACCATACATACTGGGCTGGGTAAAAGAGCCCGGACCCCCTCCGCTTCTGTTTGTACACTCAGCGAAGGGGGGCCAAGCCTTGGTTCCCAGCTCCCTCATATTATCTTCTAAAATTCTAAAATTTCTAAAATTTCATTCTACTCATTCATACCACAGTCATAACATTCTCAATCATACAACATTCATTGTAAATGTTAAATACATTTTAACCCTCAAATTTCCATGACACACACCACAAGTGTGCATGTACGCACGCACACACTCACACACACACTTCTATATATGGATATATCAACATACAAACTTAAATAAACAGAATGTCATTTGTCCTTATTTAGAAAAAAAATTGGATAGGAAATTGGCAGTATAGGCAGTCATGTATTTCCAATAGAAGAGATTATACAGTCATGTGAAAAAGAAAGTACACCCTCTGAGTTCTATGGTTTTATGTATCGGGACATAGTAAACATCATCTGGTTCTTAGCAGTTCTTAAAAGTAGGTAAATACAACCTCAGATGAACAACAACACATGACATATTATACCATGTCATCATTTATTTTACAAAAAGATCAATGAATTATCATTTATAGATTTGAACTGCAAAATTATTATTGCTGTAATGAGAACTGCAGAGCAAATTAATATGTGTCATTGAATAACAAAAGAACCAGTGTTGTTCTTTTTGAGTACTCATTACAAAATTAACTACACTTAGACTCAGACTTCTCTCATTTGGTTCCACGTTACTGTTTCTTGTCTTTCTTGCATAGGTGCATGTGATTAAAATATGCTTGTTTCTTCTCACAGAACTGGAATAGTTCATTCCTCCATGATATAAACATTGGTGAACGTAGGAGCTATTTGGTGGTAGTGGTGAAGACTGTGGTATGAGTGCTTGTGTGTGTGCTATGAGGCCATTTTTCTTGCACTGTGCTATAGTGACAGAGTATGACAGAGTACACACATACATTTAATCTTCAACCAAATGTCCATTGGAAAATCCACATTTCCATACAGAACAGGGCCCAATTTTAAAACAACAAGCAAGGTCAGCACCACAGTCTATCATATGAGGATGAAAAAAGCATGTTTATATGTCCTTCACATTTTTATTTGGTCAGTTTCCATCCTGACAGCTTTTTAAATCTCTTAATGCTATATCTAAAGCAAATTGCTCCAAATCTGTTGCACTCCGTATTTTGGGAGTGCAAGTCCAAACATCTCCAACTAGAATCAGTCAAGGGGCTTGTTAATTGTTATGAGAGATGTAGCCCAACATATCTGAAGGGCACCAGGCAAGGGAATGCTACCCCAAGTGCAAAGAAAATCCCCCCACATTTCTTAAGCAAACTGGTTCATTTCTAGTACCGTATTTTTCAGAGTATAAGACGCACCGGAGTATAAGACGCACCTTAGTTTTGGGGGAGGAAAACAAGGAAAAAAGGCCTCTGCCTCCAAGCAATTTGCCAAACAGCAAACAGCAAACAGCACAGATGATATACACTGTTTGCTGTGTATTTCTGTGCGTGTGTGCCTGACCCATAGAAATAGCAAAGAGAAATGTACATTATGCCAGAAAGTTTTCTTAAATGTAGTCACACTAACTCCTCCCAATTATTTAAATAGATCTACTCCAAGGTAAGTCAGGATTTAACTCTAATACTAAACAGGACACTGTTACATTTCAGACTATTTCAGACTCTTCAGAGCAAGCATTTATTTTAAAAAGCTTCTTTATTTTGTTAAGTTGTCTAGAACAGGGGTCTCCAACCTTGGCAACTTTAAGGCTTGTAGACTCCAACCCCCAGAATTCCACAGCCAGCAAAGCAAATAATAAAGCAGTCAGCAAAGCAAATAATAAAGCAGTCTTTAAAAAATAAGTCCAATAATTTGAACATTCTACAGACATTTATAGTTATTCACTTACCCCCTTGCATCCAGTTCAGCAGAAAATAAAAATCTGCGTGTCTCTCCCAGCTATTTGCCTCTTTGCAGCTAGTTTCAGTTTCATTTTAGCACGTGGCAAATCAGCTGGTGGTCGGGAAGCTGCTAATGACTTGCTTGTCTTAACAGGCTCTTCCCTGTTTGCTGCAAGCAAGTAAATTGCTGGAAGACAGAGGCCAAAGGGTGGGGGTGGCTGGGTGGCTGGGGCTACATTCGGTGTATAAGACGCACCCAAGTTTTCACCCTCTTTTTGGGGGTAAAAAGGTGCGTCTTATACTCCAAAAAATACGGTAATTCAAATATAAAAACCAAATTCCCTCAAGGACACATGAACAAATCAGGCATGATTTGTTCAGCAGAAATTACTTCTAGATTTAAAGAGATCTGCAGAGAAGACAAAATATATACAACCTTTAGGAAAGGCTCCTGGATTGGGGCTGAAAGGTGCAAGCAGAAGCAGTATGCTCCGTCCCATATTTGAGTAGACCAGGTTTGTGGTGGTCTCCCATGAGAAATGAGACACGCAGGCAGGTATCTCGGGATGGGAGCACAGAATTTTCTGTGTAACCCTCTTTTATTACAATTCAGTTCATATCCAGTTACATTCTTATGACAATGTTAGTAAGGGGTGGGTAAATACAGCTGTTACTACCATATATGGTCATATTGTTAATCTACTCCTGAGTACACATCCTTCAGGTAACTTATGCATAATGTCACGTAGGCTTTCAGGTCACGTAGGCACTGGGGGTCAGGAGATTTCAGATGAGATGAGTCACATCCTGCTTTCCTGTCCTGCTTAGTGCCTAATAGTTAATGAGGTAACCATTACACAGACTGAAGTAAAGCACTTTGTTCCCAAATTAATCCCACAAGGTTGCCCTGATAAAAAACACTTAACCTTTAGGAAAGCCATACAATTTTATAGGTGGACCTAAACCTCATAGGCCCCTTACTGTTCCACCTATTGTTACCATTTTTAAGGCACAATTCTGTTAACAGTCCTAATGGACCTAACCAGGGGCGGGTTGCCTACTTACCGATACCAGTGCGCTGCGCGCACATCTCCACGTTTCACCTGCGTGCTTTCTACGCGCGTGCGCCCTCTCGCACGATTTCGGCGAGATTTTGCTTCTGCGCATGCATGGAAGCAAAATCTCGTCAAAATCTCATGAGGGGCGCGCATGCACACGCGATTTTGGCGACATTTTGCTTCTGCGCATGCGCGGAAGCAAAATCTCACCGAAATCGCACGCACGCGCGTGTCCCCTCGTGAGATTTTGGCGAGATTTTACTTCCGCGCATGTGCAGAAGCAAAATCTCGCCGAAATCGCACGAGATGGCGACGAGCGTGACTGTGCGGTGAAGACGGTACCGGAGCAGTCGCGCGCAAATTGCGTAATCGGCGGGTCCCTACCGGAGCTGCGCACTGGACCACACCGGTAGGAACCCACCCCTGGACCTAACCCTACACAAATGTGCTGACTTTGCCTTCAGAATGAAGGCAACCATTTGTTATATCTGTTTCAGTTACTGAACTAGTTCACACGTGTGTATTGCTTGAGAGGTGTATCCTTAGTGCTGCTGGTACATGAGGAACAACTTCACTAACCAATATGAAAGTGTTATTCTGCAGCTTATTTGTGCCAACTTATTTGCACATGCAAAAATCAAGCAAGCCTGGGACCTTCCAGTGCAAAGCTTCCTATGTATGATGCAGCCAACCTATGGCACTTTAAGTTTTCTATAGGCATAGAATTTGCAAGGATTTTGTTCAGAATGCTTTGACATTACAAGTGAAATACTTGTTGCTGATGTTTGACTGCAAACTCTGATGACCGTGTATAAATCTGAATGTTTGCAGTTCTAAAACAGTTCTGATTTATGTAGTAGAAAATTGTTTACAGTATTATGGCTCTACAAACCCCTTAATATTTATATTTCTGGGTTTTTTTAATGGTATGAAAGAGTGACATCTTAGTAATAGACTCTGCAGTCATTAAGATACGCCTGTATTGTTCTTGTGCCCACATTTGGCTAACAAATATCTGGCTGACTGGTAGGTGGAGCCTTGGAGCAAGGGATGAAGCATGGTAGCATAGAAAAAAGAACATGACCTGGTTTTTTTTGAGCCAAATATAACAATAATAATATGGTCCTTGCTTTTGACCCCTTACTCTGAGATTTCCATTAGAGACCCAGGGAAGGAGGCTCAAATCTTGAAATTTCAGACCAGACCCTGAAGGCTGAAAGAACACAGCTTGTGGAAGGCCTGCAAGTGAGTTTTTGTTGAACTTTGAAATTGGAACTAGGCTGAGCAGTTATCTGGATGGGTGGGAGGGTGGCTGGCTTCTAGATCATGCTTTTAATCATTATGCTACGTGAGCTCTCTTGATTGCATATATCTGAATTAAGCTGTTTAACAACAACAAAAGCATTATTTTTTCCCCAACTGCAGGTTAAATTCTTGGATATTGGTTAAAAGATGTCTACTTTCAGCCCAGGAAGTATGCTCTTCAGGGAGAGGAGAACCAAACTTTGTAAGTAATTGCATTCTAAAGGCTCAATACGTTATAGTTCAGTGGTTACTGCGTGGGCTCCAAAAAAATGAGGTCTTATTTTTCTGCCTTGCCACACTTCCTGGGTTATTGATAGCATTCTGCTATGGAAATGTCCCCTAGTTGAGTCAATAATTCCAGGTCAAGCCATTGAGGCAAGCTATGCAGTATGTAGGGAAGTTATAAGGGATTAAATAACTTCAACTACAGGGACTCCCAGTAGTACAGTATACAACTGCAACATCCATCACTGATGCAGATTAAATATCCACAGTAAAAAATAACTCAATATTATAAAATATAATTTTGATGGATCATTCTTCTTCTTGTTGTGCCATATCCGTCATCGGACGTTGCCGATCCAACATGATGGATTGTATTGATGGAGTATTGATGGATCATACAATACTGCAAAACAAAAACAAAACCACGATAATATGGGTTCCTTGGTTTTGGTTCTGTGAACTATACCATTGTGATTTTATAATACCCGTGTTTCCCTGAAAATAAGACCCTGTCTTATATTTTTTTGAACCCCGAAATAAGCGCTTGGCCTTATTTTTGGGGAGGTCTTATTATTTTGGGGCGCATGGAACAAGACGGGGCTCCTCTTGCCGTCTTACCTGATTTCCAGCTCTGTCTCCCTAACCCTAACCAGAGGAAATGGCGGGGACCGGCTGCGCATGCGTTTAAATATTTTCGGGGAGGGCTTATTTTCAGGAAAACACGGTACATATCCCAGGATCCTATAGTTTGTTCAGTGAGCTAAGTTTAAAACAACCATGGCTAAATATAATTAATGTAATTAATTAATTATACAAATCCATCAGTGATTTTAGGTAGATATATTAATGGCGAGAAAACAAGTATCTTGAGAAAGGAAGAGCAGTAGTACCTCAGCACTGCTCCTATAAATTTGCCCTTCCAGATGGGACAGAAACACCATGTTCCAATTTCCAACCTAAAGAATATTATTCAAAACTTACTAAAGTCTAGTTGTGTTCAAAAACTGTTGGGCAATTAGCAGAATTGCATTTCCTCCTGACATAGATAATCTATTAGGATTACCAAAATATGAGTGGTCCTTGGTGCTCTCTGAGCTTGGTTGTTCTCCTTGGTGAAGGGGGAGAGAGAAGCCATGCGTGGGTGTTCACTCCTGTCCATCAGATTGAAGACTGAGCACGTGATTAAATTCTGGTCCTGCCTACTGCCTCTGGACACTCCCAGATTCGCTCAGTCTTCAGTCAGATAGGACGTTTTGGAGCACGCTCCCATTCCTGGCTTCTCGGAAGTAAGTTGGAATGGGGTTTGGATTGCCCAGGCCGTTAGGCTAGCAGCCTTGGCTGTTTCAGGGTGGATAGCGCTGCGTCTGTGGGACTGGCGAGCTTTGGGGGAGTCCCTCAGGCCAATGGGCTAGTAGCCTCAGCTGTTTTCCTTCCGTCGGAAAAAAAAACCCCGCAGCCCGGACGGACTTCCCCGTGGCGGGGCTTGGAGCCCTCGACCATTTGGGATAGCAGCCTTGGCCCCTGATGTGTGACTTCGCTCCGATCGCCGGAGCAGCGGCCCACGTGGCGCGGAGTCGAGTTACTGCGTCGCTTAAAGCCCGAATGGCTAGCAGCCTGGGGCGACGGTGGGGGCAGTTTTTTAGCCCCAGGAGTTCGAGCTGTTAGAGGCAGTTCCTCTCAGCCTCGTGTTGTGGAGCTGGGGGCAGCGGAGAGTTGTTTCCTTAGCCAGACTTTGTGGCGCCAGTTTAAGGGGCGTGAGCGGCCCGGGCTGCATTCCTCTCGCAGCAGGGCTATTAAAAATGGCGGACCCTAGACCTTCCACTAGCCGCCAGGCTATGTGTCAGGGTTCCAAATAGCATTCAAACTTAAATCAGAGTCCAAGGCATAGTATTTCTCAAAGTTCCAATTTATTGATGAAGCCATGTTGGCACGTCCAATGGAAACCCGAATCTGATGCTCCCAAACTTTTCCACCCAGTTGAAAGTTTGCACCCTTGTCCCCCATCCCCAAATCCGTCACGTTGCCCACTCAGGTTCTGCCAACGTGGCCGTTCTTCCTCCCAGCTTCCGGGCAGGTGGTGGACAAAGGATGACCTTGAGCATCTAGAAAGAATGTGTTATGGCTACAATTGCTCCCTCATGAAATCCCCCCTCCCAGATTCCCATAGTCATCAGGCCTTCTAAGAATAGTGTGGCGAGCCGATTCTTTCCCCCAACTTCTGCATCGGCTCGACACTATGGCTGCTTTGAAAGAGGTGACCAGGGGGCCCTCTTCCAGGCACAGTACCTGCAGCAAGGGCTCTGCCCCCCTGGAAGCGGTGCCCAGAAGTGGAAAGGCTTCCTCCAAATCTGCTGGTGGTTCCAGGGCACTCTGGAACAAAGCAGCACAGGTTCAGCTTGCCTCTGTGCAGGAGGGGATTAGAACCTGGGCTTCTGCTGCCTGCTATCCCCTGGAGGCCATTCCTGAGGGCGAGGCTGACTCCCCACGCCCACATGTTTTGCAAGAGCAGAGCTTATCAGCCTGTTCCAGCCCCGTGCAGCAATCTGGCCCTGCTTGGTCACCAGAGGTCGCTGGTGAGCCTTTTTCCTCCTTACATATGGAGCCTAGAGATGTTTTTGCTGTCCCTGGATCTGCTCCTATGGCTCCTGGTTCTGGTGAACATTTGGAGCCTCACATTTCATCTGCTGATTTTTGCCCTGTGGGTGATGAAGCAGTTTCTGTTTTACCTGCTTATCTCCAGATGATGATGTCCAGGGCCATTTCTCAAGGTATTACCTCTGCAGTCCAGCAGTTGGGATTTTCTTCTGGGGACCTTCCCCTGCGCAAGGGTCTTCATGGGCCTGTGGAATCACATGAGAAGTGGCCAGGGCCCCCCAGGCTACCTATTCAAGTCCCCTTGGAGGGAAGTGTGGCCTCTTCTTTGGAGGAAGGCGAATTTACTGGTCTGTCGGGAGATGAGGAAGCAGCTCCTGAGCAATCGGCCTTTTCTGGTCTGTTCCACATGGACCAATTCAAATCCTTATTGCGTAAGGCTAGGGAGGTCATGGGATTTGCCCCTTCTACCCCTGCTGATCCTGCATACAAGGCTGGCCCTTCGGGGCATGGACTCTTTTTTGAAGCTATTATAGAACCGAAAACGGTCCCGACTCCAGGGTTGTTCCGGGATGTGGTGCAAAGGCAGTGGGCCAAGCCAGAGGTTGGGCCCTCTCCTTCAGGAGCTGAAAGGAAGCTTTATAATGTGGACTCAGATTTTTCAGACCTCCTACAGATTCCTGCGGTGGATGTCCCTGTAGCTGCCTTGACTTCCTCTACCATCATTCCAATGGACGCCCTGGATGGTCTCAAGTCTGATGACAGGAGGGTGGAGTTGGCATTACGCAAGGCCCACCAGGCAGCTGCCTGGGTGGTGAAGGCGGCCACTTCAGCATCCTTCTTTAACAGGGCTTCCTTACTCTGGCTACGACAGATGCAGGCGAGGATCCCATCGGAGGAAGTCAGGCTACATCAGGACATTAGTAAGCTGGTAGCAGCAGCTGAGTATTCGGCTGATGCCACTCTTAATGCTGCCAAATTCTCTTCCAGGTCCATGGCATCATCGGTCACGGCCAGACGCTTGCTATGGCTTAAACACTGGCAGGTGGATAACAAAAACAAATGGAAGCTGGCGTCTGCTCCCTTTGCGGGCGAGCAGTTGTTCGGCAAATCTCTTGACCCTATCCTAGTGGACTCCAAGAGCAGTGGTAAGGTTATGCCTTATTTGTTCCGGCGTAGGGACCATCGTCCTTCACCTTATTTTCGGCACCAGCCCTTTCGAATGCCAGACCTGGGAGCAGACTACCAACATTCTGGCCGGCAGTTTTCCAGTAGACAGGACCGGCAGTTGGAAAGATCAGATTTCTGGAATAGCCAGCAATTCCAGTCTAAGCGGCCCTTTCGGGATTCAGGAGGACGGCCTTTCCGTCGCTCGAAATGACTGCAGCTACGACACACCCATTGGGGGTCATCTCAGCCTTTTCTTCCACAGCTGGGAGGCCACGACCTCAGACAGGTGGGTCCTCAAGACAGTCCAATTTGGCCTGTCCCTAGAGTTCCTCTCCCCCCCCAGAGCATTTCAGGATCTGTCTGGTTTCCAGGAATCCCGTAAAGAGGGGATTGATGGAGTCGGCTATTCATCACCTTTTGGAGATCCAAGCCATACAGTCGGTTCCTCAGGAGGAGGTAGGCCAGGGGTTTTACTCCATCCTCATCATGATTCCGAAGAGCTTGGGCGGTTGGCGTGCCATTCTCAATCTAAAATTATTAAACAGATGCATTGCATACAAGCGTTTCAAGATGCAGACGCTTCGCACCATCCTGGAGAGCATCCGAGAGGGAGACTTCCTTTCCTCCATCGATCTGACGGAAGCTTACCTCCATGTTCCGATTCTACCAGCTCACAGGCGTTATCTTCCATTTGCCTTCTAGGGCAAACATTTTCAATACAGGGCTATTCCGTTCGGTCTCTCTTCCGCCCCAAGGGTTGTTCTGACCTAGGCTTCCTGATAAATAATAAAGCACAAACGGCGTCCCAAAACCTCTTTTTATTTTAACGGCTGTGAATTATGTTCATTCCCAGCCGTAATAAGTCCCAAACAATATTAATGAGTCCGACAAAAGTCTTTCGGAAGAAGGCAGATAAGCACATGAACCTTTATCTTTCTTTTTTTTTTATTCAAAAAGTTTTATAAGTACAGAGTACAAACATTTTTCATTTTTCTCCCCCCTACCCCCAACCCACTCCCATCCCTTCCCCCCTCCCCCCCAGACTTCCCAGAGAAAGTACAGCACATCTTAATTTCCCCAATTTTTAAAATCTTTAACTCCGAATTTTTCTAAACTATTCAAAACATAATCGGAAGAAGGATAAAAATAATAAAATATAAAGAAAATAAGTAATTAAAAGGAAAGTAAACAATTAAAAAAACATCATACAACATATCATACTATAATTCATATCTCTAAACCACTATCTTTTACATAATCTATATTAATAATTATAAAAAAGGAAAAGGAAAAAAAACAAAAAGAAAACAAAAAGAAAAAAGAAACAAAGGTGAACCTCAAGAACTAAACTTGATCATAAAATCAAACAATGTTAATAACATAATATTACAATATATCAAAGTATTAACTTCACAATATATAATATACATACTAATAATGATAAGAAAAAGGAATAAAAACTAACCCCTTATACTTCAAAAACCTTAAACTTAAACCTAAAGTCCAACAACTTATTAATAATATAATATTACAATATATCAAATTATTGGTTTCAAAACATATAATATATATATTAATAACAAAAGTAATATTTATACCTGGTCACAATACCTCAATATTTAAAATATTCTACCAAATTATTTATTCCCATAGTTTAAAAAAAAAAGAATCAAACCCAATATTAATAACAATATTACAATATATTAAAATATCAACTTCAAAATGTATCATATATATAATAATAACAATAAAAAATAAGTAAAACCTAACCCCTTATACCTCAAAAACCTTAAACTTAATCCTAAAATCCCACTAAATATTAGTAACATAATATTACAATATATCAAAATGTTAACTTCACAACATATAATATATATATTAATAATAATAAGAAAAAGAAATAAAAACTAACCCCTTATACTTCAAAAACCTTAAACTTAAACCTAAAATCCAACAACTTATTAATAACATAATATTAAGATATATCAAATTATTGGTTTCAGAACATATAACATATATATTAATAACAAAAGTAATATTTATACCTAGTCACAATACCTCAATATTTAAAATATTCTACTTTATCTTTCTTGACACGCTGCCAAAGACCAATTAGCAAGGAGCTTTGCAAGGCCAAACAGAAACACGGAGTCAGAACTGAAATGACACGAGTTGAACAAAGTTGCTTCCTACAACGAGCACCTCTGTTTGCTCCACTTTTATAGCCTATGGGAGGGGCCAATTATCTCCAAGCCTTACTCCCGAGTAGTCCTTCTCCTCTGTAACTGTTCTTGCCTTCTGGCAGCTCTGTGCATGCGCGCATTGGGAACAGGGTTTCCCTGTTCCTCTGCCTCGCTCATGTCAGCCTCTGGAGGCTCTGGAGTCAGCACAGACCTCCCAGATGGCCCTGGCTGGATCTCTGCCTCTGGCACCGAGCCTTCTCCAGACTCCAGGCCTGGCCCATGTTCCTCCCCAGCCTCCTCGCTGTCGACTGCTGCGAGCTCTGCAGGCCGCTGGCGGACCACAACAAGGGTCTTCACAAAGCTGTTGGCAGCTTTATTTATTTATTTATTAAAAGTTCTTATAGGCCGCCCAATCCCGTAGGACTCAGGGCGGCGTACAATGGGAATAAGAACAATACAGTAAAAAAGACATGACAATATAAAACACAACAACATTCATTCAGGGGGAATCCGATCTTCTGCTTCTTCACCCCGCCTGCCGGAAGAGCCATGTCTTCACGGCTTTGCGGAAGGCCAGTAGGGTGGGGATAGTCCGGATCTCTGGTGGGAGTTGGTTCCAGAGAGATGGGGCTCCCACAGAGAAGGCTCTCCCCTGTGGACCCGCCAACCGACATTGTTTGGCTGATGGGACCTGGAGGAGGCCAACTCTGTGGGACCTAACTGGTCGTAGGGAGGTATGTGGTAGGATGCGGTCCCGGAGGTAACCTGGTCCTGAGCCATGTAGGGCTTTAAAGGTCAAAACCAACACCTTAAATTGTGACCGGAGACTAATAGGCAGCCAATGCAGCTGGCAGAGAATAGGTGTTACGTGGGTGTATCTCAGAACACCCACCACAGCTTGCGCAGCTGCATTCTGTACCAATTGCAGTCTCCGGATGCTCTTTGAGGGTAGCCCCATGTAGAGCACGTTACAGTAGTCTAGCCGTGAGGTGACAAGGGCATGAGTGACTGTGAGCAAAGCCTCCCTCTCCAAGTAGGGTCGCAACTGGTGCACAAGACGAACCTGTGCAAAGGTCCCCCTAGCCACAGCTGAAAGATGTTGCTCCAATTTTAGCTGTGGGTCTAGGAGAACACCCAAATTGCGAACCCGTTCTGAGGGAGTCAATTTTTCTCCCCCCAAAACCAAGGAGGGGCAGTCGACATAATCCCTGGGGGGCAATATCCATAGCCACTCAGTCTTGTCAGGGTTGAGTTTGAGTCTATTCACTCCCATCCAGACCCTCACATCGTCCAGGCAGCGGCACATTACATCAACTGCTTCACTGAACTGAAACGGGGTGGAGATGTACAGCTGGGTATCATCAGCGTACTGTTGAAAACTCACCCCGTGTCGTCGGATGATCTCACCCAGCGGTTTCATGTAAATATTAAACAGGATGGGCGAGAGGACCGAGCCCTGTGGCACCCCGCAGATCAGGGGCCTAGGGGCAGACCTCTGTCCTCCTGTCAACACCGACTGCGTCCTATCGGAGAGGTAGGAGGAGAACCACCGTAAAACGGTGCCTCCCACTCCCATCTCCCCAAGACGACGCAGAAGGATACCCTGGTCAATGTTATCGAAAGCCGCTGAGAGGTCAAGTAACACCAGGATGGAGGAATGACCTCCATCCCGGGCTTGCCAGAGATCATCCATCAGAGCGACCAAAGCAGTCTCCGTACTGTAGCCGCGCCTGAAACCCGATTGAAAGGGATCCAGATAATCAGTGTCCTCCAATAACCGCAGGAGTTGGAGCGACACCACTTTCTCGACAACTTTACCCACGAAGGGTAAGTTGGAGACTGGACGGAAGTTCTTTAAATCCGCTGGGTCCAGGGAAGGCTTCTTGAGGAGGGGCCTCACCACTGCAGCTTTTAAGGGCTGCGGGATGGACCCCTCTCTCAAACATGCAATCACAACAGCCTGGAGCCAGCCGCGTGTCACCTCCCTGCTGGCTGAGACCAGCCAGGAGGGGCATGGGTCCAATAAACAAGTGGAGGCGCTCATCACTCCTATGGCCTTGTCCACATTATCAGGAGTGATAGGCTCAAACTCCTCCCATATAACAGGACTAAGACTCGCCCCTGTCGTCTCGGCTTGCCCTGTCCAAATGGAGTCCAGGTCTGTCCGAATCTGAATGACTTTGTCCGCCAGAAACTGAGAAAATTCCTCAGCTCTGCCCTGCAAGGGATCTTCGCCTCCCTCCTTGGCAAGAAGGGAGCGAGTCACCCTAAACAGGGCGGCTGGGCGGGAGTCGGCGGATGCAATAAGGGCGGAAAAATGCGAACATTTTGCCGCCCGTATCGCCACTAAGTAAGACTTAATGAAAGTTCTTAAAAGTGTCCGGTCAGACTCAGCTTTACTAGTTCTCCATCGTCGCTCTAGGCGTCTCTTTAGGCGCTTCATCTCCCGGAGTTCCTCGGTGAACCAAGGGGCCCTCCTGGATCCGCTGCCATGGAGAGGCTGCAAAGGCGCAATCCGATCCAAAGCCCCCGTTGCCGCCCGGTTCCAGGCAGCCACTAGAGCCTCAGATGAATTGTGTACCAGAGATTCAGGTATTTCCCCAAGTTCCCTCTGAAATCCTTCGGATTCCATTAGGCGCCTGGGGCAGACCCACTTAATCGGTCCCGCCTCCTTGCGGTGGAGGAGTGGTGCCATGAAATCCAACCTCAGAAGGAAATGATCTGACCACGACAAGGGTACTGTGACTAAACCCCTCAGCCTCAGATCATCTCTCCACTGCCCCGAGAGAAACACAAGGTCGAGCGTGTAACCTCCCTTTGACAGCCAGCCTCAGTTCCATTGCGGTCAGGCTGCAATGCTACCTGGACGACATTCTGGTCCAGTAGTCCTCCTCGAAGTCAGGCGGTAGAGGACCTCAGGATCACGATGCAGGCTCTTCGGGAGCACGTGTTCTCCAACACAGGGAAACCACCTGTCTTCTTCATCTGGGGGCCATTATAGACACTTCCTCCTGCATGGTCTTCCTGTCTCCAGACCGTCAGTCTAGTCTCCGCTCAGTGATCCAGAGCATCCGGTCACAGGGCTCAGCGAGTCTAGCTTCTCTATCCCAATTACTGGGCAAGATGATCTCGTGCATAGACATAGTCCCATGGGCTCGTCTTCACGCCAGAAGCCTGCAGTGGTTTCTTTTGCCTTACCAGAGAACAGGCAGGAGCAACTATCAGACCAAGGTCAGGGTTCCTCGCAGGGTCCTCAGGTCTCTGCTGTGGTGGATCTCCAGGACCATTCTCAAAGGGTTCCAGTTCAAGGAGCCCACCAGGTTGACTCTTACCACAGATGCCAGCCTTCTTGGCTGGGGGGCTCATCTGCATTCGTGGATGGTGCAGGGTCTTTGGGGACCAGACGACCTAAGACACAGCATCAATTGGCTGGAGCTCAGGGCGGTCCATCTGGCCCTCAAGACCTTCCAGTCCAGAGTCGCCAATTGTCACGTGTTGATCCTCACCAACATGACCACCAAGGCCCATATCAACTGGCAAGGGGGGAACGCATTCCAGGGCGTTGATGGCAGAAGCTGAGAGGTTGGGACTTTGGGCAGAAAGACATCTGCTTTCCCTAAAGGCGAAGCACATAGTGGGAGTGCGGAATGTGCAGGCGGACCGCCTGAGCAGGGAGATGGTGGATCATTCAGAGTGGCGGTTACATCCCTCGCTGTTCCACAAGCTGTCTCTACGCTTCGGGGTACCGGTCCTGGACCTGTTTGCCACTCCAGACAATACCCACCTGCCTCGATTCTTCAGCAGGTTTCCAATGGTGGGAGCAGAAGGGGTGAACGCTGTGTCTTAGGTTGTCTGGTCACCAGGACTCCTTTATGCCTTCCCTCCCCTTCCTCTGCTGCCCGCAGTGATCAGGAAAGTGCTCCAGGAGCAAGCAGAGATTCTATTAGTAGCACCCCACTGGCCCAGAAGGCTGTGGTTCGCAGACCTAGTTGGTTTCTTGGTGCAGCGCCCATGGAGAATTCCCCCAGACAGGATCGCTCTCTCTCAGGGGTCCCTGATCCATCCGGAGCCTCAGTTGCTCCAGTTGACTGTGTGGCGCTTGAACGGGAGGTTTTGAGTCGAGATAACCTGTCTTCCGGGGTCATTCATACCTGTTGTGCCTTGGCCGCGTCCGGCGCCGAGTCTGGAGGATCCGGAGGACGCGGAGCCGCTCATGGTGCAGCAGTACCAGCCTATGTGCCTGGCACCAGAGACGGCTGGTGATGAGGACTCGGTGCCAGAGCAGGACGATCTCCCAGGACCTTCTGCACCTGCGCAGCAGAGTTCTTCATCAGGAGATGAAGAACTCATGCTGAATGCCAGAGCACGCAGAGCAGCCAGAAGACAGGACTGGCTGAGTAAGCGTCGGTCCAATAGGAGGAAGCAGTGAGGGCTAATTGGGCCACGCCCTTCAGTGGCTATATTAGGCCATGGTAATTAGTGCTCATTGCTGAGAACAACAATTCACTGACCGCAGCAAATCCAGAGTTTCGTTTCTACGTCTGTTTGGGAATCTTATCACCAGCTTCTGCCAGCTTTATTCCGGGAAGCCAGCCAAGTTGTTCAGATAAGAATTAATGAGTCTTGCTTTGAACTTTTGTCTGTGTGCTATTTAACCCTCACGTAACCCAAAGAACCTTATTCCTGAAGACTTTCCGTTTGTGTTGTTTTGGACTTCTAAACCCTCTGAGTTTTACTAAGAAACTTTATTAGTAAAAGGAACCTTTTTGTTTGCCTCCCAGCGACTGTGTGTGTGTGTTTCTGGGGGGTTGCGGTGCTGGGTCACAACAATACCATCCAGGCCTCTCATAGACAATCTGCGGTCAGGATCTATGATCACACTTGGAGGAGTTTCTGCACCTGGTGCAATCTATCCTCTATCAACCCTCCTTTAGCTTCAGTCTTTCAGGTCCTGGAGTTCCTTCAGGTAGGTCTCGACAAGGGGCTAGCACCCAACACCCTCAGGCGACAGGTAGCAGCCTTGTCGTCGGTGTTGGCCTGTGGGAGTAGGGAGTCTCTCTCTACTCACCCCATGGTGAGACGGTTTCTCCAGGGCCCCACCAATTTATGGCCCCCAGTAGTTCACAGGTACCCTTCTTGGGATTTGTCGAGGGTGCTCCAGGCCCTGACGGGAGGTCCCTTCGAGCCTTTAAGGACAGCCACCCTCCGTTTTCTCACATTAAAAGTGGCCTTCCTCGTGCCAGGAGGATCTCAGAGTTGGCTGCATTATCGGTTAGGAGTGACCTGTGCATTTTCCACTCAGATAGGGTGGTTCTCAGGTTGGATCCCACCTTCCTCCCCAAACTCAATACCCGTTTTCACAGGGCACAGGAGTTCATTTTGCCCAATTTTTGCCCGAGACCTCAGCATGCCCGCGAAAGGACCTGGCATCGACTTGATGTTCAGAGAGCCCTTCGTATTTATATCCGCAGGACTGCTAGCTTTAGAAGATCCGAGTCCCTCTTCATATCCTTCCAGCCCTCCACGTTGGGTTGCAGGGTGTCCCATTCCACAATAGGGAGGTGGATTAGGGTTTCCATTACCAAAGCTTATGAGGCGGGGGGGACTTGTGGTGCCTGGGGGCATCACAGCGCATTCGACTAGAAGTGCTGCCACTACTGCAGCTTGGTCCACCCGTGCCTCGGTAGAGGAGGTCTACAGGGCTACCACATGGACTTCCCCTTCGCCTTTCATCAGGCACTACAGACTGGATAAGTTTGCTTTCGCTGAAGCGGCTTTTGGAAGGAGGGTCCTCCAGAGGGTCCTTACAGAGATAAGGCAGTAGTTCCAGACTGTTCCCACCCATCAGGGGACTTAGGGCTTTGGTATGTCCCACGCATGGCTTTTCTCTCCCCCTTCACCAAGGAGAAAGGGCGTTGGACTTACCTGAATGCCTATTCTCTTGGGTGGGGGAGAGAGAAGCCAGTCCCACCCGGCCACAGTCTGGTTAGCGTAGGATAGGGTTTTCGGGCCTTTCTTTCAGGACATCTGTCTTACCTTTCTTACGCCTTCGCGAATCTGGGAGCGTCCAGAGGCAGTAGGCGGGACCAGAATTTAATCACGTGCTCAGTCTTCAATCTGATGGACAGGAGTGAACACCCACGCATGGCTTCTCTCTCCCCCATCCAAGAGAATAGGCGTTCAGGTAACTCCAATGCCCTTTTTCTTGCAGATGTTTCATTACTCAATTACTCAGTGCTGATGATATTACCTAGTTTGAGTAATGAAATGTCTTCAAGAGAACAACCAAGCTCAGAGAGCACCAAGGACCCCTTAATTCAACCCTGAGCTACAAATATTCTCCTTTATTGTTACCAAGATAGTTGCTCTGCTGTAACCAAGCCCAGAATGAAACTGAAAGAGAGGAACTGGTTTTATCCAAGGAGGCCTACAGTTGCAAGGCAACCACCTAATCAAATATTTTGCCCAAGAAAAGGAGAACATTTGCAATTACAGTCAGCTGTGTTTAAGCAAGTACTTTGCACAACCATCTTTTTAAAGGCCTCTGAGAACCTTTCTTTTGAGAAGAGATACTTCTAGCTTCCTGGACCTAGCTATTTAAACTCCTACTCATTGTCTGGGATACTATTACAACCCAAATAGGTAAGAGTTGAGCAAATTTTGTCACGATGTGAATATTGTCAGTTTGTGCATCTCTGTTTTACTGTTTCTTGTATTTATGGTCAAACAGACGTATGATATATTCTATTACGCATGTCTGCATTCCAGTGGTTTCCTCCTTTCCCTTCTCTACACCATCTCTACCGAAGGTAGAACTGATTTATTTCTTAGCCGATAAAATGTAGCCTAATAAGAATTCTTTATTATTTTTCTACTGAAATAAATATTTTGTTAATTAGATTTGAATCTCGGGTTTTATTTTCTAAGTAAGTATGTTTTCAAAGAAGCCACGATCCATCGACCTACGGAGGACTGATTCTTCCGTTAACAAATTTGGCCATATCTAAATATCTTGTTCATGTTCTTAATTCACAATAATCACAACAATAATCACAATAATAAGATAATTCTTTCGATATATAATTTTGACCATTTGAATCCAAGTAGATGTAAACAATTTTATTCTTGAGATGATTAGTAACTTACAAGTTTTCCTGGAAGTTTTAATAAGCTTTTGATTAGAGGAAAACAATGCTGGCAGTGTGCTGTGAATGGAATGGTAGTAAAGATAGTAGGCTGCCATCACCATTGCAATGTAGGGTCGATAATGTGTTTAGACAGATTGACTCAAAGATCTCATGCATTCACCAGACATTTCTAGAATGCATGAGCCGTGGTGGCGCAGTGGTTAGAATGCAGTATTGCAGACTAATTCTGCCAACTGCCAGCAGTTTGATTCTCACCAGCTCAAGGTTGACTCATATTTCCATCCTTCCGAGGTTGGTAAAATGAGGACCCAGATTGTTGGGGGCAATATGCTTACTCTGTAAACTGCTTAGGGCTGTAAAGCTCTATGAAGCGGTATAGAAGTCTAAGTGCTATTGATATTGATATTTCTCAGCCTGCTTCAGTGTTTCCATTGGAACTGAATGGGTCTGCCTGATGGAAGAGGGCACTTTGGAGAAATTGTGCTTAGTGCTGGAGCCATTTCTACATCCAACAGAGGAGGAGTAAGTAACCTGAGGCCCCCTGGATGTTTTGAACTGCAATCCTCATAAACCCTTACTATGCTGGCTGAGGCTGATAGTCCATGTTTGAACAACTCCATGTTGGTAAGTAGAGCTAGAGAGATGCAATAAAAGCAGGAATTTAGAGTTTCCAGACTTCATACAGCTGCATGAACTAATTGGAAGTATACAGTTGATTTTTATTTGTTTCTTTCTGTTTTATAAATTATTTATTGGACATTTTAAAGAAAATACCTAAAAAAATGCAAAAGAGAACAGAAGAATAAAAGAATATAATAAAATAAATAAACCAGGGATTTTAAAATGTCGTCAAGGTTATAGTTTTCTACTATCATATTGATCAGTTGTAAATAGTTAAATATGTGATATTGCTATATATAATATCTTGTCAAAGATTAACAATCACTATTAAACGTAAGCTACGAAAGAACATCCTTAGGAAAGGATATCCTTAGGAAAGGATATCGAGGTTTTGAAAGAGGTCAGGTGTCTGCCAGGTGCTACTGCCAGCAGAGACAAGAGGCGTATTCTTAAGATAGTCAAGAATGCCAGTAAGGATTGTGATGTTGATGCTATTATACATCTAGGCACAAATGATCTGTCCCAAAAAGATGTACTTTCTGTGCAGAATGACTTCCAGAGCTTGGGGTACGAACTTAGTAGTATAGGTTGTAGGCTTATCTTTTCAGAGGTTTTACCAGTATATAAGGAACAAAAAGGGAAAGGCCAACGTGTAGCAGAGTTTAATGTGTGGCTAAAGGAGTGGTGTAAAAGGGAAGGCTTTGGTTTTATTAGTCATGATATCTGCAGCTGGTCCAATGAAAAACTGTACAAAAGAGATGGTTTGCATCCATCAAAGAAAGGGACTGAGCTACTTGGTATTAAATTCACAGATTTCCTGGATAAACATTTAAACTGAACAGCGGGGACAGAGAATTAATTGATACAGATCATCTCTGTCCCCAGCAATCTAAAATTAATAGGGTTAACAGTGCACACAACATAGATATGTGCACTAATCAAACAGGTGGCAAGAAAGTAGGGGCAGTCAGGCACAACACAGGTTATGTAGACAGTAAACACAGGGTCAATCTAAATGGACTTAAATGTCTATACACCAATGCACAGAGTATGAGGAATAAACAGGGTGAATTAGAAATTCAAGTAAATGACGGAAGATATGATATAGTTGCCATTACGGAAACTTGGTGGGATGAAACTGACAAATGGAATATACAGCTAGAGGGATTTAAATTATTTTAAAAAAACAGACCAAATAAAAGAGGAGGTGGAGTTGCACTATATATAAGAAATAACTACATCTCTACAGAAATAGAGCACAACAATAATGAAAATCACCTCAAATGCATTTGGGTCAATATTAAAGGGGGGCAAAATGACATTGCCATAGGTCTATACTACAGGCCACCCAACCAAACAGAGGAAGTAGATGAACTTTTTGCTAGTCAGCTAACTAAGGTATGTAGGAAGCACATCACAATAGTAATGGAGGATTTTAACTACCCTGACATCAACTGGGAGACAAACTCTGCACCAAGTGGAAGATCCAACAGGTTCCTAACAAACCTAGCTGACAACTTTGTTACTCAAAAAGTAGAGAAGGGAACAAGGGGATCAGCCATATTGGACTTAATTCTCACTAACAGAGATGAAATGATAGAAGGTGTTGAAGCTACAGGAACCTTGGGGGCAAGTGATCATGCAATATTGGAATTCAACATTATGCAAACACAAACAGTAGAACAAAGTCAAACTAGAGTCTTGGACTTTAAGAGGGCTAATTTCAATAAACTTAGAGAGAACTTGGGAAAGATTCCATGGATGAGAATCCTCAAGGGGAAAACAACTCAAGAAGCTTGGGAAATTTTGAAAAGTGAGATTATAAAAGCCCAGACTAGCACAATACCAATGAAGAAGAAAAATAATAGTTCTCAAAAGAAACCAGGATGGCTGCATAAAGAACTCTCTGACAAATTGAAAGACAAAAAGGACAAGTATAAAAAGTGGAAAGAAGGGGAAATAACTAAGGCAGAATACCAGCAAATAGCTGGAGCCTGTAAAGAGGAAGTGAGGAAAGCTAAGGCTCACAATGAACAAAGGCTTGCGACAAAAGTAAAAAGTAACAAAAAAAGCTTCTTCCAACATATTATAAACAAGAAAAAAGTCAAGGAAACAATTGGTCCATTACAGGGAGAAAGTGGCAAGAAGGTGACAAGCAACAGGGAGAAAGCAGAGCTACTTAACACGTTTTTTGCATCTGTCTTTACACAAAGGGAAAAAACAGTCCAACCTATCAAAAACAGCATCACAAAAAACATATTAGGAACACAAGTTAAAATAGGGAAGAAAATGGTAAGTGAACACCTGTCTACCCTAGACGAATTCAAATCACCAGGACCAGATGGATTACACCCCAAGGTTCTGAAGGAACTGGCAGATGAGATCTCAGAACCACTGAACTATATCTTTCAAAGATCCTGGAGCACCGGGGAACTGCCAGAGGACTGGAAAAGAGCTGATGTAGTTCCCATCTTCAAAAAAGGGAAAAAAATAGATCCAGGAAACTATAGACCTATCAGCCTGACCTCAATACCAGAGAAGATTCTGGAAAAGATAATCAAGCAACGAATCAACGAACACCTAGAAGCAAACAAAGTAATAACCAAAAGCCAACATGGGTTTGTCAAAAACAGATCATGCCAGACTAATCTTATTGCATTCTTTGATAAAGTGACAAAATTAGTGGACCAGAGGAATGCTGTCGATGTGGTTTACTTGGACTTCAGTAAGGCATTTGACAAAGTAGACCATAACCTACTACTAGATAAAGTAGAAAAATGTGGGATGGACAGCCACACCACCAGATGGATTCAAAACTGGCTAACCAACCGCACTCAACGAGTAGTGCTCAATGGAACTGCATCTACATGGAGGGAAGTATGCAGTGGAGTACCCCAAGGCTCCGTTTTAGGCCCAGTACTCTTCAACATCTTCATCAATGACTTGGACGCGGGGATAGATGGGGAACTCATCAAATTTGCAGATGACACCAAACTGGCAGGAATAGCCAACTCTCCAGAAGATAGGCTCAAGATACAGAAGGATCTTGACAGACTTGAACATTGGGCGCTATCAAACAAAATGAAATTCAATGGTGAAAAAAGTAAGGTTCTACATTTAGGCAAGAAAAACAAAATGCACAGATACAGTATATGTGGTACCTTGCTCAACAGTAGCAACTGTATGAGGGATCTTGGAGTCCTAGTGGACAACCATTTAAATATGAGCCAGCAGTGTGCAGCAGCTGCCAAAAAAGCCAACACAGTTCTAGGCTGCATTAACAGAGGGATAGAATCAAGATCACGTGAAGTGTTAATACCACTTTATAATGCCTTGGTAAGGCCACACTTGGAATACTGCATACAGTTTTGGTCGCCACGATGTAAAAAGGATGTCGAGACTCTAGAAAGAGTGCAGAGAAGAGCAACAAAGATGATTAGGGGACTGGAGGCTAAAACATATGAAGAACGGTTGCAGGAACTGGGTATGTCTAGTTTAATGAAAAGAAGGACCAGGGGTGACATGATAGCAGTGTTCCAATATCTCAGGGGTCACCACAAAGAAGAGGGAGTCAAACTTTTCTCCAAGGCACCTGGGGGTAGAACAAGAAGCAATGGGTGGAAACTAAACAAGGAGAGAAGCAACTTAGAACTAAGGAGAAATTTCCTGACAGTTAGAACAATTAATCCGTGGAACAGCTTGCCTCCAGAAGTTGTGAATGCTCCAACACTAGACATTTTTAAGAAGATGTTGGATAACCATCTGTCTGAAGTAGTGTAGGGTTTCCTGCGTAAGCAGGGGGTTGGACTAGAAGACCTCCAAGGTCCCTTCCAACTCTGTTGTTGTTGTTGTTGTTGTTGTTGTTGTTGTTGTTGTTGTTGTTGTTGTTGTTGTTGTTGTTATTATTATTATTATTATTATTATTATTATTATTATTATTATTATTATTATTATTATTCATGATCAACACAATATAAGTCATATAATGGAATACTATACTGCAGTGAATTCAGTCCATATTACTAAAATTGTTCTGATTTAGGTATCTCATAAAATTGAAATATAGGTACTATGCACAAGTAAATCCAGTTTTGGATATGGTGCCAATTTATAAATTAAATTAGAATCTAAGAATGGTTTCCAGTTTGAACTGAAATTTGTGTCAAATTTGCTTTTAAGGTATGAATATATTCTAGACATTGAAGCTTATTTCCACAGCTTAGCCGTTCTTGAAGGGATCCGATGACTTTTCCAGTAAGAAACATATAGTACCCTTGCAGCAGTTATTGTATATAAAGTTAATTCAGCATACTTTGAGTGGCTGTATGTGGTTTGGTAAAGTTTAATAAGAATATAATAGGTTGAAATGGGAATTCAGTTTTTAAAGTTTGTTTCATTCTAGTATGAATTGTTTTCCAGAATTGTTGAACTTTATGGCATTGCCACCAAATATAAAATTATCCAACCTGCTCATTCCAATTCCAGCAACTTTTTAATTTTTAACTTAAAAAATGATTTGTCCATTTTAGCAATCAAACTGGGTGATACATCTACAATAACACATCTTCCTTTGAAATTCCAATAGTTGCATCTCTATTACTGCATCTGTTGTGTCTTGAGATTTACATATTAGCTATGTAGTTTACAACCAGGTCCGCTCTGTTGAGCGGGAGCTTGCTAATCGCTGATTGGTTCTTCCCAGCCGGAGCTCCCTATTTAAACAGGAGCCATCGGCTGGGCTTTTGCTGGAGTTTTCACTATTCTCAATAAAGAGCTGTTGTCACTGAAACTGCGTCCTGACTCTTCAGTACCAGAACTCAACAGCATCCATTTAAACATACAGTCTTTGACTTAGATACAGATTAACAGAGTTGGAAGGGACCTTACAGGTCATCTAGTCCAAACCCCCACCCAAGCAGACCCTACACCATTTTTGACAGATGGCAGTCCAGTCTCTTCTTGAAAGCTTCCAGTGATGAAGTTCCCACAACGTCTGAAGGCAAGCTGTTCCATTGGTTGATTGTTCTCACTGTCAGAAAATTTCTCCTTATTTCTAAGTTGAATCTCTCCTTGTTCAGTTTCCATCCATTATTCCTTGTCTGGCTTTCAGGTGCTTTGGAAAATAACTTGACCCCCTCCTCTCTGTGGCAGCCCCTCAAATATTGGAACACTGCTATCATGTCTTCCCTGGTCCTTCTCTTCACTAGACTAGTCATGCCCAGTTCCTGCAACCATTCATTGTATGTTTTAGCCTCCAGTCCCCTAATCATCTTGGTTGATCTTCTCTGCACTCTTTCTAGAGTCTCAACATCTTTTTTATAGTGTGGTGACCAAAACTGGATGCAGTGCTCTAGGTGTGGTCTTACTAAGGCTTTATAGAGTGGTATTAGTACCTCCCTTGATCTTAATTGTATCCCTCTGTTAATGCAACTTAGGATTGCATTGGCTTTTTTGGCTGCCATCACACACTGTTGGCTCATATTTAATTGGTTGTCCACTAAGACTCCAAGATCCCTGTCACAGTTACTGCTTTTAAGCCTGGTTTCACCCAGTCTAAATGTGTACTTTTGTTTTTTCTTGCCTAAGTGTAAGACTTTACTTTTCTCTACATTGAATTTCATTTTGTTAGATAGGGCCAGGGGTGAAATGCTCCCGGTTTGGGCGGGCCGGTCTGTTGGTGTAGAGCCGATAGAGCCGATAGCGATCGCAGCACGAGCCTTCCCCCACCTGCTTCCCCCGCCCGCCTGGATGCCACCATTTGGGTTCTTTTACCCTCTGTGCATGCGCAAAGCGTTCTGCACATGCACAGAGGGTAAAAGAACCCAAATGGCGGCGTCCAGGCGGGTGGGGGAAGCGGGCGGGGGAAGGCTCGCGCTGTGATCACTATTGGCTCTATCGGCTCTACGACGACCAACTGGCCCGCCCGAACCGGGAGCATTTCACCACTGGATAGGGCCCAGTGTTCAAGTCTGTCAAGATCCATCTGGATCTTGAGCCTATCATCTAGGGCAGTGGTGGCCAAACCATGACGCATGCACCAAACGTGGCACATTGGATGATTACAAGTGGCGCATTGCATCCTTGTGCCTACTTATTTTTTTTAAATAGATGTCATAACTGAATCCATCTTAATATTTTCAACACCAAAGTGATCTCAGTTCAATTCGTACAGCCTTCGGTAATGTTCAACTTCTCGGTGTCTAAAACTTAGAATGGAACTTGTGAGATGTTACTTTAGGCGGGTTTACAAATGTACGAATATTTTTATCGGTGTCGCCATTGCGCGTTCCTGCTCAAACGATCGCAAACACCGCGCACTAGCAACACATCATGTGTTTGAAGTCACGTGTGAATGAGCGGCGAGCGTTTGATATGGTCAGTCAGTTCTGAGTGAGCCATTGTGGCGTGGAGTTTGAAGCAGTGTTTAATTGAGTGTACTAGCGTGGTTTTTGTATTGAGAGTGATTGAAAGACAGATTCAAGATTAAATATATATTACGAAGTTCCAAGCTGATCTCGCTCTCAGTACTTCATCTCGCTCAGAGCTTTCTCTCTCTCTCATCACATCCAACAACTGTGGTCCAGAGTTATCTTCACCAAACGAGACTCTCCGGCAGCTGTAGCACCACCAGTGGGGTCCACGACAGCGATCACCCTCTCATTTACACAAAAATGTAAGTCTCTATAATTCATCGCAACCCCAAGATTAGGGAGAATTCCCCGAGATATTTGAGTAGTCAGGGAACCCCCCAAGGTTAAGGGTTGATCTTCAATGCCAGCTCTTTTGTTCCGCAAATGACCTGTTGGTAATGTTGAAACAGGGTAAGTAGCAGGCACCAAGAGACCCAGGGTACAAATACCCTTCCAATCCCTTGGGACCAGCCGATAGGCTCGCCGGCCACAAAGAAGCCAAAATTGTGTTAACTCATAATGTCCTGAATCAGAAGAATTAGCAAACATAATCATAGTCTCCATGTCTGAACATGCTACATACGTGGAAACGTTTGTCCACTGATTAGACGTGCTGATACCATTTACAGTTGTAAGATTGCATTTTATATGTGCACACCGTTTTGCTGAATCCCATACAATGGTTTGTTGGCAAGTAGTGTAATTGCCCATTTCCAAGGCATTGGCTAACAAGCCTGTGCTTTGAAAACAAAAGCGAGCAGGTTCTAAAATTCTGGTAGAAACTGCATATGTAAAGTCCAGCATGACTGGAGTGCAGTTCCATGAAGCATGAAGTGCCAGTCCTGACTTGCTGTCTGATGGAATGTGCATACAAATCCAACAATCAGTTTTATTCAACAGCTGAGCCGCCTTATTCAGGTCTCTTACGAACGCATTGGTTTCCCAGGCCCCTGGATCGCTGGTCTTAACGTGTTGATGGGGTGACAAAATAAGGGTGAACGCAGCGAGCAGGAGTCCAGATGATATCGCCATTGTTATTGACGGCAGCGTAGCCTCGACCCCAAGTGACAAGGGAGGCCGGGCCTTTCCACGTAGGATCAGGAAGGCAGCGATAATAGACTTGCGGTCGCGGGGAGTCTATAGGAGAAGCAGAAAATTTCCCGACTTGCGGCGGTTGAATCAGGGGTTCCAGAAACATTGAGAAAATTGAGGGTAAACAAGACAAGGTTCAAGGTATTTTGTATTCCAGGCAAGCCAGGGTGGTTTTCCCCTTTCTGTTTTTATTGTTTAGGATTGCCTAGAATACAGAAAGTCCGAATACAATGATTAATAACATGGTTAGTGGCTTCACCCCTCTGTGGGGAAGCCATAATTGACAACTCTCCTTGCCCCGGGGGTTAACCCCAAGGGAGACAGAGTGAGCTTGCAGACTGCAAGTGGGACATTGCTGAATAATAGCAGAAGCCTCTGCTGCAGAAAAAAATTGTTTCAGCAAGGCCTTTCGGTTTTGATGAAAAAAAAATAAGAGTGGCTAGTCCACGGAGTAATGGGTGACAAGGAAAAAAATAGAAAGATCGGGGGGGGGGCAAGAAGGGCAGCAGCTGCAGCAGCGTCTGCCCAAAAATTTCCCTCCTGGATAATACCAGGAAATGGGTGATGACTCCTGATATGGGCCGGGGGGGGGGGGAGAGTAAAGTCCTAGCATGAAGGAGAGACTGTAAGGTTAAAAAATAAGCTGAGAAGAGATGGGGAAACTTGAGTCCAAAAGGAATGGAAGAACCTTGTAAACATCTATAAGATTAGCATTAATCCCAGATGCTAAATAAACTTCCAGGGAGAATCATGAACTAATTTACAGACATTATGAAAATCAGAAATAATTGCAAAGGTGCAGAAACAGTTAAAGTAAGACAAAAATCTTTAGGAAGATTAAAAGTAAATTTCCCTACAAAATCTGAGGCTTTTTAATCAAAATAAAATTCAATAGTGAAAAAAGCAAAGTTGGATATTTAGGCAAGGAAAAAAAACAAAATGCACAGGTACAGTATATGTGATATCTTGCTCAACAATAGTAACTGTGAGATGCATCTTGGATAACCATTTAAATAGCCAGCTGTGTGTAGCAGCTGCCAAGAAATTAACACAGTTCTAGGCTGCATTAACAGAGGGAGAGAATCAAGATCATGTGAAATATCAATACCACTTTATAATCCGTGGCAAGGCCACACCTGAAACACTGAAACCAGTTTCAGTTGCTACGATGCAAAAAAAAAAAAATGTTGAGAAACTAGAAAGAACGCAGAGAAGAGCAACAAAGATAATTAGTGAACTGGAGACTAAAACATATGAAGAATGGTTGCAGGAACTGGGCATCTCCAGTTCAATGAAAAATAAGGACTAGGGGACACATGATAGCAGTTTTCCAATATCTCTGAAGTTGCTATAAAAAAAAGAGAGACAAACTATTCCCCAAAACATCTGAGGGCAAAAGCAATGGGTGGAAACTAATCAAGGAGAGAAGCAACCTAAAACTAAAAAAAAATTCCTCACAGTTAAAACAATCAATCAGTGAAAAAGTTTGTCTTCAGAAGGTGTGAATGCTCCAACACTGAAATTTTTTTTTTAAGAAGACAACAATTTGTCTGAGTGGATATCCCTTTGCCTGAAGTGATTTAGGCTTTCCTGTCTAGGCAGGGGGTTGGACTAGAAGACCTTTAAGGTTCCTTCCAACTCTGTTATTCCATTCCACTCTATGGCTATTTGAAAAAACAAAAACTCTCTGAAATTCAAATTCAAATTTAAATTTAAAAATAGGAAAATGATTTAAAAATATCCTGGCAAACTCTAGCAAGTGCTCATGCACAGAACTCAGCTAAAGCCTAAGGATATTTTTTTTTTTGTTGAAAAACATGGGATAAATATCCTACAAAATAAATTTGTTGCAAGGACAACACAGCCAATACTTCCAGTAGGTGCTGGCAAACACAGCACCTACAACACCACACAATGTTGTGTAAAACCTTGCATTTTGGAAAATATCTATGAAAATATTTATGAGGAAAAATAAAGGAACATAATTTCATGGAAAAAAATCACAAAAATTAAAATCTGCAAACAGAAGTAAAATTACGGTTGCAAAAGAAAACAGTTAATAGGTAATTTGAAATGTAATCCCATCAACTGCAGTATTAACTTTAAACTTTGACTAGCTTTCTGAGGGATGAGATTAGATCATAGAATGTTTAACTTTAGTTAATAATGTAAATAATGAACTTAACAAAAAAGTGGATAATTTAAAAAAAGGACTAGCCAATTAATAGTTCCCAACAATTGTAACTGAATTAAAATAATAATTGTGGAATAACTGATGCAGCATAAGATCAAGTTATCTTATGTCCTAGATTCAAAAAATTTCTTGTAGCTACATTTTTTTTCTCTCTGGTGCAACATTTAATCCATAGGAGAGAAGGCTATACAGATAAAACATCCAATTTAAGTTACTCCAAGTACGAAAGCTCTATGAGAATCAACACCTCTGCCAGGCGCTCTGCACTTTTCCTTAAAACATTTCTGGTTACCACAATTGCAACAATTTCCTTGGGCTTTGTTACTTTGTCTCATGGCTGTAATTAGCAAATTATTTTGATGGCTAGATGAACGTATAGCTTGCCAAATTTTAACCATTTCAGCCATTTCAGGATTTTTTCCTAATGCTAAGATTTTCCAGCATTCAGAAGCAGCTTTTTTGTTAACGCAATCAGTGTATGCTTCATTGGGTTTCGGTTGAATGCTTGAAAAGGTGTGTGCCGGCTTATCAGCTTTCTGAAAATCCTCAAAGGCACATTCAGAAAAAACTTGCAAATTTGGTGTAGGAAGGTCAATTTTAACATTTACTTTAACCGGACAATCAGCAAGCATTTGAACAATTTCATGATTCTTTTCTAATCTTTCTTCTTGCATTGTTTGAATCAGACCAGTATTTTTTACTACTGGAAAAGACTCATGAGATAAAACTTGGAGACCCTGTGCAAGTTTTATTCCTTTTTGCTGTTCTTCTTTTGATTCTGCCCTGTCTACGCTGAATGCCTCCTGTGGAGGAACAATAGATAAGGAAGCAGAAGCATCCAAAGTGCCAGATTTTAAAGCCTTTTGGTATGCCCCGCGAATAAGGCCAGATTGCAAAACAGGAGCAGGGTTTGAAGCAGAAAAAACAGGGGTTTCGGGAGCCGTGGGTGAAAAAGAACGCACGACTGAAGGTAATGGGGTAGTCAACATGACCGAGGGAGTCTGATAAGGTGGGGGATCTAATAAAAGCTGGTGAGGCAGGTCAGCATGAGTCTGAATCATAATGTAAGCCTCACTTTTAGAAAAGGATGGGGTAAATTTTTGTTCTTGAGGAGAAAGGTATTTTTTCCTGCCCAATTGTCTCAGCTCTTCCACATGAGAGTTCTGAGCTGTAGACGTTCCACCCCCCATACTTACGAGAAGGAGTCAGTCGCCAGCAACGTCGTCGGGTGCACCGTGCCTATTCCAGGCGATAAGTAGAGGGTTAGCAGGGACGTATTCCCATGAGGAATCACATCGAGGGGTCACCAAATGTGGTGGTCTCCCATGAGAAATGAGACACGCAGGCAGGTATCTCGGGACGGGAGCACAGAATCTTCTGTGTAACCCTCTTTTATTATAATTCAGTTCATATCCAATTACATTCTCATGACAAAGTTAGTAAGGGGTGGGTATATACCTGTTGTGACCCAGCACCGCAACCCCCAGAAACACACACACACAACCATTTGTGATGCAAACAAAAAGGGTCCTTTTACTAATAAGGTTTCTTAGCAAAAGCTCAGGGGTTTTAAAAGTCCATAAACAACACAAAAGGAAAGTCTCGAGGAATAATGTTCTTTTGGTTACTTGAAGGTTAAATATCAAACGGTCAAATGTTCAAAACAATACTCAGTAATTCTCCTCTTATCTGACAACTTGGCTGGCTTCCCGGAATAAAGCTTTCAGAAGCTGCTGTCTCTGAATACAAGGTTTCCGAACAAATGTAGAGGTAAGACTCTGGATGTGCTGCAATCATTGACTCGTTGTTCTCAGCATTGAGTGCTAATTGCGCCGGCCTAATATAGGCACTGAAGGGCGTGGCCCAATTAGCCCTCACTGCTACCTCCGAGTAGACCTATGCTTACTCAGCCAGTCCTGTCTTCTGGCTGCTCTGCGAGCTCTGGCATCCAGCAGGGGTTCTTCATCTCCTGATGATTCACTCTGCTGTGCAGGTGCAGAAGGTCCTGGGGGATCGTCCTGCTCTGGCACCGAGTCCTCATCACCAGCCGTCTCTGGTGCCAGGCACATGGGCTGGTACTGCTGCACCATGAGCGGCTCCACGGCCTCCGGATCCTCCATCCTTGGCGCTGGATGCGGCCAAGGCACAACACTATCCCTCACTGCAGGGCCCTTCCCCCGGGTCTGTCAGTCCGGATGCGGCCGGGACGGGAATTGAGCGTGGAAGGCCCGGACCAGGTCCGGAGCGTGAACGGCGGTCGCATCCTCCCATGTGAAGTCCTCAGGGCCGTACTCCTTCCACTCGATGAGGTACTGGAACCGGCCCTTCATCCAGCGGGAATCCCGAATACTGGCAACTTCGTATTCGGGTGGTTCAGCGGGAGTGCGGCTCACTGGTTGGGGCGGAGCGGGAGGGCGGAGCGGACAGGCAGGATGTTCAGGAACAAGGAGGGACCGATGGAAGACGGGGTGGATCCTGAGAGAGCGAGGCAACGTCAGCCGGTAGGCCACGGGGTTAATGACCGCTTCCACTGGGAACGGACCCAGGAACCGGTGGTCAAGCTTGCGAGCCGGTCGGTCGGAGGGGAGATGGTTCGTGGACAGCCAGACGCGATCCCCGACCGCCAGGGGTGGAGTTGCTCGCCGGGAGTGGTCCGCGACCCTCTTGTAATCCTCTTTGGCTTTATTCAACGATCGTTTGACCAGTTGATGAACGGCCTGGAGCTCGGACAGGAATTCCTCCGCCACAGGAACAGGAGAGTCTAGGAGCGTGAGCGGGAAGAAACGGGGGTGGTAACCAAGGTTGGCAAGGAACGGAGAGGCGTGCGTGGAGGTGTGCTGAGAGTTGTTAAAAGCTAACTCGGCCACGGCAAGGTAGTCCGCCCAGTTGTCCTGCTGCTGGTTGACAAAGCAGCGCAGGTACTGTTCAAGGATGCCGATGACTTTTTCAGTGCCCCCATCAGTCTCTGGATGATGCGCTGACGATAGGCAGACTTGGACCTCCAGGGCCGCCATCAGACCCTTCCAGAACTGGGCCGTGAACTGGGCTCCCCGATCCGACACGACCCGATCCGGCAGACCGTGCAGGCGGAAAACATGCTGGATAAACATGCGGGCCGTGGCGCGAGCTGTCGGCAACCCTCGACAGGGGATGAAATGTGCCATTTTGGTCAGCATATCGACCACTACGAACACGGTCGTGAAGCCGGCGGATGGGGGCAAGTCCGTGAGGAAGTCCATAGAGACGGCCCCCCAGGGTCTCTCGGGCGTCGGCAAGGGCTGCAGCAGGCCCGGCGGCGCTCCAGGGGTGTACTTGGCCTGGCGACAGCGGACACAGGACGTCACATAGGCCTGGACGTCGTCACGGAGTCGGGGCCACCAAAAAGTCCGAGCCACCAGGTTCAGAGTCTTGAAAAGGCCGAAGTGGCCAGCCGCAGGGCTGTCGTGGCACTGCTGCAGGATCAGGCCACGGAGCGGACCGGCGGGAACGTAGAGCAGGTCCCGGAAACGGAGGAGGTCGTCTGAAAACGTCCAAGGGGACTCAGGCCCTATCTCCTGCTTCCGTTGTGCCGTGTAGGCGTCGTGTCGCTGCGCCTCCCGAATCTGTCCTCGGAGGTCCACGGGATCCTGGGTAGCTGCAAAGGACTCGACGGGCAGGACCGTCCGGGGCGGCAGCGGGTCCTGGGCTTGGCCGTATTCCGGCTTGCGGGACAGCGCGTCCGCCTGCTGATTCCGGCCGCTCGGGATGTACGTAATGCGAAAATTGAAGCGGGAGAAAAAGAACGACCAGCGTATCTGGCGCTGGTTGAGCTTCCTGGCCGTCTGCAAGAACTCTAGGTTCTTGTGGTCCATGCGCACCTCCACTTGATGACGAGCCCCCTCGAGGTGGTGCCGCCAGGTCTCGAAAGCTGTCTTGATGGCCAGCAACTCCTTCTCCCAGATAGTATAGTTGCGCTCCGACGAGGTTAATTTCCGTGAATGATAGGCGCAGGGGAAGAGATGGCCGCCATCTTCCCGGGTCTGTAGCAAGACGGCGCCCACGGCAATGTCGGACGCGTCCACCTCCACGACGAAAGGGCGGTGAGGGTCTGGGTGCTTGAGGATCGGCTCCTGCATGAAGGCATCCGTGAGGATCTTGAACGCCTCTTGTTCGGAATCGCCCCACCGGAAAGGGACTTGTTTCTGCAGGAGTCGAGTGAGAGGCGCGGTCAGAGTGGCGAACCCCGGGATGAAGGTCCTGTAATAGTTTGTGAACCCCAGGAGTCGCTGAACGTCCTTCACCCGGCGCGGGGGTTGCCAGGTTTTCAGGGCCTCGACCTTGCCACGGTCCATGGCGATTCCTTCCGGCGAAATCCGATGGCCCAGGAAATCCACGGTCGTCTGAAAAAATTGGCATTTCTCTAATTTCGCGTATAGCTGGTGGTCTCGCAACCGCTGCAGGACTTGGCGGATATGTTGGACGTGGTTGCTCCGGGACGTGGAATAAATCATAATATCGTCCAGGTAAACGACAACGAACTGGTCCAGCAAATCCCTAAAGATGTCGTTCATGAAATGCTGGAACACCGCCGGAGCGTTGGTCAAGCCGAACGGCATGACCATATACTCAAAATGACCGTAGCGGGTCCCGAACGCAGTCTTCCATTCGTCCCCCTCACGAACACGCACCAAATTGTAAGCGCCACGTAAGTCCAATTTGGTGAAGATGGTCGCCGAGCGGAGGCGTTCCATCAACTCCGGGATGAGGGGCAACGGGTACCGGTTACGCACTGTGATGGCGTTCAACTTTCGATAATCACAGCACAGGCGCAAGTCCCCGGTTTTCTTCTTGACGAAGAGGACGGGGGCAGACAAGGGTGACGAGGAGGGTCGGATGAAACCCCTGGCCAGGTTTTTATCAATAAAGTCCCGCAGTGCGGCCAGTTCGGGTTCTGACATGGAGTAGAGGCGGCCCACAGGGAGCGGAGCGTTGGGAATCAGGTCCACAGGGCAATTGTAGGGCCGGTGCGGGGGCAACTGGTCCGCCTCCTTTTCGCTAAACACATTGGCGAAGTCCGAAAACTCAGCCGGGAGTGAAATGTCCGGAGGGTCAGGTACCGCGCCCGCGCAAACCTGGCGCGTATGGTCCACACACTGGAGACTCGGGAAGGCAATGAAGTTCTGGGACCATACAATCTGAGGGTCGTGGGTGCGCAGCCATGCCAGTCCGAGAACCAGAGGGAAATGGAGTCCCGACGTCACATAAAACTGGATGGCCTCCTCGTGCCGTCCAATGCAAAGGCGCACCGGCTGCGTGATGGCCTTGATCGGACCGGACAGCAACACCCGGCCATCGATCGTTTCCACCCTCATCGGCGGGTCCACGGGGCACAAGGGGACGGCAAGATGCTGGGCGAACGCCTCGTCGATGAAATTGGTGGTTGCCCCGGAGTCCACCAAAGCGTGTGCGGAGATCCCGCGGGCCCGGTGGTCAATAAAGACCTTGGTGTCCAATAGCAGATGCCGCGGAGGACCGGGATCCACGTCAGCTGCGCCGGAGTCCTTGGGTGTGCATGCCCGACCCAGTGTCTCCACTAGGCCGGGCGCTGGCCGTTTCCCGACGGCGACGGCTGAGACGGTGGAGCAGGACCAGAAGCGGTGGGCCCCCGACCCTTCCTAGGGCACGAGCGAGCGAAATGGCCCGGGTCGCCGCAATACAAACACAACCCCCCTGCCCTGCGTCTGTCCTTTTCCGCGCCAGTCAAGCGGGGCTGAACAGCGCCAAGGTCCATAGGCTCGTCACGGGGAGCCGGGGCCAACGGAAGTCCACGGGGAACAGGAGGTGCCTGAGCAGCGCGACGTGGAGCCGGAACAGCGGGGACTTCAGGTGGCGCGAGAGGCGCCGGAGCAGCACGGCGTGCGTTCCTCGCTTGCAACCGGGCATCAATTTTAAGGCAGCGCCGCATCAGTTCTTGGGTGGTTGCAGGAATGTCCACGCGTGCCAGCTCGTCCTGGATGCTGTCTGCCAAGCCCTCCTGGAAGGCATCCAACAACGCAGCCTCATTCCAGGCCGAGTCTTGGCTGAGGAGACGGAATTCACTGATGTACTCCCTGAGTGGTCTCCGGCCTTGCCTCAGCTGCCTTAATTGCCTGCACGCTGTCTGGGCCTTAATTGGGTCAGCGAACATCTCCTCCAAATGGGTACAGAAATGCCCAAAGTCCTGGAGGAGGGGACTGTTCTGGACCAGTAGAGGGGTGGCCCAACGTGCTGCATTTCCAGACAGCAGGCTAATTACAAACCCCACCTTGTCCCGATCGTGGGGGAAATCCTCTGGCCTCAGAGACATAAACAGCTGGCACTGGCCCAGGAACGCCGGGAACATAGCCTTGTCTCCATGGAACTTATCCGGCATGGCTATCGGGCAGCGTGTCCGTTGGGCGGGAGCCAAAGCAGGAGCAGCTGCTGCCAACTGATTTTGCTGCATCGTCAACTGAGCGTTCATGATTGCCAGCTGCTGCCGAAGTTGAGCATTCTCATCCTGAAGCTGCTCCATGGTGCTATCTGGGCTTGTGTGTGGTCAGTTTGGGCTGAGAACAAACTGTTGTGACCCAGCACCGCAACCCCCAGAAACACACACACACAACCATTTGTGATGCAAACAAAAAGGGTCCTTTTACTAATAAGGTTTCTTAGCAAAAGCTCAGGGGTTTTAAAAGTCCATAAACAACACAAAAGGAAAGTCTCGAGGAATAATGTTCTTTTGGTTACTTGAAGGTTAAATATCAAACGGTCAAATGTTCAAAACAATACTCAGTAATTCTCCTCTTATCTGACAACTTGGCTGGCTTCCCGGAATAAAGCTTTCAGAAGCTGCTGTCTCTGAATACAAGGTTTCCGAACAAATGTAGAGGTAAGACTCTGGATGTGCTGCAATCATTGACTCGTTGTTCTCAGCATTGAGTGCTAATTGCGCCGGCCTAATATAGGCACTGAAGGGCGTGGCCCAATTAGCCCTCACTGTTACCTCCGAGTAGACCTATGCTTACTCAGCCAGTCCTGTCTTCTGGCTGCTCTGCGAGCTCTGGCATCCAGCAGGGGTTCTTCATCTCCTGATGATTCACTCTGCTGTGCAGGTGCAGAAGGTCCTGGGGGATCGTCCTGCTCTGGCACCGAGTCCTCATCACCAGCCGTCTCTGGTGCCAGGCACATGGGCTGGTACTGCTGCACCATGAGCGGCTCCACGGCCTCCGGATCCTCCATCCTTGGCGCCGGACGCGGCCAAGGCACAACAATACCATATATGGTCATATTGTTAGTCTACTCCTGAGTACACATCCTTCAGGTAACTTATGCATTCGGGTCACGTATCTATGCATTCAGGTCACGTAGGCACTGGGGTCAGGAGATTTCAGATGAGATGAGTCACATCCTGCTTTTCCTGTCCTGCTTAGTGCCATTGTCCTAATAGTTAATGAAGTATCCATTACACCGGCTGAAGTAAAGTACTTTGTTCCCAAATTAATCCCACAGAAACCATTTGTACATCCTGTTTCTTCTATGTAAGAGAGCCATAAGGAGATACAGTCCACTCTGAAATCCATGTTAACCCACTAGTATTGTACTACAATTTAAAGTTTGGAGCCACTAATCCACTTCACTCTTTTGAGTCCTACACAATTCTGAATTTAATCCTTGATATTTTACTGGACTTTATGTAGTCCAGTACTTGTTTATGCCAATCACTTAATATATTATTTTCAATATGTACCAGAACCATCTGAAAAAGAAAATTAAGTCAGTAAAATATTCATTTTAATGACTGCAATTCTACTTAGCCTAGACAAATATAGAGATATTTACTGTTATATTTTTTTTCTAACTCAGCAGGTTTTTAAATAAATCCTTATTATTTTTGGTTATATAAATTCCTAAGTATTTAACCTTTTTAATAGCAATGTTAAACATCAATACGAAGTTCAGATATTGCTTTTCTTCCTCTGCTAAATTTCATGTCAACATTTCAGTTTTTTCTTTATTAATCCCATAAACTGACATAAGATCATATTGCTATATACATTCAATTAACAGGACTAAAGATAATTTGTTGTCATATAATTTCAATTTATGTTCTTGAGTTGCTAATTTAAAATTTCAGGAGTTTTCCTGATGTATTTTCATTACTAATGGTTCTATTGCCAATAAAAAAGAGGAAAGCAAGAAAGGGGCAACCATGTCTTTGTTCCTTGTTGTTGTCAACTGGCAAAGCATCCCTGACCTGCTCTTGAGTTGCCATAGACAAGGGGGATGGGAAAGGGAACTTCGTAGCTGCATCAAGGAGCTGGTATCTCAGTCAAAACAAGGCACATTCCAAATGATACGCCAAGGTCGTCTCCACGGAAACCCACAGTGGCCAGAGTGGAGTGACTTTTACAACCCGCAAAATTGCTTCATTGGGGAATGTGACTGATGACACATATTGGGGGGAGGGGGAAACAGGGTCAGAGGCAAAGCGCGAATTAACTAAGATCAGAGTTGGCTCCACCTGGTCCGTGCTGGCATGAAGCTCCTAATAAATATCTGGATTTCTTTTGAAGCTTGGCTTGAGGCTCATGATTTAATTAGGGCATCTGTCAGAACCCTGACAGCGAGCCAACTCTCCCAATACTAATAAAAACGACTGGGATTCCTGAGCCCCGGACACTCCATCTGCTCCCCGACACCTGGGGTGTGTGGAGAGAAACTCAGGCTACCATGGCAGAGGGCAGACTATCTGAAGAGAGCCTGCTCCAGGCGACCCAGAGCGGGGCAGAAATTGCCCCCACCCAGGGAACTCCAGGAACCAGCAGCCCAACCAGAGCCAAATTGCAGCCCTCCCTGGACATCAAAGCCAAGAGGCCCATCGCAGTGACTGAAACAAGAAAAGATGAGTATTGGTGGAAAAAAGTCCCTAAAGCAGCTGAGGTTGAACTCCCCCACTCCAGAGCCCAGGGCTGGGGGAAACTCCTGAGCCAGCTAGGAAGAGTGGAATGGATGATGGACTGGGAATGTGCCAGACTCCCAAAAACTCTGATGGAACCCTTGGGGGGATCCGTAGAACAGCTGAGGGAGAAATTTGAACGAACCACCCTTCGAGATGAGGTGCCGTCGTGCCGCCCAAAAGAGAGGGGGTTTACAGCTGAGCCCTTTGAAGCAAGGAGAAGCAGACGGGAACGCAGCCCCCCTTCTCCACTACCCAGAGGGAGAATGAGCCCAAGGCTGCTGCCGGTGGTCCCTCCACGTAACAGGCAAGATGGCCAAGGGGGGCGGCCCCTCCCCTCCCTCCAAACCAGAACCAAAAGAGACCACCAAACACACCACACACAGGATCACGGGGCCCAACATGGCGAGGTAGGAGCAGGGCTGAATGATCCGCCACGATTCATGGAAATTCGATGGGGACTAAGATCAACTGGCTCTATTCCTTGACTGTGCTAGAGTCCACCAAGAGCGCTATGGCCACCTCTACCCATCGCACAGAGCCATGGTGGATACCATCGCCGGGGGGCTAGAGGGAGAAGCAAAGGAATGGCTAGCAGCCCTCCATAAGAGGAGAGCCCCCCCAACCGCAAGACATCGACGATTTCCTTCAAGAGCTAGAAGCCAGATTTGAGGAGGTGGAGGAGGAGGAGGATCCGTACGTGGAGGATGAGCTCCGAAACCTAAAGCAGAGGGGGCGACCCATTAAGGAATACATCCATGAATTCAGAAGAGTCATGGGGAAGCTACACCCTTTGCCGGAACGACTATTAGTTCACTTTTTCAGAACGAGCCTGGACAAGCAAATTGCCCAAGTAACCGCCTACCGGGACATTCCAAACTGACTCTCTGAGTGGTTCCGAGTGGCCATAAAAGTTGACTGCGGATTGCGCGCAAACGACATAAGGAAGCAACCGGACACCAAGGAGAGAGGCCAACCAGACCAGAGACCATCCGGCCGATGAGAGATCGCAGCAGCACAGCCTGCCCTAAAATCAACCCTCCCACGAAGCCTGTTGAAATGCTACAGATGCGGAGGGATGTGCCACATCGCCTCGGCATGTGCAACACTAGCCCCAAAAACCAAACCAGAGCCACCACCCAGGGCGCAACCGGAGCGAGGCCCCAAGCGTGCCACTGACACGATCCGAAAAGCCCTCCAGGCTGTAGAGGTCCCTCCTAACCAAGTCGAAGAAAGGGGGACTCCAGCCAATGACAACCAATCACCGGATCCCTATGACAGTGAGGACTATGGCGAAGATGATCCGATGGTGAGTGAACCGATCCACCCCTTTGTCCTCCCTATATGCCTCACAGCCCTGAAGACAGGGACCCAGGGCACTTTTCAAGCCCTAATAGACTCAGGCTGCACTAGATGCCTGATTAACCTAGCCACGGTCCTGAAACTGGGGATTAGAGCGAAGAGACTGGCCCACCCAATCAGATTCGAACAGGTCAATTGGGGGGAGCCTATGCCACCCATCTAACTGAACCAGTGAAACTTGAGCTAGCGGACCACTGGGAAGCAATTCGGTTCATAATAGCCCTTAAAATGACAGACGCAGTCATACTGGAGCTCTCTTGGCTAGACAAGTGGGCCCCAACAATCTGGTGGGAAGGGGGTACCCGGAGGCTGAGGGTAGCTAGAGGACCCAAACCACTCCCGCACCAGCAAATAGAAGCATCGCCCATGCAGGAAACCTCCCTAAAGGCCCCCCCAGAACTATTGGCAGCCGCATCTGACAAAACCCCAGAGGTCAAACAGATCCCCAAAGAGTATCAGGACCTTGCGGAAGTGTTCAGCAAGGCGGAGTGTGATGTTCTACCCCCCCCCCCACTGCAAGACGGACTGCGCCATCGAAATCATCCCTGGGGCAAAACTACCCAAACCCAAATTGTATGCCATGACACCCTGGGAAATGCAAGAAATGCACAAATACATAGACAAAAACCTAGCAAAGGGGTTCATTGAGCCTGCCAAGCCACTGGTTGCAGCCCCAGTCCTGTTCAAAGAAAAAAAAGATAGAACTATGAAATTATAGGTTGACTTTAGAGGTATAAACTGTGTGTATAAACAGCATATACCCCCTCCCTCTCATGAAGGACATGCTATCTCACCTAGGCAAGGGAAAAGTCTTTACCAAATTAGACCTCAGAGAAGCATACTACCGAGTCCGCATCAGGGAGGGAGATGAATGGAAAACAGCATTCAACTGCCCCCTAGGGAGCTTCCAATTCAAGGTAATGCCATTTGGACTGCAGTCGGCTCCGGCAGTTTTCATGTAGTTAATAAACTAGGTGCTGCACGAGCGCCTCTATAAGGGGGTCCTTGTCTACCTGAACGACATCCTCATTTACACCGAGACCATGGAGGACCACATACCCCTGGTCCGCCAGGTACTGGAGAAACGTCTGGTGGCAAACCTGTACATCAAGCTGTCAAAATGTGAATTTCCTGAGGTTCTTCCTCACTGGACTCAACTACGAAAGATTCAGGCGCTTTTGGAATCGGTAGTCCTTCTCCATGAGGTACTGGACGTATTGCTGATGGAATGTCTGGATACTGCACAAACAACTTTTTTTTCTTAGTAAGACCTTTCTCAATTGAAGGCACCATACAAAAATAACAATTACTGACATGACTGGCACTGCGAAAGGCATAGAAGACTTATTCCCATTCAACCATTGGACAAGTCTGGATCCACATGAATTACAGCATATGTGTGGCACCCAGTTTTTGTCCTGGTCTCCTATGTTGCAACCGAAATACAAGTTGTGGGCTTTCTTAATCACGGTTTTGATCCTTCGTTTTTGGGATGCAAAAGTAACTTCACCGCAAATATAGCAGAAATTATCTGCTTTATTTTAACAGGTTCAAGGCATAACTAAATTTACTAGCATAAAACAATGTTTAAAGACACTGTCTAACTCGCCAAGCAACAGATACTGTGACTTTTATAGAATTTGGTGATGTAATATTAGCTAATATTGCATCATCTTGGTACGCATGGCGGTTTTCTATTGGTCACCAATACTGACTATGTAATCTATGGTGTAAGTTGCATCATGCATTTTATAAACCTTACTTCATTAGTTGGTTGCTTATACCATGGAAACTAGAGCCAATATACATTTTTAAATGTTATTTTCGTTTTTAGCACCCCAAAATTATAGAATAGAATAGAATAGAATAGAATAGAATAGAATTCTTTATTGGCCAAGTGTGATTGGACACACAAGGAATTTGTCTTTGGTGCATATGCTCTCAGTGTACATAAAAGAAAAGATACATTTGTCAAGAATGGTTGTCATAGGGTTCAAGTAAGTAATCAGGAAACAATCAATATGAAAATAAATCGTAAGGATACAAGCAACAAGTTACAGTCATACAGTCATAAGTGTATTATGACTTTGTATTATGTATTACTTACATAAGTAATTATGTAAGACCAGCTGTTTTCTTTTTTTCAAAATAATTTTTATTAAGTTATTTACATTTTAAAAAACATACAAAAAGAAAAAGACAACAACAAATACATAACAAACATAAAAAACACATACAGCTATAAAACTTCAATCTCTATGATTATCTTACAGCAATTTTATATTGACAATTTATATCTATATAATTTTTAATTCATTTGTCTTATATATTTGTCTTATATATATTATATAATAAATATTAATAAATAATAAAAAAGAGAGAGTAACGTTATTCTTAATAATATAATGTTATTATATATATATATATATATATATATATATATATATATATATATATATATATATATATATATATATATATATATATATATATATATATATATACAGATAAAGAAGCGATTGCCATCACGATCTCTGGAACATTTAAAATTTTATTTAAAACTACTATTAAAATTGCTAAGCTTTCGTCAACCCCTGTTGACTTCGTCAGAGTGTAAAATCCCCATGGAAGAGATGCTTGCTTTTATAGAATGCCTATCAATTTATGTAATGCCTGTCAATTTAGACTTTGCACGTGTAACTGGTCCACACCCTTTTTTCTCTCCTGTAATTGACTTAATTGTTTCTGCCTTAGTCATGCTGACAGATGAAGATTTCCCCATGGTGTATTGCCTCTTTCTCTCCCTAGGGGGCAAAGCAGGGCTATCAGGCATTGCTTTGAAGGTGTTTCTCCTGGCTTCCTCCCCCTCATTGTTGTTCCTCTCCCTTTTAGGCACACAGGTTGCCTGCTCTAAATTCATCTGTTTTGCCCATGATCTTGTGATGGGTCTGCGTTGTTCTTCTTCACCCCTCCTGTCTCTCTCATTCTGCTGCTCCACTACTGTGCTCCCTTGTGCGCAGTTAGGGGTTGTCACACCTTCATTGGGGCAATCTCTATGCCTAAAGGGGGTAATTTGCCCCATATCTCCATTCAGGCATAGTGATCGACCCCCCTTAAGTCCTTCCTGGTGTCTTAATGCCTGGTATGCCGGTGGTATGTCAATGTGTCTATTGAGAGAGTTGTTGTTAGAGAACCAGGCTTCTTTCAAGAGGCATCCTCCTTTTGTTTCATCATAGGCAATGACTTCAGTCTCCTGGAAGTTGAACTCATGACCATGTTCCTCCATATGCGTCCAAATCTGGGAGCGCTGTTTCTTGCGACGGACCGCTAGTTTGTGTTCATGCACCCTAGTTCCTAGTCGTTTTGCTGTTTCTCCTACATAGTGACCTGCACAATTGCTGCAGTTAATACGATAGATTATTGAGGAAGCCTCTTCCTTTGGTAGAGCTTCTTTTGGGCGCATTACTCTCTTCCTCAATGTTTGGTCAGGTTTGTGCGCCACTTTGACCCCATGTGGTGCAAGAATGCGTGCAGCAGTTTCGGACACCCCTTGTATGTATGGGAGTACCCTCCACGTTGATGTTCCAGTTGCGCCCTCAATGGGCTGCCGGGTCCTGGGTGTGATACATCGTTGGATAAAATCCATCGAGTAGCCATTGAGCATGCAGATTCTGTAAAGGTGTGCACGCTCTTTTGCTTTGGCCACCCGTGTGCTGCAGTGGGTATCTATCCTGCCAAACAATGTCCGAATGCAGCTGACTTTGTGTGCATTAGGGTGATTGCTCTCGTTGTGCAATATGCGATCCGTGCTTGTGGTCTTTCGGTATACCTTTGTGTCGATGCTACCATCTGGGTTGCGGCTGATTTGCACATCCAGGAAGGCCAGTTTTTTATTAGCCTCCTCCTCCATCGTAAATTGGATATCCGGGTATACGGAATTGAGGACTCCCATAAACCTGGTTTTATCCTGTTGTTTAATGATGGTGAATGTGTCATCGACATAGCGTGCCCAAAATTTGGGTTTGTAGGTTTTCATTGCTTCCTGCTCTAACCGCTGGAGGACCGCCTCTGCAATCACCCCCGAGATTGGTGATCCCATTGGCGTGCCCTTCATTTGTTCATATATCTGGCCGTCGAACGTGAAGTATGTTTTGAGGCAGAATTTTAGTAGGTGGATGAGATCATCCGTGCTAGGGGTTTTGGGGTTTCTTGGTTCTGTTTCTGACAGTAGATCTTTGATGGTCTGGATTGCTAGCCCCTGGGGGATAGATGTGAACAGTGAAATGACATCGAATGACACCATTATCTCATCCTCCCCCACCACCACTCCTTTGAGCCGTTGTAAAAAGTCTATAGAGGATCTTACGATGGTGGTGGTCTCTTCAACCAGGCATTGCAATTGGCCATATAGCCACTTGGCTAGGCCAAATGTGGGGGTGCCACGGAGGGAGACAATGGGGCGTAAGGGTACCTCCGCCTTATGGATCTTTGGCAACCCATAAAATCGTGCCATGGCTGAATCTTTTGGCCGGATCATTCTTAGCCCCTCCTCATCCATTTTCCCTTGTCTCTTGAGTTTATCAACCACCTTATTAATTTGATTTTTGAATGACACCATAGGGTCTTTATCCAGGAGTTGATAAGCACTCCTGTCGCTAAGGAGGTCATGGGCTTTGCTATTGTAATCTATCTTGTCCATGACTACCGTTGCCCTCCCCTTATCTGCTGGTAGTACTACAATAGAATTGTCCTTCCTCAATTCCTGGAGGGCCGATGTTTCCGATTTTGATAGCGTCTTGTTTTGCCTATGGCAATATATATATATATATATATATATATATATATATATATATATATATATATATATATATATATATATATATATATATATATATATATATATATATATATATATATATATATGTACAGTATAATAACCTAATTTTTTCAAATATTTCTTAGACATTATACGTAATCTCATATAAGTTATATTTGTATATCCTATATTAATTATATTTTTTTCATTTTTCGTACCAATCATAAAATGCATTCCAAATTTCATAGTACTCAGAGTCCTCCTTTCCTTTTAGTTCCATTGTCAATTTATCTGCTTCTGCACATTCCAAATTTTTTCTAATTACAATACTTTCATTTGGGACATCGTTCTGTTTCCAGTGTTGTGCAATAGTTATTCTTGCTGCGGTTAGTATGTGCAGCATAATATAATGGTGTTTCTTCTCAATTTTCTGATTGATGATTCCCAGCAGAAATGTTTCTGGTTTTATATCTATTTCTTGTTTCGTAATTTCTGTTAGCCAGGTTTTAATTATATTCCAGAAGTTTTTTATTTTTGGACAGGTCCACCACATATCATAGTAAGATCCTACTTTGTATTGGCATTTCCAACAGTTAGGTGTTAAGTTTTTATACATTTTGGCCAATCTCGCCGGAGGAAGGTGCCATCTATAATATAATTTGTAAAGATTTTCCTTGTATGAAACTGCTTTGGTCATTTTGTAATTTTGGTTCCAAATTTTTTCCCATTGATTCAAATGTATATTATGTCCGAAATTTTTAGTCCAACTAATCATATTTCCTTTCATTGTTTCTTTTTGCATTTTATATTTTAGCAAGAATTTATATATTTTAGTTATTGTTTTCTTTTCTTAGCCCAATAAGATTTTATCCAATTCTAATTTTTCTCTTTGTATTCCATATTTTCTCTTATCACTTTCTAATCTGTTTTTAATTTGGAAGTATGGCCACCAATCTATTCTGATTCCTTCTTGTTCTAATTTTTGTATAGATTTTAAGGCTCCTCCTTCCTCTAATATTTCCTCATAGGTGACCATTTTGTTCAAATTTGTTGTATTGGGGTGCGTGATGGCTTCCATACCAGAAAACCAAATTGGTATTTTTGTATAGTGATGTTTTTTAATTTTAAGCCAAATTCCAAGTAATGAATCTCTGATTTTATGTCTTCTAAAGTATGAGTGGGTTTTGTGTTTATCATCCCAGAGGAATCCGTGCCAGCCTAAGTGTAGGTCATATCCCTCTAGTGTCAATAACCGTCTATTTTTAATCTGTATCCAGTCTTTTAACCATGCTAAAGCAGCTGCTTGGTAATACAATTCAAAATCTGGTAGTCCAAAGCCCCCCTGGCTTCTATTCTCTTGTAAGTATTTTAATTTGATTCTGGGTTTCTTCCCTACCCATATGAATTTAACTAATATTTTATTTAACTTTTCAAAATATTTTTTCTCTAATTTAATTGGTATAGTTTGGAAGAGATACAAGATTTGTGGTAATATAGTCATTTTAATTGCTGCAATTCTGCCAATAAGGGAAATTTGTAGTTTATTCCATTTCTCTAATTTCTTTTCAATTTGCTTTAATAATTCCGTATAATTATCTTCTTTAATTGTAGTGCATTTCGCTGATAAATTTATTCCTAAATATTTTATTTTCTTTACAATTTGCATTTCCAATTTCTCTTCTAATTCTTTATTTTGTATAGCCGTCAAATTTTTAGTTATTATTTTAGTTTTCTGTTTATTAATTTTTAGACCGGCTACTTTCCCAAATTTATTTATTTCTTTTAACAAAATTGGTCCTACTTCTAATGGTTCTTCTATATTAAAAATCAAATCATCACCGAATGCCTGGAGTTCTTGTTCTCTTATCTTAAGTCCTTTTATTTCCTTGTTTTCCCTTACCCTCTGTAGTAATGATTCTAATGATAAAATAAATAGTAGGGGGGACAATGGACAACCTTGTCTAACTCCTTTTTCTATATTAAAACGATCAGTCATTTCTCCATTAATGATAATTTTTGCAGTCTGCTTTGAATATATTGTTTTAATTGTTCTTATATATTTTTCTCTGAAATTCATTTTATTTAGTTGATTTGTTATGAAATCCCAATTTAGATTATCGAATGCTTTTTGGGCGTCTAAGAATATGAGTGCCACGGATTCCCCTGGGTGTGTCTCATAGTATTCCAGAATGTTCAAAACTGTTCTTATGTTATTTTTTATGTATCTTTTTGGTAGAAAACCATTTTGATCTGGGTGTATAATTTCAGTAAGTGTTTTTTTCACTCTTTCAGCCATTATTGAAGCAAAAATTTTGTAATCAGAATTTAACAGCGAGATTGGCCTGTAATTCTGGATCTTATGTTTCATTGTAGCATCTTTTGGAATTATGGTTATCAGTGCCTCTGTCCATGAGTCTGGAATTTCCCCTTTAGTTAAAACTTAATTATATGTTGTTAGTAATATATTTTTCAGAGTTGTTTGTAGTTCTTTGTAATATTCTTCTGGGATTCCATCAGGTCCAGGAGTTTTGTTATTTTTTTGGTTCTTAATTGCTCTTTCTATCTCTATTAATGTTATTTCTTTGTCCATTATATCTTTTATAATATCTGGTATTTGTGAAATGTTAGAATGTTGTAAATAGTCTTGTATATCTTTTTGCTGTATATTATCTTTACTATATAACTCACTGAAATATTCTCTTGCTATTTCCTTTTTTTTTCCTATTGTGAATTGCATTCTCCCTTTTGAATCTTCTAATTGTTGTATAAATTTCTTTTCTTTTTCTTTTCTTAATTTGTAGGCCAGCCATCTGCCTGGTTTATTGGCGTGTTCAAAGTAATTCTGTTTAGTTGTCTTAATTTTTAATGCTATTTCCTCTTGGGATATTAGATTTATTTTGTGTTTAATTAATTCCTTTTCTTCTTTAATTTCATCATTTTGTGGTGTCTCTTGTAATTTACGTTCTAATTCCCCTATCTTATTTTGTAATTCATTGATTTGTTTGTTTTTGTTCTTATTTCTTTTACTAGTATAGGCGATGGTTAGTCCTCTTATATAAGCTTTCATAGTATCCCATATATTTTGAGTGGTTGTATCATTATTCCAATTTTCTTTTAAGAAGAAAGCTAATTCTTTCTCCATATATTGTTTACATTCTTTTTCTTTTATTATCTTTTGATTCATCATCCATCTTCTTCTTCCCTTTTTTGTCCCTCTTATTACGATTGATAAGGGATTGTGGTCTGCCCATGTATTTGGTTCAATTTCTACTTTTTCTATTTTTGTATTTGGTTCTATATTGGTCCAGATCATATCGAGTCTGGACCAAGATTTCTGTGGACTTGAGAAATATGTAAATTGATTTTGTTTCGGGTGTCTTTCCCTCCATACATCTCTTATTTTAAATTCATTAGCCATATCAAAAAAGATTTTTGGTGGTATTCTTTCACAATTTTTCTTACTTCCCGATTTATAATCCTTTTTAGCATCTACCACTGCATTGAAGTCTCCAATTACACATATATTTTCTCTCTCTAATTTAATAATTTGTTGATATAGTTTTGCATAATATTCTTTTTGTCCGCTATTTGGGACATAAATGACCACAAGTAATATTTTTATTTTATCAATAGTAATTTCTACTATAAGTATTATTCCTTCCATATCTGCATATATTTGCTTAGGACTTAGCCAATTTTTTTATATATAATGCTATTCCTCTTTTTTTTGACTCAGCTAACGATACGAAAAGTTTACCTATTCTGGGTTGTTCTAATATTTTGTATTCTTTTTTCATATGTACCTCCTGGACACATGTAATATCTGATTCTTGTTTTTGTAGCCTGTTAAATATTTGCCTTCTTTTTATTGGTGAGTTAATTCCATTTATGTTTACAAAGAATATTTTGATTTGATTTTGCATTTTATTGTCTACTCGTTGCTCTTGTTACTCTCGTACTTCTTATTTCTTTTGACTTTGTCGTCCTATCTCCTTCTCTCTCTTGTTTTTTCATCCGTTCTATATCTTCTACTATTTCTTTTTCTTCCTGACTTTGTCCCTCTCCCTCCACACTACTTTCTCCATCTTTTTCTAAGTATCGTTCAATAAATTGATCTGCTTCTTCCATCGTTTCTATCCTTATTTTTTTCCCTTTCCATGTTAGTAGAATTCCTTCAGGAATCAGCCATCTGAAGGGTATTTCCTGTCTTATTAATTTTGCTGTGAAATACTGTAGGTCCCTTCTCTTTTCTCTTATTCGTTTTGGAATTTGTTTTAGTACATTAATTTATCTTTCTTTATATAGTATTTGTTCAGTTCTTGTGGTTTTATATATCTCATCACGTAGTGTTTTTTTAGTGAATCGTACATGTACCTCCCTAGGGAGTTTGTGTCTTTTTGCAAAATTTGTTTGTACCCTATAGACCTCATCAATATGTCTGTTTAATTCTTCTTTTTCTATCTGAAGGGCTTCAGACAATATCTCTACTACCAATCCACATAAATCCTCCTCTTTTACTTCTGGTATATTTTGGAATCTCAAATAAAATGCTGATTTCTCTAGCTCGAGATGTGCAATGGCCCCTTCCAATTCCTTATTTTTTTCCCTTAACGTTTCCTCTGTTTCTTCTATTTTTTGTTAGTTCAGTTTTTTCCTCTATAATCTTAATTTTTTGTTCATGTTTAGCAACCGCTTCCTGAATGACTTCCATTCTATTATCCAATTTTTAAATATTCCCCTTAACCTCTTCAAAGTTTTCTTTTGTCTCTTCATGATTATAAAAAATTGTTTGCTGTGTTTTAATCATTGTTTCTTGTTGTGTCATCATGAATTCTTGGATTTTATCTAAAGTGGCCTGCATAGTATGTAATGAAGGTGTTTGTCCTTGTTTCTCTGTGGATGCCATTTCTGTAATAAGCTTTTGTCCTGTTGATGAGGGCGTTGCAGGAGTTGTTTTTTTTTAATCGTTTTGGTCACTGTTGTTGATGTTGACATTTTTATTCTGCTAAAGAAATTATTCCACACTTTCATACATTTCTTTTCTTATCCTTACTATTTTCTGTTATATTTTACTATTGTTGTTTTAAAGTTTCGCAGTCTAAATTATTATAACTAAAGATCAGTAATAATAACAATAAAAAAAAAGAAAAGAGGAGAGAAGGAAGAAAGAAAGGAAAAGAAAGGTATATTATACTTCTATTGTATCTTATATCTCTAACGTAAAGAATATTATATCGTAGTTCGAGAGAAGGAGATAGGAAAGAAGAGTTAGTTTTTAATCATTTAAACTTAAGTTTTCTACTTAATATATTTTAATTAAGAGACTACTAAGATTGCTATAAACTAATCTACTCAATATATAAATCAAAAATATTTTCTGTGGTAATTTTAATAATTATTAATTAATTAAGCAATAGTTTTAATTTACTAGTATTTCAAATTATTCACCACTTAGTCTCTTCAGTAATAGATATTTCAATTCAGTCATTTAAAGTATTATCAGCACATAAACAGTCTTACTTCTTATAGAGTATAATAGCAATAACAATCAATTATCTAAATATCAAAATACTTCTAATTACAACTTAATATATATAGGACTGTAAATATATAGTTTAAAGTTTTTAATTTCAAAATGTTTTTTCTATTCAATCAATATAGTAGGCTCTGTATATCTTACAAATGTCTTTTAAAGGAGGTCGTCTCTCTTCTGCTTCAATTTCACGGTCCATTCAAAATGTCTGTGTTCCAAAAGAAAGCTTTGTCACTGTCTCTTTTTTTTCCCTCCTTTCCCTTAGCTCAAAGTCCTAAGTCAATGTCTTTAAATTCCAAAAAGTTTTTGTCGTAAAATGTAACGAAGATTTCCTTTCTGCCGTCAGTTATTTCTTTCTTTAACAGTTCTTTCAAGTCCAACGTGTCCCCTTTAAGCAATCCGTAGCTGATTTTATTTCGCCTTTCGCTCCTTTCCGCTAAGGCGCCGCTTGGTCCTTTTTGGAGACTCACTTCTCCTTCGGTAGTGCCAATTGTCCGTATTTCAATAGGAGTTCTCTCCAGAGAAAATTGTAATCCACTTTAGTTTAGATAGGTCAGATAATTATGTCAATATATTGCCGTTTCTCTATTTTTTCCTTCCTCGCTGTATGCTCGGGTTGCCATACCTCTGGACCAGCATGAACTGTTGGTTTCTTCTCTGTTTAGCTACAGGGTTTCCATCTGCTTCGGCGGGGGTTTGCACCTCCTCCCGTCCTCGCACGATGTTCCCCTTCCTTATGCTAGCCCCTTCAAGGCTCCACGTTGCGGATTTCAAGCAAGCTAATCGGAGAAAGTCGAGCTGAGTTGCAGCGGTTTGCTTCTCAGCTTCGCTCCGCCATGGCGCCGCCCCCGGAAGTCAAGAACAGCTGTTTTCATGCTCGCAACTTTTTACCTGTAGAACAGTGAATTGAAGATTTTTCCATTTTTCCAGATCTATTTCAATTTGTTTCTTTAACCTATAATAATTGTCTTCCTTAATTGTCATACATCGAGCTGATAGTTGAATCCCTAAATATTTTACTTTTTTTGTAATCTGTATATTTAACTTCCCAACTAATGCCTTCTTTTGTTTTTCCATCATATTTTTCACTAAGAGTTTTGTTTTATCTTTATTAATTTTTAATCACAGCTGAAATTAGACCAACATCTCACAGCTGTAGCTAGGGGGACCTTTGCACAGGTTCACCTGGTGCACCAATTGCGACCCTACCTGGATCAGGAGGCATTGCTCACTGTCACTCATGTCCTTAGCACCTCACAGCTTGACTATTGCAATGCACTCTACTTGGGGCTACCCCTGAAGAATGTTCGGAGACTTCAACTGATCCAGAATGCAGCCGCGCGAGTGGTTGTGGGTGTCCCAAGATACACCCACATTACACCAATCCTCCACGAGCTGCACTGGCTCCCCATTGGTCTCCGGACACAATTCAAGGTGTTGGTTATGACCTTTAAAGCCCTACATGGCTCAGGGCCAGGTTATCTGCGAGACCGCCTGCTACCACACCCCTCCCAATGACCGGTAAGAGCCCACAGAGTTGGACTCCTCCAGGTCCCGTCAGCTAAATAATGTAGGCTGGCGGGCCTGCGGGGGAGGGCCTTCTCTGTAGCGGCCCCGGCTCTCTGGAATCAACTACCTCCTGAGATCTGTACTATCCCCACCTTGCTGGCCTTCCGGAAAGCTACCAAGACCTGGCTGTTCCGACAGGCCTGGGACCATTGACCTCCGATGTCAACAGTTGAGGTTGGCCCATGACTGTGGTATGATTGGATTTTTTAAAATATGTTTTAATCTATGTTTTTTAAATTTTAATCTTTTTTATATGATGTTTTATCTATGTTTCTACATGCTGTGAGCCGCCCAGAGTCCTTCGGGAGTTGGGCGGCATAGAAATATAATAAAATAAATAAAAAATAAATAAATAAAAAATAAATAATCCCGCCACTTCTCCGTATTTTTCAATTTGTTGTATTAATTTAGGTCCAGTCTCTAATGGTTTTTCCATTATGAACATCAAATCATCTGCAAATGCTTGTAATTTGTACTCCTCTCTTTTAATTTTCATTCCTTTTATATCCTCACTTTGTCTTATACTTCTAGTTAATACTTCCAAAGTCAATACAAATAGCAATGGTGACAAAGGGCATCCTTGTCTTGTTTCTTTCATAATGCCCACTTTCTCTGTCATATCTCCATTCACTATTACTTTAGCTGATTGTTTACTGTAGATTGTTTTAATTACATTGATGAATCTTTTTCCGAAATCCATATTTTGAAGTTGCATTGTCATAAATTGCCAATTCACATTATCAAATTCCTTCTGTGCATCTAAAAACATTAAGGCCACTTGTTTTTCAGGATAGCAATAGCAATAGCACTTAGACTTATATACCGCTTCATAGTGCTTTCCAGCCCTCTCTAAGCGGTTTACAGAGTTCAGCATATTGCCCCCAACAATCTGGGTCCTCATTTTACCCACCTCGGAAGGATGGAAGGCTGAGTCAACCTTGAGCCTAGTGAGATTCGAACAGCTGGACTGCTGAACTAGCAATCAGCTGAAGGTCGCAATGCTGCTTTTAACCACTGCGCTATCTCAGCTCCTAGATGTTGCTCATAATACTCTAGTGCATTTAAAATCGTTTGTATATTGTCTTTAATCTGTCTTTTAGGTAAAAATCCATTTTGGTCTGAATGTATAAATTCACTTAGAATTTTTTAAAGTCTATTTGCCATTATTGAGGCAAAAATTTTATAGTCTGCATTCAAAAGTGAGATCGGCCTATAATTTTTAATTTTCTGTAAATCAGTCTGTTCTTTCGGAATCAAAGTTATAAATGCTTCTGTCCATGAATCCGGTATCTTAGCTTCTAATAACAGTTCATTATAGAGCTCCAGCATTACAATTCCCAGTGTTTCTTCAAATGTCTTATACACCTCTGCTGGTAGCCCATCTGGTCCTGGTGCTTTACCATTTTTCTGTCTTTTTATTGCCTCCGTTAATTCCATCATTGTTATTTTCTCCTCTAAGAAATTCTTGTATTTTTCTGGTATTTTAGGTAGTTCCATTTCCTCCAAGTATTGTTTTATATTCTTCTCAGTTATTTTCTCTTGTTTATATAAATCCTCATAATATGCCCACGCTATCTTTTTTATTTCCTCATTTCGATATTGTAAATTCCCTTCCGTGTCTTCCAATTGTTTAATCCATTTTTTCCCTTTCCCTTCTTCGTTTTGTAGGCTAACCATCTCCCTGGTTTATTTGCATGTTCAAAAAAGTTTTGTTTAGTCATTTTTATTTTCCTTGCCACCTCTTCATTTTCCATCATATTCAGTTTATGTGTCTTCAGGTCCATCATATTTTTAATCCTTTTATTTTGAGTATCTTTTTGAAGTTCTTTTTCTAGTTTCTTATATTCTTCTTCTAATTTTTTTCTTGACATACCTTCTCTGTTTATTTCTTTTACTTATATATGTCATAACCAATCCTCTAATATATGCTTTGGCTGTATCCCATACAATTTGGGTGTTGGGTGTGAGACGCTCCTTCTGAAGTTGGACTTAGGGGTACAGGTGGGCCTTCTCTTAACGTACCTGCCTCCCAGCTACGTAAGTAAGGCCCTGCCTGAGCTGCTCGAGGCAGTAGCTGGCTTGGCAGTTGAGTTCCCTAGGCTTATGGTGCTGGGGGACTTCAACTTGCCTTCTGCTGGCGAAACCTCTGGGGTAGCCCAGGAGTTCATGGATTCCATGACAACCATGGACCTGACCCAAGTAATCCAGGGTCCGACTCATGAGGGTGGTCACACGCTCGACCTAGTCTTTCTTTCGGGGCAGTGGAGAGATGATCTGAAGAGAAGGGACATAGCCATCACCCCACTGTCATGGTCAGATCATTTCCTACTGAGGTTGGATTTCGCAGCCCCACTCCTCCCCCACAGGGAGGCGGGACCGACTAGGTGGTTCCGCCCCAGGCGCCTAATGGAGCCGGAATGATTCCAGAGGGAGCTTGGGGAGATACCTGAAACCCTGGTACACAATTCGGCTGATTCCCTGGTGACTGCTTGGAACACCGCAGCATCAGGGGCTTTAGACCGGATTGCACCTAAGCGACCTCTCCGCGGCAGTGGATCCCGGAAAGTTTACCGAGCATCTCCGAGAGATGAAACGCCAGAAGAGACGTCTGGAGCGCCGCTGGAGGGCCAGCAAAACCGAATCTGATCGAACACTATTAAGAATTTACATCAAGTCTTATTTAGTGGCGATAGGGGCGGCAAAACGATCTCATTTTTCCGCTCTTATCGCGTCCGCAGATTCTCGCCCAGCCACCTTGTTTAGGGTGACTCGCTCCCTCCTTGCCAAAGGGGGGAGCGAGGAACACTTGCAAGGTAGAGCTGAGGAATTTGCAGAGTTTCTGTCGGATAAAGTCGCTCAGATCCAGTCGAACCTGGACTCCGGCTGGGCAGAGTCCATTGAGTTGACAGGGGCAAGTCTTAGTCCACCGTTGTGGGAGGAGTTTGCGCCTGTTTCTCCCGAAGATGTGGACATAGCCATGGGGGCGATGGGTGCCTCCACCTGTTTATTGGACCCGTGCCCCTCCTGGTTGGTTTCAGCCAGCAGGGAGGTGGCACGCAGCTGGATCCAGGTGGTGGTCATCGCTTCTCTGAGGGAGGGATCCGTACCGCAGTTGTTAAAAACTGCGGTGGTGAGACCCCTCCTGAAGAAGCCTTCCCTGGACCCAGCTGACTTGAAGAACTATCGTCCAGTCTCCAACTTACCTTTCTTAGGGAAAGTTGTGGAGAAGGTGGTGGCTACTCAGCTTCTGCGGCTATTGGAGGAAACAGATCATCTAGATGCCTATCAGTCGGGTTTCAGGCGCGGCTACAGTACAGAAACTGCCTTGGTCATGCTGATGGATGATCTCTGGCGAGCCCGGGATGGGGGGAAGTCCTCCATCCTGGTGCTACTTGACCTCTCAGCGGCTTTCGATACCATCGACCATGGTATCCTTCTGCATCGTCTCGGCGAGTTGGGAGTGGGAGGCACCGTCTTGCGGTGGTTCTCCTCTTATCTTGCCGATAGGATGCAGTTGGTGTTAACAGGAGGGCAGAGATCGTCCCCTAGGCCCCTTTCATGTGGGGTGCCTCAGGGTTCGGTTCTCTCGCCCATCCTGTTTAACATTTACATGAGACTGCTGGGGGAGATCATCCGTAGACATGGGGTGTGTTTCCATCAGTACGCTGATGACACCTAGCTGTACATCACCACCCCGTCTCAATTCAGTGTGGCAGTTGATGTAATGTGCCGGTGCCTGGACGATGTTAGGATCTGGATGGGGAGGAACAGACTCAGACTCAACCCCGACAAGACTGAGTGGCTTTGGATATTGCCTCCTAAGGACTATGACAACTGTCCCTCCTTGGTTCTTGAGGGAGTGAAATTAACTCCCTCAGATCAGGTCCGCAACTTGGGGGTCCTCCTAGACCCACAGCTAAAATTGGATCATCATCTTACTGCTGTGGCTAGGGGGGCCTTTGCACAGGTTCGCCTGGTGCACCAGTTGCGGCCATACTTGGAGAAGGAGGCTCTACTCACAGTCACTCATGCCCTTGTCACCTCCCGTCTGGACTACTGCAACGCGCTCTACATGGGGCTACCCTTGAAGAGTATCCGGAGACTTCAGTTGGTGCAAAATGGGGCTGCGCGTGCTGTGGTGGGTGTGCCAAGGTACACCCACGTGACACCTATACTCCGCCAGCTGCATTGGTTGCCCATCGGTCTCCGGGTGCAATTCAAGGTGTTGATCATCATCTTTAAAGCCCTTCATGGCTTAGGACCAGGCTATCTCCGGGACCGCATTCTGCCTCATACTTCCCTTCGACCAGTTGGGGCCCACAGAGTTGGCCTCCTCCAGGTCCCGTCAGCCAAGCAATGCCGGCTGGCGGGCCCTAGGGGGAGAGCCTTCTCTGTGGGGGGCCCCGTGCTTTGGAACCAACTTCCCCCAGAGACCCGAACCATCCCCACCCTGCTGGCCTTCCGAAACGCTGTCAAGACATGGCTTTTCCTGCAGGCAGGGGGTTAGAGACGAATCCAGCTGAGCTCTCCCCCGGGTATGTTTGGTGGATGGATTTTTTTTTTTAAAAAAAATAATCTTTATTGAATTTTTACAATAAAAAAGGACATGGACAGCACACAACAGCACACAGACATAACACATGTAACACAAACGAATACACGTATTTACACGCAACACTACAAAGAAATCCAGTACTTCTTGCAAGCATATTATATCCATTTTTAATTTCCCCAATTTATTAAGTGTTCTTTTCCTTTGTATAGCCGAATTCAGTCCATTTATGTTTATCGATATCACCTGAGGGTAGAACAAGAAGCAATGGGTGGAAACTAAACAAGGAGAGAAGCAACTTAGAACTAAGGAGAAATTTCCTGACAGTTAGAACAATTAATCAGTGGAACAGCTTGCCTCCAGAAGTTGTGAATGCTCCAACACTGGACATTTTTAAGAAGATGTTGGATAACCATTTGTCTGAAGTAGTGTAGGGTTTCCTGCCTAAGCAGGGGGTTGGACTATAAGACCTCCAAGGTCCCTTCCAACTCTGTTATTATTATTATTATTATTATTATTATTATTATTATTATTATTATTATTATTATTATTATTATTATTATTATTATCAAGATACAAAAAGATGCAACCATCAAGATACAAAAAGATGCAGTGTTGAAATTTATTGGATGGATGGAGACTAATATGATTATATTTTTCCTTTTTTCTTCTTTCTTTACTTTTCTTTCTTTAATTCTTTTTTAATATTTTTCAAAGATTTGGAATCTTTAATTAAAATTATTAAGTTATAAAGTATCATAATTAGATCTGAAAATTTGTTTCAGAGGAAGGATTTTCCTTTTTCTTTGGTTTTTTTTCTTCTCTATGTCCTTTTGTTATTATTATTATTAATACTCTTTAAAGATTTAGAACTTTTTTGAAGTTAATAATTTGATGTATAATAATATTATGCTATTAATATTATGATGAAGTTTAAAGTTTTTCTATTTAATATTTAGTTATTATTTATGTAATATTCATTCAAGTTTTATTTAATTTTGAGATTATAACTACTATTAATACTTTTTAAAGATTCAGAATCTTTTTGAAGCTAATAATCTGATGTATGGTAATATTATGCTATTAATATTATGATGAAGTTTAAGATTCCTGTATTTTATATTTAGTCATTATTTATGTAATATTCATTTAAGTTTTATTTAATTCTGAGGTAATGTTGTGTAGGGTAGATGATTGAAAGGAGGAGGGAGGAATTTTTCTTTTTCTTTTGCTTATTTTTTATTTATTTATCTTATCTTTGTTTTTCTTGTATTTTTCTTGTATTTTTATTTTTTCTTTATTTTTATTACTTTATATATAGATGATATAAAAGATAGAGGTTTAATGATGTAATTTATCAGTGTACAATTTGGAGTTGAAGTTTTTTAAAAAATAATGTGGAAATCTAACAAGTTTTTTTTAAACTTAATTTAAATTTATTTTATTGATATTATGCCCTGTATTCTCTCTGGGAAGTCCGGGGGGGAGAGGGGGGGAGGGAAGGGGGTGGGTTAGGGGGGAGAAAAATAAAAAATGTTTGTACTTTGTACTAATAAAACTTTTTGAATAAAAATAAAAAAATGAATGCAACCCACTCCTTATTCAACACCCTCACAGACTTTAACACCTGAAAAGTTATTTGATGCTTTAAAAGTCATGAAGAATGAACTTGTTATGGAATTTAACTCAAAAATTAATGAAATTAATGAAAAAATACAGGCTGTTTTAGAGGAGATTGATACTCGACACCAGCAATTAAGGAAGGATGTGATAGTTGTACTTAAAGGACTGGTAGGAAATATGGAAATTTTGGAGCAGGATGTGGAAGAAATTAAACAGACTATGATAACCTTGGGTGAACATATAGATAAGACCCAAAATAATATGGAAAACTTTGAAGCTGAGGTGCTAATGCTTCAATATAGAAGTATGGAGTTTGCTCTGAGACTAAGAGGTGTAAAAGAAAAAAACCAAGAAGATTTAAAAGAAAGGACAGGGGAGGCACTTGTGCATATGCTAGGAATCACAAAACAGGAATTGGTTATGCAAATTGATAAAATATATCGTGTTAATTCCTGGGTTGCTAAACAAAAACATCTGCCAAGAGATATCATAATATACTTTACTACAAGGGCATTACGGAATGAAATTTTACAGGCGACTTTTAAGAATAAGCTTCAGGTAGACGGACAGGAAGTAATGACATTGAAAGAAATTCCTCCTAAAATGTTGAGAGCCAGAAAAGATTATGCCTTTCTGGTTGAAGAACTCAAAAAACAGCAAGTACAGTACAGATGGGAGGCTCCAATTGGGATTGTGGTTAGACACCTGGAAAAGAGATATCGGCTCAATGCGATATTGAAAGCTACTGATTTTTATGTAAAAGTGTTAAAGGCCGACATATCCAAAATTCCAGAAGGAAGAAGAATGAAGGAAGCAATAGAAGATGAGAGAGGAGATTCATCGATAGTTGTTCAAATGGAAGGAGTTTTGATGCATCAAGGTGATTTACAGAACCAGAGAGATGTTCATAATGTGGAAGGGGAGACAGAAGAACAGAGTCAGACAAGAGCAGAGTTGACAATTCAAAAAATTACCAAGTCACAAAAGGCTGTAAGAGTCAGATCTAAAGTTCAACCAAGAAGAAGGAATGACTAGATTTGATCTTAGTATGGGAAGTGATAGGCTAGATGGAGAGATGAATGAAAATTGACACTTTGCAGTAAAGAAGATCCATTTACTATTGAGGATTGACGCTGATGGTTGTGTTTTCTCTTTGTTTCCTATTTTTTTCTTTTTACTACTATATTTTAAAGATTATATAAACGAAAGACACTTAAAGGATTGGTTTAAGAGGGGTTTAATAATCCTTTTGATTATTTTTAAAAGGTTTTGAGATATATGGAATTAAAGATTTAGAATGATTGTGAAATTAGTAATTTGATATATTGGAATGTTAGGTTATTAATAATGTGTTTGATTTTTTAGATCATGCCTAAAAGGTTTTGAGTTATAAGGGGTTAAAGAATTAGAGAAATATTGGAATTAACAATTGCTTAGTATATTTTACTTTTTATGTTCATCGAAGAGGTATAATGTTGGAAGAAGGAAGATCTATCCAGCATTGAGGAAATGATGTTGATGGTTGTGTAATTGAATGAAATGGTGAAAGAAAGACTTTTTCTTTCTCTTCTTTTTATTATTATACTTTAAAGATTATATAAATGAAGGATATATAGTGGAGTAAATTAACAGCTGGCGATATTGTTATGTTGATTGATTAATAATATGCTTGATTTTTAGATTATGCTTAAAAGGTTTTGAGTAACAAGGAGTTAAAGATCTAGAGAAAATTTGAAATTAAGAATGTGTTAGCATAATTTAATCCTATTATTATTGAATATTACACCCTGTGCTTTTTCTGGGAAGTCGGGGGTGGGGTGGGCGAGAGGGGGGAAGGGGAGGGGGATGTGGGGAAGGGGGGGGGAGAAAAAGAGAAAAATGTTTGTACTTTGTACTAATAAAACTTTTTGAATAAAAAAAAAGATTAGTCTGGCATGATCTGTTTTTGACAAACCCATGTTGTCCTTCTCCTCTACCACACCCTTCTCCTCTACCACATTTTGAAATTGTAACTAATATTCAGAATGATCCATCTCTAATGTAATAATTGTCCCCTCTTGTCATTTGTCTGATTCAGTAAGTCGATCATCCAGCTCCTCCATCTTCTTCTCAGTTGCTTCAACTTTCCCTTCAACTTTCTGCAAACGTTGTTCATTTTTTCCATTAATTCTTTTACCTCTTTCAGTTCTTCTTCCACTTTACCAATACTTTCTTTAATGGTATCTTTAAGATCTGCTTGCATAGCTTGCATCATATTCTTCAATTCCGTGGTATTAGACTTTTCATGTGCTGAGGTATCTATCGCTTTCTGTCCTGGACTTTGTGTTGTTGAAGTGGTTGCCAGAACTGAATGTGGCAAAAGAGAGAACAAAAATAAAATAAAATAAAATAAAATAAATAAAAATAAATTCCAATATATTCCAAAAAAAGACAAGAAAAAAAATAAGAGGAATAAAAAATAAAAATCCCCTTAGAAAAAAAGAAGAATAAGTAAAAGTAATCCAAGCCTTCAATAATCCAATCATGATGACAAAATGAGAAAAAACAACAATCTCCATAACAATGCCCAAAAAGAAAAAAGAAAAAAAGAAGAAAGACAAAGAAAAATTATGTCCAGAATTCCAGTCCAGAAAAATGAAATAGCATATATATCGAAAAAAAGGTATTCAAAATTCCAATAAAGAGAGGGTAAGAAAAGAAATTACCGAATTACTAAATAGTAGATGACCTCCAAAAAAAGAAAAAGAAAGGAAAGAGAAAAATATTTATTTCTTCTGCATTTCAGGCTCTTCCTGCCTTAATCCATCCAACCAAATCAATAGGAAAAAATAAAAGTAATTTATTCCAAAACAAAAAATGTACCAAGCCAAAACAAGACTTTCCCACAAAAACAATTCAGTATTGTCTCTTATCTGTCTTGTTCTTATCAAACGAAAGCATAATAGAGAAACCTTACAGCTGTGCTCTCAAGGCTATAATATACCAACTCTGGTCACTAGATGGCACTGTGACCCAGCCAATAAGTCCAATAGCCCAGTACAGTTTAATTCAAAAATTCAAAAATGGAGACCAATAGAAAAAAAAACAGCAAAATAATTAGGAGGAACAGTGATAATATATAGAAAAAAAATACTTTCACAGGCACTTAACTACTATAAGTCCAAATCTGTATCAATATCTGGCTCTATGACTCTTCTCTCGCCTGTTTCATCCAAGCCTCTTTTTTTTCTGCTGTTCCGCTTTCTCCGCCGCTAAAGTCCAGGCAGGGAGCAGTTTAAAGAGAAAAACCTCTCCCCCCTCTCAGCGGTCAGACTTCAAACAGCTTTTTAACTTCTTTCACGCATTCCAGTTATCTCCTCTCTCCATACTCATCCAAAGCAATCACTTTAAAAAATCATCTCACCCAGGTGACCACTTCTTTAGTCTAATTCTTCTTGCGATGACTGTCCCAGCTAATGGCAACAGAGTCGCCTCTCATCAGCTGGAGGTCAGGAGGCTGCTGTTGGCTTCCTAGGGGGTCTGCAATTCCCCCTGGACCACCGATACTTGCCTCTCTTCTTTCCCACTCCTACATAGCGGTTCTGACCCAAAACCGGATCTCCAACAGCTGTGAGTTTTGGGGTTTCCCTCAGAGCTTCTGAGAAAGACACCCGTAGCGCTGCAATGCTTGGCCACGCCCCCTAGCTTTAAGAATGCTTGCCAAAACTGCAAAGTGAACTGAACTCCACAATCCGCAATTATTTTTTCTGGTGCCCCGTGCAGTCTATAGACATGCTGCATGAACGTTTTAGCCAGAGTGTGAGCAGAGAGGATTTTTTGACAAGGCACAAAATGCACTTGTTTGGAAAATAAATCAGTTATCACCCAAATCACTATATTTCCAGAACTCTCAGGCAGTTCTACTATAAAGTCCACTGAGATCTCTTTCCATGGGGCATTAGGCTCTGCCACTGATTGGAGGAGCCCTGGTGTTTTCCCTTGCTGCATTTTAGCAGAGGCACAGGTAATTTAATTTAATTTAATTTAATTTAAAGTTCTTATAGGCCGCCCAATCCCGTAGGACTCAGGGCGGCGTACAACAGGAAGAAGAACAATACAAATAATATATAATTTTAAAATATTACACAACTTTAAAACCATTCATTCATGGGGGAATCCGATCTTCTTCACCCCGCCTGCCGGAAGAGCCATGTTTTTACGGCTTTACGGAAGGCCAGTAGAGTGGGGATAGTCCGGATCTCAGGTGGGAGTTGGTTCCAGAGAGATGGGGCTCCCACAGAGAAGGCTCTCCCCTGTGGACCCGCCAACCGACATTGTTTGGCTGATGGGACCTGGAGGAGGCCAACTCTGTGGGACCTCACTGGTCGTAGGGTGGTATGTGGTAGGATGCGGTCCCGGAGGTAACCTGGTCCTGAGCCATGTAGGGCTTTAAAGGTCAAAACCAACACCTTAAATTGCGACTGGAGACTAATAGGCAGCCAATGCAGCTGGCGGAGAATAGGTGTTACGTGGGTGTATCTCAGAACACCCACCACAGCTTGCGCAGCTGCATTCTGTACCAATTGCAGTCTCCAGATGCTCTTTGAGGGTAGCCCCATGTAGAGCTCATTACAGTAGTCTAGCCGTGAGGTGACAAGGGCATGAGTGACTGTGAGTAAAGCCTCCCTCTCCAAGTAGGGTCGCAATTGGTGCACGAGACGGACCTGTGCAAAGGTCCCCCTAGCCACAGCTGAAAGATGTTGCTCCAATTTCAGCTGTGGGTCTAGGAGGACACCCAAATTGCGAACCCGTTCTGAGGGAGTCAATTTTTCTCCCCCAAGAACCAAGGAGGGGAAGTCGACATAATCCCTGCGGTGCAATATCCACAGCCATTCAGTCTTGTCAGGATGGAGTTTGAACCTATTCATTCCCATCCAGACCCTAACATCGTCCAGGCAGCGGCACATTACATCAACTGCTTCCCTGAACTGACATGGGGTGGAGATGTACAACTGGGTATCATCAGCATACTGCTGATAGCTCACCCCGTGTCGACGGATGATCTCACCCAGCGGTTTCATGTAAATGTTAAACAGGATGGGCGAGAGGACCGAGCCCTGAGGCACCCCGCAAATCAGGGGCCTAGGGGCCGACCTCTGCCCTCCTGTCAACACCGACTGCATCCTATCGGAGAGGTAGGAGGAGAACCACTGTAAAATGGTACCTCCCACTCCCACCTCGCCAAGTCGGCGCAGAGGGATACCATAGTCAATGGTATTGAAAGCCGCTGAGAGGTCAAGTAACACCAGGATGGAGGAATAACCTCCATCCTGGGCTCACCAGAAATCATCCATCAGGGTTACCAAAGCAGTTTCCGTACTGTAGCTGCGCCTGAAACCCTATTGAAAGGGATCTAGATAATCAGTGTCCTCCAATAACTGTAGGAGCTGGAGCGACACCACTTTCTCAACAACTTTACCCACAAAGGGCAAGTTGGAGACTGGATGGAAGTTCTTTAAATCCGCTGGGTCCAGGGAAGGCTTCTTGAGGAGGGGCCTCACCACCACAGCTTTTAAGGGCTGTGGGATGGATCCCTCTCTCAAAGGTGCAATCACAACAGCCTGGAGCCAGCCGCGTGACACCTCCCTGCTGGCAGAGACCAGCCAGGAGGGGCACGGGTGCAATAAACAAGTGGAGGCACTCATCACTCCTATGGCCTTGTCCACATCATCAGGAGTGATAGGCTCAAATTCATTCCATACAACAGGACTAAGACTCGCCCCTGTCATCTCAGCTTGCCCTGTCCAAATGGAGTCCAGGTCTGTCCGAATCTGAGTGACTTTATCTGCCAGAAACTGAGCAAATTCCTCAGCTCTGCCCTGTAAGGGTTCTTCAACTCCCTCCTTAGCAAGAAGGGAGCGAGTCACCCTAAACAGGGCAGCTGGGCGAGAATCGACAGATGCAATAAGAGCGGAAAAAAGCGAACATTTTGCCGCCCTATCACCACTAAGTAAGACTTAATAAAAGTTCTTAAAATACTTACAAAAATCCAAATTGCCAAAAGTTCCCCCAGAGACTCAACTAATGCTAAACGAAGAAATAACACTTTCAGAAATATCAAATGCAATCAAAAAACAAAAAAACAACAAAGCACCAGGCCCTGATGCCCTGCCAGTTGAGATATATAAGACCTTTCAAGACTCTCTAAGCCCAAGATTATTAGATGTATATAATGAAGTATTAAAAAATGCAAAAATTCCGAAATCCTGGGAAGAAACAACAATAACTTTGATTCCCACAGATAATACTGATCCTGCACAAATAAAGAATTACAGACCCATATCCCTCTTAAATTCAGATTATAAAATATTCATGGCTATAATGGCTGAGAGATTAAAAAAATATATGACAGAGTTTATACACGCAGACCAAAATGGCTTTTTGCCTAAAAGATATATAAGAAATAATATTAGGATAATTTTAGACTCTCTAGAATACTATGAGGTGCACAATGAAAAGCAAATGGCATTAATTTTTTTAGACGTGCAAAAAGCGTTTGATAACGTTAGGTTTATGCTTTGCCAATTAAAATATATGGATTTTGGGGAAATTTTTATTAAAATGTTCAAAACGATATATTCAGAACAGAGAGCAAAAATAATTATTAATGGGGAAACAACAGACCGTTTTTATATAAAAAAAGGAACAAGACAAGGTTGCCCACTATCTCCCTTATTGTTTATAATGTCCTTAGAGGTGCTAACAAGAAATATCAAATAAATAGCTGACCAAATAAAAGGCCTAGAGATTAAAAAAGAAAGCTTTAAAATACAAGCTTTTGCAAACGATCTAGCTTTTATTATTGAGGAACCATTGCAATCAGGAAATAGACTGATGGAGGCATTGGAGGAATATGGAAAACTGGCCGGCTTAAAAATAAATAGAGAAAAAACTAAAATGATTGTTAAAAATATGACTAAGACACAAGAACTTGAATTAGTAGAAAAATTGGATATTCAAACTACAAAAAAAATAAGATACTTGGGGATACAAATAACATCAAGGTGCGCCACATTGAAAAAAGATAACTATGAAAAATTGATAGAACAAATAAAATTGGATTTAGATAAATGGACAAATCTTCAACTCTCCTTTATGGGGAGAATAGCATTAATAAAAATGAATATACTACCAAGGTTACTATTTATATTCCAATGCATACCGATTAAATTGGAAAAAGAATTCTTTCAAAATTTAAACAAAATTACACTCAAATTTGTATGGCAAAAGAGAAAAGCAAGAATTAAATTAAAATTGTTACAGGATTCAAAGGAAAGAGGAGGATTTGGATTTCCAGATTGGGAAAAATATTATTTGGCCACTAAATTAATATGGATAAAAGATTGGATACAATTGAAAAATCATAGATTATTAAAACTGGAAGGACACGATCTACAAGTAGGCTGGCATGCCTTCTTGTGGGAAGAAAAACATAAGAATCACCAATACTTCCTGAGACATTATGTTAGACGAGCACTGATAGATGCATGGACAACAATTAAACGGCAAAATTACATAAAGATCCCTAATTGGACTTTGACTTTAGAGATGATTTCACATCCAAACTTTATGAACCCAGGGAAGGTAATAACATATAAACAGATAACAAATGAAATTGGAGATTTAAAATCAAGGACAGAATTAAAGGAAGAAGGCGTAGATTTAGAATGGTGGGCATATCTAGTCAAAACATGGGAGAGATTTAAAAAACCCAGGAATTGAAATGGAACCAACATAATTAGATAAAATAATTTTAGGGCCAGAAGATAAAACAATTTAAAAAATTTACCAATACTTCTTAGAACGGGCCTTATTTGAAGAGCAGGTCAAAGAAACCATGATAATTTGGTGTAGAGACTTTGGGTTTAATATAGTTTTAGAAAAATGGCAAGACCTATGGCAAAGAAACCGAAAATTGACACTGGCTACTTCATATAAGGAGAACTTATACAAAATGTTTTACAGGTGGCATTTCCCACCAACAAGATTAGCCAAAATGGGTACACATCTTTCTTCATTATGTTGGAAATGCAAAATACAACCCGGCACATATTATCATATGTGGTGGGAGTGCCACAAAGCACGAGAATTCTGGAGAACAATCAAACAATGGCTGGAAGAAATATTAAAAATAAAATTGGACCTCAAACCAGAACTCTTTTTATTAGGGATAACATTAGATAAATATGACAAAAACATAATATACTTAATGCTACATATATTGACTGCCGCAAGGTTAACTTTTGCTCAAAATTGGAAAACACAAAATATACCCACAGAAGAAGAAATTTTACGCAAAATATTAACATGTGCTGAAATGGATAGGTTAACGTTAGAAATGAAGGGAAAAGACGAAACAGAATACATTGAAACCTGGAACAAATTATACCAGTGGTGGGGAGAAAGGAGAACCAAGATTAAAAATTAAAATGGTGGAGATGAAAAGAAAAACTATAACTCATTCTTTGCAATTTAAGATAAATAACGATGTATAAATTAGCGGAATGTAAATATGTATACTAGATTACGATTCGTCATGTACTTGTTCTTTACGTTTATTGTATGTTTTGTCTCTTTGTTCTTTTATCTGTTTTATAAATAAAAAACTTTTTAATTAAAAAAAAAGACAATAAAAGTTCTTAATAGTGTCTGGTCAGATTCATTAATATCATTAATTAAGATGAACATATTGCCACGATTCTTGTTTTTATTTGCAACAATACCAATAAGATTAGAGATTTTTTTAAAAGAAGTAAATACAGTAAAATGATGCTGAAGTTTGTATGGCAAGGAAAAAAGGCGAGGATAAATATAAAAATGCTACAAAATGCAAGATTAAGAGGTGGATTTGGACTTCCAAATTGGGAGTTATATTATGATGCTGTAGTATTGACATGGATGAGAGAATGGATTTTGTTAAGAAACAGAAGACTTTTGGTTTTGGAGGGACATGACTTACAGATAGGATGGCACACATTTTTATGGTATGGAAGAAGTAAAATACACAGCTATTTCCAGAGACATTGTATAAGGAACTCTTTGTATAGAGTGTGGGAAAAGATAAAAGAAAAACATTACTTGAAAATACCATACTGGTTATCAACAATAGAAGCACTAATGTAACCGAATAGATTTAACTGGGGAACTATTGCACAATATAAAGATATTTTAACAGATAAGGGGGAATTGAAATCTATTGAAGAATTGGAGAAACAGGGAATAAAGATGGACTGGTATATGAGAATGCAATTGCAATCAAGATATGATAAAGATATGAAAATGGAGGGTATCAATTTAGGAATGACAGAATTAGATGAAATACTCACAGGAACGGATGAAAAACTAATTAAAAATGTATAATTACTTATTATATATTGATTTAGAGCAAGAACAAGTGAAGGAAACGATGATTAAATGGGTAAGGAATTTTGGTCATATTATAGAATTGGATAAATGGCAACAGCTCTGGGAAAGAAATTACAAATTGACAATGGCGACAGCATATAAAGAAAATTTGTATAAAATGTTTTATAGATGGCACATGTCATCGGAAAGGATAGCTAAAATATTTAAAGATAAAGCTATTAAATGTTGGAAATGTCAGCAAATTCCAGGCTCTTTTTATCATATGTGGTGGACATGTGCTGAAGCCAAAGTGTATTTGAGTTCAATTCAAATGTGGATAGAAAAAGTATTGAAACAACGTATAGAATTGAAACAAGAGATATTCCTGTTGGGTATATTATCAGAGAAATTTAGTAAAGAAGATACATATTTAATTATTCATATAATTACAGCAGCTAGAATTGCATTTGCGCAAATATGAAAAGCAACAAAAGCCCCTTCTGAAAGGGAGGTAATTAAAAAAATATTGGATTGTGCGGAAATGAATAGATTGACAATGAAAATTAAAGATAAGGAAGATTCTGAATATTATAATGTATGGGGGAAATTTTATGATTGGTTAGAAAATGAATATGTATAGAAGATAAGTAATATTGATTAAATTGGAGGAAAATAGAAAATTGAAGGTGGTAGATCCAGGTGACAAAATTAGGTAGTTGAGGAGGCAGCATTAAGATAGTAGTTAATATACCTAGGAAAATATAAGAAATAAGCATAGATATGGATACTGGGGGGTGGGGGGAAATGAGTTTAAGAGAAGCACCGATAATTAAATGGGATTAGGGACATAAGTTACCTGTCTGTTAACTATAAGATGGATTGTGAATAGATACACTCAGGGAAAGGTTAAGAGGGAGAAAAGGAAGTAGAGAAGGAAGGGAAGAAGGGGAGAGGAGGGAAGTAGGAAAGTGGGAGAGAAGGAGAAAGAAGGTAGAGGGAAGAGAGGGAGATAGAGGGAGGGGAGTGATAGGACATAAAGGGGAAAACAGGCGGGTAATTAAAGTATAAAAGGTGCAAATTAAGATATTGGTTTATGTATTATCAAATAGAAATGTATAACTGTGTATTTTGTTAAGAATTAAGGTATATGTATGGATGTATTGTGGAGAAAAACAATAAAAACTTTATTTAAAAAAAGGAAATTGTAAGCTGCAACTAGAGGAAGTCTCTTTCAGTATGAAAGGTAAACATGCAGAAAAACTAGTGTCTAAGAAATGGTGGCACCCTTTATTGTCTGTTTTAAATGGCTGGTTCTTCCACATTGCATGGAACTTGCATGGTTGCCCTGCCCCAGCCAGGGACTCACCCGATTACTTCTTCAAGAAGCAGTCTGAGAGCATCTGGCTACTCAGGGGAGCAGAAGGGTTGATTTCCAAAGCCTCACCTTTCCCAGGGAGGTTTCTTCTGGATTAGAAAATGTTGTGTTCTGACTGACCTCTAACTGAACTCTAAACTTGTTGTGACTAGACGACCTCTGACTGAACTGTAAGTTGTTATGTTTTTAGTTGAACTCTACCTGAACTGTTGTTGCCACCCAGGTCATGTGTTTGAATGCTCATACGCTATTGGTTGTTGTGTCTGACAGCCCTCTATAAAAGAGCTAGCTGTCAGACCATGTTTTGCTGGTTACTTGAGTGAGCTGAGTAAAAGAGCTGTTATGAAGTCTGTCTCCTGTGATCCTTGCCCACAATCTAACAGTGGCGACGAGGGTTTGGGACCAGGAGAACGAAGACTAGCCCTCAAGCGCTGCAACCAGCCAGGCAGCACTAGCCACGTCTGCCTTCTCTCATCGGGATGTCTACCTTCCACCCGCCGGCGCCTTTCGACCCTGCCCAGGAAAAATGGGACTCCTACATGCGGCGTTTTGAGTGCTTCCTCGAAGCCAATGATCTGCTGGGGTTGGCTGACAACAGAAAAAGAGCTTTATTTCTGAGTCACTGCGGGCCAGAGGTGTTTGACACCACAGAATCGTTGTCTGACCGAACCCCAGTCCACCCCGTGACCTGGCAGGTACTCCAGGCAACGCTGAAGACACACTACGCGCCCACCCCATCCAAGGTTGTCCGGCGCTACGAGTTCCGCCAGCGGATGCAGCAGGAGGGCGAGACCATCAAGCAATACATCGCTGCTCTCCATAAAGCCTCTGGCCACTGCGAGTTCCGCAACCTGGATGACATCCTGCTTGACCAGCTCATCTGTGGCGTGCAGGACATTTGCCTGCAACGCCGGCTCCTGGCTCGGCCCAACCTCATGCTGGCCGCTGCCCTGGACGAAGCCAGAGCTGCTGAGTCCTCAACCAAAGCGGCCGAATCTCTGCACCGTTTCGCTGCCTCTAAAAAGGACACTAAGCCTCCTTCTGCGGTCCACAAGGGCTCTGTCGAGGAGCCTGTAAGCAGCGACGAGATCTGCCGCACCGACCAGAAGCGCCCTCCGTCCCCAAAGAATCCCTGACTGCTTGTGCCAGCTGTGGGGGGTGACACCTGAGGATATCATGCAGATTTAGGCACGTTATCTGCCAACGTTGTGAAAGGAGAGAACATTTGGCGCGAGTTTGCCGCGCCATTCTGCCTCCGAAAGACATGCATACGCAGGACATCCCTAGAGGCAAATTGTCAAATAGATTCTGGCATGAAAACCAAAGGCCGCGCCAGAGAGCCTTCGCCGTGCAGCCAGAAACCAACCAAACGCGGGTTGCCAGGGCCAGCTGCCCCTTCAAAAGGAAGATCATGGTCACTGTCTCCATCGACGGAGCACCGGTCCAAATAAGCTAAGGGCAATCCATGAGGCTCCTGCCCCAAAAAACCAAACAGAGCTCCAAGCCTTCCTTGGGCTCCTAAATTTTTACAGCCTTTTCCTAAAAGACAAAGCCACCTTAGCCGAGCCTCTCCACAGGCTGCTGGCCAAAAACACTCCTTGGAAATGGGGGTCCAGGGAGGCGTCAGCTTTCGCAGCTGTCAAACGACTACTAACCAGTGACAGTTTCTTAATTCAATACAATACCTTGCCATTGGTCCTGGTGTGTGACGCTTCACCTGTGGGAGTCAGTGCTGTGCTCAGCCACAAGCTTCCAAATGGGTCAGAGGCCCCTGTGGCCTATTACTCAAGGACTCTGTCCAGTGCAGAGCAGAACTACAGCCAGCTCGACAGGGAGGCCTTGGCTTTAGTTGCTGGTGTCAAAAAATTCCACGAATATTTATTTGGGAGGGATTTTGTTTTGGTTCCGGACCACAAGCCACTTCTGGGGCTTCTTGCGGGGAACCGCCCCACTCCGGCTGCCCTATCCCCCCAAAGCTTTGTTAGCTTTGCTGGCTGTGGAATTCTGGGAGTTGAAGTCCACAAGTCTTAAAGTTGCCAAGGTTGGAGATCCCTGTAAATCTAGACAACTTAACAAAATAAAGAAGCTTTTTAAAATAAATGCTTGCTCTGAAGAGGCCCAATGCTATTGTATCTTCTTTTAAATAATAGATAATAATGTATACTTCCAGAAATTTTAATTAATTTTAACAGTTCTGTACAAGTATAGTCTGAAATGTAACAGTGTCCTGTTTAGTATTAGAGTTAAATCCTGACTTACCTTGGAGTAGATCTATTTAAATAATTGGGAGGAGTTAGTGTGACTATATTTAAGAAAACTTTCTGGCATAATGTACATTTCTCCAATTCTTTGCTATTTCTATGGGTCAGGCACACATGCACAGAAATACACAGCAAACAGTGTATATCATCTGTGCTGTTTGCTGTTTGCTGTTTGCTGTTTGGCAAATTGCTTGGAGGCAGAGGCCTTTTTTCCTTGTTTTCCTCTCCCAAAACTAAGGTGCGTCTTATACTCCGAAAAATACGGTAATCATAATATGTCTTTTAACATTGTTTTATCTAAAATATCAAATCTTTTAATTCATTAAACAGTGTTAATCTATATGAAAAACAAAACAAAAAAGAAAACACAAATTTTTAACTCTTAATAAAGTAACAATACTAAATAAAAAGAAAGATAAAGACATTTCCATAACATTACAATGCCATCATCCATTTCCTTTTGATGTCTCGACTATTTCATTTTTTGTATATATATTTCCTCCACCCCCATCTCTTTGATTTCTTTTCTCTTTTTCTTTTAATTTTATGCCAATAGATTCTCTTTACCCATACTCCCTTGCTCTTAAGTTAACTTTCTGTGTATATCTAATTTTCTCTAATCTTTTTTTTATTTTATATATCTCAAAATCTTTATCATCAATCTGAATATCATTGTTTTTAGTATCTTTATCTCTATTATCACTGTTATCTTTATCTCTATTATCATTGTTAAACCCAGTGGAATCGTTATCATTAACATAATCATTAATCAGCATTGCATTTTCAATATTCTTTCCCTTTTCATCATCATTTATAATGTTTTCAATCTTCTTTTCTTCTTCTGTTGTTATCCATTTTTTTTCCTATTTGTCTTCTAAAGTCTTCAAAAAGATCCTTCAGAAACCCAGCCAATTCTTCATAGTCAATTCTCTCCATGTCTTTACAGTGTCAATTCTCAGTTCTTAAATCCAAAGCTTAGATAAATTCAATCTTTAGTCAAAGTTTAGTCTTTAGTTCAAAGCTTAACCAAATTCAATCTAACACAGAATTCATTCAAAGGTATCACCAGTTCTTAATAATCATTGGTCTCCATGTCTCAAAGCTTCAAAATCACAAATCAGCAATTTTCACCATTCATCCAGCTGCTAGCAAAGATGTACTTCACAGCCTGTTATAATTTGCACATTTTGACTTTAGTAGTTGAAAGGCCAGGTCCTTCTGTTCATTTATTATAAACATCTGTTCATATTCATTCTTATCCAAATCAAGCCAAAACACTTTCTTTCAAACAATAGCAATCTACTTTGTATTTCTTCAGCTCTTAAAAGGGTTTTCCTTATTCAAGGTCACAGCTGTCCAAACATCCAGAAAGATATTCCAGCACAAGATTAATTCTTCCAGCCACCAGATGGCACTCTCCAGTTAAATTTCCCAGCTCTTCTGTTCCTCTTTTAATCTTCCTGTTTTTAATCAAATCTAATTTAAGTTTTTTCCCTTCAGGTTTATTTCCCAATTCTTACTCCTTTATCAAATCTTTAGAGCAAAGTCCAAATCCTTAATAGTTGGGCTTTAGTTACAAATCCCTTTAAATCTGTTATTCCATTGTATCCACATATGTAACAGCCGCTCCTTAATTTCCTGTCCTTTTGTCCCCTTTTAAATTAGAAAGTTCCTTTTACCGTGTTCTTTTGGCAGTGTAACTCACCATCCTCTTCTTCAACTTCAACTCCTCCAGCACTTGATTTTAGATTTTCCTTTCCTTCCTTTCCCAGATGACTCCAAGCTTGCTAGTTTAAATCTTGCCGATGTGACCGCCGTGGCTAGAGACGACACTTAGAGGTCGTCTTCCGGTCGCTGCCAGTCAAGGAGACAGAGCCGGCTCCCTGGGGGGTTTGCAGCCCCCCCAGTCCACTGGCAGGCGCTCCTCTTCCTCACCACCCCTCCAGGGTGGATCTAACCTGGTCCTGACCAGACGGCGCGGATTTGGGGCTGCCCTGCGGAGCGCGGGGAAACTCCGTAGCGTCGCTGCATTGGCCACGCCTTCTTCCCCAGTCTTCCCACGGCCACCAATTTCGAGGGGTACCTTGCTGACCTGGGAATTCGCCATGCCCTGTCCTCGCCTTTCCATCCGGCGACCAATGGACTGGCTGAACAATTCGTAAGGTCAGCAAAGGAAGCATTAGGTAGACTAGGCCCAGGGGACTGGCAGGCCCGCATCAATAAATTTCTGAAAACACAACAGAAAACATTCTAAACCTAGAACTGTGGAGAATTTGCTAGACCAATTCTCGAATACAGCTCATCTGTCTGGAACCCGCACTGCATATCGGACATTAATACAATTGAACGTGTCCAGAGATATTTCACGAGAAGAGTCCTCCACTCCTCTGCTCTCAACAGAATACCCTATGCCACCAGACTTGAAATTCTGGGCTTAGACAACTTAGAACTACGCCGCCTTTGGTATGACCTAAGCATAGTTCATAAAATTATCCGCTACAATGTCCTACCTGTCAATGACTACTTCAGCTTCAACCACAACAATACACAAGTGCACAATAGATACAAACTTAAAGTGAACCGCTCCAAACTCGATTGCAGAAAATATGACTTCAGCAACAGTGTGGTCAATGCCTGGAATACACTATCCGACTCTCTGGTTTCATCCCCAAACCCCCAACATTTTAACCTTAGACTGTCTACTGTTGACCTCACCCCATTCCTAAGAGGTCTGTAAGGGGCGTGCATAAGTGCACAAGTGTGCTTACCGTCCCTGTCCTAATGTTCCCTTTTATTTTTATTCATTTCATGTGTTCAAATTATGTATATACTTATATGTATTATCTAATACGAGATTGACAAAATAAATAAATTTTAAAAAATTAAAATTAAGAATCTGTAACAGAGATCGAAAACTCTGCTACATCCAAGGGCTCTTCTTCCACCGGAGGTCTGGAACTGAGCAATCACTTTCATAGCCTCGGAAGAAAATATGCAGACACCTATAAAAGAGAAGTCATCAATAGTTTCTAAAAATGAGACACAACCTAGCATTCCTGTGATAGGAAGAATAGTATCCCAGACTTCCCTAGGAAAAGAAAGCGAATAGTGGTGATAGGAGATTTGATACTTTGGGGAATAGAAACTATAGTCTGCAGACCGAACAGTCAATCTAGGGAGGTATGTGACTGAGAACCTTACTAAAATAATCAACCCCATGGATTACTACCCCTTTCTTCTACATGTGGAGAGCAATGACACAACAATGAATCTAAAAACAATAACGAGATTACGAACAGCTAGGGAACAAAGTTAAAGAATTAGGAACTCAAGTGGTGTTTTCATCTATGCTTCCAACAAAAGGCCAACATCCAATGAGGGAGCAAAGGATTTTAGAAATGAACCACTGGCTTAAAAATGGTGTTGTCAAGAGAACTTTGGTTTCCTAGACCATGGTCTGCATTACCGACATAAAGGGCTGCTGGCACGGGAAAAAGAAGGCGTGGCCAGCGCCACGGTGGTACGGAGCTTCCCCCGTGTCCTGTGGGAAAGCCCCGAATCTGCGCCGCCCAGGTGGGGTGGGGAAGAAAAGGAGCACCTGTCGGCGGACTGGGGGGGCTGCAAACCCCCCAGGGAGCCGGCTTTGTCTCCTTGACCGGCGGTGTACAAAGACGACCATTCCAAAATGTTGTCCTTAGCCGCGGCAGTTCACATCTGCAAGGATTTGAAACGGCGATTGGAGTCATCTGGGAAAGAAAATTCTTGAAATATGTGCTGGAGAAGTTGAAGAAGACGGAGGCTGGTGAGTCACACTGCCCAAAGAAAATCTTAAAAGAAACGTTCTAATTTAAAGGGGGAAAAAAAGAGACCGGAAATCAGGAAGCGGCTGTTAATATGTGGATACAATGGTGGAACAAAATTAAAGGGACCTGTAACTAAAGCCCAACTATTAAAGATTTAGAATTGTGTTTTAAAGACTGGATAATGATGAAAGAAATTTGGAAAGTAAACTTGGAAGGAATAATTGGAAAATAGCAATAGCAATAGCACTTAGACTTATATACCACTTCATAGTGCTTTACAGCCCTCTCTAAGCAGTTTACAGAGTTCAGCATATTGCCCCCAACAATCTGGGTCCTCATTTTACCCACCTCGGAAGGATGGAAGGCTGAGTCAACCTTGAGCCTGGTGAGATTTGAACAGCTGAACTGCTGAATTAGCAATCAGCTGAAGGTTGCAGTGCTGCTTTTAACCACTGTGCCACCTCGCAGAACTGATTGAAAACGGAAAACTTTAATAGGATAGAGGAAATAAATTTGCCTGGAGAGTGCCATCTGGTGGTTGGAAAAATTGTTGCTGTGGAAATACTTTTATGGTGTTTGGACAGCAGCGGCCTTGATCAAAGAACAGCTGTGGACTTTGAATAGAGCAGCTGTTATTGTATAAAAGATAACATTGGACTGAGACGGAGAAGAACAAAAACAGGACTGAAATTTTTAACAACAAATAAAGGAGTGGAAAGACAGTTTGGACTATTTGGATAAGAATGAATGTGAATAAAGATTGACAAAAAAGGAACAGAAGGACTTGGCTTTTTAACCATAAAATGGAAACTTACAACTGAAAAAGGCTGTAGATCACACTTCTTTTAGCAGCTGGATGGACTGTAAAATTAAAAATTTGTGACTCTGAAATAGTTTGATTTTGCTGAATTTTGTGGACTTGAAATTAGTGAATTTAAGGAAATGGAGGAAATTGATTAAAGGCCGAATTTATTTAAGCTTTGGATTTAAGAATCAAGAACTGAGACTTTAAAGATGGAAAAAATTGAATATGAAGAATTGGCTGAGTTTATGAAGGATCTTTTTGAAAATTTTAGAAGATCTGTATTTGGAGCATTCGAGACAGGAAAAGATAAAGTACAAATGGAAAAAAACTGGATAAGAGAACAGAAGAAGAAAAGAAGAGAGAAGAAGACATTATAAATGATGATAAAAAGGGAAATAACTTTGAAAATGCAATGCTGATTAATGATTATGATAATGATAAATATTCCACTGGGTTCAACAGTGAAAATAGAGATGAAGATAATAGTTACAATGATAATAGAGATGATGATATTAAGAATAATTATGTCCAGATTGATGATAAGGATTTGGAGATATATAAAATGGGGGTGGGGGGAATGGAGAAAAGTAGATATATGCAGATAGTAAATTTAAGAGGGAAGAAAAGAGTGTGGGGAGAGAGAACTTATTGGTATAGAATCAAAAGACAGAGGGAGGAGAATTTAATTAGATGGGGTGGATGCATTATATATATAAAAATGAACTAGTTGAGAAATTAAAAGGGAATGGATGAAGAAATATCATGAAATATTTTTTTTCTTCTTTTTCTTATTTAGAGTTATCATTTTATTAAGAGTGGAATTTTTTCTTTCCTGTCCTTTTATATATAGATTAATATTGTTCAATGAATTTAAAAGATTTGATATTTCAGATAAAATAATGTTAATCAATATGAGAAGTTTGAATGACAAATATGAATACTAGAATTTAAAAGATATATTATGATTGTGTACTCTTTTTTCTTTTTATATATGAATTTGTTTAAACGAAAAACTTTAAAGGGGAAAAATGTATTATTTTAAGAGTTGAATTCTTAATTGAAGAATTAAGAAAGTATTTTTTAATGACTAGTAAGCGAAAAAGTATATTAGGATTGTGTATCATTCTTTTTTCTTTCTTTTTTTTAGAAATGAGATGTGTTTAAAGGGAAAATTTAAAAGACATATATTTCAAGTGTCAAATGTTTAATTTGAGCGTAATTAACCAAAGAAGAAATTTTATGATTAATATAAGAAATTGGAATGTATAATTGGGCATTTAGTTCGAGATAAAATAGAGGGGGAAAAATACATAAACAATGAAATAAAGAGACAAAAAAGTGAAGGAAGCAAATTGGGTTTAAAATTAGGAAGTAGGAGAACAATAATTAATTGGGAAATTAATGAATAGCGGAGAATTTAGGAGTAAAATTGGAAAAATAATTGGTGAATATCCCAGATTACAAAACTAGATTTTCTTTTCTTTTTTTTTTTGTGGAGGAAAGATGAAGTTAGCAGCATATACCTAGTAACAAAGTACTATATATAAAGAAATGATATAAAAACAAGAAAAAAAATTTTCTTAGAAGAGATATGAAGAGCTTAAAATTGGAGATTGTATCATCAGTCTGTTAAACATAAGAGGATAAAAGAGTACTCAGGGGAAGGCTAAGAGGGTGTAAGAGGAAGTAGAAGGGGAGGAAGAGAAGGAGTAGAGAGAGTAGAGGAGGAGTGAAGGAGTAAGAAAGTAGGAGGAGAGGAGGGAGGTAGAGAGGGGGAGTGCAATGGAAAGAAAAGCAAAATAGACTGATGATCGAGTATATAAGCGTATGTATAAGATATTGATTTTTGAATGATGTAGTATAAATGTTAAATTGTGCATTTTATTGTAATAATTTAAGGTATGTTTATTGAAATGTAAAAATGGTGGAGGAAAAAATAAAAAACTTTTTGGGAAAAAAAAGGGCTGCTGGCAAGGGATAGAGTGAACCTCACAAAAATTGGAAATATATTCGGAAAACAACTGGCTCATCTTATCAGAAGGGCTTTAAACTAAAATTGAGGGGAGATGTGGCCAATCTTCACGCCCTTTAGAACCTAATTCCAAACAAAAACCACTCGATAACCAACCATATAAGGAGGTAGGGAGTAAAGAAAGAAGATAAAGAAGAAAATAGGGGTTGGGATCATACCTGATATGCCCTTTCTCATCTGGTGGAACCAGCCTTCAGAGAGGGTTGTCCTGGACCAATCGTCTCGAGGGTCGAGTCAATCAAATTTGCATTCAGCACGGATCCGCCTCTTCCTGCCCAGATCTGACGAATCCGCTGATTAGACTCAGGTGTGGTAACTCAGTGTTTCTATACTTACTGAGTGGACTCCCCTGAGGTTTTAGGTAAATAAGAAGCTATAGAGTAACTATTAATATGGATTATAAGAAATACTAAGGTTATACAAGTATACAACTACTATTAAATCAGAATAAGAATAAGGGTAGGAACTGAAGGCTGGTTCCACCAGATGAGAAAAGGCGTATCAGGTATGATCCCAACGCCTATTCTCCATCTTGGGGTGGAACCAGCCTTCAGAGAGGGACATACCAAAACAGAGGTCCCGGGGGGGGGAGAAGGTAAGGTGACCAATGCACCCTAGTGAGTGTCCACGACTTGCTGTAGAACTCTTCTGCCGAAGGCTGCGTCCGAGGACGCGTAAGAATCAACCTTGTAGTGCCTAATGAACTGTGAGGGGTGAGCCCAAGTGGCAGCTCGGCAAACTTCTTCCAGAGATGCTAGTGTTGACCAAGCTGCTGTAGTAGAGGCACTTCTTGTGGAGTGTGCTGTGATACCCTGAGGAGAAGGTAGATTAGCTAGCTCGTATGCTTTGGCTATGACCTTCCTGATCCATCTACCTATGGTTGTTGAGGATGCTTTCTGCCCCAATGAACGAGGGTGGAACCCCAGGAATAAAGCCTCCATTCTTCTGTGTTCCCTGGTGCGCTCAAGGTAAATTTTTAGAGCCCTCCTGACGTCCAGCTTGTGCCAGCGTCGTTCCAATGGATGAGATGGGCGAGCACAGAATGAAGGCAAGATAAGTTCCTGTGTCTGGTGGAACATTGAGTTCACCTTTGGAATGAATGTGAGATCTAGTCTGAGAACTACCCTGTCTGGATGGAAAATGCACAGATCCTGTCTCGTAGAGAGGGCCGATATTTCTGAAATACGACGTGCTGAGGTAATGGATACTAGGAAGGCTACCTTCATGGATGGGAACTTGAGGGGTACCGTCCGGAGCAGTTCAAAGGGTGCTTCCATCAGTGCCACCAGGACCCGTGGGAGCTTCCAAGTTGGAAACCGATGTACAACGGGGGGACGTAAATTGGTGGCCCCCTTTAGGAAACGGCGGATGGCGGGGAGCCTAGAAATAGATTCGTAGTGCTCGCACGACAAAACTGAAGCGAGGGCCGCTACCTGTCTTCGAAGAGTGTTAGGGGCTAGTCCCTTGTCCAGCCTGCGCTTCAGGAACTTAAGGACCTTTGGAAGGGGAATACATACTGGGGAAAGGCCTTCCGTCTCGCACCACTTACAGAACGTTTTCCATGTTGCCAACTAAATTCGATTTGTTGATGGACGGCGAGATGCTTGCATAATGAGGATAACGTCCTGGTCGTAGTCCTGGCGTGTTAGTTCACTCGGCTCAATTTCCAAGCGGTTAGTTGTAGCCACGCCGGGTCCGGGTGTCGTAATTCCCCCTGAGAGAGCATGTCCTCCAATGGTGGTAGCCGCCAAGGTTGTGACACCGATAGAGCCTGTAATTCTGCAAACCAGGCTCTCCTTGGCCAATGAGGGGCCACCAGGATGATCTCCGCCTGTTCTGACAGAATCTTTTGGATGAGTTCCGGTATTATCGGGACTGGTGGGAATGCATATAGCAGGCCCTGCGGCCATGGGCTCCGTAGCGCATTTACCTGTTCCGCTCCCCTGGATGGGAAGCAGGAGAAGAATCTTGGCAGGTGAGCGTTCTCTGGGTTCGCGAACAGGTCCACCACTGGAGTCCCCATTCTCTGCGTGATTTGACGGAAGAGTTCCGGACAAAGTCTCCATTCCGTCTGATCCACTTGTGTTCTGCTTAGCCAGTCTGCCTGAGTGTTGTGGATCCCCGAAATGTGATCTGCTGCCAAGGATAAGAGATTCTCCTCCGCCCACAGGCCCAGTGCCATGGCCTCTGCTTGGAGTGACCGCAAACGGGTCCCCCCTTGCCGGTTGATATGTGCCTTTGTAGAAATATTGTCTGTTAGAAGCAAGATGTGAGACCCCTTTACTAGATGGTGGAACTTGTGCAGCGCTAGATGTGCCGCTCTCAGCTCTAGCCAATTTATAGAGTGGGCTGCCTCTTGAGGAGACCACTGTCCTTGTGCTATCTGTGTCAGGGAGTGAGCTCCCCAACCTTTGAGGCTTGCATCTGTAGTCACCAATGTCCTGCTTGGAATTCCGAATGAGCTGCCTCTGGAAATTGCTGAGGAATTCCACCAGGAAAGGGATTCTCGAACGTGCCGAGGAAGGATGACCCTGGCTGTTGACGAGGCTTGCTTCTCCCTCTGAAAAGGCAAAAGGAACCATTGAAGATCCCTGGCATGGAGTCGTGCCCAAGGAGTAATGATGGATTGTCTGATGGATGATCTCTGCCGAGCCCGGGATGGAGGTCATTCCTCCATCCTGGTGTTACTTGACCTCTCAGCGGCTTTTGATACCATTGACCATGGTATCCTTCTGCGTCGTCTCGGGGAGGTGGGAGTGGGAGGCACTGTTTTACGGTGGTTCTCCTCCTACCTCTCCAATAGAACGCAGTCGGTGTTGACAGGAGGGCAGAGGTCGGCCCCTAGGCCCCTACTTTGTGGGGTGCCTCAGGGCTCGGTCCTCTCGCCCATCCTGTTTAACATTTACATGAAACCGCTGGGTGAGATCATCCGACGACACAGGGTGAGGTATCAGCAGTATGCTGATGATACCCAGTTGTACATCTCCACCCCGTGTCAGTTCAGGGAAGCAGTTGATGTAATGTGCCGCTGCCTGGACGATGTGAGGGTCTGGATGGGAGTGAATAGGCTCAAACTCAACCCTGACAAGACTGAGTGGCTGTGGATATTGCCCCCCAGGGATTATGTCGACTTCCCCTCCTTGGTTCTTGGGGGAGAAAAATTGACTCCCTCAGAACGGGTTCGCAATTTGGGTGTTCTCCTAGACCCACAGCTAAAATTGGAGGAACATCTTTCAGCTGTGGCTAGGGGGACCTTTGCACAGATCCGTCTTGTGCACCAATTGCGACCCTACTTGGAGAGGGAGGCTTTGCTCACAGTCACTCATGCCCTTGTCACCACTTGTTTATTGGACCCGTGCCCCTCCTGGCTGGTCTCTGCCAGCAAGGAGGTGTCACGTGGCTGGCTCCAGGCAGTTGTGACCGCATCTTTGAGAGAGGGATCCATCCCACAGCCCTTAAAAGCTGCGGTGGTGAGGCCCCTCCTCAAGAAGCCTTCCCTGGACCCAGCAGATTTAAAGAACTTCCGCCCAGTCTCCAACTTGCCCTTTGTGGGTAAAGTTGTTGAGAAAGTGGTGTCGCTCCAGCTCCTATGGTTATTGGAGGACACTGATTATTATTTATTTATTTATTTATTTATTTATTTATTATTTATTTGGTTCTTCTATGCCGCCCTACTCCCTAGGGACTCAGGGCGGCGTACAACATTTTAAAAGAACACTAAACAATAAACATTCATTTAAAAACAATTTTAAAACAGAGAGGGACCCACAGCTAAAATTGGAGCAACATCTGTCAGCTGTGGCTAGGGGGACCTTTGCACAGGTCCGTCTCGTGCACCAATTGCGACCCTACTTGGAGAGGGAGGGTTTACTCACAGTCACTCATGCCCTTGTCACCTCACGGCTGGACTACTGTAACGAGCTCTACATGGGGCTACCCTCAAAGAGAATCCGGAGACTGCAATTGGTACAGAATGCAGCTGCGCGAGCTGTGGTGGGTGTTCCGAGATACACCCACGTAACACCTATTCTCCGCCAGCTGCATTGGTTGCCTATTAGTCTCCGGTCGCAATTTAAGGTGTTGGTTTTGACCTTTAAAGCCCTACATGGCTCAGGACCAGGTTACCTCCGGGACCGCATCCTACCACATACCTCCCTACGACCAGTTAGGTCCCACAGAGTGGGCCTCCTCCAGGTCCCATCGGCCAAACAATGTCGGTTGGTGGGGCCACAGGGGAGAGCCTTCTCTGTGGGAGCCCCGTCCTTCTGGAACCAACTCCCACCAGAGATCCGGACTATCCCCACTCTACTGGCCTTCCGTAAAGCCGTAAAAACATGGCTCTTCCGGCAGGCGGGGTGAAAAAGAAGATCAGATTCCCGCATGAATGAATGTTTTTTAAAATAATGTTCTGTTTTTAAACTATTATGTTTTTATTGCATTGTTCTTACCCATGTTGTACGCCGCCCTGAGTCCCACGGGATTGGGCGGCTTATAAGAACGCTTATTAAATTAAATTAAATTAAATGTTGACACACGACACCATCTTTCCTAAGAGGGAGGACAGGTCTGCTAAGGTGGACCTCTCCTCCCCTTGAATCTTAATGACTGACTGACTAATGCTAGCCTGTCTGTCGGATGAGAGGCAGACGGTGCCACCAATGGAATCTATGACTGAACCTAAATGCTGAATGGACGTGGAGTTTAGTTTAGTTTAGTTTAATTAAATTTATATACTGCCCTTCTCCAGGGGACTCAGGGCGGTGAACAGCCAAGTAAAAACACAATATAAACATTAAAATACATTTTTAAAAAAATATTCGATGTGGCCCTGATTTAATACAATTAAAATTTAGTAAAATCTTAAAATTTTAAAAACCCCAAAACTTTTTCACGCCAGCCCGGCTTGATAAAAATAATACGTCTTGAGGGCACGGCGGAAGGTGGACAGGTCGTGAATGGTTCTTAAGTCTGGAGGGAGCTGATTCCAGAGGGTGGGTGCTCCCACAGAGAATGCCCTCCCCCTGGGCGTCACCAGCCTACACTGCTTGGCTGATGGCACCCCGAGGAGGCCCTCTCTGTGGGAGCGCACTGGTCGATGGGAGGCAGTTTGTGGCAGCAGGCGGTCTCGGAGATACCTAGGTCCAATGCCATGGAGCGCTTTAAAGGTAGTAACAAGCACCTTGAAGCGCACCCGGTAGACCACCGGAAGCCAGTGCAGCTCGCGCAGGAGGGGTGTTATATGGGAGCGCCAATTAGCCCCCGAAACCACCCGCACGGCTGCATTCTGGATCAGTTGGAGCCTCCAGGTGCTCTTCATGGGGAGCCCCATGTAGAGAGCATTACAGTAGTCCAGACGCGACGTGACTAGGGCATGGGTGACTGTGCACAGGGAATCCCGATCCAGAAAGGGCCGCAACTGGCGTATCAGGCGGACCTGATAAAAGGCCGCCCTGGTCACAGCTGTCAGATGGTCCTCTAAGGACAGCTGTGGATCCAGGAGGACACCCAGATTGCGAGCCCTTTCGGCGAGGGCTAGAGACTCGCCCCCGATAGTCAGAGATGGAATCATCTGACTATATCGAGACGCTGGGAACCACAGCCACTCCGTCTTGGAAGGGTTGAGCCTGAGTCGGTTTCTCCCCATCCAGATCCGCACAGCTTCCAGGCACTGGGACATCACTTCAAGGGCATCATTGGGGTGGCCTGGGGTGGAAATGTACAGCTGTGTATCATCGGCGTACTGATGGTACTTCACCCCAAAGCCACGGATAATCTCACCCAGCGGCTTCACATAGATGTTGAACAGAAGGGGCGAGAGAATCGACCCCTGGGGCACTCCATATGTAAGAGGCCTCGAGGACGACCTCTGCCCCCCTGCCAATACAAACTGCGACCGGTTGGAGAGAAAGGAGGAGAACCAACGAAAAACGGTGCCCCCTATCCCTAACTCTTCCAGCCGGTGCAGCATGATACCATGGTCGATGGTATCAAAAGCCGCTGAGAGATCTAATAGGACCAGGACAGAGGAACAACCCCTGTCCCGAGCCCTCCAGAGATCATCAGCCAATGTGACCAATGCCGTTTCCGTGCTGTGCCCGGCCCTGAAACCCGACTGGAACGGATCTAGGTATGATGATTCCTCCAAGTACTGGGGAAACTGTCGTGCGACCACACTCTCAACAACCTTCGCCACGAAGCGAAGGTTGGAGACAGGGCGATAGTTAGCTAAAATTGCTGGGTCCAGGGAGGGCTTCTTGAGGAGAGGCCTCACCACCGCTTCTTTCAAAGCCGTGGGGAAGTAACCCTCCCCCAAAGAAGCGTTAACAATTCCCTGGAGCCAGCCTCGTGTAACCTCCCGGGTAGCCAGCACTAACCAGGAGGGACACGGATCCAATAAACATGTGGCTGCACTGAGCCTCCCCAGAATCTTGTCCACATCCTCAGGGGTCACTGAGTCAAACTCTTCCCAGATAACGTTCTCAAGACTATTCCGTCACCGCGTCCGTATCCACCCAGTTGGAGTCCAGTTCCCCCTGAATCTGAGCGATTTTGTCATGCAGATATCGTCCAAAGTCCTCAGCCCTGCCTTCCAGGGGATCCTCCCGCGCTTCTTGATGGAGTAAGGAATGGGTCACCCTGAACAGGGCTGTTGGACGATTCTCTGATGACGCGATAAGAGCGGAAAAATACTTCGATTTCTCCGCTTTTATCGCCACTAGGTAGGTCTTAATATGCGACCTTACCAGTGTTCGATCAGATTCAGAGAGACTGGCCCTCCAACCGCTCTCTAGGCGTCTTTTCTGGCGCTTCATCTCCCTCAGCTCCTCAGTAAACCAGGGAGCCGAGCGGGATCGGAGCCGAGTCAGAGGCCGCAAAGGCACAACTCGGTCCAAGGCCCCACCGGCCGCCCTGTCCCAGGCAGCAACCAGGTCCTCGGCCGAGTTGAGGGCTAGATCATCAGGAAGTGGCCCAAGCTCCATCTGGAACCTATCCGGGTCCATCAGGCGCCTGGGGCGGACCCATCTAACTGGTTCCGCCTCCCTGCGGCGTGGGGAAGCGGTATGGAGGTCTAGGTGAAGGAGTGAGTGATCTGACCATGACAAGGGTTTAATGACTACATCCCCTATATCAAGACCACTCAACCACTGGCCAGAGACAAAAATCAAGTCTAGAGTGTGTCCTCCCTCATGTGTGGGGCCATGAACTAACTGGGTTAGGTCCATGGCCGTCATGGAAGCCAAGAACTCCCGAGCCAACTCAGATGTTTCACCAACGGATGGCAGGTTGAAATCTCCCATGACCAGAAGTCTGGGTGTGTCAACCGCCACCGTGGCTATCGTGTCGAGTAGCTCAGGCAGGGCAGCTGCTATGCGGCAGGGAGCCAGGTACGTAAGCAGCAAGCCCTTCTGAACCCCATGGCCCCATTTCACAAGGAGGGACTCACAACCAGCTATCTGTGGCACAGTGGTCTCCCTTGGCCCAAGACCCTCATTAATAACAACCGCCACCCCCCCACGCCCCTCCCCTGAGCCCTCGGCTGATGGAATGCTCTGAAACCTGGTGGGCAAATCTCCACCAGAGGGACACCTCCCTCTGGCCCCAACCAGGTCTCCGTGATACCCGCCAGGTCCATTCCCCCCTCAACAATAAGATCGTGAATGAGGGGGCCTTTATTTACCATGGACCTGGCATTGCATAGCATCAGCCGAAGACTCGGGTCCTGAGTATCTAAGCCACCCAGTACCCGGGGTGAGCTGTAGAGACCGGGACGCGCAGTCGCTTTTAAGCAGCGAGTGCGCACCCCCCATACATGATATGATCTCTTGCTCCCGATTCCATATCTGCCCCTTCCCATCACCGTGCTGATGGCACAACCCTCATTCAAATGTCCATTTTCCATAGACTGCTCCCCAATCCCTCGCCCAACATCCTCTCGCTCGTTACCCCCTGCCGGGCTATGCGCCAGCCTAGGAGGATTTCCCCCCCAATCCCCCTTGGTTGTATTCCCAATTCCCCTTAAAACATATTTATACATTGATTTAAGCAAAAAACCTCTTAAACCCCTTTTTGTTGCATGCCATCTCTCAGGGCTCCAAAGCCCGTCATCGAGGAAGGCCCTTGATAATACAGGGGGCCATCACCGCGAGGGGGGGCATCTCGCAGTGCAAGCAGTTCCCTTGGAGAGTAGCCCATCACATAAATGGTGGGGTGAGGAGAGGGGGCTCCAGATCCATAAAAGTCATATTTCGAGGGGTTGAAGATGTAAAAAGATGTTGAAGAGGCTAAAGCAAGGAGGTTGAGGTTTGGGCCCCTACATTCTCCCACAATGAAGGGGCAGTCAGATTACGTGTCTGCAGGCAGGAAAGCCGACCCATCCATTCTCTCACAATGGTAGATGATAAGAAGTTCTGGTGAGCAAAACTCCGTTCCAGCCTGCTGATGAGAATAAGTTTCCATCGGACTAGCCTCAGTAACTCCAGCCCGCCTACCATCTCTTTCCCCTCAAGCCAGAAGTCACTGGATAACAGATGGAAATAGATGATATATTGCCAAGTTCGAAGGAGGGAGCAAAAACATTACCTATAAGGTAAATGATGATGATAGTAATAAAATGCCCAGAAGTTATATAATGGCCGTAAGATGTATAATTGGCCTGTAAGATGATCCCCGAGGCAGCTGGACAATAAACCTCGGTCTATTCAATCTGGGTCTGTGGAAGGGCGTGCTGCAAAAGATGGCATAGATGTCAACAAATGCCAGCAGCAACACCAGCGGCATCCTCACAGCAGCTTAGCAACTCCGGCAGCTCCAGGTTTTTCCAGCTGCCGGCATATCCCAGATAGAAGTCTGGGAGGGTGCACCAAACCCTACCAAGGGGGGTGCACCAGGCTTCCTCCATGTTCCATTCCTCCCCGCTCTGCCAGAGCTCTGCTGGACCCCCCGACCATCTCCAGTCCCATGGGGGCCAGCACTCAGAGACCTGCCTGTTGTCAGAGTCCAGCAAGGTTCTCCACAAAGCTCCACAAAACTGCTGGAATATCTGGAAGCGTGAGTAAACGCTGAGAGAAGCCATCGCCGCGGCTGCCTATCCCACATTGCTCCGCCTTTTTCCCCTCATTGCTGAGCTGTCCTAATACCTATTCAGGCAAGGGACGGCTCGTTAGGCATGTCCAGCCTTCGGCTCACTGGGCGTGGGGCCAAAACAAACAAAGTTGGCACCCAACGCCTGCAGAGACCCCCATTTCCTCACCATTTCCACAGCGTTCACCAGGGAGCTGCCATTCTAGCGCATGCTCAGTGTGAAACCTTAGTGGAGGTACTAAGGTGGCTCTTTTCGATGTTAATGGAAAAGCCATGGCGTCGGAGACAGCCCATGGTGATAAAAAAGGTGCTGCTCTGCCAACTTCTTGGATCTAGCGTGAACCAGAATATCGTCCAAGTAACAATGCAAGTGCACTGGGACTGACCTTAGGTGAGCCGCTAGAGAGGCGAGGATCTTGGTGAACGTCCTTGGGACTGAAGATAGTCCGAAGGGAAGGGCCCTATATTGGTAATGATCCTGGCCATAACAGAAACAGAGGAACCGTCTATGAGACCTAGCTATGGGAACATGTAGATAGGCCTCAGTTAAATCCAAGGATGCCATAAAGTCTCCTTTGCGAATGAACGCAAGGATGGATGAAAGGGAGTGCATCTTGAATTTTCTATATACTAGATGGCGATTCAACCTCTTAAGATCCAGAATCGCCCTCCATCCCCCTGATGACTTGGGAACTACGAAGAGGATAGAGTAGAATCCTTTTCCCCACTGATCCCGCGGAACTGGCTCAATGGCCTTAATATCTGCCAGATGTTTGATTGCTTCCTCCATGAGTTTACGTTTGGAGGGAATGCTTGAGACTCTGCATCTAATGAAGAAGTTCGAAGGAATGGAGAGAAATTCCAGAGTGAGGCCGTTACGCACCATTCTGTGCACCCAGGCGTCCCTCGTGGAATTTTCCCAGGCTGGCCAAAATTTTGCCAACCTGCCTCCTATTGGGATGTGATCCGAATCACCACTTTCCCCTATGAGGTGGCCTGTTGCAAGGGCCCCCTCGAGCTAGCTTACGGAATGGTTTCCCCCTGCCTCCTCTGTCTGAGTTTCTCTGACGGGAGTAGTACTGACCTGAGGCCCGGGAGAAGGAAGAGGCCTGGTCAGTCGTCCGAAATGGCCACCTGCTGTAAGGATTAGACTTGTGAAACCCCGTCCTGGAAACTGTTGGCAGAATCTTTCACTTATCGCTGGTTTCCACCAGCAGGGGCTCCAGTGCTTCGCCGAAGAGGTCGCCTTCTCTGATGGCTCTCATTGGCAGGCGCCACTTGTGGCATGAGTCTGCCTGCCACTGTCGAAGCCAATTCATGCGCCTAGCCACCACTGATGCGGTCAGCGCCCTTCCCGCAAACCGTGAAGTTTGTAAGGAGGAGTCCGCTATGAACTGGACCGCAGCCAACACCTTGTTCAGGTCCTGTTGCGCTCTCACGTTGGAGGGCGGGGTGTATGTCTGTATCTGTCTGAGCCAGATGAGAGCCGTGCGCGCAAAGAACGAAGTGGTGCATGCCGCCTTGATCGCCCATGCAGAAGACAGGTAGTCCTTGACCAAGGCCTGTTCTATCCATTTGTCATCTGGTTTGAGGAGCTCCTCTGTCTCTCCAGGAATCGTGGAAGAGGAATGAAGTCCCCTGATAGGTGCATCTACTGTAGGTAGTGGGAGTAAATCAGACAGATTAAAAGCGACATTGAAATATTTCTTGTCTAGGGAAGATACTGCTGGCCCTGAAATAGGGGAGCCTTTCTGGGTTTTAAAGGTCTTGGCAAACAACCTAGGAATAGGTATGAAGTCTACCTCCTGTTCCACCTCTGAGAACAGAGGATCTTCTTCATCCTCCTCTGCGACGCTCGAAGAAGGTGCGGGAATCTTAATCCTTGCCACTGCACATGCCTTGAATAACAATGACTTAAACAACGTTGGAGAAAAAAGTCCGGACGAGGCCGGTTGTTCGTTATTTGTGCATTCATCATCTGATAATTTTTGTTTGCAATTATCTTCCTCCCAATCTTCTTCTTCCTTTTCCCCCCTGAGGTCATCAGGATTTGACTCCTCTGACGAATCCTCAGAATAACTATGGCTTGTAACTGCCTTGCTTTTGGATGGGGCCATCACTTTCCTCTTGTGCTTGGATTTTTTGTCTAAGGAATGTGAAGTTGAGGGACCTTCATGAGCAAGGGACCTTAAGCTGGTGGAGATAGCTCGTTGAAGAGCTGATTCCATCCAACTCTGGAACTCAGTCTGGTTAAAGGATGGCTGAGAAGCCTCTGAAGATGTAGAAGGTTGGGGTGGAAGTGCTGAGTCCCCACCAGGTTGATCAGACAATGCCTGTTGGGCTTCCAAACTTTCCTGAGTATCAGAGTCACCCCATAGGTTCTCTTCAGTTCTGACAATGTTATTAACATCCAGTGCTAGGGGATCCCCTGCTATCCCCTTGACCTGTTGCTCTGGTGTCCTCCTAGAGCCCTACACCCCGCCTCTGCTGTCCTTTGTGCTTTATCACAAGTTTTCTGAAGGGCTCTGTCCCTTTGCTTTTCAGATTGCTCCATCGCCTTGGAAATTCCTTTCCTGCTCCTCATAGAGCGGGGGGGGTGACCTCTCTGGAGAGGAAGAAAGCTCCCTCTCTGGTGAATCCTTTCTACACCTCTTGCCTTCCGTTTTGGAATTTGTGGAATGCTCAGAATCCATGCCCCTAGTGGTTGGAATGAGCCTGTTGGGAATTTCCGGTCACCCCTCCCTCTTTGTTTAGGATGGCGGCCCCCTGTGTCACCACGCGGTCAGGGACCAGGCGTAATGGCCAACACGCAGATCTCCTGGGTTCCCTTAGTCAGGGGGCCCCTGGGGCAGAGGTGGGTTCCTGCCGGAGCTGCCCAATACACAGCTCTGGTAGGGGGCGGCAGATTACACAACTGCTCCGGAGCCCTCTCTGCCGGTCCACCGTGCACGTCGCCATTTTTTCTCAGTGATTTCCGGTCGATTTTGCTTCTGCGCATGCAGAAGCAAAATCGTGCGAGGGGGCGCGTGCGCATAGCGAGCGCCCCCCCCGAAGCATGGAGATGCGTGCGCATGGCTCCTGCAGCGAGGTAAGCGAGAAACCCGCCCCTGCCCTGGGGAGGTACTCGGCTCTCCCCCCCCGCTTTTTTTCCCCTCACTCTTCCGATCATTGGTGTCAGTGAGAGAGGAGATCAGACGCTGCGATCTTATTCAAGCTGTGTACTGGGGTGCTGGCCTCAAGCTTTTTTAAATCCCCTGCTGAAAGGCTGCTTTGTTCAATTTAAAGTCTCCCAGCTTTAGCACAGTGAGGGAGCGGCTGAACTTTAAAGGAATTTTAAGTGAGAGGCTTCCTCCAAGGGAAGAACGGCACTCGCACCGCTAGTCTCTTCCCGATGGAGTATTTAAAAGCGAGGGCTGGGGAATGCAGGCGGAATAACACCGGCTGCCTGAGAATTCGTCAAACTTGCCTGTCTTCTTTGATGATCCGTCCGTCCTCCCCTGCCGTCTGGCTGCAGCCCTGAGAAGGGCTATAGCTTGATCTTTCTCTGCTCTTGACCTAATCTATATATCTAATTATCTTAATCTTTTTTTAAAAGGATAGAGGATAGAAAGAATAGAAAAGCGTTCAGGAGGGGAGTCCTAACACACCTTCCCTCTTGAAGGGTCGAGTCAGATCTGGGCAGGAAGAGGCGGATCCGTGCTGAATGCAAATTTGATTGACTCGACCCTCAAGACGATTGGTCCAGGACAACCCTCTCTGAAGGCTGGTTCCACCCCAAGATGGAGAAAAAACACATTGAAGTAGAGAGTGATGGAAAGGATGGAAAACTGAGATACAAATTAGGAGATAGAAGAAACATGCCCAAGACCCATAAAGGACTCAAATGCCTATACACGAATGCTCAAAGTTTAGGGAACAGACAGTGTGAACTTGAAGTATTAGTACATGAAGGCAAATATGATATAGTTGCCATTACTGAAACATGGTGGGATGAAACTCATGACTTTAATGTACTGATGGAAGGATACAAACTATTCAAAAGAAACAGACCTAACAAAAGAGGAGGTGGAGTTGCATTATATAAAAAAGATCACTACATCTCTACAGAAATCTACAAAACCAAGAATGAAAACCTCCTACCATGTTTCCCAGAAAATAAGACCTACCCCAAAAACAAGCCCTAGCCTGATTTTCACGCATGTGCCTAATAAAAGCCCTATGTCAAGGTTCCAAGTAATACACCCATAGCAAACAGAACTCCGAGGCAAGCAGGTTCCTCAAAGAACAAGTTTATTGCATATATCATATTGGCACAAACTGGTGAAAACCGACTCTAAAGGTTCCTGTGGTTTTCACCTAATTAAAAGTAAAAGTTTTTCTGCTTTTCCCAAACAATCAGTCACATGGTCCAATCAAGGTGCTGTCCGGTTGCTTGGAAACTTCACTGCTCGTCTCTTTTATTTATTTATTTATTTAAATGGATTTATATGCCGCCCAACTCCCAGGGGACTCTGGGCAGACTCTTCAGCCACCTGTGGGAATGTCCTTGGTTCTCAGGGGAAACTATTTTGTTTTGGCTACAGTACTCCAACTATCTCTAATCCCCCTCCCTATCCCTCAGCACCATTGTGGCAACACTGACCTCCAAGCCTCCAAGATGGCCTTGGTCAGGCCAGCTTGAGAGTTGACATCCTACCCCAAAAAGAAGCCCTAGTTAAGCCCCACCCAATATCTGTACGAGGTGGGGTGAGGTGCATGCATAAAAATCAAGCTAGGGTGTGGGGGGGAGTGGAGCTGCCCCACACCTGCTCACCTTAGGACCACTGCAGCCAGGCCTCCCACACCCCGACACCTCGCACCACTGCACGACTTCTGCGGCCGCTCACAGCCAGATGCCATGTAGCTCGTCACGCAGCCCGTGCAAGCTGACTCCCAGCTGTAAAGCTGTCTCTAAGCTGTTTTCAGCTGATTAAAACAGTTTTAACTTCTGGAGGGTTTTTTTTTTGAGAAAATAATGTTTTAAAAAGCTACCATCAGCTATCCTTTTCCTTTTGGCTAAACTCCTCTAAGTGCACTCCAACCATTTCCACTTGACTGCACTTTCTTTAACTCTTGCTTCCCTTCTGAGAAGGCAGAAAACAATGCAAGCCAAGCATACGTATGGTATGCTGCCGCTCAGAAGGATGCTGTGAGGCTCATCGTGCCGGTGCCATTGCTTGTGTGCACAACGGCGTGACATGCCACACGGCGTACTTTTGCGAGCGGAGGCCCTGGTGCGATGAGCCTTGTGGTGTCCTTCTGCAAGCAGTGGCCCCAGCACAATGCGCCTTGCACAGGCCTGTTAAGATATTCATGAACTGGGAGAGCCATGTTAACAAGGTTAGCCAATGAATAGGCATAGCAACTAAGTCAGCCAATGGGAGCTAACCACTTCTGAGTCTGTGCAGAGAATGGAAACTGGAAGCTTTAGCTTAGGAGCTGAGATAGCGCAGTGGTTAAAAGCAGCATTGCGACCTTCAGCTGATTGCTAGTTTAGCAGTTCAGCTGTTCAAATCTCATCAGGCTCAAGGTTGACTCAGCCTTCCATCCTTCCGAGGTGGGTAAAATGAGGACCCAGATTGTTGGGGGCAATATGCTGAACTCTGTAAACCGCTTAGAGAGTGCTGTAAAGCACTATGAAGCGGTATATAAGTAAAGTGCTATTGCTAAGTGCTATTAAAGCTGGGTGTGGCTCCAGGTCCACTCTGCTCTCTTGTCCTCTCTGTGCTTGTCTGCTGCTGAAATGAAACTAACTGTTCTCTGCTGTCTGTAACTGCTTGAAGAAGAACTCTGCTAATGGTATTGTAAATTCATCTGTTACTATGTTTATAAAGAAACTTATGAATCCAGCTGAGTCAGTCATCTGTGTGTGCTTCTGGTTTTGATTTTTGCAACAAATGTTAATAGGTTATGGGTCCAGAGCACACAGAAAGACTGCATTGTAATTTAAGCTGAAGAGACTGCCTGTGTTAAATAAGAGAACAAGGCAGAGAAAGATTGCAGGATGGCTGCTGTTGAAATTAAGGAGTGCTCTGTGCCTCATTTGGGACAGAAGAACTATATAATATGGGCTGCAAAGATGGAATGTTTCCTGAAGGCTAAGGAGCTGTGGTATATGGTAGCAAATCCACCACAAGTTTTTGCAGCTGGAGATCAGAAAAATCATGATCAAGCAATGGCTTATATCATCTTAAGTTTAGAAGATAAACAGTTTATCAATGTAGCTGATTTAAAGACTGCAAAGGAGGTCTGGCTGAAATTAAGAGCTGTGCATGTGAGTGTGTCTGCATGCAATATTGTTCAGTTATCAAGGAAATTATACAGAGCCTGTTTGCAACCAGGTGAATCTGTGGAAAGACATTTATTGCAAATGCAAACTCTGTTCATGGAATTAGAACAGCGTGGAATGAATATTCCTGAGTCCCAGAAGGTATTGTTAGTGTTAAACAGCCTTGATGAAACCTGGGACATTGTGTCTGCAGTATTTGAATGCAAATCAGAGCAGGACTTGCGTTTGGAAGCCCTGAAAGCATGTTTGATTGCAGAGGAAAACAAACGCCATTTTAGAAAAAGCCACGAGGAGAAATTCCTGAGGTGGGGGCCCAAGGAGCAGAGAGAGAAGAATGGAAAATTCCACACACTGGCTGTTAGCAGCAGAAGGGATCAGATTACAGCCCAGCAACAGAGGCGTGGCGAAGCTTCACATTTAAAGAAGGACTGTTTACAAAGAAGAAATTATTTGCAAGGAGGACAATCCACTGATGGTCAAATTGCTGTTGCACAAGTTTGTTATTGCAATAGCAGAGACAAATGGTTAATAGACAGTGGGGCAAGTCAAGCAATTGTTAATAATTCTAAATTGTTTTACAGGTTGCAGCCAGCTGCTCGAGATGCAGTAGTCTTGGCAAATGGCCAGAAGGCTAAGGTCATTGGAAGAGGCAGTGTGCAAATTCCATATCTGGAATCAAGGTTTAATGATGTATTATATGTACCTGAAATGGAGCATAATTTGCTGAGTGTCTTTAGTTTAGACAAGCAAGGATTTGAGACCACATTTGTAAATGGGAAGTGTCTCATAAAGAGAAATGGGAATGTATGTGCACAGGGCATAAAAGAGGATAATCTTTATGTGTTGCAGGGACAAAAGATTCAATGTGCGCAGACATTTAGAAATGTTGCAGAGCATGATTCATGTGTTCATCTCTTGCACAGAAAGCTTGGCCATGCCAGCTTCAGAGTTTTGCAAATGATGCAACAGTTTGCAGAAGGGTTAAATTCAAAGGGATGTAAGGCATATTTGGACTGTGCAGTATGCAAAGCATCAAAGTCCAAGGCATTCCCAGTAAGCAAAAGTAGCATGAGGCAGACAACAAGAGCTCTAGAGCTGGTACATGCAGATTTGGTTCACCCAATGCAAGCCAGTTTGGGAGGAGCAAAGTATGCGCTGGTCATTGTAGATGACTACAGCAGGTTTGGGTTCTGCTATTTACTAAAGAGTAAAACAGAAGTGCTACAGAAATTTAAGCAATGGGTAAGCTTCGTAGAAAGAAGGTATAAACAAGTGTCAAGGTTCCAAATAGTAATCGAGCAGAAATCAGAGTCCAAGGCAAAAAGTTCACCAAAGTTCCAATTTATTGCAGACACCATGTGCACTATGTCAGCTGCAAACTGACAGAGATTCAGAATTTATGTCAACAAGTTTTCAACAATGGTTGGGACAGTTGGGAATAAAACACAGACGCACAAATCCACACACAGCAGCGGAGAACGGTGTTGCTGAAAGGCGGAATGGAGCCTTACAAATGATGAAAGACTCACTGCTGGAGGATTCTGGTCTGAGCAGGTCATATTGGGGTGAAGCCATATTGACTGCTAATTATTTAATTAATAGGCTGTGGAGTTCATCCATTAATGATACTCCATATGCAGTGCTATATGGGAGGAAACCATCTCTGGCACATTTAAGACTTTTTGGAAGTACTGCATGGGTGCATATTCCAAAAGCAGTTAGAAGAAAGGGACAACCAAAGAATAGGATAGGATAGGATAGGATAGGATAGGATAGGATAGGATAGGATAGGATAGGATAGGATAGGATAGGATAGGATAGGATAGAATAGAATAGAATAGAATAGAATAGAATAGAATAGAATAGAATAGAATAGAATAGAATAGAATAGAATAGAAAATAGAATAGAATTCTTTATTGGCCAAGTGTGATTGGACACACAAGGAATTTGTCTTTGGTGCATATGCTCTCAGTGTACATAAAAGAAAAGATACATTTGTCAAGAATGATTGTCATAGGGTTCAAATAAGCAATCAGGAAACAATCAATATTAATATAAATCGTAAGGATACAAGCAACAAGTTACAGTCATACAGTCATAAGTGGGAGGAGATGGGTGATAGGAACGATGAGAAAAACTAATAGTAATGCAGCCTAGTGAATAGTTTGACAGTGGTAAGGGAATTATTTGTTTAGCAGAGTGATGGCATTCGGGAAAAAACTGTTCTTGTGTCTAGTTGTCTTGGTGTGCAGTGCTCTATAGCAACGTTTTGAGGGTAGGAGTTGAAACAATTTATGTCCAGGATGCAAGGGGTCAGTAAATATTTTCACGGCCCTCTTTTTGACTCGTGTAGTATACAGGTCCTCAATGGAAGGCAGGTTGGCAGTAATTGTTTTTTCTGCAGTTCTGATTATCCTCTGAAGTCTGTGTCTGTCTTGAAGTCTGTCTTGAAGTCTGTGTCTGTCTCAAAGGCTAGAAAGCTCAGGTTTTTTTTTTATTCAAAAAGTTTTATTAGTACAAAATTACATAGATAATAGCTAAATATTGAATATAAAGTACAAACATTTTTTTTATTTTTTCTCCCCCCTAGCCCACCCCCTTCCCTCCCCCCCTCCCCCCCCAGACTTCCCAGAGAGAATACAGGGCATAATATCAATTAAATAAATTTAAATTAAGTTAATAGAAAAGAACATTATTTTTTGAAAGCTTCAACTCCAAATTGTACACTAATAATATATCGTCTATGTATAAAATAATAGAGATACAAAAAAAGAGAAAAATCTCTTTAACAATACAAGAAAAGCATAACTAAGAGAAAATAGAGAAAAAAGAAAAAGAAAACGATAAACAAACAAACTTCCTTCCTCCTCCCTTCAATCCTCTACCTTGTGCAACATTTCCTCCAAATTAAATAAAACTTAGATAAATATTACGTAAATAATAGCTAAATATAAAATACAAAAATCTTAAACTAATATTATTAACATATTGTTACCATACATCAAATTACTAGCTTCAAAAAAATTCTAAGTTTAATAATAAATTAATAATAAAAATAATAGAAATAACCTCAAAGTTGAATAAAACTTAACTAAATATTACATAGATAATAATTAAATATTAAATTTCATCATAATATTAATAACATATTATTATACATTAACTTATTAGCTTCAAAAAAAAATTCTAAATCTTAAAAAAAATTTTTTTTAATAATAAACAGTCTAAGTCCAAAATTCCAAATCTTCAAAAAAAAAATATTAAAAAAAGGGGAAGAAAAAAGGAAAAATACAATCATATTAATCTCTATCCGTCCAATATATTTCAACACCACATCTTTTTGTATCTTGATAGTTGCATCTTTTTATAGCTCGATGATTTTGAATTTATCAACTCGCCTCCCATCTGATCCCGATCCTCCATCTCCTTTTCCCCGTCTATCTGGCTCTGGCACTCATTTTGGTTCTTTAAATCTGTTTCCTTTTGATCCAACAGGGGTGGCTTCCCCTCCTCCTCCTCTTTTACTTTCATACATCCTTCCTCTGGAATTCTGGATATATCAGCCTTTAAAACATTGACATAAAATTCAGTAGCTTTCTTTATCGTGTTAAGCCGGTATCTTTTTCCAGAAAATTTCACCGCTACTCCTACTGGTGCTTCCCATTTATATTGTAAATTTAATCTTTTGAGTTCATCAATCAGAAAGGTGTAACTTTTTCTGGCTTTAAGCATTTTAGAGGGGATTTCTTTCCAAATCATTAATTCCTGGCCATTCACCTTAAGATTGTTGTTGAACGGGACTTCCGGTTCCGGTCTTGTCGGCGTCGCTGGCGCTCCTCGCAGGGCGTCCTTTCAACTTGCCATAAAAGCCGCCAGATCAGCTGTCTGGCGGCTTGAAAATCTCTCCCCGGGCGAAGGGGAGAGATGAGAGCGTGACAGGTGGGGTAGAGCCCCCCTAGTGCCCTAAAAGTCAACTTAGGGCGCGTAGGGTGAGGGCTCCCCACGTAGCCTGTCTGCAGCTCCGGGAAGCTGGAAGCCTCCACTAGAAAGCGGAGCAAGATGCCGCGGCCACCGCTGCTGATTTAAAGAGATATAACTATTTTGAAAATACAGAGAGCAGCCAGAGAAAGACAGGAGTCCTGGAGGTATTAGCTTATTCTTTAACTCCATTCTTGGGTTTTCATGAAGAAACAAAGTAACTTAATAAGGAGTGGCAACAAGATGGCGATTTGAAACGTTGGGTAGAAGAGAAAGTTATTTTTACTTTGCTATCAGCTCTTTCCTGTGGAAACTTTTGATCTTAAGAATGAATTTTTTTCCCTTTTTTCTTTTTTTCTGAATTAATCTATAGTTTTATGAAAGATAAAACTTAAATAGTTTTGGATTTGGAAAGGAATTATTTTTTAAAGTGAAGATCTGGATTTCTCTTTCCTCTTTTCTTTTTGCAAACATTGAAATGGCTTCTAAATTTGAAAAGACTGTAGTGAAAAAAGGAATTGAGTACTCTTTTGATCATATTGTAAAGAAGCAATCTATGTCTGATTTAACATCATCAAAGTCTTTAACACCTGAGACTATTTTTAATACATTGAAAGCATTGAAAAATGAATTAATTTTAGAATTTAATTCAAAACTTGCGGAAATAGAAAAAAGATGCAGGCTGCTATGGAGAAGATGAATTTACAATTGAGAGCGGATGTGGTGAAAGTTTGCAAAGGATTAGCAGTAAATATGGAAATTTTGGAGAAGGATTTGGAAAAAAATAAGAAAAATTTAACAATTTCAGAGGAATACATAACCAAGGCTAAAAATGATATATTAAAATTGGAAAAAGAAGCAATGATGTCTCAATTTCAAGAGATGAAATTTGCTATAAGAGTCAGGGGCTTGAAAGAAAAAAAATTTGAAAATCTGAAAGAAAGAATGACAGAGGCACTGGAGCAGGTGTCTGGATTGTCTAAAGATGAATTGGCTACAAAAATTGATAAAATATACAGAATTAATTCTTGGTATGCAAAACAAAACCACTTGCCAAGGGATATTGTAATATACTTCACTACCAGAGCTTTGCGAAACAGAATCATACAGGCGACTTATAATAAAAATCTTCAGGCAAATGGTCAAGAAATAAAGATATGGAAAGAAATCCCTGCCAAGATGCTTAAAGATAGAAGAGAATATTCTTTTCTGGTTCAGGAATTAAAAATACAAAATTTACAATACAAATGGAATGTACCAACAGGACTAACCGTTAAATTCTTGGGGAAAAGATATGGACTAAATACAATAAAGAAAGCTACAGAATTCTACATCAATGTTTTAAAGGCTGATATTTCTAAAATTCCAGTGGAAAAAGGCATGGAAATAAGGGAGGAGGAGAAGGGAAATCCGGATATACGTGATCAAGAGGAAATAATTCCGAAGATTCCAAAAGAGTGGCAGAGCCAGACAGATGTTTATGACGTGGATAAGGAGACGGAGGAATGGGATCAGATGACAGCTGAAGCGACAGATTGGAAATGGCCAAAGGACAGATGGTGTTGAAACTTACAGGATGGTTGGAAAGATGAACAAGATTGTAATCATTTTCTTCTTTTTTTCTTTTCATATGTTGTATTAATATTGTCTATTAATGGTATTATATTTTATTTCTAGATTGTTTTTTAGATATATATTATATATTTTGGAGTTATAAACTTGATATAGTGTATTATTTCGTTATCATCAATTTGGGGATCTGAAATATTAATATTGTTTATTGATGGTATTTTCATATCAAATATTTTGAAGTTATAAATTGGATACAGTGTAATATTTTGGTATCATTATTTTGAGGATATAGGGATTAAGTTTAAAAATTTAGAGGTATAAAGAGTTGGTTTTTATTCTTTTTATTATTATTATTATATATTTTGGTTACTATTTTTAGTATAGTAGATAATATATACTCTGAGGTGATACCTTAAGGTATAGGAATACTGTTATTAAGGTGTATTTTACGGTTTGAGGTTTAGAGGAAATGTTATACATATAATATTATGTTATTAATAAGTGGGTGGATTTTAACTAAGTTTAAGGGTGTTGAAATATAAGGGGTCAGCCAATCATTATTGATATATATATATTAAATATTGGGAAGTTAACACTTTGGTATATTGTAAAATTATGCTATTAATAATGTTTGAGGTTATGACTAAGTTTAGTGTATGAGGTTCATCTTTGTTTCTTTTTTATTTTGCTTATTTTTGTTCTTCACTTGTTTACTTTCTCTTTAATTTTTAACATTTTGAATAGTTCTAATCTGGAGTTAAAGATGCCGAAAAAATGAGGGATCTAAGAAGTTATTTTAATCTAATTTAAATTGATGTTATTGAATACTATGCCCTGTACTTTTTCTGGGAAGTCCGGGGGGGGGGAGGGAAGGGAGTGGGTTGTGGGCAGGGGGGATGGGGGGAGAAAATTGATAAAAATGCTTGTACTTTGTACTAATAAAACTTTTTGAATAATAAAAAAAAATAAAAAAAATAAAAAGATTGTTGTTGAACGTTGCCTGTATAATTCTATTCCGTAAGGCTCTTGTAGTAAAATATATGACAATGTCCCTTGGTAGGTGTTTTTGTTTAGCATACCACAAGTTGATTCTATATATCTTGTCAATTTGTGTAGCCAATTCCACTTTAGACATTCCAGACACCTGGTCCAAAGCATCAACCATCCTTCCTTTCAAATCTTCATATAATCCCTCCTTCAATCCTCTGACCCTTATAGCAACTTCCATAGATCTGAACTGCGTCATCAACACCTCTGTTTCAAAATTTGCAATGTCATTTTGAATTTTATCTATATATTCCACCGAAGTTGCCAGAGCTTGTTTATTTGTTTCAATACGATCTGCCAGAACTTCAATATTTGTTGCTAATCTTTTGCAAACCTCTAACACGTCCAACCTAAGTTGTTGATTCATATTCTTCAAAGCAGCCTGCATTTTCTTATCTATTTCACTAATTTTCTGGTTAAATTCCATAGTCAGTTCATTTTTCATAATCTTTAAACTACTTAATAAGTTTTCAGGTGTCAAAGACTGTGGAGGTGTTAACTCAGTAATAAGTTGCATTTTAGAAGTATAACCAGAGGGATAGTCATTTCTTTTACTCAAAACAATCTTTCCGGATTTTGAAGCCATTGTAGTGTTTCAGAGGAGTACAAAGAAAAAAAAAGCCAAATCCCTAATTAAAGTTCTTTCCAGTTTCAAAACCAGGTAGTCTTTTATTATTAAAAATCTATCAGTTATAACTTTAATCCAGGGTTAGGAGACAGAGAAAGAAAAGCCAGTTTTCAAAGTCAAAAGTTTCCATAAGAAAAAAAGCCTCTGGCAAAATGAAAGTCACTTTCACTTCTCCTCCCGCCTTCTTCAATCGCCATATTGTTGCTTATTAACTGTTACTTTGTTTCCTTGCCGAAGTGAAAGCTAGCAGAGGAGTTGAAGAAAAAAAAAGAAATTTCAGTACTTGCCCATCTCACTCCTGTTTCTCTCTGTCTGCTTCTTTAAATCAAAAAATAATTGTAAATCCCATTCTGGAAGCAGCGGTGGTCACGGCATCTTGCTCCGCAAAAGTGGAGGTTTCCAGATTCCCGGAGCAGGAGACAGGCTACATGGGGAGCCCTCCCTTCGCGCCCCTGGATGGCTCCTAGGGCACTAGGGGGGCTCTACCCCACCTGTCAAGCTCTCATCTCTCCCCTTTGCCCGGGGAAGAGATTTCAAAGCCGCCAGACAGCTGTTCTGGCGGCTTTTTACAAGAATCAGAAAGGCGCCCGACAAAGGAGCGTCCGCGATGGCGCGATCCAAACCGGAAGTCGAAAGCTCAGGTTTATGGGCTATGAGCCAGGCTCGAAAAGCTATCGTTTTAGTGATGGGAGCAAAAGAATAGTGATTTCAAGGTCTGCTAGTTTTGCAGAGCAAAATTGGAACAGAATTGATGCAAATTTATGGAATGATTCACTTAGTGATGGTGATCCACTTAGTGATGGTAACTCACTTAGTGATGGTGTCAGCGTTCAAGGAGGAGAAACTGAAAAAGCTGAACAAGATATGAAGCAAGAAAGGATTGACACACAGGAGCAGTCACTGCCACGCAGGTCAGAGCGATGGAACAAGGGGATTCCACCTGACAGGTATTCTGCTAGTAAAGTTAAAGTGTGTAATGTATGGTATGAGCCAAGGAACTATAAGGAAGTGTTGGCATTACCTAAAATAGAACAAGAAAAGTGGAAAGAAGCCATGGACAAGGAAATGAAATCCATGGGAGAACATGAAGTGTTCACATCTATGACTTTGCCACAGGGTAGCAAAGCTGTGGGATGTAAGTGGGTATACAAGAAGAAAGTACTACCCAATAATGAGGTGCAATATAAAGCAAGGTTAGTGGCACAAGGTTTTTCACAGTTGAAAAATGTGCACTATGATGAAGTATTTGCGCCAACTATAAAGAGTGAAAGCATCAGGCTCACACTAGCATTGGCAGCGGCGCATGGCCATAAAATTTGGCATTTTGACATAACCACTGCATTCCTCAATGCTGAGTTAGAGGAAGAAATTCACATGGTTCAAGCACCAGGGTATGAAAGTAAAAAGCCTAACATGGTGTATAAATTGAACAAGGCCATTTATGGGCTGAAGCAGTCAGCCAGGAATTGGAATATATGTCTAGATAAGGCATTGAAGGGTCTTGGGTTCAAGAGTTGCAAGGCTGATGGTTGTATATACACTGGAAAGTTACAAGGTGGAGATTGTAAACTATTAGCATTTGTGGATGATCTTTGTTTCATTGCAAAGGATGTATCACAGTAAAAGGGATACTCAGGTATTTGGAGGGAACTGTGAATGTAGGTCTTCAAATACAAGTATCTGAAGAATATTAAATGATTTATGTCTCTTCCAGTCATGAAGGGAGGAGTGTTAAGATAATAATAATAATAGTAATAGTAATAGTAATAATAATAATAATAATAATAATAATAATAATAACAACAACAACAACAACAACAACAACAACAACAACAACAACAACAACAGAGTTGGAAGGGACCTTGGAGGTCTTCTAGTCCAACCCCCTGCCTAGGCAGGAAACCCTACACTACTTCAGACAAATGGTTATCCCAACATCTTCTTAAAAACTTCCAGTGTTGGAGCATTCACAACTTCTGGAGGCAAGCTGTTCCACGGATTAATTGTTCTAACTGTCAGGAAATTTCTCCTTAGTTCTAAGTTACTTCTCTCCTTGTTTAGTTTCCACCCATTACTTCTTGTTCTACCTTCAGGTGCTTTGGAGAATAGTTTGACTCCCTCTTCTTTGTGGCAACCCCTGAGATATTGGAACACTGCTATCATGTCTCCCCTGATCCTTCTTTTCATTAAACTAGAAATAACCAATTCCTGCAACCGTTCTTCATATGTTTTAGCCTCCAGTCCCCTAATCATCTTTGTTGCTCTTCTCTGCACTCTTTCTAGAGTCTCAACATCCTTTTTACATCGTGGCGACCAAAACTGAATGCAGTATTCCAAGTGTGGCCTTACCAAGGCATTATAAAGTGGTATTAACACTTCGTGTGATCTTGATTCTATCCTTCTGTTAATGCAGCCTAGAACTGTGTTGGCTTTTTTGGCAGCTGCTGCACACTGCTGGCTCATATTTAAATGGTTGTCCACTAGGACTCCAAGATCCCTCTCACAGTTACTACTGTTGAGCAAGGTACCACATATACTGTACCTGTGCATTTTGTTTTTCTTGCCTAAATGTAGAACCTTACTTTTTTCACCATTGAATTTCATTTTGTTTGATAGCGCCCAATGTTCAAGTCTGTCAAGATCCTTCTGTATCTTGAGCCTATCTTCTGGAGATTGGCTATTTCTGCCAGTTTGGTGTCATCTGCAAATTTGATGAGTTCCCCATCTATCCTCTCGTCCAAGTCATTGATGAAGATGTTGAAGAGTACTGGGCCTAAAACAGAGCCTTGGGGTACTCCACTGCATACTTCCCTCCATGTAGATGCAGTTCTATTGAGCACTACGCGTTGAGTGCGGTTGGTTAGCCAGTTTTGAATCCATCTGGTGGTGTTGCTGTCCATCCCACATTTTTCTACTTTGTCTAGTAGTAGGTTATGGTCTACTTTATCAAATGCCTTACTGAAGTCCAAGTTAAACCACATCGACAGCATTCCTCTGGTCCACTAATTTTGTCACTTTGTCAAAGAATGCAATAAGATTAGTCTGGCATGATCTGTTTTTGACAAACCCATGTTGGATTTTGGTTATTACTGTCTTTGCTTCTAGGTGTTCGTTGATTCGTTGCTTGATTATCTTTTCCAAAATCTTCCCTGGTATTGAGGTCAGGCTGATAGGTCTGTAGTTTCCTGGATCTCTTTTTTTCCCTTTTTTGAAGATGGGAACTACATCAGCTCTTTTCCAGTCCTCTGGCAGTTCCCCGGTGCTCCAGGATCTTTGAAAGATATAGTTCAGTGGTTCTGAGATCTCATCTGCCAGTTCCTTCAGAACCTTGGGGTGTAATCCATCTGGTCCTGGTGATTTGAATTCGTCTAGGGTAGACAGGTGTTCCCTTACCATTTTCTTCCCTATTTTAACTTGTGTCCCTAATATGTTTTTTGTGATGCTGTTTTTGATAGGTTGGACTGTTTTTTCCCTTTGTGTAAAGACAGATGCAAAAAACGTGTTAAGTAGCTCTGCTTTCTCCCTGTTGCTTGTCACCTTCTTGCCACTTTCTCCCTGCACTGGGAGAGCCATGTCTCATGAACTGGGAGAGCCATGTTAACAAGGTTAGCTAATGAATAGGCATAGCAACTAAGTCAGCCAATGGGAGCTAACCACTTCTGAGTCTGTGCAGAGAATGGAAACTGGAAGCTTTAGCTTAAAGCTGGGTGTGGCTCCAGGTCCACTCTGCTCTCTTGTCCTCTCTGTGCTTGTCTGCTGCTGAAATGAAACTAACTGTTCTCTGCTGTCTGTAACTGCTTTAAGAACTCTGCTAATGGTATTGTAAATTCATCTGTTACTATGTTTATAAAGAAGTTTATGAATCCAGCTGAATCAGTCATCTCTGTGTGCTTCTGGTTTTGATTTTTGCAACAAACGTTAATACGGCCTGCCGCAAGCGGCGGCATACCATATGCATGCTTCGGAAGCAAGAGTGAAAGAGAGTGCAGTCAAGTGGAAATGGTTGGAGTGCACTTAGAGGAGTTTAGCCAAAAGGAAAAGGATAGCTGATAGTAGCTTTTTAAAACATTATTTCCTCAAAAAACAAAAAAAAAATCCTCCAGAAGTTAAAACTGTTTTAATCATCTGAAAAACAGCTCAGAGACAGCTTTACACCCTGGAGACAGCTTTCATGGGCTACGCAACGAGCCACGCTGCATCTGGCTGCGAGCAGCCGCAGAATAAGTCGTGCAGCAGCATGACAGGTGTTGGGGTGTGGGAGGCGTGGCTGTGGTGGTCCTAAGGTAAGCGGCTAAGACATCCACTGAAAACAAGACCTGGTGCTTATTTTGGGCCTCAAAAGAAAATAAGACCAGATCATATATTTGGGGAAACACAGTAGAATCCATATGGGTCAATATAAAAGGAAAAAAGAATGACATTGCTATAGGCGTGAACTACAGGCCACCCAACTAAGCAGAAGAAATAGGCGAACTTTTTGCTAAACAATTAACGTATGTATGTAGGAAATACAAGTAGTCCTCCATTTACGACAACTGAGCCCAAAATTTATGTTGCTAAGTGAGATATTTAAGAGAGTTTTGCCCCATTTTACAACTTCTCTTGCCATATTTGTTAAGTGAATCAATGCACTTGTTAAAGTAGTCACATAGTTGTTAAGTAAATCTAGTTTCCCCGTTGACTTTGCTTGTCAGAAGTTTGCAAAAGGTGATCACATGACCCCGGAACACTGTAACTGTCATAAATGTGAGTCAGTTGTCAAGCTACCGAATTTAAATCACATGACCATGGGGATGCTGCAATGGTTGTAAGTGTGAAAAATGGTCATAAGTCACTTTTTCAGTGCCATTATAACGTTGAACGATCACTAAGTGAACTGTTATAAGTCAAGGATTACCTGTATACCACAGTAGTAATGGGAGACTTTAACTACCCTGATATCAACTGGGAGACAAACTCTGCAGCAAATGGGAGATCAAACATATTCCTAACCAACCTAGCTGATCCAAACCAACCTAGCTCATCCAAAAGGTAGAGCAGGGAACTAGAGGAAAAGCTATAGTGGACCTAATTCTTACTAATAGAGAAGTGCCAGAGGGAGTTGAAGTTGTCAGAACCTTGGGTAAGAGTGACCACGTCATACTGGAATTCAATATAATGCAAACACAAGCAATAGAACATAATCCAGTCAGTGTCTTAAATGTCAACTTGCAAAGATTTCAAGTTGCCATGAAAAGAAGGGGGGGGAAGCTGGAGGAGGGCTGACTGACCTAACTGAAAATGCATTCCACAAATGTTTCTTTTACTGATTGTGTCCTAGGCTACCGGAGTCAGAAGGAGGGGTGTGGGGGTCACAACCCGCCAACGTGATTCATTGAAGGGGCATTGTACTTACCTGATACGCCCTTTCTCGTAGGGTGGAGCTAGCCTCCAAGAATGGGAAAAGACCACCTTTAGCCAATCGGAACTGAGTCTGAAAACAAAGGTATAAATAGCACCCCTCTATGGGTCAACCCCCCTCTTCAAGACAAGGGAGTAAGATCAGACTCTATGTGCGACTCCTTGACAAGAATAAGACCTTTATTAGTGTACAAAATAAAAGCAACCCTTATTAGTTTACGTATCTAGCTATATGCACTACTTAGTCGCTATGCACTTAGTTAATCTACCACTTATTTAGAGATATGTATTAATTTGTCATTATGCGCCAGTCCTTGTCCCTGAAGGGAGGGACTTGGAGGCTAGCTCCACCCTATGAGAAAGGGCGTATCAGGTAAGTACAATGCCACTTCTCCATAGTAGGTGGAGCTAGCCTCCAAGAATGGGACATACCAAAGTAATCAGTCCCTTGGGTGGGCTACCTCAGTCTGACTGGCGCTCCCAATATTCTGCACTACCTGTTGCAAAACTCTTTGCCCAAATGCAGCCTCCTCTGAGGCGAAAGCATCCAGCTTGTAGTGGCGGATGAGTGGTGTCAGAGATGACCAGGTGGTCGCCCGACAGACCTCCTCGATGGACGCCCTGGTATTCCAAGCTGCCGTGGTAGCAGCGCTACGCGTGGAGTGAGCGGTTATTCTATTGGGTCGAGGTAATGATAGTTGATCATAGGTTCTGGAGATAACCGCCCGCATCCAACGTCCCACCGTGGAGGAGGATACCTTTTTGGCCCATGGAGGCTGGTTGGACGGAAACAAACAGCGTCTTGGTTCTGCGGAAGGCAGATGTCCATTGTAGGTAAATGTCCAGGGTGCGCCTCACGTCTAAAAGGTGCCACAGTTGTTCCATGTCATTAGTCGGGCAAGGATAAGAACTGGGTAAGATTATCTCTTGTGCCCTATGAAAAGGAGAGTTAACCTTTGGGAGAAAGGTAGGGTCTAACCTCAGTACCACTTTATCGTGGTGGACAACACAAAGGTCAGGTCTCACTGAGAGAGCGGCTAATTCCAAAATTCTACGTGCCGATGTGATAGCTATGAGGAACACCACCTTATACGTCATGTCGTAAAGGGAGGCCGACTGTAAGGGTTCAAAGGATCCCTTTGTGAGTGCGTCTAACACTTTGGACAACTCCCAAGTCCCACCTATGTATGACAGGGGGACATAAATTGGTTGCCCCATTGAGGAACCTACGAATTAAAGGGTGTGCCGAAAGGGAGTCCAAGGACTTGCAGAACAGCACTGTTGATAATGCTGCCACCTGGCGGCGGAGCGTGTTGGGGGAGAGACCTTTGGTCAGACCTTGCCGTAGGAACTGGAGCATGTCCACTATTGACAGATCTAGGGGAAAACATCCCTTTTTGGAAACACCAGTTACAGAAAACCTTCCAGGTTGCTGAATATATGCGTTCCGTGGATGGTCTTCTGGAAGCCAGCATGATTTGTATAATATCCTCCGGAACCTGACGGTCCCTTAAGGTAAGCCGCTCAAGTGCCAGGCGGTCAGTTGCAACCATCGTGGATCTGGATGCTGTACTGACCCCTGGGCAAGCGACCACTCTGTCGCAGGGATTCTCCAAGGGGGTGACACCAAGCGGGATACTAGGTCTGCGTACCAGGCTCTCCTGTGCCAGTGGGGGGCCAACAGGATCACCCTGGCCCTCTCTTCCAGGATCCTCCTGATCACCTTGGGGATCAATGGTAGAGGAGGGAATACATACAGTAGCCCTTGCGGCCAGGCACAACGAATAGCGTCTGTTCCCTGTGCCCCCTGGGTTTTGTACCTTATCAGGAACCTGGGCAGCTTGGCATTCCCCGGGGTGGCGAAGAGGTCTATGACGGGCAGACTGAACCGGCTCACCAGTTGTTGGAAAATATCTGGGTGGAGACTCCATTCCGCTGGGTCGATGTGGTGACGGCTGAGCCAGTCTGCCGTTGTGTTGCTCACCCCGGAAATATGTTCTGCTGTTATGGACAGTAGGTTCTGTTCCGCCCAGATCCCCAACCTCATGGCCTCCGCCATCAGTGATTTGGATATGGTCCCCCCCTGTCGGTTTATGTGAGCCTTGGTGGTCATGTTGTCTGTTAGTACCAGTATATGCTGGTTCGACAGGAGGACCGTGAAATGTCGCAGTGCCAGAAACACAGCACGAAGCTCCAGTAGGTTTATGCTGAGCCCTGTTTCTGCCTGTGACCAGGTTCCCTGAGAAATCTCTGAAACTGCATGGGCTCCCCACCCCAGGGTGCTGGCATCGGTGGTCACCGTAATCCTGTGGGGTTCCAGGAAGAAGGTGCCCTTGTGGATAGCTGCTGATGTCCACCACTGGAGCGACTTCCGAACCGAGTTTGGAAGTCTGACTCTTGCCAGAGAGACGCTGCCTCCTGATCGCTGAAAAGGGGAGAAGAAATAGTTGAAGGTCCCTGGAGTGCAGGTGAGCCCACGGAGTGATGTGAATAGCTGAAATCATCTTGCCCAAAAGAGAGGATAATGTATTGAGCGGAACCGAAGTTTGGTTCAGAACCCGCTGGACTAATCTAAGCAAGTCCTTCCTCCTTTCCTGGGACAAGTACACCTTGCACTCCAGAGAATCAATAATGCCCCCCAAATGGTTCAGTCTAGTGGATGGGACCAGTTGGCTCTTGCCTGAACTTACCAGGAAGCCATGGTGCTCTAGTGTGTTAAGGACTACCTGTACATCCTGCTCTGCTTGTGGAAGAGAAGAGGATTGAATGAGTATGTCATCCAGGTAGCACTGGGCGCGTACCGGTATGGTTCTTAGGTAGGCCATCAAGGCCGCCATGACCTTAGTGAATACCCTCGGCGCTGAAGACAGCCCGAAGGGAAAGGCCCGATATTCGTGGTGTCTCCCTGCATAGCAAAACCGCAGATATTTGCGACGGGATTCCCGAATGGGTATATGGAGATAGGCCTCTGAGAGATCAATGGATGTAACCAGATCTCCCATCCTAATACTTGCTAAAATTGATTGCAATGTGTGCATTTTAAATTTTTTGTGTACTATCTATTTGTTGAGGCACTTAAGATCCAGAATAGCGCTCCATCCGCCAGAAGATTTTGGTAGTAAGAACAAGATGGAGTAGAACCCCAGTCCCTGTTGGTCTTGCGGCACCTGTTGGATGGCTGTAATGTCCAGCAGGTGCTTGATGGCCTCATTCATCAGGGCCCCTTTTATTGAAATTTGCAGGCAAGCGACAGCATAGAAAAAACCTCAAAGGGGGTGGTGGAAATAAATTCGAGTCTAAGCCCGGATGACAGGGTTTCCAAAACCCAAGCGTCATTAGTGGTCTCCTATCATCGCTTGGCAAATAGTGCCAGGCGACCCCCCTATGGGAAGGACCTCCGGTAATTTACTTATTCCGGCGGAAGGGGTGGCCACCGGCCCCTCGAAAGGGCCGTTTAGGTTGATTGCCCCTAAAGGTCCTGTCATAGGCGCCTCTCTGGCGGCCACCCATCTGCCCTTGGGACTGCCCTTGGGACTGCCCCTGGAACTCCCCATAAGGTTGTTCTAGCTCTCTGAGGCCCCTTCTTGGAAAAGGGGCAGCTCGGTAGGTGGATTTCCGGCTGCCCGAGGAGAGAATTTTACGTTTGTCCCTGGTTCCCACCACTATGGGATTCAGGACCTCCCCAAAGAGGGACTGACCGGTGATAGGACCGGCCGCTAACCGCCATTTGAAGCAAAGGTCCGTGGACCAGTGACGCAGCCAGGTCATTCTGCATGCCACCATTGCGGACCCCATTGTCCTTGCCGCAGAAATAGCGGCCTGAAGAATTGCGTTGGATGTGAACTGTGCCGCTGCCAGGAACTTGTTTAGATCCTGATGTGTCCTGGTGTCTGACGCGGGCATGTGGTCCTGCAGAATGTAGGGCCACTTGAAGGACGTGCGGCAGAAGAAGGACACTATGGTTGATGCCTTAATTGGCCATGCCGCCGCCTGGTGCGCTCGCTGGAGCGTTGTCTCGATGCGGCGGTCCTCTGGTTGGAGAAGCTCCTCGGCGTTGCTGGGCATCTATGCGTTGGTGTACAGGGCCCTGACTGGGCTGTCCACGGGTGGTACGGACAGAATTTAAACTTACCAAATCATTACGCAAAAAAGTGTACAGAATTACCGTATTTTTGGAGTATAAGACGCACCTTTTTACCCCCCAAAAGAGGGTGAAAACTTGGGTGCGTCTTATACACCGAATGTAGCCCCAGCCACCCAGCCACCCCCACCCTTTGGCCTCTGTCTTCCAGCAATTTACCTGCTTGCAGGAAAGAGGGAAGAGCCTGTAAAGCCAAGCAAGTCAGTAGCAGTTTCCCGACGAACAGCTGATTAGGTTTGCCACATGGGAAAATGAAAGTGAAACTAACTGCAAAGAGGCAAATAGCTGGGAGAGACGCAGGTTTTTATTTTTGCTGAACTGGCTGCAAAGGGGTAAGTGAATAACTATAAATGTCTGTAGAATGTTCAAATTATTAGACTTATTTTTTAAAGACTGCTTTATTATTGTTCTAGAGCCAGGGGTCTCCAACCTTGGCAATTTTAAGACTTAATAATAATAATAATAATAATAACAGAGTTGGAAGGGACCTTGGAGGTCTTCTAGTCCAACCCCCTGCTTAGGCAGGAAACCCTACACTACTTCAGACAAATGGTTATCCAACATCTTCTTAAAAATGTCCAGTGTTGGAGCATTCACAACTTCTGGAGGCAAGCTGTTCCACGGATTAATTGTTCTAACTGTCAGGAAATTTCTCCTTAGTTCTAAGTTGCTTCTCTCCTTGTTTAGTTTCCACCCATTGCTTCTTGTTCTACCCTCAGATGCTTTGAAGAATAGTTTGACTCCCTCTTCTTTGTGGCGACCCCTGAGATATTGGAACACTGCTATCATATCTCCCCTAGTCCTTAATAATAATAATAATAACAACAGAGTTGGAAGGGACCTTGGAGGTCTTCTAGTCCAACCCCCTGCTTACGCAGGAAACCCTACACTACTTCAGACAGATGGTTATCCAACATCTTCTTAAAAATGTCTAGTGTTGGAGCATTCACAACTTCTGGAGGTAAGCTGTTCCACTGATTAATTGTTCTAACTGTCAGGAAATTTCTCCTTAGTTCTAAGTTGCTTCTCTCCTTGATTAGTTTCCACCCATTGCTTCTTGTTCTACCCCCAGGTGCCTTGGAGAAACGTTTGACTCCCTCTTCTTTGTGGCGACCCCTGAGATATTGGAACACTGCTATCATGTCACCCCTGGTCCTTCTTTTCATTAAACTAGACATACCCAGTTCCTGCAACCGTTCTTCATATGTTTTAGCCTCCAGTCCCCTTCTTTTCATTAAGCTAGACATACCCCTTCTTTTCATTAAGCTAGACACACCCCTTCTTTTCATTAAGCTAGACATACCCAGTTGCTGCAACCGTTCTTCATGCTTTAGCCTCCAGTCCCCTAATCATCTTTGTTGCTCTTCTCTGCACTCTTTCCAGAGTCTCAACATCCTTTCTACATCGTGGCGACCAAAACTGAATGCAGTATTCCAAGTGTGGCCTTACCAAGGCATTGTAAAGTGGTATTATTACTTCACATGATCTTGATTCTATCCCTCTGTTAATGCAGCCTAGAACTGTGTTGGCTTTTTTGGCAGCTGCTGCACACTGCTGGCTCATATTTAAACGGTTGTCCACTAGGACTCCAAAATCCCTCTCACAGTTACTACTGTTGAGCAAGGTACCACATATACTGTACCTGTGCATTTTGTTTTTCTTGCCTAAATGTAGAACCTTACTTTTTTCACAATTGAATTTCATTTTGTTTGATAGCGCCCAATGTTCAAGTCTGTCAAGATCCTTCTGAATCTTGACCCTATCTTCTGGAGAGTTGGCTATTCCTGCCAGTTTGGTGTCATCTGCAAATTTGATGAGTTCCCCATCTATCCCCGCGTCCAAGTCATTGATGAAGATGTTGAAGAGTACTGGGCCTAAAACGGAGCCTTGGGGTACTCCACTGCATACTTCCCTCCATGTAGATGCAGTTCCATTGAGCACTACTCGTTGAGTGCGGTTGGTCAGCCAGTTTTGAATCCATCTGGTGGTGTTGCTGTCTAACCCACATTTTTCTACTTTATCTAGTAATAGGTTATGGTCTACTTTATCAAATGCCTTACTGAAGTCCAAGTAAACTATATCAGCAGCATTCCCCTGGTCCACTAATTTTGTCACTTTGTCAAAGAATGCAATAAGATTAGTCTGGCATGATCTGTTTTTGACAAACCCATGTTGGCTTTTGGTTATTACTTTGTTTGCTTCTAGGTGTTCGTTGATTCGTTGCTTGATTATCTTTTCCAGAATCTTCCCTGGTATTGAGGTCAGGCTGATAGGTCTGTAGTTTCCTGGATCTATTTTTTCCCCTTTTTTGAAGATGGGAACTACATCAGCTCTTTTCCAGTCCTCTGGCAGTTCCCCGGTGCTCCAGGATCTTTGAAAGATATAGTTCAGTGGTTCTGAGATCTCGTCTGCCAGTTCCTTCAGAACCTTGGGGTGTAATCCATCCGGTCCTGGTGATTTGAACTCATCTAGGGTAGACAGGTGTTCCCTTACCATTTTCTTCCCTATTTTAACTTGTGTTCCTAATATGTTTTTTGTGATGCTGTTTTTGACGGGTTGGACTATTTTTTCCCTTTGTGTAAAGACAGATGCAAAAAACGAGTTAAGTAGCTCTGCTTTCTCCCTGTTGCTTGTCACCTTCTTGCCGCATTTCTCCCTGCAATGGACCAATTGTTTCCTTGACTTTTTTCTTGTTTTTAATATGTTGGAAGAAGCTTTTTTTGTTACTTTTTACTTTTGTCGCAAGCCTTTGTTCATTGTGAGCCTTAGCTTTCCTCACTTCATCTTTACAGGCTTGGGCTATTTTCTGGTATTCTGCCTTAGTTATTTGCCCCTCTTTCCACTTTTTATACTTGTCCTTTTTGACTTTCAATTTGTCAGAGAGTTCTTTATGCAGCCATCCTGGTTTCTTTTGAGACCTATTATTTTTCTTCTTCATTGGTATTGTGCTAGCCTGGGCTTTTATAATCTCACTTTTCAAAATTTCCCAAGCTTCTTGAGTTGTTTTCCCCTTGAGGATTCTTGTCCATGGAATCCTTCCCAAACTTTCTCTAAGTTTATTGAAATTAGCTCTCTTAAAGTCCAAGACTCTAGTTTGACTTTGTTCTACTGCTTGTGTTTGCATAATGTTGAATTCCAATATTGCATGATAACTTGCCCCCAAGGTTCCTGTAGCTTCAACACCTTCTATCATTTCATCTCTGTTAGTGAGAATTAAGTCCAATATGGCTGATCCTCTTGTTCCCTTCTCTACTTTTTGGGTAACAAAGTTGTCTGCTAGGTTTGTTAGGAACCTGTTGGACCTTCCACTTGGTGCAGAGTTTGTCTCCCAGTTGATGTCAGGGTAGTTAAAATCCCCCATTACTATTGTGATGTGCTTCCTACATACCTTAGTTAGCTGACTAGCAAAAAGTTCATCTACTTCCTCTGTTTGGTTGGGTGGCCTATAGTATAGATCTATGGCAATGTCATTTCCCTCCCCTTTAATTTTGACCCAGATGGATTCAAGATAATTTTCATTATTGTTGTGCTCTATTTCTGTAGAGATGTAGTTATTTCTTATGTATAGTGCAACTCCACCTCCTCTTTTATTTGGTCTATTTCTTTTAAATAATTTAAATCCCTCTAGCTGTATATTCCATTTGTCAGTTTCATCCCACCAAGTTTCCGTAATGGCAACTATATCATATCTTCCGTCATTTACTTGAATTTCTAATTCACCCTGTTTATTCCTCATACTGTGTGCATTGTTGTATAGACATTTGAGTCCATTTTGATTGACCCTGTGTTTACTGTCTACATAACCTGTGTTGTGCCTGACTGCCCTTACTTTCTTGCCACCTGTTTGATTAGTGCACATGGTATGGCCCTCACTATTAAATGCTTGGCTTTGATTGACAGCAGGGCTGGTAAACTTACCTGCACACTCATCTATGTTGCGTGCACTGATAACCCTATTAATTTTAGATTGCTGGGGGCAGAAGTGTTCTGTATTGATTAATTCTCTGTCCCCGCTGTTCAGTTTAAATGTTTATCCAGGAAGTCTGTGAATTTAATACCAAGTAGCGCAGTCCCTTTCTTTGATGGATGCAAACCATCTCTTTTGTACAGTTTTTCATTGGACCAGCTGCAGACATCATGACTAATATAACCAAAGCCTTCCTTTTTACACCACTCCTTTAGCCACACATTAAACTCTGCTACACGTTGGCCTTTCCCTTTTTGTTCCTTATATACTGGTAAAACCTCTGAAAATATAAGCCTACAACCTATACTACTAAGTTCATACCCCAAGCTCTGGAAGTCATTCTGCACAGAAAGTACATCTTTTTGGGACAGATCATTTGTGCAAAGATGTATAATAGCATCAACATCACAGTCCTTACTGGCATTCTCAACAATCTTAAGAATACGCCTTTGTAGGATCTTTGTGGTAGAGGGGGCTGATAGCGGGGCAGCTCAATAGAGTGGAATGGCTGAATTGGGCACCTAATTTCTGCTTGGAGAGCACAGATTAGAGATTCTAGATAGGTGATCTGTCCACGTAGGCTAGTAATTTGTTTACAAAGAGGACAGTATCCAAATTTGAAAAGAGTACTTCGAAACACAACTGAAAAACAAGTATTACACTGAACTAAGCCAGTCATTTTGAAATAAAAGAAAGTCACAAGCGCACTAACCCTGAATGTATTATTGCTTTCTTTGGTTTGTAGTTATATGATTCGCGCGCCGTTAGGCGCGCAGGTTGCTACCTTTAGCCTCTGTACTCCCTCTCAGTCTCTTCCTCTCACAGGCAGCAGCTCCACCCACAAGCCTCTGGGAAGTTAACTGGTACACAGTTCATCCGAGTCCCTGGTCGCCGCCTGGAATCAGGCGGCAGCGGGGGCTCTGGATCGGATTGCGCCTTTGCGACCTCTCCGTGGAAGTGGATCCAGGAGGGCTCCTTGGTTTACTGAGGAACTCCGGGAGATGAAGCGCCACAAGAGACGTCTAGAGCGACGATGGAGATCTAGTAAAGCTGAGTCTGACCGGACACTTTTAAGAACTTTAATTAAGTCTTACTTAGTGGCGATAAGGGCGGCAAAATGCTCGCATTTTTCCACTCTTATTGCATCCGCTGACTCCCGCCCAGCCGCCCTGTTTAGGGTGACCCGCACTCTTCTTGCTAAGGAGGAAGGCGGAGACCCCTTGCAGGGTAGAGCTGAGGAATTTTCTCGGTTTCTGGCGGATAAAGTCACTCAGATTCGGACAGACCTGGACTCTGATTGGGCAGTACAGGCCGAGATGACTGGGGTAGGTCTTAGTCCGGTTATATGGGATAGGTTTGAACCGGTGACTCCTGAGGATGTGGACAAGGCCATAGGAGCTATGAGCTCCGCCACTTGTTTATTGGACCCGTGCCCTTCCTGGCTGGTTTCGGCCACCAGGGAGGTGTCACGCGGCTGGCTCCAGGCGTTGGTCAACACTTCTCTGACAGAGGGGTCCGTCCCGCAGCCCTTAAAAGCTGCGGTGGTGAGACCCCTCCTCAAGAAGCCTTCCCTGGACCCGGCGGATTTAAAGAACTTCCGTCCAGTCTCCAACCTTCCCTTCGCGGGGAAGGTTGTTGAGAAAGTGGTGGCACTCCAACTCCTATGACTGTTGGATGATACTGATTTTCTGGATCCCTTTCAATCTGGTTTCAGGCGCGGCTACAGTACGGAAACGGCTTTGGTCACCCTGATGGATGATCTCTGGCGAGCCCAGGATAGGGGTCACTCCTCTATCCTGGTGCTACTTGACCTCTCAGCGGCCTTCGATACCATTGACCATGGTATCCTTCTGCGTCGTCTCGGAGAGGTGGGGGTGGGTGGCACTGTTTTGCAGTGGTTCTCCTCCTTCCTCTCTGACAGGACGCAGTCGGTGTTGACAGGGGGGCAGAGGTCGAGCCCTAGGCCCCTACTATGTGGGGTGCCGCAGGGCTCGGTCCTCTCGCCCATCCTGTTTAACATCTACATGAAGCCACTGGGTGAGATCATCCGACGACACGGGGTGAGGTATCAGCAATATGCTGATGATACCCAGTTGTACATCTCCACCCCGTCTCAATTTGGGGAAGCCGTAGACGTAATGGGCCGCTGCCTGGACGATGTTAGGGTCTGGATGGGGAAGAACCGGCTAAAACTTAACCCTGACAAGACTGAGTGGCTGTGGATATTACCTCCTAAGGACTTGACCAACTGTCCCTCCTTGGTTCTTGGGGGGGAGAAATTAGCTCCCTCAGAACGGGTTCGCAATTTGGGTGTCCTTCTAGATCCACAGCTAAAATTGGAGCAACATCTTTCAGCTGTGGCTAGGGGGACCTTTGCACAAGTACGTCTTGTGCACCAATTGCGACCCTACTTGGAGAAGGAGGCACTTCTCACAGTCGCTCATGCCCTTATCACCTCACGGCTAGATTACTGCAATGCGCTCTACATGGGGCTACCCTTGAAGAGTGTCCGGCGATTGCAATTGGTGCAAAATGCAGCTGCGCGAGCTGTGGTGGGTGTACCTAGATGCACCCACGTAACACCGATTCTCCGCCAGCTGCATTGGCTGCCCATTAGTCTCCGGATCCAATTCAAGGTGTTGGTCGTTACCTTTAAAGCCCTACATGGCTCAGGGCCAGGTTACCTTCGGGACCGCATCCTGCCGCATACCTCCCTACGACCGGTTAGGTCCCACAGAGCGGGTCTCCTCCAGGTCCCATCGACCAAGCAATGCCGGCTGGCGGGGCCGAGGGGGAGAGCCTTCTCTGTGGGAGCCCCCTCCCTTTGGAACCAGCTCCCTCCAGAGATCAGGACTATCCCCACCCTGCTGGCCTTCCGTAAAGCAATAAAAACTTGGCTCTTCCGTAAAGCAATAAAAACTTGGCTCTTCCGGCAGGCAGGGTATGAATGAAAGTTATTTTTAAATCTGGATAGTATTTTAATATGGCTTTTTAACAAAATTGTTTTTTACTTGTTATGTTTCTATACATGCTGTGAGCCGCCCAGAGTCCCTTGGGAGTTGGGCGGCATAGAAATTTTAATAAATAAAATAAATAAATAAATAAATAAAATAAAATGTAATGGGGGCAGTTTGAATCTGCCTTCCTCTCAGTCTCTTCCACTCACAGGCAGCAGCTCCACCCACAAGCCTCTGAGAAGTCAAAATGTAATGGGGGCAGTTTGAATCTACCTTCCCCTCAGTCTCTTCCTCTCACAGGCAGCAGCTCCACCCACAAGCCTCTGGGAAGTCAAAATGTAATGGGGGCAGTTTGAATCTACCTTCCTCTCAGTCTCTTCCTCTCACAGGCAGCAGCTCCACCCACAAGCCTCTGGGAAGTTAAAATGTAATGGGGGCAGTTTGAATCTACCTTCCTCTCAGTCTCTTCCTCTCACAGGCAGCAGCTCCACCCACACTTGTGGACTTCAACTCCCAGAATTCCACAGCCAGCTTTGTTAGCTTTGCTGGCTGTGGAATTCTGGGAGTTGAAGTCCACAAGTCTTAAAGTTGCCAAGGTTGGAGATCCCTGTAAATCTAGACAACTTAACAAAATAAAGCTTTTTAAAATAAATGTTTGCTCTGAAGAGGCCCAATGCTATTGTATCTTCTTTTATATATTAGAGAATAATGTATACTTCCAGAAATTTTAATTAATTTTAACAGCTCTGTACAAGTATAGTCTGAAATGTAACAGTGTCCTGTTTAGTATTAGAGTTTAGTTACCTTGGAGTAGATCTATTTAAATAATTGGGAAGAGTTAGTGTGCCTACATTTAAGAAAACTTTCTGGCATAATGTACATTTCTCCAATTCTTTGCTATTTCTATGGGTCAGGCACACATGCACAGAAATACACAGCAAACAGTGTATATCATCTGTGCTGTTTGCTGTTTGGCAAATTGCTTGGAGGCAGAGGACTTTTTTCCTTGTTTTCCTCCCCCAAAACTAAGGCGTCTTATACTTCGGTGCATCTTATACTCCGAAAAATACGGTAAGTGCGAAAATGCTTGTTGCACTTCTGTTTGTACCTTCCTGTTAAAATAGGTAGCTGATCCTAGGCATTGTGGCAATCCACTTTCAGCAAATAGTATGGAAGTGTTATCCTGTTGTTCCAATTTAAAAAGCAGTATGTGCAGACCAGAGGTATAAAAACCAGAACTGAGGATAAGCAAAGGTACAGTGTTCACCTAGCTTTTGCTCTGATTCAGGGCAAGATCTGGAAATGGGAGTTTCATTTGCTCATTGAGAATCATGTGAAAAATGCAAGTAGAACAGACAAATAAATTTTTAGACATGGTAAATCCTTATCAGGGCATAACTCCTGATAAATTTCATCAGAATCAGAACAGTGGTGTTCAGAATACTTCTATTTCAATTCTCAACTCCCAATGTGATACAGTATGTTTTTTTTAAAGGAGAAGGGAGGAGTTTTTATGACATCATCATGGCTACCATGTTGTTCGTTTAAGCCAGACTTTGTGTTCTATATGTTCAATATGCCCAACATGTTCAAGCAGGGAATACATGATGAGAGAAACCACATGCCTTGGAATCTAGGAAGAGAGGTTCAACTTACCTTCCTTTGTTGGAGTCTCATTCAACAGACTTGGAACAAGTTAGCTGATAACCTGCAGGTCAGCGTGATCCAGGGAATTGACCCTGTGTAACGACCTGATGACACTCTATGGCTCTGTGCAGTGCCTGTGTTATCCCCCAGACTCCTGCTGGAGGAGGAGGCTAATGGGGACTGGAACCCCCGCCTCCTGACCTGATGGTCCTTAGACCCCTCCCAGGTTTTATTTGAAACTACCTCCTTTTGTCCCCCAGTCTGGAGGTTCTTAGATCTGCCTTCAGAAATGGAGGTTTGACCCCTCTTAGGAGAAAAAATCTGATATGGTGAGGGGATGGAGAGTCCCCTCTATTCTCTTCAGGGCATGATATCTTAGGCATATTTTGATTTTTGCCTTTTTTCTGCCCTTAAAATCAACTTTTATCACAGATTCTGGTTGGAGGCGTGTCTATGCAAATGAGCATTGCTTGCCTTCTGGCCTCGTGGCCTGAGATAAAATGGCCAGCTCAGCAATCTGGACCCCCTGCTGCAGCGCGGAGCTTAAGAACAGGCAAGCAAGCGAATCAGAGTTAAAGGGAGCTGTGCAGGGGGGATTTTAACAGTTTTGCTTCAAGTTGCAGCTCCGATGCACTTAGAATCAGCTGTAGCGCGCTCCGCTGCAAGCTCTTTGTTCAGAGATCGCTTTGATTGCAAGCTCTTTGTTCAGAGATCACTTTGATTACAAGATTTGTCCTCGGCTAGCCCCTTTGCCTTTCTTCTGGGTTAACCCCTCACCTCCCTTCTGGGGATCTTTAATTATTTATCTTCCGGAGCCCCAGTTTGTTTTTAAAATGAGAAAAACCTATGCAGCCTTCAGAATGATCTGCCAGGCGGAGGCGGGGGCAAGGGGTGGGAGAAGGATGTCCCAAGATCAATCCCCCGGTTCCACAGAAGGCAATAAAAGGAGGTTCGGTTCAGATTTCTGCCCAGACAATCTTAGCGAAGTAAGAAGTGTTGTAAGGAATATCCTTCTGGGTTCAGTTCCAAGTGGGGAAAAAGACCCTGGATTCATGGAAGTTGCTTGGAAAGAAGGTTTAATGGTGGACAGGAGCACACTGCATGAGCCCCTGTACAGAAAAGGTAGATCACATGCTTCCAGATGTGGGTGAAGAGAAAAGAAAGGGAAAGATGCTGAGTCCCTTGGTTTTATAACCTCTGTTGGGCCCCACCTCTTAGTTTCCTGTTCCTGTGTATGTAATGCACTTATTGGTGGTTAGGCTCCCAGGAGGCCATGCATTGGCAACTCTATAGGCTTTTGTCTGTCCCAGGCTTGGCGGAATGAAAGGGCCTTGGGCAAATCCTAATATGGCTATGACTGAAGGAGATAAATCTTTGTTATGTAGAAGACTGCTGCTGGCTATTAACAAAAAGGGGGAGGGGGCTAAGAGTGAGTCTGTTTCCTTTCTAACAGCATGTTTCTCAATTTCTCTAGGGATATTCTATAGAATATATTCTGCCTTTTAAGATTTCCTAGGATATTTCACTTTTCTAGGAGAGGAGTGGGTGCTAACTTCCTACAATCCCTCATTTTTTTTCAAAACATGTGAGTGCGACACATGTTTTGACACAAGCTTCAAATTGATCAGGTCAGGGAGATTTGATGGGTGCTTTTAATTTTCCCTGATGCAAAGGGGAGGACGTTGATAGAGGCAGCAGAAGGATTCCTTCAGTGGCTCCCAAAAGGAGAGCTTTGATGGTCTACCAGCCAGGGCAAAAGTTCTGGAAAGAAATTTCATAGTATCCAATTTTCCATGCCAATTATGTTCAGATGTTTGATATCACGTAAAACTATTCAACACCACCGACAATACTACAACCCTTCAAAAAGACCTTGACTATATTTCTGAATGGTCAAACAAGTGGCAACTACCAATCTCTATCAACAAATGCTCAGTTTTACACATTGGCAAAAATAATCAAAACACCAAATACAAACTTAATGATCATGACCTTGATGATGATCCTCACTTTGTAAAGGACCTCGGAGTACTCATCTCAAACGATCTAAGTGCCAGAGCCCACTGCAACTACATAGCAAAGAAGGCATTAAGAGTGGTTAACCTAATCTTGCGCAGCTTCTTCTCTGGTAACATTGCACTCTTAACCAGAGCATACAAAACATTTGCTAGACCGATCCTTGACTACAGCTCATCAGTCTGGAACCCACACTACATATCAGACATTAACACAATTGAGAATGTCCAGCGATACTTCACAAGAAGAGTATTACATTCCTCTGTTCACAACAGAATTCCTTATGAAACCAGACTTGAAATTTTGGGACTTCAAAATTTAGAACTCCGCCGCCTTCGATCTGACCTAAGTGTAGCTCACAAAATTATCCGCCTCAATGTCCTACCCGTTAACGACTATTTCAGCTTCAACCGCAATAACACACGAGCTCATAATAGATACAAACTTAATGTAAACTGCTCCAGACTTGATTGCAAAAAATTCGACTTCAACAACAGAGTTGTCAACGCCTGGAACACTTTACCTGACTCAGTAGTTTCTTCCCCAAACCCCAAAAACTTCAACCTCTTATTATCTACCATTGACCTCACCCCATTCCTAAGAGGTCAGTAAGGGGCGTGCATAAGCGCACAATCGTGCCTACCGTTCCTGTCCTAATGTACCCATATATTCATACCTCTTTTACTCTTATTCATTCTTGTAATATTACATATATATTCAATCATGTTTTACTGTTTGTACTTTGCTTATAATCATATATGCTTGACAAATAAACAAATACAAATACAAATACACTTTCGGTGAGCTCCCAGACAGGTTTCAAGCAAGCACAGGTCCCAAAATATTTTCCACAGCCATGGTTTTCCTTTAAATCACAGGCTGCCGATTTCCAAGAGATGGTTCTTGAACCTGCCCTAGCTCTTACTTTAGTGCATCTAGGATTTGTGAGTCCAAATTGAGGTTAGCCAGTGTGCAATCCAGGCTTTTCCTTTCCTTTTTTTTCTTTTTCTCTTCTTTTTCTCCCCCCCCCCCCCCAAATTACACACAATGAGCCCTGGGACTCCTACTCCTGAGACCAACAGTGCAACATACCCTGCTTTACTGGGCAGCAGTCAGGGCTTGGGTTTTGGAGATCCTTTCTGCTAGCTCTTCAAGTGGGGAAATTGCCTGAGGGGACCTGTCCCCTTCCCCCATGGAATTAGCAGGGAGATATGACTGCCTGGGCTTTAATGCCACAAAGCAGGAACAACAACAATAACAATAAAATAAAATAAAATAAAAACCAGCAAGCTAAAAGCAGCTTTGGGTGGAGGTAGGTGAAAGAGGATAACCTCAGTCTAATTCTGAATGGCGTGTCTCTGTGTGTTTGTGTATGCAGCTACTTTATAAAATATAGGCAATACAGACATTCTAGACAAATTTCCCTCCCACTAGACAGAAATCTAAAGTGTACAGAGCTCGCTGTGGCAACCACTCCCAAATACAATTCTTACATGAGTACATTAAACTGATTACAATATAGATGAGACAAGAAAGAAAAACTTTACAATGAATTTCTGTGAATGAAGCAAGGAAAAAAACACCTTAAGATGAATTTCCGCCCTCCCCCCCAAGTCTTTTCAGCTGTCTTCTGGGGATTGAAAATAGACTTTTGGTCTTTATTTGTCCATCTCAGGGTCCTTTCATTCATGTCTGCTGGGTGGCTTTAGGCTTGGTGGTAAGGCTGGTCAGTCAGGCTTGGAAAGATCTGCTCCACTCTGGTTGCTGTGATGACTAGAGGACTAGATTCAAACCCGATTCTGGGTCAAATGGATGGAATGTCTCTACTGGAGGCAGTATCTGAACCCATTTGCTCTGCTTCCATAGGCTTCAGGATCATGTGTGCAGGGCTGAAAGACATAAGAACAGGGTCCCTTCCCCCTTTTGCTGGTAATTCTACCACGAAAGGCATTGTAAAAGGATTAGAGATTTGGGGGGGGGGTTGTAGATAGCTTGCAGGCAGGGTTTGAGGAAAACAAACAACACATCAGTATTGCAGTTAAATCAATTATAACAAAATGGAGACATCACAGATGTTGAAGGAAGAAAAACTGGATTCACATGCTTCAGGAAAAAGATGGACTGACATTTCAATCTCAGCAGAGAATTGGCATCCATTAAACATCACAGAAGAGCAATATTAAAAACCTGTTTGCATGTACATACAGTAAATGTAAGAATGAAATTTTCCTGTAAATTAACTTAAAACATTCTCTCCTAAACTTGGGCTTTTCTTAAAAACATAGAGAAGAATAAGAAAATTTGAACTCTGTTCCTTGTCCCAGACTAGGTTGGCCAGACCTAACTGGGCAAAGACATTTTCCTTTCTTTTCAGTGCTTTTAATTCTTTTCTAACAATTTGAAATTCATATCTCTAGGGAACAGAGACATTTTACATTTTACCTCAAGGGCACACAAGACTTAAGACAAAGACGTACACATACACAAAAACAGGGACAAAGAGGATGACAGGACTGAGGTTTACACACACACACAAGTCATTCCTGCCATAAATCTCAGTTAAATTAGGGAAGGCACAAATCTTCACAAACAAACCACGTGGTTACATATAAGAGAGAGAGAAGAAAAGAGAGAGAGACAAACAAACAAAAACCCCAACATTTTCCCTTTTCTTTTTAAAGTACCTTTATTTAGCCAAATTGGGTGGTTTTTTTTGTGTCATCCCTCAGCAAAGCCCATTTCCTACACAATTGCTCTGCTTTACTTTTGCACATTCCTGTCATACAGGCATATTCCTGGCGTCCCAGGCTCCAAGCCCCAACTCTCAAAGGGTTCCTGCCACCCTCGAACTAGAGCTTCCCATGATCCTTTAAATGTAAGGTTCACTTTGGCTTAGCTAGTGGCACGCTCACAGTTTTCAGAGGCTAAAAAACTCTGGGAAGGACTTCCGATTCCCTCATAGAAGTAAGGCCCCCTTCCTGTAGGGAATCTCCTTAGGTTTATCAGATCCAAAAAGGGGATCTGCGAGGACGTAGCCGCCCCTGTGCGACTAGTACTAGGACCTCCACTTCCTATTCACGGGCTTCACATTTTAGAACAGAAAAATTCTGGGGTTTGCTTTTGGGATGTGCACATAAAAACAACAACAACAACAACAACAAAATTTGGCTTCCTGCTGGCTCCGCGATTGCCAAAAGATGCTCTTCTTTCGGGGGCGCCGGTCCTTTGATCTGTAAAGCTGCCAGAAAGCTGAAAAACAGCTGGCTGGCGGCTGGAAATCCCCTTCCCAGGCAAAGGGAAGGGTGAAGAGTCGGTGGATACAGGTAGAGCCCCCAAAGTGCCCTAGGAGGATTCCTGGGTCACGAAAAGGGAGAGCTCCCTGGGAAGCTGCTGAGCTCCAGACAGAGGACTCCTCCGCTTTTTTTTTCTAAGCGGAGCAAGACAATCGCGTCCAGCACTGCTTTTAAAGATTGAATAAACAACAGAAAAACCTACAAAAAGCAGCAGGAGAAGACAAGAGATAAACTAGGCAAGTAAACACCACTTAACTCTTATTGCCTCTTACTGTGAAAGTTATAAAGTAGCAACTTTTAAAATGGCGATGGAAGCTTGAATGGGTGTGGAAAAGCGAAAGTGAAAAGAGAGAAAGTTTTATTTTACAGACAGGCTTGCACAGGAGAGCCTGTTTGAACTGATTTTTGAACTTATATTGTGTTCTGGAGATTCTTCTTTTTGGCAAGAAGATTAATATAAGTTGGAATATTATTAGGACCTAATTAAAGCTAAATGGCTTCCAAATCTGTGAAGACAGTTCCTTCTAGAGGGGCTGGAAGCGCTGAGAGTTCACCCACTCTCCCTTCTAAATTGCAAACCCTGGTGGCACAACCACAGCCCCTAACTCTGGCAATGTTACAAGATAGCCTTAAAGTCATGCAAATTGAGATGACTAAAAATTTTAACAAGAAAATTGATGAAGCTAATGAAAAAGTTAATGATATGATTAATGACAAAATACAAGATGTTTCTGAGAAAATTGAGAAGAAAATAGAAATTGACAACAGTGAAATCAGAACAGATATTTTGATAGCACTTAAAGGTTTGGCAAATAATGTGGAATACTTGGAGCAACAAATTGATCAAATTAAAGAAATTACTGCAGATTTGAGAGGTGAAATACAAGATGTTCAGGAAAAAAGGGAAAGAGACACAGACGAAATTACACTGCTTCATTACAGGAACATGGAATTTGCAATCAGAGTTCGTGGGGTGAAGGAGGAGAAACAAGAAAATCTGAGAGATTTGATGATAGACGCCCTTGTCCAAGCTGTGGGCATGAGGAAAGAAGAGCTGGTGTGGCAAATTGATAAGATATATCGGGTGAATTCAAGAGTGGCTAGACTGAGAAACCTCCCAAGAGATATTGTAATTTATTTTAATAACAGAACACTGCGAAATGACATTTTACAAGCAACTTATCAAAATAAGTTACAGGTGGGAGGACAAGAAGTGATGACATTGAAAGAAATTCCTCCAAAAATGTTGAGAGCTAGAAAGGAATTTTCCTTCCTAGTGGAAGAACTTAAAAGACAACATTTTCCATTCAGGTGGGAGGTTCCAAATGGAATATCTTTGATTTATGAAGGAGAAAGACACAGATTGAACATGGTGCAGAAAGCAAGAGATTTTTTTACATACATCTTAAAGGCTGGGACACCAAGATCTCCAGAAGGGAGGAGAAAGGAGGAGAGAGCACAAAGAGAGCAGCTGCAGCTAGAGGGAGCTACAGCTGGGCAAAGTGAACCAGATATAGCTTCGGCTGATAAAGCGGTGGATTTATTTGGAGAAGAACGGATAAGGGAACAAAAAGAACAAAGGCAGACCAGAGCTGCTACCAAGCGTATACAAGAATTGTCGCGGCAACAATCTCAACTGTTAATTGAAGAAGGTACTAAGCAAGCAGTGGTAGGAACAAGGCCAAAGGAAATACAGAAGCTTGACATGCAGGCAATGTTCCAGTCGCTTGAGAAGCTTCCAGATGGGAAGTAGATTTCTAACGTGGAATGTTAATGGATTAAATTCGCCACAGAAAAGAAAGAAAATTTTTCATTATCTAAAACAATTTAACAATGATGTGACCTGCCTACAAGAAACGCATATTAGAACACAAGATCAAAAATATCTAATAAACTCAAGATTAGGAATACAATTTGTTTCAGCAGCACAGGATTAAAAAAATGGAATTGTTATATATGTAAAGAGACATTTGATTGCTAAGCTAATTGAAGCTGATGATCAAGGCAGATATCTCGCGGTGGAACTTTTAATTAAGGGAGAGAGACTTTTGGTAATTGGAGTATATGCCCCGAATCAACAACAGGAAAAAATTTATGATCTTCTACATACAAAATTGGTACAATGGGATTACAGTACTTGCATTCTTCTAGGCGATTGGAATGGTGTACCAGATGCAGTTAAAGATAAGAAAGGCCTTAAGCAAAATATTCTTTTAAGAGCAAAATTGCCCAAACCCTTTTTTGAGATGATGGAAGATTGGGAGCTGAGAGATATTTGGCGTGAAAGAAATACAGAAGAAAAGGATTTTACTTTTTTTTCCGATAGACATCAATCTTTTTCAAGGATTGATTTTATTTTGATTACTAATAATCTTTTTTCTAGGGTGAAGAAGACGAAGATATGTCCAAGAGTAATGACAGATCATAGTCCGGTTTGGATGGATTTAGAAGATAGTAATGGACCGAGAAGGTCATGGAGGTTAAATGAGAATTTATTTAGATATGAAGAAAATGTAATGTAATGTAATGTAAAAAATTAATGAAAGAATTTTTTGTTAATAATATGCAAAAGGGCACGTCATTGGAAATGGTGTGGGATGCAAGTAAAGCCTACATGAGAGGTATTTTGATATATTTGAATAATAAACATAGAAGGAAAAAGGGGGAGAAAAGGAAAGAATTAGAGGAGGAGATTAAGAGACAAGAAATAGCTTTAATTTCTAATCCAAGAGATAAAAAAATTAAAGAGACGATTAATTTATTGAAGGGTCAATTTAATATGTTAATGGCTGATCAAGTAGCAACAAATTTACAATATGCTAAATTTAATACTTTTAGTAATGCTAATAAACCAGGAAGATGGTTGGCTTACATTTTAAGAAAGAAGCAAAAATCAAGAACTATCGAAAAAATAAGATATAAGGGTAAAGAATTTTATGAACATGGACTTATTAAAAAATCTTTCTTAGAATTTTATTCTGATTTATACATGGAGGACAAAGTTAAAGAAGAAGATATAGATAATTACTTATGGAAACAGAATATTTATATAACTACAAAAGAGCAGAGGGATATGTTAAACCAATTAATAACTTTAGAAGAAATAACAATGGCAATTAAACAGTTAAAAGTGGGTAAAGCCCCGGGGACAGATGGGTTAACTGCTGTTTATTATAAAAAATTACAGGAAGAAATGGGGGAGCCACTTAAAGAATTATTTAATAATATTCAAAAGGGAGGTAATGTTCCCCTAACATGGAAGACATCTTTTATTTCTCTGATCCCAAAAGAGGGCTTAGATGGTACAGATCCAAAAAATTATAGACCAATTTCACTTTTAAATATAGATTATAAAATTTTTACAAAAATTTTAGCGAACAGGTTAATGACAGTTATGCAACAAATGATACATTATGATCAAACAGGGTTTTTAACTGGTAGGCAAATGAAAACTAATGTTAGACAAATTGTTAATTTACTGGAGTATTTGAGAAGTAATAACCAGATCCCCGCAGCATTAGTATTCTTAGATGCTGAGAAAGCTTTTGATAGATTGAATTGGCGGTTTTTATTAAGATTAATAGAGAAATTACAACTGGGAGACTATTTTGTACAATCTATTGGGGCAATATATCAAAAACAAACGGCGCAGATAATAATTAATGGTGGACTAACAGATATTTTTAATATAGAAAAGGGAACAAGACAAGGATGTCCCCTATCTCCTTTGTTGTTCATTTTGAGTTTAGAAATATTACTTAATAAAATAAGAGAGCTTGATACAATAAAAGGAATAAAAATTAGACAGGAAGAATATAAGCTTCGAGCATTCGCGGACGATCTGGTTGTTACTGTAACTCAACCATTACAATCTATTAGGATTTTGATGGATACAATTAATTTATATGGACAAGTGTCGGGTTTTAAAATAAATATAGCTAAAACAAAAATAATAGTTAAAAATATGACAAAAAAACAAAAAGAAGAAGTAGAAAAGGTAACTGGTTTTGAGATAGCTCAAAAGATTAAATATCTAGGGGTTAATATTATGTCCACAAATACAAAATTATACCAACATAATTATGAACCACTCTGGTCAAAAATACAGAGGGATATGGAAAGCTGGGAGAAATTACAATTGTCATTGTTGGGTAGGATAGCTGCAGTTAAAATGAATGTTTTACCAAGGTTTTTATTCCTCTTTCAAATGATACCAATACTTAAAAACGATGAAGTTATAAAGGAATGGCAGAAGGGTATAAATAAATTTATCTGGGCGGGGAAGAAGCCAAGGGTAAATCAGAAGATTATGCAGGATACACATGAAAGAGGTGGTTTAAAAATGCCTAACTTAAAATTGTACTATGAAGCAGCGGCCCTCTCAGCAGTTACAGACTGGATTAATTTAACGGAAGAGAGTGTATTAAACATTGAGGGATACGGTTTGGTTTTTGGGTGGCATGCTTATTTAATATATGATAAAAAAGTAGATAAAGCTTTTAAGAGCCATATATTAAGAAATGCTTTATTGCGTGTCTGGAAAAAGTACCAAACTAAATTAAATGATAAGTTACCCTTATGGACAGTACCCAGACACACGATAGAAAATATAAATATGGAACAAAAATTTGATAAAATTACATATAAAGAACTTCTTTCTGAAGAAGGAAATATATTTCAATTAAAATCGTTTGAGAAATTAAGAGAAGAAGGTATAATCAGAACATGGTTTCAATATATACAATTACAAGTTAGGTGGAATGGGGGAAAAATGTCTGTACTTTGTAGTTATAAAACTTTCCAATAAAAAAAAAGAACAAAATTTGCTTTCCCACCCTTCAATCACACATGCACACACATTCTTCCTCCTTCTCTAACAGAAGGTCCTGTGCTCTGTAAATGCTAAACAGAACTTACACAAATCAAAAACAGAGAAAGAGAAGACATTGACACATAGGCTGGTAGATGAGAAAGAAACTCTATACTACCAAAATGAGGATAAACAAAAATAATTCAATATTATGAAAAGCTGTATGAGCAAGAAGTTTCAGAAAATAAAATTAAAGAATATTTGGGGGGAAAATGGAATTGCCTAAAGTACCAGAAAAGGTAAAAAAAACTATATTAAATGAATGAATATCAATGATGGAATTATCAGAAGCAGATCAAGAGACAAAAGAACAACCAAACACCAGGATCAGGTGGGCCAGTGGCAGAATTTTACAAAGGTTTTACATAATGAAGTATTGATTGATGCAAAGGTACCAAATTCGTGAATGGAAGCAAATATTACTTTGATTCCAAAAGAAGATTCAGATTTAATGCAGATAAAACTATAGGCCCATCTCTTTACTGAATGCTGACTATAAAATATATACTTCAATAATGGCAGCAAAACTAAAAGGTTCCTAAATGAATTTATACATTCAGATCTCTTAAGCTTTTTTCCCCCTAAGAGACAGATCAAAACAAAATGAGAATAATTTTAAATACATAAAAAGGCACAAGAAAAGAAGAGAACTAGAGGAGAGAATTAAGTCCATACTGGACTTAATACTTACAAACAAAGAAGAAGTTGTAGAAGGATTTGAAACTGCAGGAACGTTGGGTGAGAGTGACCACGTCATACTAGAATTCAACATAACGCAAACACAAACAACTGAACACAAGGACACCAAAGTCTTAGATTTTTTTTAAAAGAACTGATTTTAATAAACTCAGAGAAAACTTGAGAAAGATTCCTTGGATGAAAGTCCTAAAGGGAAAAGCAACTCAAGAAGCTTGGTAAACTCTGAAAAACATGATTATAAAAGCCAATTGCACAATACCAATGAGAAAGAAAAACAAGAAATCCAAGAAGAAACCAGCATGCAAAGACCTCACTGAGAAATTGAATGAATAAAGGACAAATACAAAAAAATGGAAAGAGGGACACATGACAAAATCGCTCAGATTCAGGGGGAACTGGACTCCAACTGGGTGGATACGGACGCGGTGACAGGGAATAGTCTTGAGAACGTTATCTGGGAAGAGTTTGACTCAGTGACCCCTGAGGATGTGGACAAGATTCTGGGGAGGCTCAGTGCAGCCACATGTTTATTGGATCCGTGTCCCTCCTGGTTAGTGCTGGCTACCCGGGAGGTTACACGAGGCTGGCTCCAGGGAATTGTTAACGCTTCTTTGGGGGAGGGTTACTTCCCCACGGCTTTGAAAGAAGCGGTGGTGAGGCCTCTCCTCAAGAAGCCCTCCCTGGACCCAGCAATTTTAGCTAACTATCGCCCTGTCTCCAACCTTCGCTTCGTGGCGAAGGTTGTTGAGAGTGTGGTCGCACGACAGTTTCCCCAGTACTTGGAGGAATCATCATACCTAGATCCGTTCCAGTCGGGTTTCAGGGCCGGGCACAGCACGGAAACGGCATTGGTCACATTGGCTGATGATCTCTGGAGGGCTCGGGACAGGGGTTGTTCCTCTGTCCTGGTCCTATTAGATCTCTCAGCGGCTTTTGATACCATCGACCATGGTATCATGCTGCACCGGCTGGAAGAGTTAGGGATAGGGGGCACCGTTTTTCGTTGGTTCTCCTCCTTTCTCTCCAACCGGTCGCAGTTTGTATTGGCAGGGGGGCAGAGGTCGTCCTCGAGGCCTCTTACATATGGAGTGCCCCAGGGGTCGATTCTCTCGCCCCTTCTGTTCAACATCTATGTGAAGCCGCTGGGTGAGATCATCCGTGGCTTTGGGGTGAAGTACCATCAGTACGCCGATGATACACAGCTGTACATTTCCACCCCAGGCCACCCCAATGATGCCCTTGAAGTGATGTCCCAGTGCCTGGAAGCTGTGCGGATCTGGATGGGGAGAAACCGACTCAGGCTCAACCCTTCCAAGACGGAGTGGCTGTGGTTCCCAGTGTCTCGATATAGTCAGATGATTCCATCTCTGACTATCGGGGGCGAGTCTCTAGCCCCCGCCGAAAGGGCTCGCAATCTGGGTGTCCTCCTGGATCCACAGCTGTCCTTAGAGGACCATCTGACAGCTGTGACCAGGGCGGCCTTTTATCAGGTCCGCCTGATACGCCAGTTGCGGCCCTTTCTGGATCGGGATTCCCTGTGCACAGTCACCCATGCCCTGGTCACGTCGCGTCTGGACTACTGTAATGCTCTCTACATGGGGCTCCCCATGAAGAGCACCCGGAGGCTCCAACTGATCCAGAATGCGGCCGCGCGGTTGGTTTTGGGGGCTAATTGGCACTCCCATATAACACCCCTCCTGCGCGAGCTGCACTGGCTTCCGGTGGTCTACCGGGTGCGCTTCAAGGTGCTTGTTACCACCTTTAAAGCGCTCCATGGCATTGGACCTAGGTATCTCCGAGACCGCCTGCTGCCACAAACTGCCTCCCATTGACCAGTGCGCTCCCACAGAGAGGGTCTCCTCGGGGTGCCATCAGCCAAGCAGTGTAGACTGGTGACACCCAGGGGGAGGGCCTTCTTTGTGGGAGCACCCACCCTCTGGAATCAGCTCCCTCCAGACTTAAGAACAATTCACGACCTGTCCACCTTCCGCCGTGCCCTCAAGACGTATTATTTTTATCAAGCCGGGCTGGCGTGAAAAAGTTTTTGGGGTTTTTAAAATTTTAAGATTTTACTAAATTTTAATTGTATTAAATTAGGGCCACATTGAATATTTTATTTTAAATGTATTTTAATGTTTTTTACTTGGCTTAAATGTATTTTAATGTTTTTTTTTACTTGGCTGTTCACCGCCCTGAGTCCCCTGGAGAAGGGCGGTATATAAATTTAATTAAACTTAAACTTAAACTTAAACATAACTAAGGCAGAATATCAGCAGATAGCAAGAATCTGTAAAGAAAAAAATCAGGAAAGCAAAGGCCCAGAATGAACAAAGACTTCCAACAAAAGTCAGAGATAATAAAGGTTTCTTCCAACACATAAATAACAAACAAAAAAAATCAAGAAACAGTTGGCCCACTAAAGAGAGAATACAAATAATCAAGACCAGATGGATTACATCCCAGAGTCCTAAAGGAGCTGGTAGATGAAATCTCAGAACCACTGCACCACATCTAAATAAAAAAAATAAAATCTTGGGACATGGGGGAACTACCTGAGAACTGGGAAAGCTGATGTGGTTCCCATCTTCAAAAGGAAAGAAGAAAAAAAAAACCAAACACTGAGCCCTATCTAACAAAATGAAATTCAATGCAGAGAAAAGTAAAATCCTACACTTAGGCAGGGAAAACCAAAAATATAGATAACTATTATAAATTGGTGCAACAAATTAAACCAGATTTGGAGAAGTGGAAAAGTAGAAAAATCTATAACTATCATTGATAGGAAGAGTAGCCACCATAAAATGAATATCCTGCAATGGCTAGCAGACAAAACAGGGCTAGGGAAAAAAAGAAGGGGGGGGGAAGGAAATATATCAAAGGATTAGTGATATAATGAAGATACATTAACTTGGTTAAACAAATAGCATGATTATTATTTCCTAAAATGATTTGTACCCAGACAACACACTATTCAATTGAAATTGGAATTTTCATATGCCATAAAGTAAAATAAAAAACAAAAATTACACCCCCCACACACATACACACAGGCATACACACATTTCCCAGTTTTCTATGGTTTAAAGTAAAATTTAGAGGTACCCACCTTCCTTCCAAGCAGCCTTTTAGTTGAAACTCAAAACCCCTTTAAATCCTACTTTCCAATGGCCCAGGTCAAAGAAACTTACCCACAGACTTCAATGGGTCTGTTGCCAGCAAGGGAGTTTACTTAGGCCAGGATCATTGGAGAGGTTAGCTTGGAGTCCCATCTGGGTCGCCAAATTGTTGTAAGGAATATCCTTCTGGGTTCAGTTCCAAGTGGGGAAAAAGACACTGGATTCATGGAAGTTGCTTGGAAAGAAGGTTTAATGGTGGACAGGAGCACATGGCATGAGCCCCTGTACAGAAAAGGTAGATCACATGCTTCCAGATGTGGGTGAAGAGAAAAGAAAGGGAAAGATGCTGAGTCCCTTGGTTTTATAACCTCTGTTGGGCCCCACCTCTTAGTTTCCTGTTCCTGTGTATGTAATGCACTTATTGGTGGTCAGGCTCCCTTCTTTTCTCCACATTTGAGCATATGTGATTCTTGCCACTGTTAATATGTGTATCATCAAATATTGATTGTTTTTGTTTATTTTGTTGTCCATAATGCCTAAGAGGAACGTTTCTGGTTTTAGTTCTACTTTTTGTGATATCATTTCCGTCAACCATTTCTGAATTCTTTTCCAATAGATCCTGGCCTCTGGACACATCCACCACGTGTGGTAGTATGTGCCCAGTTCTTTTTTACATTTCCAGCATTTTGCTGATGATTTGGAAGAGATTTTTGCCAATCTTGTCGGAGATGGATGCCATCGGTAGAACATTTTATATGCATTTTCTTTCTATGATGCAGACATAGTTAGTTTGAAATTCCATTCCCAAATTTTCTCCCATCGGTCCAAATCAATTGAATATCCAAAATTTTGCGCCCATTTTACCATCACCTCCTTAACTTTTTCTTCCTCCATCCTGGAATTTAATAAACAGTTGTATGGTTTTGTAATCATTTTTACATCAGGTCCCAGTAAAATTGTATCCAATTCCTGATATTTGTTTTGAAAGCCAAATTGTATTGAATCTTTTTTGTATTTAGTTTGAATTTGCAAGTAAGTCCACCAGTCTATATTTATGCCAATCAAAGCTAAAACTTCTCTTGTTTTTAAATTATTTTGGTTGTCCAATAATTGATTATAAGTGATCTTTTTATCCAAATTAAATAAATTAGGGTAAGCTGTGGCCTCCATCGGGGATATCCATTTTGGGGTTTGAGAAGAATATTTTCTAATTTCTTTCCAATCTTCTATTAATGTCCCTCTAATATGGTGTTTCTGAAAGTAATTGTGTATTTTATTGCTCTCGTTCCACAGATAATTGTGCCACCCCAGTTGTAAATCGTGACCCTCAATAGTTAGTATTCTTTTATTCGTCAAATTTATCCAGTCTTTGATCCACATTGCTGTTGCAGCTTGATGGTATATTTTCCAATCAGGGAGTCCAAATCCTCCCTGTTTCCTTTTGTCTTGTAATAATTTATATTTTATTCTCGGGTTCTTGCCATTCCAAATAAAGTTCCGAATCGATTTGTTTAATTCCATATAAAAGGTTTTTCCAATTTTTATTGGGGCTACTTGAAAAAGGTAAAGGATTTTGGGTAAAATGTTCATTTTGATAGCTGATATTCTGCCAATGAGTGATATTTGGAATTTGGACCAATTTATCAAATCTTTTTGCATTTTTTGTAGTAATTTTGTGTAGTTGTCTTCCTTTATTGAGGAGCATTTGGCTGTCAGCCAAATCCCCAAATATTTTATTTTTTTGGCCGTCTTTAGTCCCATTATGTTCTCTAAATCTTCTTTCTGCTTTTTGGAAAGGTTTTTTGTTATCATTTTTGTTTTATCCTTATTAATTTTTAAACCGGCTACATTTCCAAATTCTTCTATATCTTTTAGTAGTTTTGGTCCTGAACTTTGGGGATACTCAATGATAAACACCATATCGTCTGCAAAGGCTTGGGTTTTATATTGTTCTTTTTTAATAGTCAAACCTTTAATTTCTTGATTCGATCTTACCTGATTTAAGAGTACTTCTAGGGACATGATAAATAATAGGGGGGAGAGCGGACATCCTTGCCTGACACCTTTGCTAATATTTATTTTCTCTGTCATATCTCCATTGACCAGAATGTTTGCTGTCTGTTGTGAGTATATTAATTCTATTGTTCCAATAAATTTCTCGCCAAATTGCATCATTTTTAATTGTATAATTAAGAATTTCCAATCAAGATTATCAAACGCTTTTTGTGCGTCGATAAATATCAATGCCAATTGTTTGTCAAATCGTGTTTCATAGTATTCTAGGACGCCCATAATTATTCTTGTGTTATTGCGAATTTGTCTTTTAGGTAGAAAACTGTTTTGGTCCAAATGTATGTTTTGATTTAATATTATTTTTAATCTTTCTGCCAAAATTGTTATGAAAATTTTATAATCTGCGTTCAAAAGAGATATGGGTCTATAATTTTTAATTTGACAATTTTCTGTGTCTTCTTTAGGTATCAGTGTGATGTGCCCCTCCCCAAGATTTAGGCATTTTGGCTTTTTCAAGTGCTTCATTATATAGTTCTAATATTTTATCCTCTATGGTGTTTTGCAATTTCTTGTATATTTCCGATGGTAGCCCATCTGGTCCAGGAGTTTTGTTATTTTTCTGCTTTTGGATAGCCTTTTTTAATTCCATTGATGTAATTTTCCTGTTTAGCATCATTTGATCCTCCTTGGACAAGATTGGTAATTTCCGGCTAATTAAATATGATTTTATATCTTCTTCAATTCCATCCGATTTGTATAATTTCTTGTAGAAGTCTTGGACGATCTTTTTCTTTTCTTCAATTCCATGTCTTAAGTTCCCTTCTTCATCCAAAAGTTGTTGAATTGTTCTTTTTTTATTCTCTTTTCTTAGTTTGTGTGCCAACCATCTCCCAGTTTTATTTGCCTGCTCAAAATAATTTTGTTTCATTTTTTTTAATGTTGTGGGCTACTTCTTCCTGCGCTATCAAATTTATTTTATGTTTTATTAAATCTCTCTTTTCTCTATGTTTGTTGTTTAACGGATCACTTTGCAATAAAAGTTCTTGATCTTTTAGTTCCTTATTTAATGTATTCATTTTTTCTTTTTGGATCTTATTTTTCTTAGCTATATATGCAATTGACAACCCTCTCACATATGCCTTCATTGTATCCCAAACATTTAGAGTAGACGTTTGTTCCTTATCATTTTCCATGAAGAAGTAGCCCAGTTCTTTCTCTAATTTCTGTAAATATTCTTTTTCTTGTAGTATATTTTGATTTAGTGTCCATCTAGTTCTCTTCCATATTTTCCCTCTCCATTTTATTAAAACTGGGTGATGGTCGGCCCATCTGTTGGATAAAATCTCTATATTTAAAGTGTCCATAGTTAATGTTAGATTTGTCCAAACCATATCAATGCATGACCAGGATCTATGGGAATGGGAGTAAAACGTGTATTGTTGTTTCTGAGTGTTCAATTTTCGCCAAACATCATATAAGTCCAATTCTGTAACCATATTCATAAACGTAATTGGCAGCTGTCTTCTAGTGCTTTTCCTGTATGTACATTTATAATGCATTTTACTGTCTGCTATTGCATTGAAGTCTCCTAATATACATATATTTTGCCAATTGATTTCCACTATTTTCTTGTGCAATTTTGAGTAAAAAAAATTGCTTTTGATTGGGCGTGTAAATTCCTACGAGTAAGATTTTTTTTCCTCCATTTATTATCTCGATCATTAATATTCTGCCCTCTTCATCTGCGTATTTTAATTTAGGATTTAACCAATTTTTTACAAACATCGCAATTCCTCTTTTCTTCGTTTGTGCTGATGAACAGAATAAATTCCCTAATTTTGAACATTCTAGTAAATTTTCATATTTCTTTTTTATATGTGTCTCTTGTAAACAAATTATATCCAATTTTTGTCTTTGCAGATCCAACAATACACGCTTTCTCTTTATGATTGTATTCAAACCATTGATGTTAACCGATAGTATACTAGTTTCCTGTTCCTCTATTCCTTTACTTGTTGTCTGGTTTAAGTGCCCCTTTTGACCTTGTTTCGATTGGTGTCCTTGTCCTTGCCCCTTCTCTGTCATACCTTTCTACTTCTCTACCGTTTCTTGTATCTTGTTCTTCTAATTGAGCTCCAGTACTTAACTCCTCCTGACTCCTATTAGATGTTTCTTCCCTGTTATATTGCTCTTCACCCGCTATTATAAGTTCTTGAAATTCCTGTGCTTTCTCTAATGTATCAATTCTATATTTTCTCTCTCTCCAGGTTATTAAACATCCCTTCAGGGATGAGCCATCTAAAAAGGATTCTGTGTCGAATCAGTTGTGTTGAGAGAAAATTATAACTTCTTTTTTCCCTAATCCTCCGAGGGATCTGTTTTAAAATTAATATTTCTTTACCCTTATAAGTTAAAGATTCTCCTCTTACAGTATTCAAGATCTCCTCCCTCATCTGTCTCCTTAGAAATCTCACATGAATTTCTCTCGGGTGTCTATGTCGTCTTGCGTGGCTCGTATTAATTCTATAGACTTCATCCAATTCTCTTATAATTTCCTCTTTTTGTCTGCCTAGGACTTCCCCTAGGATCTCCGCTATTAGATCCGGAAGATTCTCCTCTTTTAACTCTTCTATATTCTGTAGTCTTAAGTAAAAGGCCGATCGTTCCAGCTCCAAATGAGAAATGGCTTCTTCCAAATTTTTGTTTATAATTTCCAGCCTATCCTCAGTTTTATCTATTCTTTTTTCTGTAACCTCTGTTCTCTCTTTAACTTCTTTTATTTCTTGCTCATTTTTTGACAGTGCTGCTTGTATTGCACCTACCCTCTCGTCTATTTTGACCATATTATTTTTTACTTCATTCATTTCATTTTTTACTCCATCTATACTTTTGGTAATGTCGTCTTGCATTTTCAGGATTGTCTCCTGCAACAAGTTCATTGATACCTGTGACCCCTGTTGACTTCCTGATGACACAGATGACCCTTTATCTTCAGTCAACATGCTATCTAGTGATCTTTGCCCTGCGGGGGAGCTTAGAACCATTGGTTGTTTCCTCCCTCCTTTAGTCACCATCATCCTAGTTGACATTTGTAACAATTTAATTAAGGTATCCCACTTTGGCATATAATTTCAAGATTTGTTAGTAAATCTATTTGGATTTATATCCTATAGTCCAACTTATAAATTCACTACTATAATAACAGAGTTTATCTCAATAATTAATTATTCCTTTAGCTAACTTAATCTAATATCTAATTAGTTAACATATAATCAATCGATAATAATCTAAAGGGATATATATATATATAGATATAGATATAGATATAGATATAGATGATATAGATATAGATATAGATATAGATATAGATTTAGATATAGATATAGATATAGATATAGATATAGATATATAGATATAGATATAGATACAGATATTCTACACACACTTTGAAATATAACAAAGAAGAGTCAGTATTCAAACACGTAGGACAATCAAGAAAAATTAATTCATCAACCGGAATATATAAATATATTAACTCTTATTATTTCATGTATAGTTAATGTATATATCAAATATTAATTGAGAAGTAAAAAAAATATACTATATGCTATATATAATAGACTAATCAATTATAGCACAAGAAAGCACCATACAAAAAAAAAGAAAGACAAGAAAGAAGCAGAGAGGGGAAAAGTAAGGACAATTGGATAACACAATAATTAAGACAGGAACAAAACAGCACAAGAAAAAAAAGAAAAAAGAAAAAACTGTCCCAGTTATATGCGATTGTTTTTACAAAGAAAAAAGGAAAACAAAAGAAGAAAGAAGAAAAACAGCTCTGGGGATTCAATTTCTTTTTCATCTTAAGTTCTGATTCTCCCCCCCCCCCCAGTTCTAAGCACTTTATGATACCAACAGCTTCCAAGATGTCGTCCTTCTGTTTTGTTCAGCCACTGTCCCTCAAATCTCCGACTGACCAATTCCTCTCAACCGTCTCTCTTCCTTTTAGCGTTTTTCTGTCTCCCGACCAAGTCCTTTCTCATACACTTTCCAAATCTGAATCCAGAATTTCCTCTTTCTTTCTAGGGATCTTTCCTCTTATACCGCTTTTCCAAGCCAAGAGTCCAGAAGTCCCTTCTTCCTTTCAACTTCCTCTCATCGCTCTTGCCATGTACTTTTCCACCTTCTTCTTCAGTTTACATTTGCCGCTTCACTTGTCCGCACCCACTTTCGTTTTCGTGCTTAGATACTTTTAGATACTTTTAGATACTTTTGTGCTGTTTTTCCTTCCTCACTATTCCGATACGTTTACTGCTATTCTTCTCCGCTTCCTTCCAATCTGGCTGGCTGGCTGTCACGTCCTCCGATCGGCCATTGATGGGCCGATCTCTTTTGCACTCGATCTGAGGGTGCCCCTCACCCCGTTCGGGAGATCGCCTTTCTCCCCCCAGAGCTCCGAGACTTCCCCTCTCCACCGGTACTCTTCTCTTGAGTTTTCCTTGCCTGAAACGGCCACGAATTGTGCAAAAGTTTGGGTGAACTGAGCGGAGTCTCAGTCGGCAAGCTCACACTGTCATGACGCCAACCAGAAGTCTCTGCCCCAGCGGTTTTCATGCAACTAATAAACGAGGTGCTGCACGAGCACCTCTATAAGGGGGTCCTAGTCTACCTGATCGATATCCTCATCTACACTGAGACCATGGATGATAACATACCCCTGGTACGCCAGGTACTACAAAAACTCTTGACAGCCAACCTGTACGTCAAGCTATTAAAATGTGAATTCCACCGCACACGGCTAGACTACCTGGGCTACCGAGTGTCGAGTGAGGAAATAGAGATGGACCCAGCCAAAATACAAGCCATCCTAGGCTGGCAACCCCCTCGCACCCGCAGACAGCTCCTTTGCGAAGATTGCCAAACCCATGGCGGACCTCCTAAAAACGGGAGCCCAGGAACGAAACCCCGGCTGGGACAGCCCCTATAGTGGGATCTGACCTGCCAAAAGGCATTTGAAACACTGAAAGAACTGTTTGCGAAAGAACCAGTGTTAAAACACCCCGACCCTGAACAACCCTTCGTCATCCAGGCAGATGCCAGCGATGTAGCAGTGGGAGCAGTGCTACTTCAAAGAAATAGCCAAGGAAATCTACAACCCTGCGCCTACACCTCCCGTAAGCTCACGGACACAGAGCGATGATGGGCAGCCTGGGAAAAAGAGGCTTTCACGGTGAGATGGGCACTGCTAACCTGGCGAAACCTGCTGGAAGGGGGCCAGAAACCGTTCGAGGTCTGGACTGAGCACAAAAACCTTGAGGCCCTCAGGACCCTGCGAAAACTATCTCCAAAACAAGTTCATTGGGCTCAATACTTCAACTGTTTTGACTTCGTGCTAAAGCACATCCCGGGGGGAAGAACTTTCTAGGTGATGCCCTCTCCTGCATGCCACAGTACAAATGCAAGAGGGAGCAGGTGGTGGACGCCATCGTTCCCCCTACCCAAATAGCGGCCCAAGTAACCACCAGACGGCAACGCTGCGACTGGCACGACCAACCAGCAAGTGACCTAATGGCGAAACTCAAAACCAAACTGCTGGCAGACCTCTGGTTCTGAGACAATTAACACATCCTGACAAAAAGAGACGACCTCGCATGGAAGGGGACGAAGCTCTATGTCCCAGAATCCCTACGCACCCTGATCCTCCAGAGGAGCCACAACGCCAAACTGGCAGGCCACTTCGGATTCCTAAAGACTTTACACTTAGCACGGAGGCAGTTCTGGTGGCCCAGCATAAAGAAAGATGTGGACAGTTACGTGAAAAGCTGCACCATCTACGCTGCAATGAAGAAAAGACCAGGAACACCCCCCCCCCCCGGACTGCTACAATCAGTAGCAGAGCCAACAAGACCATGGGAGGAGATCGCAGTGGACTTTATAGTGGAGTTGCCGAAAAGTGGGGGGGGAACACGGTGATCTGGACTGTGATAGATCTATTTTCCAAAAAGGTGCACTTCATCCCCTGCAGCAGTCTACCCTCAGCCCACCAGTTGGCCAAGCTGTTCCTGAAACACATTTACAACCTGCACGGAGTGCCAAGAAGAATTATCTCAGACAGAGGGGTCCAGTTCATGGCTACATTCTGGAGGGAGTTCCTAAGGTCCATTGGGTCTTCCCAGGGCCTTAGCCTGGCCTTCCATCCGAGCACCAATGGGGGGGCAGAGAGACTGAATGCCATGGTAGAGCAGTACCTGAGATGCTATGTCAACTATCAGCAATCCAATTGCGCAGACCTTCTGCCTTTCGCTGAGGTCGCATACAATAATGCTGTTCACAGTAGCACGGGACTAACCCCGTTCAAGGTAGTGAGCGGCATGGACTTCATCCCAATGCCGGAATACCCAAGGGAGCCCCCTCCTCAGTCAGCTTTACCGATTGGATGTCGACACTGAAAGCAGCCTGGGAGAATGTCAAGAAGGCGCTAGCTAAAGCAGCACAAACCTATAAGAAACAGGCAGACAAGCATCGAGCCCCCCAACTGTCATTCCAATTGGGGGAGAATGTTTACCTCTCCACAAAATATTTAAGGTTAAAACGCCCTACCAGGAAACTGGGGCCAAAATTTATGGGACCATTTCCCATAGTAAAGATGGTCAACCCAGTCACTGTACAATTGAAATTGCCTAGACTGCTAGGGAAGATACACCCGGTATTCCATAGTAGCCTCCTAAAACCCGTAGTTGGATCGACCCTGAGGCCACTACCCCTTGAGCCCCCAGGCCCCGTGGTCATAGGGTGCCAAACCCACTATGAGGTGCAATGAATCCTCAACTCGAGGTGGCACTGGAGACAACTCCAATACTTAATCAAGTGGAAGGGTCACCCTTTATCAGAGGCATCTTGGGTAAAGAGGAGGAACATCCAGGCTGATCGCCTTATAGCCAAATTTCACAAGGAAAATCCAAATAAGCCTGGGGGGGAGGTTGCACCCCTAGATTCTGTACCTGTACTCAAATTGTTTTTGCTTTATGCAGGTCGCCTTTGGGAAGTGAGGGGAGCCGAATGTCAACTTGCAAAGATTTCAAGTTGCCATGAAAAGAAGGGGGGAAGCTGGAGGAGGGCTGTGTTGTGGCCTGCCAGCAGCCTGTGCAGCTGGTAGCGGATCCCGCCCGAGAAGAGGCCGATGTGGTGATGCGCCAGCAGCCTGTGCAGCTGGCACCTGAGTTGGACAGTGAAGAGGCTGGCGAGGACTCGGTGCCAGAGGCAGAGATTCAGCCAGGGCCTTCAGAACCTCCAGCACCTCACATCAGTGATGAGGAAGAAGAGGCTCCTCCTCTTCTTAATGCACGGGCACGCACAGCTGCCAAAAGGCAGGAATGGTTCCTCAGGAGGAGGTCTCCTCAGGAGTAAGGCTTGGGGCTAATTGGCCACTCCCCTAGCCTATTTAAGGGATGACGACGACAGCAAAAGATCTGCGGGAAACAACATTTGTTCGTTCATGTGTCTTCGTGTTTTTGAAAACGTCTACTCAGCTTATCTGTTTTTGCATTCTTCCTGCGGACTGCTTCTAGGCATTTTGCCAACCCTTGTAAGCTTCTTGAGATATCCAGGACTATTTGCTTAGACTTAATTTAGGAGTTCATGGACTTATGCTAGCTGTTAATGCAGTTTAATTAACAGCTGGTTTTTCAAGAAAAGACTGCTTTAACTTGTGTTTGTGTGTATCAACTACTAAGCAAGCTTATTAGTGGTAGTTAATTGAGTAAACATAGGTTTGAACAAACTGTGTGTGTGCTATGTTCTTTCTGGTCCGTAGCTGGGGCAGAACAGGCTGACTGACCTAACTGAAAATGCATTCCACAAATGTTTCTTTTACTGATTGTGTCCTAGGCTACTGGAGTCAGAAGAAGGGGTGTGGGGGTCACAACCCGCCAATGTGATTAATTGGAGAATGTGATTTATGACATGGCCAATGAGAAGGGGGGAAACAGGGTCATGACGGCGTGCAGCCTGCGTGAACTCAGTTCTGGCTGCATCAGAGTATTGCCGAGATGTCGCTTTTAATAAATCTTTGTATTTCTTTTGGACTTCGGCTCATGGCTCCTGAATTAATTAGGGCATCTTTCAGAAACTTCACATTAAACTTTAAAAGAGCCGATTTTAACAAAGTCAGAGAGACCCTAAGAAAAATTCCATGGATTAAAATCCTAAAGGGGAAAACAACTCAAGAAGCATGGGAAACTCTGAAAAATATGATCATAAAAGCCCAGTCCAACACAATCCTACTTAAAAAGAAAAACAAGAAATCCAAGAAGAAACCAGCATGGTTCCACAAAGATCTTTCTGATAAACTGAAAGACAAAAAGGACAAGTACAGAGAATGGAAAGAGGGACACATAACTAAGGTGGACTATCATCAGATACCCTGAATCTGAAAAGATGAAGTCAGGAAAGCAAAGGCTCAGAATGAACAAAGATTTGCAAACAAAAGTCAAATATAATTTTTTAAAAAAGTTTCTTTCAACATATAAATGACAAAAAAATGTGAAGGAAACAGTAGGTCCACTTAAGAGAGAAGATGGCAAGGAAGTAACAGGCAGCAGAGAGAAAGCAGAGCTGCTTAACTCATTCTTTGCATCAGTCTTCACGCAAAAAGAAACTATAGCCCAACCTACAAAAAACATAACTGTAAAAGACAGGCTAGAAATAAAAATTAAAATAAGCAAGAAAATGGTTAGAGAACACCTGTTTGATCTTGATGAATATAAATCATCGGGATCTGATGGATTACACCCCAGAGTTCTAAAGGAGCTGGGAGATGTTATCTCAGAACCATTGTACCATACCTTTCAAAAATCAAAAGGATTGGAAAAGAACTGATGTGGTTCCCATCTTCAAAAAAAGGGGGAGGGGGGAACAGACCCAGGAAACTACAGACCAATCAGCTTAACATCAGTACCTGGGAAGATACTGGAAGAGCTAATGAAAAAACAGATCTGCGAACATCTAGAAACAAATAAAGTTATAACTAAAAGCCAGCACGGGTTTGTTAAAAACAGGTAATGCCAAACCAATCTTATTTTATTCTTTGACAAAGTGCCTAAATTATTAGACCAGCCAAATGCTGTGGACATAGTATACTTAGACTTCAGCAAGGCATTCGACAAGGTAGACCACGACCTACTTCTTGGTAAGCTAGAAAAATGTGGGATAGACAACATCACCACCAAATGGATTTGTAGCTGACTGAATACAGTCGCCGCCCTGAGTCCCACGGGATTGGGTGGCCTATAAGAGCGTTTATTAAATTAAATTAAATTAAAATCTTCAATGTGTAGTCCTTAACGGTACTACATCCACATGGAGGGAAGTAAGCAGTGGGGTACCACAAGGTTCCATCTTAGGCCCAGTACTCTTCAATATCTTCATAAATGACTTAGATGAGGGAATAGAAGGGGAACTCATCAAATTTGCAGACGACACTAAACTGGCAGGAATAGCCAACACCCCAGAAGACAAGCTCAGGATCCAAAAAGATCTTGACAGACTTGAACAATGGGCCCTATCCAACAACATGAAATTTAATGTGGAGAAAAGCAAGGCTTTACACCTAGGCAGGGGAAAAACCAAAGGTACAAGTACAGATTAGGTGAAACCTGGCTCAAAAACAGTAACTGTGAGAGGGACCTTGGAGTCCTAGTGGACGATCACTTAAACATGAGTCAGCAGTGTGCAGCAGCAGCCAAAAAAGCTAATACAATCCTTGGTTGTATAAACAGAGGCATAGAATCAAAATCACATGAAGTATTAGTACCACTTTATAAATCCATAGTAAGACCACCTGGAATACTGCATCCAGTTTTGGTCGTCACATTCCGAAAAAGATGTTGAGACATTGGAAAAAGTGCAAAGAAGAGCAAGTAAGAGGCCCTGCCCTGGAGACAAAAACATATGAAGAACAGTTGCAGGATTTGTATTTGGCTAGTCTAGAGAAAAGAAGGACTAGGGGGGCATGATAGTAATATTCCAGTATTTGACAGGTTGCCACAAAGAGGAGGGGGTCAACTTATTTTCCAAAGCACCAGAGGGCAGAACAAGAAACAATGGATGGAAACTAATCAAGGAGAGAAGCAACCTGGAATGGAGGAGAAACTTCCTAACAGTGAGAACAATTAACCAGTGGAACAGCTTGCTGCCAGAAGTTGTGGGTGCCTCATCACTGGAGGTTTTTAAGAAGAGACTGGACAGTCACTTGTCTGAAATGGTATAGGGTCTCCTGCTTGAGCAGGGGGTTGAACTAGAAGACCTCCAAGGTCCCTTCCAGCTCTATTTTGATTGATTGATGTAAAAAAATTCCATAATTCTTTTCACTCTTTAATTACTTTAATTATTTCAATTTATAGCCCATTTTTCTATCCTTATAGTACTCAAGGTGAATATAAATTTAATATAAAATATAAATAATTGAAATCCTAGTGCAAAGAATTAAAATCTTTATAAATATACTTCAGAGGCCTATGTTAAGTCTTACCCACTTAGCAACTACACTATGTTTCATGTTAAGTTTATTGGTTGTGTTGTCCAGTTTTATTTGCTAGGTTTTCACCAATGCCTGTATTCGGTACATGGCATTGCTAAGAGACCTGAGCCCACTGAACCTTGTAAGGGGTTGGTAATCCTCCAGGTACTTTCTGGACTGTGCAAGGTCCCTATGGTTCCTAATCCTGCCTTCAGGCAGAGTGGGTGTAATATAGATGGATGGGAGGAGCACAGCTACATTACAAGTTCCTGTTAAACCGGAAGTTAGCTTGCTGGAAGGAAGATGCAGGAAGGCAGCTTGTATAAAATTGCTGTTTATTCACACAATGCAGTTCAACAGAAAAACACACAGAATAGAGCTGACAGCTTCCTCTTTAAGGAGGCTGCCAGGAGGGACCAATGAGAGCCAACCAATCAGCCAATCAGCCGGCATGATTTCAAGCCAAGGATTCAACACCCCTCCCCCCTTAAATCGCACAAACATAGTCCTTCAAATAGGCAGGGCTCCGCCGGCTCCGCCCAGACCTTCTCAGAACCGGTCCTGGAGTTAAAAGAGGGAGGGACCGCTGAGCGCCGCTCTTGCCCTCTGCCGAGTCGACAGGAGCCATTATCCCCAAAGGAGAGATCGGTGCTGACGAAGCCATCCCTAGAGGCGAGACCGGTGCTGGAGAAGCCATCCCAGCAGATGATGGTGCTGGTGAAACCGTGGTGAGCGAGGGCGCGATCGGAAGGCTGCCTGGAGTCGGTGCAGGTGACATACTAGAAGGTTGGGTGGTATCAGGTACGCGGCGGCGAAGCTGGTTTATGTGCCGCCGCCAAGTTCGTCCATCCTCTAACAGAACCTTGTAAGAACAAGGTCCTGTTACTTGAGAGATATGTCCAGAGACCCACTTAGGCCCAATCCCTAGGTTCAATGCGAAAACAGGATCCCCCAGTTGTAACGATCTAGGAGTGGTCTGCCTGCAGGGTTGTTGTAAATCCACATACCCGGGATGGAGACGATCGAGTATGGTTCTTAAGCGTCATCCCATTAAGAGTTCAGCAGGGCTTAGGCCTGTAGTCTGACATGGGGTTGTGTGCTGGGCAAATAGGTATGTAGTTAAACTAGCCTGCCAGTTGGAGGTGCCCAAACGACTTAGGGCCTCTTTGGCAGACCTCACGGCCCTTTCTGCCAATCCATTAGCAGCAGGGTGAGCGGGGGCAGTTTTAGCGTGGCGCACCCCCATCCGAGCCAGGTAAGCCTCGAACCCCGAGGAAGTAAACTGTGGTCCGTTATCCGTAACTAGTACATCAGGAAGGCCATGTGAGGCAAAAATAGGGTCCAGGATTGAAATAATGGACTCAGAAGTGGTGGAGGGCATTCGAGCCAACTCCACCCATTTGGAATAAGAATCTACCAGTACTAGAAAGGTTTGGCCATGGAAAGGGCCTGCCAGGTCCATATGCAGACGAGACCAAGGGGCTCTAGCAGATTCCCATTCTAAGACAGGAGCAGCAGGAGGGCTTGGCCTAGACAACTGGCATGGCCTACATTTATTAACCCAGTCTTCTATTTGTTCATCCATCCTAGGCCACCAGGCATAGCTGCGTGCAAGTGCTTTCATCCGGACTATGCCTGGATGAGCCCTATGGAGACATTGGAGGATGTTGGTTCTAAGACTGGGAGGTACCACCACCCTTTGCCCCCAAAGCAAGCATCCTTTCATCACTGTTAGTTCATGCCTTCTATTAAAGAAAGGCTAGAACATGGGAGAAGGGGAAACTGATGGCCATCCCCTACGTACCCAGTCTAAAACCTGCAAAAGGACAGGGTCCTTCGCAGATTTGGACGCGATATGAGAAGCAGTGACAGGCACAGACAACTCATCCACAAGCAAAATAGAGACCGTCGGTGCTGGATCCTGAACGGGCCTGGGCAATGGGCATCTGCTTAAAGCATCTGCATTTCCCATTTGCCGGCCCGGGCGGTAGTGGAGAGTGTATGAATAAGAGGCCATAAACTCCAACCAGCGAGACATCCTAAGGGATAAGACGTTAGGGCTCTGCCTATTATTTGCAAGGATTCCTAGGAGGGGCTTATGATCAGTCAGAAGATGAAAGTGCCGCCCGTAAAGATAATCGTGAAACTTTCTTACGCCAGCAACACATGCGAGAGCCTCGCGGTCAAGCTGGCTATAGTTCCTCTCTGTCTGAGACATTGTGCGAGAATAAAAGGCCAATGGTGCCTCTGAGCCATTTGGGGGGATGTGACTTAGTACCGCTCCCACCCCGTATGGGGAGGCATCACAGGCTAGCAGCAGGGGGAGGCTGTCACTGTATTGAACAAGGACAGCCTCAGAAGTTAAAAGCTGCTTAATTGCTCTGAAAGCAGTCTCCTCTGCTGAACCCCAATGCCATACCGTACTGTTGTCTAAAAGTCTGTGAAGAGGTTCAGCCAGGGTGGCCTTGTGAGGTAAAAATACCGAATAGAAATTGAGGAGGCCTAAGAAAGCCTGCAACTCTGACCTGGAAGAGGGAGTAGGAGCTAATTGAATAGCCTCAATTTTGGAAGGGGTGGGACGAATGCCATGGCCATCAATAAGAAACCCGAGGAATTCCACCTGGGGGACCCCAAAATAGCATTTATCAGGACGCAAACGCAGGCCTACTTCTCTAAACTTGAGGAGAACGGCTCTAACCCTTGAGAGTAGTTCTGAGGGGGTGGAGGCAGAAATAAGCACATCATCAAAATAAGGCACCACCCCCTGCAACCCATGTAGGAGCCTTTCCATGAGGCTCTGAAAAATGCCGGGGGCAATGCTAACGCCAAACTGGAGCCTAGTACATTTAAAAGCTCCCCGGTGGGTAACAATAGTTTGAGCTAAGGCAGTCGGCTCGTCCACCGGGAGCTGCTGGTAAGCTTGTGCCAGGTCCAGCTTGGCGAAAACAGACCCCCGGCCCAACGAGTGCAGGAGGTGTTGCACTACTGGAATAGGATACGGATTGGACTGAAGGGCCTTGTTCAATGTAGCTTTATAATCAGCGCAAATTCTCACTGTCCCATCAGGTTTAAGGGGAATTACGATGGGAGTTTCCCACCTTGCATGATCAATGGGCTGTAATACCCCTTGAGAAATTAGTTTATCCAATTCACGGTCTACTTTAGGCCCTAGAGCTAATGGGACCCTTCGAGGCTTCAACTGGATGGGGGCCACCTGAGGATCCAAATTAAAAGAAATTGGGGTGCCATTATATTTACCAAGCCCTGGGGTGAAAACATCAGGAAACTCCTTCTGTAACAATGCCATATGGTCCTCGGAGGTGATTGTAGAGTCTGGTAAAGCAGTGGTAGTATGTATTCCAGAGACAGCCAGACCAAGCGCATGGAACCAATTAAGGCCAAGCAGGGCAGGCAAGTGTCCGTTGACAACAATGAGAGGAAGGTAATCTTTAAAACCTGCATAAGAAATAAGAAAGGACCCACACCCCACAAGGGGAATTCGATTCCCTTGATAATCTTTGAGAGCAATGGGGCATGGTTCTAAACGTCCTTTATCAAAATTAGGAAATAACTGGATCAAGGTAGCCCAGGAGAGTAGAGTTTTGGATGACCCCGTATCCACCTCCATCCGACATTGTTGACCCTCAATATGAATAGTAACAAACAACTTTTGTGAGGGGTCAACCAAAGAAGCATGGTTCACATGGTAAGAAACTGGAGAAGGGTCTCTGGAGGTGGAATAACATGACTCTTGAAGAGTAGAAGATCTACGAGAAGATCTTGGTCTAAATCCTGGAGGTGGTCTTGAAGTAGGAACAGAAGGAAACTTTTGGGGATATACCCCAGTAGGTATTCTTGCTGATGCCAACAAAGAAGATCTGCAAACTCTAGCTAAGTGTCCTTGCTTTCCGCAACGGCGGCAGGTGACATTTCTAAAACGACAGTCAGTTCTATTATGCCCGCCCCCACAACTAAAACAAGTTTGCTGGGATGATTGCTCAATTTTGGAGGGCTTTCTCCTTGCTGTTTGGAGTTTGCAAATGTCATGTTCGTCATCTGAGAAGATGTCAGGGTCTGAATCCTCATGGTGAATAGATTGAGGTCTAGTTTGAATAGATACAGGTCTGGCTTTCTGCATTTCTGAGGCAGACTTCTCAGAAAGCTCAGAAGCCCTTGCCTCATCCAATGCAGTAGTAAGATTAAGGTCTTTCTTTGCCAGTAAAAGTCTCTGAAGTCGCAAATCTTGGACCCCACAAATCAACTGATCAAGAAGGAGGTCCTCCAAATCTGTGAATTCACAGTTCACAGCTGCAGTACGCAGGGCAGCAATGTAATCATTTATCGACTCGCCCTCCTTCTGAAAACGCTGTCTAAAAGCATGTCTCCTCGCCACTCTAGAGGGTGCAGGAGAATAATGATTCCGAAGCCTATCTATGAGCGTGTCCCAGGAAACAAGGTACACCTCCTGGGGGGCAGTGAGGGCTCTAGCAGTGGCAAAAATGTCCCTACCACAGGAGCTTAAAAAATAACCCAACTTGCGAGAGCTGGGTAATTCAGTCAAGTCAGCAGCCCTAAGCACACACTCAAAACGGGTCAGGTAATCGTCCCAGGTCTCAGTGGCTGGTTCAAACGATGGAAACGAGGGCAGGGCCGTCATCTTAAAAGAACAAAAAATAACAATTGCTGTGATAAACGACGTCCAGTTTGACCCTAGAAAAAAAGCTGGAGCAATAAATTAACCCAGGCTTGAGCAGCTCAGAAAACAACAGCAGTCCGGCAGAAGAGAAAGAAGAAGAAAAAAATGCATTTAAAAAAACCTCACAGGGGCAACAGTCAGCAAAGGCTCAGCTTTCACCCTCGTCGCCAGATGTTAAACCGGAAGTTAGCTTGCTGGAAGGAAGATGCAGGAAGGCAGCTTGTATAAAATTGCTGTTTATTCACACAATGCAGTTCAACAGAAAAACACACAGAATAGAGCTGACAGCTTCCTCTTTAAGGAGGCTGCCAGGAGGGACCAATGAGAGCCAACCAATCAGCCAATCAGCCAATCAGCCGGCATGATTTCAAGCCAAGGATTCAACAGTTCCCTTCCAGTTTTCCGGCAGGCACTTGAAGGCGCTCTCTCCACTGACAAAATGATGTCCTACCAGAGCGTACCTTATAGTGTTTCTGTCATAGTACCTCCGCTTGTACCCATACGGCCTTGTGAATAAGGTTGCATAATATCCTGCAAAGTCAGTTGGTTTTCATATTGGGGCTAACTCTCCCTTCTGTAATTCATAGGTGAGTGGTGTGGGCTGACACCGGAATACAGTTGTCCATTTGGGTTGATCACATCTAGCAGGAGTTTTAATTAAGTCCGGACCCACTGTTAACCTCCCGGTCTCATTATGTGGAGTATAATAAGAACTCCAGGAGAAGTTCCTAATTTCTTGCTTGACGTTACACGTATCGTTCCACACCACCCTTTTTTGGTAGTCAACAACATAATTACAGGTGGAGGATCCTATATCTATGTCATGGTGGCTGAATCCGGGGCCTTGGAAGCACCAATGCCCTTTAGTTGCAATCACTTGTAAGTACTTGGTGTTATTTCCCCTTAAATCTGTGGAATTTTTCCATGTGCACACTTCCCAAGCCAGGGGGACTCTGCTAATCTTTCTCCCTTTTCTGCCATCTGACTGGAATTTAATGGCAGGGGGATCAGGGGGAGTCCATGTTCAGAACTCACAGGCATCAGAGTACAGACCCAACATCTGAACTGTTTGACGGCTTCAGCAACCATCTCTGACATGGCTACAAATGAGTTAAGGTTGTGTCTACTAGGGCCAATCCACACGTCTGTCCCATCTCCCCTTGCCAAGGAAAAAAAGATCCATAAACTAGTCTGGCCATACCAGTTCGCCATTCCTATTCTCATAGCTCTGATAGGCTGGGTGTCAGGGTTCCAAGTAACATACCCGCAGCAAACAAAACTCTGAGGCAGGTAGATTCCTCAAAAAGTTTATTGGATATGTCATATTGGCACAGGCTGGTGAAAACCGACTCTGATTATTCCCGCAGTTTTCACCTAATTAAAAGTAAAAGTTTTTCACTTTCTCAAAACAATCAGTCACATGGTCCAACCAGGATACTGTCCAGTTGCTAGGTGACTCCAGTCCCCTCCTTCCGAGCACTTGCAGGAATGTCCATGGTTCCCAAGAGAAAGTGTTTTGTTTTGACTATACTACCCCAACTATCTCTATTCCCCCCTCCCCTATCCATCTTCTCCAGTGTGTCAGCACTGAAGTCTCAAAATGGCCTCAGTCAGGCCAGCTTCAGGGTTGACACTGGGAGACCAAAGAAATTTGTAATGTTTTTGGATAAACAGACTTGAGAATTGGTGAAAGGAGTGATAAGTTCTCTTGTGGTCAGCCCAGACTGTTAGGTCTACCGCCTTGGTCCACCTATGCCAAACTAAACTCTCATGGGTTAGGTCTTTGTTTAGTGTCCTCTGTCTTGGCATTTCTAACACTCCCTTCATCTGTAATATGGGGATTCTAGATGCTCCCATGAGTTACATTTCACAGTAAGGCATTTCAGTTATGTTAGTAGTGTTTACGATAGGATGTAATCAGGACCTTCTCCTATCTATAGTCTTATCCTAACTGTTGCTAGATATATCTATCCCAGAGTTCTGAAGGAGCTGGCAGATGTTATCTCAGAACCACTGTACTAAATCTTTCAAAAATCTTGGAGCACAGGGGAAGTACCTGAGGATTGGAAAAGGGCTGATTTTATTTATTTATTTATTTATTAGGTTCTTCTATGCCGCCCTACTCCCTAAGGACTCAGGGCGGTGTACAACATTTTAAAAGAACACTAAGCAATAAACATTCATTTAAAAACAATTTTAAAACATTAAAAAGTTAAAAGACATTCAACAACATACATACTGGGGGAGATCTCGGATAAAAACTAGTCTCAAACCCCTGCCTGCATGTCTTGACGGCTTTCCGGAAGGCCAGCAGGGTGGGGATAATTCGGATCTCTGGGGGAAGTTGGTTCCAGAGCACGGGGCGCACCACAGAGAAGGCCCTCCCCCTAGGGCCCACCAGCCGGCATTGTTTGGCTGACGGGACCTGGAGGAGACCCACTCTGTGGGCCCTAATCAGTCGGAGGGAAGTATGAGGCAGAATGCGGTCCCGGAGGTAACCTGGTCCTAAGCCATGTAGGGCTTTAAAGATGATGATCAACACTTTGAATTGTACCCGGAGACCAATGGGCAGCCAATCAGGGGTGGATTCCTAAATTTTTTACTAGCACTCTGTAGGCGTGGCTTATTTTGTGGGTGTGGCTTGATGGTCATGTGACTGGGTGGGAGTGGCTTGCCGGCCATGTGACCGGGTGGGGGTGGCTTGACAGCCATGTGACCGGGTGGGGAGTGGCTCGCCGGTCATGTGACCATGTGGGAGTGGCTTGCCAGTCATGTGACTGATTATCACCAACACCACCACCAAAATAATATTGTGGTATGGACTCAATTGTGGTTTTAAGTTGAGGCCTAGTAACAGAAGGGATCTCTGTTTTCACCCAACAATGTGCAGTCTTTTCAGGAAGGATATTCCTCAACAAACAGGAAAGATGTGTCTAATAAGTTAGATCAAGAAGAATGAATGTCATAGCCATAGGTCAGGGGTGGCCAAACTATGGTTCTTTGAGGACCTGTGGACTTCAACTCCTAGAATTCCTGAGCTAGCCATGCATGCATCGCTGGCTCAGGAATTCTGGGAGTTGAAGTCCACAGGTCCTCAAACAACCATAGTTTGGCCACCCCTGCCATATAGGTATATTCACAGAGCAATACAGATTTCTTTTCCTGAAATGTATTCCTCAGTTCACTTTGAATATATGAATTAGATTCAGTACTTTGGTCAGTCCAAGTAGCTATTCAAAAGGTAGTGGTGTCATGGTTAGAAGCAATGGTAAAGCAAGATATGGATTTAAAACCAGAAATATTTTGTTGAGTATTTCAAAGGGATTACATATTTAACAATGTTAGCAGCTGCTGGAATTGTGTTTGCACAATAGTGGAAACAGTGGAAAAACAAAGATATGAAAATGAAATAAAGGAAATATTACAATGTGCATTAACAATTAAAATCAAGGAGAAGGCTTCAAATATTTTTTAACGTGGGATTTGTTTTATCAATGGCTAACAGAAACAGAAGGGATTATGAAAGAAAACACCAAGTGTCTTGCAAGGAAAGGTCACGTAAATATGTAAGCAAATAGCCCTTTTCCTTAAAGAAAAACCACAGGGAAAAGCACCAGCTTAATTCTTAAATACACCCATTAAGAAAGGGGAATCATAAGGCTAAAAGTAGCTCACCTGGAACTCCCCCTTTCCTGTTTCCTGGCAGAACTAACCCCCAAGATAGGAAAGACAAAAGACCAAGATTAACCTAGGAATACAGGAAAACAAAAGCAGGGCAATCAGAAACCCATCAAGATGCAGGAGCTTACAAAGCCACACAGAGATTGTCAGAAATACACTCTCCTGTCCTTCTTGAGCAGGGGGTTGATTGACCCACAAGGTCCCTTCCCTTCCAATTCTGCTAATGTTAATGTTTTTTTTAAAAAAAGAATAGTACAGGTTATTTTCCACAAGGCAACAGTATTGAACCAAAATCTCACAAACCATTTGGCTGTTCAAACTTGGCAACTGTAAGACTAACAATTCTCCAGGCAGCATAGCTGGCTGGAGAAATCTAGGAGTTGAAGTCCACAAGTCTTAAAGTTGCCTGCTTTGGACTACCAGGAGACATGCATCCCTATTCCCTGCAGTTGTTAAGTGAAACAGTTGTTAAGTGAATCTGGCTTGTCAGTATGTCGCTACAGGGATCACATGACTGTAATGGTCATAAATATGAATCAGTTGCCAAGTGTCTGAATTTTGATCACAGGGTGCTGGAACGGTTATTAAGTGTAAAAAATGGTCATAAGTCACTTTTTTCACTTGATTCACTAAGCCAGGGGTAGGCAAAGTTGGCTCTTCTATGACTCATGGACTTCAACTCCCAGAATTCCTGAGCTAGCATGATTGGCTCAGAAATTCTGGGAGTTGAAGTCCATGAGTCATAGAAGAGCCAACTTTGCCTACCCCTGCACTAAGCTAACTCAAGGACCTGCACTTAAGAGCCACACACAGATATAAAAACAGCCATTATCACATAAAAGGTGATTAGCTGAGTTACTTCAAAAGCCAGTTAAAACAGAAACACACAAAATTATCAGAAATGGTGTAGAGAGGACTGCTTGAGTCCCTTCTAACTCTGTTAAGCAAAATATCATTACAAAACATACATTTCCTAAAAACAATTTTTTTAAAAAAAGACATTTCCTAACCTAAAACCAACGAAATGCCCTGAAAAAATTAACAATAAAAAATCATTTTAAAAAACCATTAAAAGTACACTTAGAAAAAAAACCCCAGCCACTTACCAACAGGCAGTTGATCTCCGATGATGGTTGAAAGTAAGCTCGAATGGCCTGGAGGCACACACACAAAGGGAAGGGACACTTAGCTAGGCTGGCCTGGCAAGCAGGTGAGGCTAGGAACTTGGGGGTGGTGGTGGAGGGGGGTGGCAAGAAAAGCCTGAGAGGGCTGCTGGGCTGACCTGGGGAAAGTTTCCAAGGGCAACAGCCTTTGTTGTGAATGAAACTTCCCCCCCCACCCCCACCCCCCCCTTCTCAGCAAGAGAACGTTGAGATTTTCTCTTACTCTATTCCAAGGGACACTCAGCCTAGTTTGTTTTGAATGAAACTCCCCCCCACCCCCCCTTCTCAGCAAGAGAACGTTGAGATTTTCTCTTACTCTATTCCAAGGGACACTCAGCCTAGTTTGTTTTGAATGAAACTTTCCCCCCTACCCCCCCTTCTCAGCAAGAGAACGTTGAGATTTTCTCTTACTCTATTCCAAGGGACACTCAGCCTAGTTTGTTTTGAATGAAACTCCCCCCCCCACCCCCCCTTCTCAGCAAGAGAACGTTGAGATTTTCTCTTACTCTATTCCAAGGGACACTCAGCCTAGTTTGTTTTGAATGAAACTCCCCCCCACCCCCCCTTCTCAGCAAGAGAACGTTGAGATTTTCTCTTACTCTATTCCAAGGTGTTATAAGGAAATATCCTTTTAGGTTCAGTTCCAAGTGGGGAAAAAGACACTGGATTCATGAAGGTTGCTTGGAAGGAAGGTTTAATGGTGGACAGGAGCACATGGCAGGAGCCCCTGTACAGAAAAGGTAACTTACATGGTTCCAGGTGTGGTGAAGAGAAAAAGAGAAAGAGGAATGCTGAGTTTCTGGTTTTTATAGTCTAAGTTGGGTCCCACCTCTTAGATTTCCTTTTCCTGTATAGAAATGTATCCCATTGGCTCTCAGACCCCCCAGGGGCATGCTGGGGTGGCTCTTGGCTTTTGTCTAATCCAGCTTTGGCTGAAATGAAAGGGCCTTGGGCAAATCCTATTATGGTTTTGTTATGCAGAAGACTTTCAGCCAGGTGAGAGGAATGTGTGTGCTGGGCCCAGTCCTTAATGACCCATTTGCAAGGCGTGGGGTTTTCCAAGAGGAGTCTTTTGTTTAAAAGCATGTTTCCAGATGTGTTCCACAGAATATTTCCTGCATTTTAATATCTCCTAGGATATCTCATTTCCTAGGAGAGGGGTGGGTGCTAACTTCCTACAATCCCTCATTTTTTTTTCAAAACATGTGAGTGCAACACATGTTTTGACACAAGCTTCAAATTGATCAGGTCAGGGAGATTTTATGGGTGCTTTTAATTTTCTCTGATGCAGAGGGGAAGACGTTGAAAGAGGCAGTTGAAAGAGGCAGCAGCAGGATTCCTTCAGTGGCTCCCAAAAGGAGAGCTTTCAACCATGATGGTCAATGGCCAGGGCAAAAGTTCTGGCAATAAATTTACAGTATCCAATTTTCCATGCCAATTATGTTCAGATGTTTGATAACACTTTCGATGAGCTCCCAGACAGGTTTCAAGCAAGCACAGGCCCCACAATATTCCCACAGCCATGGTTTACCTTGAAATCACAGGCTGCCCATTTCCAAGGGATGGTTCTTGAATCTGCCCTAGCTCTTACTTTAGTGCATCTAGGATTTGTGAGTCCAAATTGAAATTAGCCAGTGTGCAATCTAGGCTTTTCCTTTTTTTTTTTTTTTTTTTTTAGAATGAGCCCTGGGACTCTTACTCCTGAGACCACCAGTGCAAAATACCCTGCTTTACTGGGCAGCAGTCAGGCCTTGGGTTTTCGAAGATCCTTTCTGCTAGCTCTTCAAGTGGGGAAATTGCCTGAGGGGACCTGTCCCCTTCCCCCATGGAATTAGCAGGGAGATATGACTGCCTGGGCTTTAATGCCACAAAGCAGGAGTCAAAACAACAACAACAAAAAAAAAAACAGCAAGCTAAAAGCAGCTTTGGGTGGAGGTAGGTGAAAAAGGGATAACCTCAGTCTAATTCTGAATGGCGTGTCTCTGTGTGTTTGTGTATGCAGCTACAAATTTACCTCCCACTAGATAGAAATCTAAAGTGTACAGAACTCACTGTGGCAACCACTCCCAATACAATTCTTACATGAGTACATTAAACTGATTACAATATAGATGAGACAAGAAAGAGAAACGTTACAATGAATTTCAGTGAATGAAGCAAGGAAAGAAAGAAAACAAAGAAAAAAAACTTTACAATGAATTTCTGTGACTGAAGCAAAGAAAGAAAGAAAAACTTTACAATGAATTTCTGTGACTGAAGCAAAGAAAGAAAGAAAAACTTTACAATGAATTTCTGTGACTGAAGCAAAGAAGGAAAGAAAAACTTTACAATGAAGTTCCGTGACTGAAGCAAAGAAAGAAAGAAAAACTTTACAATGAATTTCTGTGACTGAAGCAAAGAAGGAAAGAAAAACTTTACAATGAAGTTCCCCCCTCCCCCCTAGTCTTTTCAGCTGTCTGCTGGGGATTGAAAATAGATGTTTGGTCTTTATTTGTCCATCTCAGGGTCCTTTCATTCATGTCTGCTGGGTGGCCTTAGGTGTTGGTGGTAAGGCTGGTCAGTCAGGCTTGGAAAGATCTGCTCCACTCTGGTTGCTGTGATGACTAGAGGACTAGATTCAAACCCACTTCTGGCTCAAATGGATGGAATGTCTTTACTGGAGGCAGTGTCTGAGCCCATTTGCTCTGCTTCCATAGGCTTCAGGATCATGTGTGCAGGGCTGAAAGACATAAGAACAGGGTCCCTTCCCCCTTTTGCTGGTAATTCTACCACGAGAGGCATTGTAAAAGGATTAGAGATTGGGGGGGGGGTAGATAGCTTGCAGGCAGGGTTTGAGGAAAACAATCAACACATCAGTATCGCAGTTAAATCAATTATAACAAAATGGAGACATCACCGGGGGGAAAAATGAACAGACATTTCCATCTTAGCAGAGAATTGGCATCCATTAAACATCACAGAAGAGCAATATTAAAACTGTTTGCATGTACATACAGTAAATGTAAAAATGAAATTTTCCTGTAAATTAACTTAAAACATTGTCCCTTAAATTTTGGCTTTTCTTAAAAACACCGAGAGGAATAGGAAAATTGAACTCTGTTCCTTGTCCCAGATCAGGTTGGCCAGTCCTAACTGGGCAAAGACATTTTCCTTTCTTTTCAGTGCTTTTAATTTTCTAACAATTTGAAATTCATATCTCTAGGAAACAGAGATATTTTACAGTTGCAATTACCTCGAGTGCGCACAAGACAAGACAAAGACGTACACAGACACAAAACATGGACAAAGAGGATGACAGGACACACACACAAGTCCTTCCTGCCATAAATCTCAGTTAAAATTAGGGAAGGCACAAGTCTTAACAAACAAACCACGTGGTTACATATAAGAGAGAGAGAAGAAGAGAGAGAGAAGAAACAACAAACACCTCAACATTTTTCCTTTTCTGTTTTCTTAAGTACCTTTATTTAGCCAAATTGGCTGTTTTGTTTTGTTTTGTTTCTCTGTGTCATCCCTCAGCAAAGCCCATTTTCTACACAAGTTTCCTGCTTTTACTTTTGCACATTCCTGTCATACAGATATATTCCTGGCGTCCCAGGTTCCAAGCCCACACAAGGGTCTCCGCCACCCTCGAACTAGAGCTTCCCATGATCCTTTTAAATGTAAGGTTCACTTTGGCTTAGCTAGTGACGCGCTCAACAGTTTCAGAGACTAAAAAAAACTCTGGGAAGGACTTCCGATTCTCTCGTAGAAGTAAGGCCCCCTTCCTGTAGGGAATCTCTCTAGGTTTATCAGATCCAAAAAGGGGATCTGCGAGGACTAGCCGCCCCTGTACAGCTAGTACTAGGACCTCCACACTCACGGGCTTCACATTTAGAACTGAAAAATTCTGGGGTTTGCTTTTGGGATGTGCACATAAAAACAACAACAACAACAAAATTTGCTTTCCCACCCTTCAATCACATACATACACACACACACACAGACATTCTTCCTCCTTCCCTAACAGAAGGTCCTGTGCTCTGTAAACGCTAAACAGAACTTACACAAATCAAAACAGAGAAAGAGAAGACATTAACACATAGGCTGGTAGATGAGAAAGATACTCTATACTACCAAATGAGGATAAACAAAAATAATTCAATATTATGAAAAGCTGTATGAGCAAGAAGTTTCAGAAAATAAAATTAAAGAATATTTGAAAAAAAAATGGAATTGCCTAAAGTACCAGAAAAGGACAAAAACTATTAAATGAATGAATATCAATGATGGAATTATCAGAAGCAGATCAAGAGATAAAAGAACAACCAAACACCAGGACCAGGTGGGCCAGTGGCAGAATTTTACAAAGATTTTACATACTGAGGTATTGATTGATGTAAAGGTACCACATTCCTGAATGGGAGCAAATATTACTTTGATTCCAAAATAAGATTCAGATTTAATGCAGATAAAACTATAGGCCCATCTCTTCACTGAATGCTGACTATAAAATATATACTTTAATAATGGCAGCAAACTAAAAGGTTCCTAAATGAATTTATACATTCAGCTCTCTTAAGCTTTTTCTAAGAGACAGATTAAAAACAAAATGAGAATGATTTTAAATACATAAAAAAAGGCACAAGAAAAGGATGCTATTCATTTTGATACTGGAAGTGCTAAATATAAATATTATGGCAGACACAGAAATTAAAGGCATGGAAACTTTGAAAACTAATTTTGCACCAAGTGAGAAATAAAATATGTTAATAACCAACCTTACTGACAATTTTGTTGTCCAAAAGGTAGAGAAGAGAACTAGAGGAGATAATTAAGTCCATACTTGACTTAATACTTCCAAACAAAGAAGAAGTTGTAGAAGGATTTGAAACTGCATCATTAACATAACAAAAACGATTCAACACAATTGAACACACTAAAGTCTTAGATTTTAAAATAAAGCTGACCTTAATAAACTCAAGAGAAACTTGAGAAAGATTCCTTGGATGAAAGTCCTAAAGGAAAGAAGCAACTCAAGAAGCTTTGTAAACTCTGAAAAAACTTGATTATAAAAGCCAATTGCACAAAAGCAATCAGGAAAAAAAACCAGAAATCCAAGAAACCAGCATGGCTGCACAAAGACCTCACTGACAAATTGAATGAATGAAGGACAGATACAAAAATGGAAACAGGGACACATAACTAAAGCAGAATATCAGCAGATAGCAAGAATCTGTAAAGAAAAATCAGGAAACAAAAGCCTTGAATGAACAACGACTTGCAACAAAGTGAAAGATAATATAAAAGATTCTTCCAATACATTAAAAAAAACAAGAAGAAAAATCAAGGAAACAGTTGGACCACTAAGGAGAGAAGGCAACACAGAGAAAGCCATGAGTTGCTTAACTCATTATTTGCATGTCTTCTTGCAAAAAAGAAATGCAACCCAACTAACCAGAAATATAACTGGAAAGGAAAAATAAAACAGACTGTAAACTAAAGTTAAAATAAGCAAAAACAGTAAGAGAACACCAGGTCCCAGAGTCCTAAAGGAGCTGGTAAATGAAATCTCAGAACCACTGCGCATCTTTTAAAAAAAAATCTTGGGACACGGGGACCACCTGAGAAACTGGGAAAAAGCTAATGTGGTTCCCATCTTCAAAAAGAAAGAAAAAAAAACAACTAGACTGAGCCCTATCTAATGCAAAGAAAAGTAAAATCCTACCCCTAGGTAAGGAAAACCAAAAATATAGATAACTATTATAAATTGGTGCAACAAATTAAAACAGATTTGGAGAAGTGGAAAAGAACCACCATAAAATGAGTATCCTGCAATGGCTAGCAGACAAAACAGGGCTGGGGGGGAGAAGGGGGGGGAAGGAAATATCAAAGGATTTAGGAAGATACATTAACTTGGTTAAACAAAAAGCATGATTATTTTTTCCCTAAAATGATTTGTACCCAGACAACACACTATTCAATTGAAATTGGAATTTATATATGCCATAAAGTAAAATTAAAAGCAAAAATTACCCCCACACACACATACACACATGCAAACACACATTTCCCAGTTTTCTATGGTTTAAAGTAAAATTTAGAGGTAGGTACTCACCTTCTTTCCAAGCAGCCCCTGAATCAAAACCCCTTTAAAACCTACTTCCCAATGGCCAAGGCCTAATAAATTTATTTAGGCCAGGATCATTGAAGAGGTTACTTGGAATCCATCTGGCTCGCCAATTGTTATAAGGAAATATCCTTTTAGGTTCAGTTCCAAGTGGGGAAAAAGACACTGGATTCATGAAGGTTGCTTGGAAGGAAGGTTTAATGGTGGACAGGAGCATATGGCAGGAGCCCCTGTACAGAAAAGGTAACTTACATGGTTCCAGGTGTGGTGAAGAGAAAAAGAGAAAGAGGAATGCTGAGTTCCTGGTTTTTATAGTCTAAGTTGGGTCCCACCTCTTAGATTTCCTTTTCCTGTATAGAAATGTATCCCATTGGCTCTCAGACCCCCCAGGGGCATGCTGGGGTGGCTCTTGGCTTTTGTCTAATCCAGCTTTGGCTGAAATGAAAGGGCCTTGGGCAAATCCTATTATGGTTTTGTTATGCAGAAGACTTTCAGCCAGGTGAGAGGAATGTGTGTGCTGGGCCCAGTCCTTAATGACCCATTTGCAAGGCGTGGGGGTTTTCCAAGAGGAGTCTTTTGTTTGTTTAAAAGCATGTTTCCAGATGTGTTCCACAGAATATTTCCTACATTTTAATATCTCCTAGGATATCTCATTTCCTAGGAGAGGGGTGGGTGCTAACTTCCTACAAAGGGACACTCAGCCTAGTTTGTTTTGAATGAAACTCCCCCCCACCCCCCCTTCTCAGCAAGAGAACGTTGAGATTTTCTCTTACTCTGTTCCAAAGGACACTCAGCCTAGTTTGTTTTGAATGAAACTTCCCCCCCACCCCACCCTTCTCAGCAAGAGAACGTTGAGATTTTCTCTTACTCTATTCCAAGGGACACTCAGCCTAGTTTGTTTTGAATGAAACTTTCCCCCCCACCCCCCCTTCTCAGCAAGAGAACGTTGAGATTTTCTCTTACTCTATTCCAAGGGACACTCAGCCTAGTTTGTTTTGAATGAAACTTTCCCCCCCACCCCCCTTCTCAGCAAGAGAAGGTTGAGATTTTCTCTTACTCTATTCCAAGGGACACTCAGCCTAGTTTGTTTTGAATGAAACTTTCCCCCCCCCCGCCCACCCCCCACCCCCGATTCTCAGCAATTTTCTCAGCAACACAGAGTTCTCTTAGCCCTGCTGGGCTGCTACCCAATATGCTGGAGCTTTACTTTAAAGGTAAATAAGCTTTATTTACCTTTACTGCAGGCAGGAGGCTTACTAGCAGAGTACGAAGTTAGAAACCAGGAAGTCACCCAGCCCAGGAAATGACGAGAGGGCCAGACCGCGTGGTGACTGCTGTTTACAGAACTCACAGAGGCGGGGCTAGCAATCTTCTGCACATGCGCAGAAGAATTTTTTTTGAAAAAATTAACAAACAAAGAAAAAAAAAAGATGGCTGCGCCCAGAGCCCAGCAACCGACCGCACCGGGTCGGTTACATTACCAGCTGGCCTCTACCGGAGCTTGCGCACTGGTGCGCACCGGTAGGATCCCACCCCTGCAGCCAATGCAGCTGGCGGAGTATGGGTGTTATGTGGGTGTAACTTGACACACCCACCACAGCACGCGCAGCCGCATTTTGCACCAGCTGGAGTCTCCGAATACTCTTCAAAGGTAGCCCCATGTAGAGCGCATTGCAGTAGTCCAATCGAGAGGTGACAAGGGCATGAGTGACCGTGAGCAGAGCCTCCTTCTCCATGTATGGTCGCAATTGGTGCACCAGGCGAACCTGTGCAAAAGCCCCCCTAGCCACAGCTGTAAGATGTTGATCTAATTTTAGCTGTGGATCTAGGATAAGGTGACCAGACGTCCCGATTTTGGCGGGACAGACCCGCTTTTTAATCATTTGTCCCGCGTCCCGCCCGCCCTCTTAAAAAGTCCCGATTTTTTAAAACAATGCCCGACTAGGGCATTCTTTCAAAAAATCGGCCTGCAGGCACTCGAGGACGGCCAGGTTGGGCCCAGCCGCAGGGGCAGCAGCAGCAGCAGCAGGCCCTCTCAAAATCGGGACATCTGGTCACCTTAAAACACCCACCCATGCCTTTCTCTCTGCAAGGCGGGCACGGAGAGATGACGTCGCTGCTGTCGGCACCCCACGCTGATTGGCTGTTGAAGGGTGAGCGGCGGCGGCGACAGCAGCAAGCCGGGAGCGCTCGCCTGGAATTGGAATCAGCGAGCAGCTGGGCATCGGGGCTCTTCCCCCGCCTTCTCCATCCTCCAGGGTCGCCACTGCGGGGGTTCCGTCTCTCCAGTGGTGCCTGCGTTGGAAGGGAAGGGGGGGAAAGAAAGGCAGCCTGCGGGGCTTGGCACGGCTGGGAGTTGCGAGGCGGCGTAGCAACCGGGCTGTTCCTCCGGGTGTGCTAAAGTGCTTGAGTTTTTTCTCTCTCACACACACATGCACAACCTTCCAACGACCGGGTCGGACTGGATCTCCCAGCACGACTTCCCGGTCGTTGGAAGGTTGTGCATGTGTGTGTGTGAGAGAAAAAACTCAAGCACTTTAGCACACCCGGAGGAACAGCCCGGTTGCTACGCCGCCTCGCAACTCCCAGCCGTGCCAAGCCCCGCAGGCTGCCTTTCTTTCCCCCCCTTCCCTTCCAACGCAGGCACCACCGGAGAGACGGAACCCCCGCAGTGGCGACCCTGGAGGATGGAGAAGGCGGGGGAAGAGCCCCGATGCCCAGCTGCTCGCTGATTCCAATTCCAGGCGAGCGCTCCCGGCTTGCTGCCGCCGCCGCGCGTGAACGCGGTCCGCGGTGGGAAGCGAGTTCAAGCGACCCTCCACCGCTGCCGGCCTGCAACCTGGCACCCCGTCCTGCCTGCCCCGCCCCGTGCCCCGTACTCAGCTCTTGACTTTTGCCCTCTGCGCATGCGCAGCGTTCTGCACATGCGCAGAGGGCAAAATTCAAATGGCGCCGAGGCGGGCCCGCCCCCCGTCCCGCTTAAAAAAAAAAATCTGGTCACTTTAATCTAGGAGGACTCCCAAATTGCAAACCTGTTCCGAGGGAGTTAATTTTCCTCCCTCAAGAACCAAGGAGGGACAGTTGTCATAGTCCTTAGGCGGCAATATCCAGAGCCACTCAGTCTTGTCAGGGTTGAGTCTGAGTCTGTTTCTCCCCATCCAGGTCCTAACGTCGTCCAGGCATTGGCACATTACATCGACTGCCTCCCTGAATTGAGACGGGGTGGTGATGTACAGCTGGGTGTCATCATGATGTGGTTCCCATCTTCAAGAAAGGGAAAAAACAGACCCAGGAAACTACAGACCAATCAGTCTAACATCAATACCTGGGAAGATCCTGGAAAAGATAATCAAAAAACATCTGCAAACAACTAGAAGCAAATAAAGTTATAACTAGTAGCCAGAACAGGTTTGTTAAAAACAGATCATGTCAAACCAATCTTATTTCATTCTTCGATAAAGTACTAAATTAGTAGACCAGCGAAATGCTGTGGGACATAGTATACTTAGATTTCAGTAAGGCATTTGACAAAGTGGACCACAATCTACTTCTTGGTAAGCTAGAAAAATGTGGAATAGACATCACCACCACCAGATGGAGCTGGCTGACAAACCATACTCAACGAGTAGTCCTTAATGGTACTACATCCACATGGAAAGAAGTAAGCAGTGGGGTTCCACAAGGCTCCGTCTTAGGCCCAGTACTCTTCAATATCTTTATAAATGACTTAGATGTGGGAATAGAAGGGGAACTAATCAAATTTGCAGATGATACTAAACTGGCAGGAATAGCCAACACCCCAGAAGACAAACTCAGGATCCCAAAAGACCTTGACAAACTTGAACATTTATTTATTATTTATTTATTTGGTCATTTTTATATGCTGCCCGACTCCCGTAGGACTCAGGGCGGCGTACAACATAATAAACAACAATTTATAAAAACGATACCAAACATTAAAAATACAGAAGTTTAAAATTTAAAAAACAAATCATCATTCAGATCTTCAGATATGGGGGGTTGATCTTAATTTCCCCCACCTGCAGGAAGAGCCATGTTTTCACGGCTTTACGGAAGGCCAGTAGGGTGGGGATAATCCGGATCTCTGGAGGGAGCTGGTTCCAGAGAGACAGAGCTCCCACAGAGAAGGCCCTCCCCCGCGGTCCCACCAGCCGGCATTGCTTGGCTGATGGGACCTGCAGGAGACCAACTCTGTGGGACCTAACCGGTCGTAGGGAGGTATGCGGTAGGATGCGGTCCCAAAGGTAACCTGGCCCTGAGCCATGTAGGGCTTTAAAGGTTAAAACCAACACCTTAAATTGCATCCAGAGACTAATGGGCAACCAATGCAGCTGGCGAAGAATAGGTGTTATGTGGGTGTATCTTGGTACACCCACTACGGCTCGTGCAGCTGCATTTTGCACCAATTGCAGTCTCTGGATACTCTTTAGGGGTAGCCCCATGTAGAGCGTGTCACAGTAATCCAGCCGTAAGGTGATGAGGGCGTGAGTGACCGTGAGTAAGGCCTCCCTCTCCAAGTAGGGTCGCAATTGGTGCACCAGGCGAACCTGTGCAAAGGTCCCCCTAGCCACATCTGTCAGATGTTGATCTAATTTTAGCTGTGGATCTAGGAGGACACCCAAATTGCAAACCCGTTCTGAGGGAGTTAATTTCTCTCCCCCAAGAACCAAGGAGGGGCAATCGACATACTCCTTGGGAGGCAGTATCCATAGCCACTCGGTCTTGTCAGGGTTGAGTTTGAGCCGGTTCATTCCCATCCAGACCCTAATATCATCCAGGCAACGGCCCATTACATCCACTGCTTCCCTAAATTGAGACAGGGTGGAGATGTACAACTGGGTATCATCAGCGTATTGCTGATACCTCACCCCGTGTCGTCGGATGATCTCACCCAGTGGTTTCATGTAGATGTTAAACAGGATGGGCGAGAGGACTGAGCCCTTAGGCACCCCACAAAGTAGGGGCCTAGGGCTTGACCTCTGCCCCCCTGTCAACACCGACTGCATTCTATCAATAGCACTATAGCACTTAGACTTATATACCGCTTCATAGTGCTTTACAGCCCTCTCTAAGCGGTTTACAGAGTTCAGCATATTGCCCCCAACAATCTGGGTCCTCATTTTACCGACCTCAGAAGGATGGAAGGCTGAGTCAACCTTGAGCCGGTGAGATTTGAACAGCTGAACTGCTGAACTAGCAGTAGCCTGCAGTGCTGCATTTAACCACTGCACCAACTCGGCTCGGAGTGCTGCCCACTCCCACCTCGCTGAGACGACGCAGAAGGATACCATGGTTAATGGTATCGAAAGCCGCTGAGAGGTCAAGTAGCACCAAGATGGAGGAAAAACCACCATCCCGGGCTCACCAGAGATCATCCATCAGGGTGACCAAAGCAGTTTCTGTACTGTAGCCGTGCCTGAAACCCAATTGAAAGGGATCTAGATAATCAGTGTCATCCAAAAGCCGTAGGAGCTGGAGCGCCACCACTTTCTCTACAACCTTCCCCACAAAGGGAAGGTTGGAGACCGGACGGAAGTTCTTTAAATCCGCTGGGTCCAGGGAAGGATTCTTGAGGAGGGGCCTCACCACCGCAACTTTTAAAGGCTGCGGGACGGACCCCTCTCTCAAAGAAGCGTTGACCAATGCCTGGAGCCAGCCGCGTGAGACCTCCCTGCTGGCCGAAACCAGCCAGGAGGGACACGGGTCCAACAAACAAGTGGCGGAGCTCATCGCTCCTATGGCCTTGTCTACATCATCAGGAGTAGCCCGTTCAAACTCGTCCCATATAACAGGACTAAGACCTGTCCCTGCCACCTCGGCCTGTACTGCCCAATCAGAGTCCAGGTCCGACCGGATCTGAGCAACTTTATCCGCCAGAAACTGAACAAATTCCTCAGCTCTACCCTGCAAGGGCTCCTCGCCTACCCCCATTGTCAGGAGGGAACGAGTGACCCTAAACAGGGCGGCTGGGCGTGAATCAGCAGATGCAATAAGAGCGGAGAAATGCGAACGTTTCGCCGCCCTTATCGCCACTAAGTAAGTCCTAATAAAGGATCTTAGAAGTGTTCAATCAGATTCAGCTTTACTGGACCTCCAGTGTCGCTCTAGACGTCTCTTATGGCGTTTCATCTCCCAAAGCTCCTCAGAAAACCAAGGAGCCTTCTTGGATCCACTGCCTCGGAGAGGTCGCAAAGGCGCAATTCGATCCAACACTCCCGATGCCGCCCTGTTCCAGGCAGGTACCAGGGCCTCAGATGAATCGTGTACCAGGGATTCAGGTATCTCCTCAAGTTCCCTCTGGAATCCTTCTGGTTCCATTAGGCACCTGGGGCGGAACCACTTAATCGGTCCTGCCTCCCTGCAGTGCGGGAGTGGTGCCATGAAATCTAACCTCAGTAGGAAATGATCTGACCACGACAAAGGGGAGATGACTAGACCCCTCAATTTCAGATAATCTCTCCACTGCCCCGAGAGAAATACTAGGTCGAGCGTGTGACCTCCCTCATGAGTCGGACCCTGAACTACTTGGGTCAGGTCCATGGTTGTCATGGAAGCCATGAACTCCTGAGCCGCATCAGAGGATTCGCCAGACGAAGGCAGGTTGAAAAATGGGCCCTATCCAACAAAATGAATTTTAATGTGGAGAAAAGCAAAGCTTTACATTTACGCAGGAAAAATCAAAGGTATAAGTACAGATTAGGCGCGACCTGGCTCAAAAACAGTAACTGTGAGAGGGACCTTGGAGTCCTAGTGGATGATCATTTGAACATGAGTAAGCAATGTGTAGCAGCAGCCAAAAAAGCTACCACAATACAATCCTGGGTTGTATAAACAGAGGCATAGAATCAAGCTCATGTGAAATATTAGTGCCGCTTTATAAAACCCCAGTAAGACCACACCTGGAATATTGCAACCAATTTTGGTTACCATACTACAAAAAAGATGTTGAGACTTTGGAAAAAGTTCAGAGAAGAGCAACTAAGTTGATCAAAGGCTTGGAGACTAAAACATATGGAGAACGGCTGCAGGTTTTGGGTTTGGCTACTCTAAAGAAAAGAAGAATTAGGGGTGACATGATAGCAGTATTCCAGTATTTGAGGGGCTGCCACAAAGAAGAGGGGATCAAATTATTCTCCAAAGCACTGGAGGGCAGGACAAGAAACAATGGTTGGAAAGTAATCAAAGAGAGAAGCAATCTGGAATTAAGGAGAAACTTCCTAACAGTGAGGACAATCACTGGAGGTTTTTAGAAATCGTGGGCTCTCCATCACTGGAGGTTTTTAAGAAGAGACTAGACAGTCACTTGTCTGAAATGGTATAGGTTCTTCTGCTTGAGCAGGGGGCTGGACTAGAAGTCCTCCAAGGTCCCTTCCAGCTTTCTCCTCTCCTCTCCCCTCCCCTCCCCTCCCCTCTCCTCCCCTGGTGTTTTGGCCTTCACCTCTCCCAGTCTGCTAGTGGCAGTACTTGAGTGACACCCCTGGCTCTAGTGTGAGTAATTGCTACTACTTTTGGGGGAAAATTATCTAACTGAAAGAATAACAATAGGTGGTAGTCTGTCTCTTCCCATACGACTATAGCTCCTGAGGCTTCTGTTTTCAGAACAGAAACTTAAGTCCCAAGACCTCTCCAGAAGAAGTTGCAGGCTGCAGAGTCCAAGAATCCGGGATCGCAGTCTGTGGACACGTCTTCACTCTGGAATGTCAAGCCCTGCACCTTCAGTGCTGTATGGGTTGTCAGGAGCACTTGAAATGAGATTTGTTAAGCTTGCCACGGCGGGAGATGGCGGACTAAAAGCTTGCTCCGCAGGAAGATTATTTGATCTTCGGTTGCTTGCCTGTTGGAGGTCCCCCTTGGAGTTTTATTGCTTCGGGGTGTGACTGGGAGTTTGGCAGGCACCAGGGGACGGTGGCAAAACATCAGCCACTCACGCGGAGCACCCCCTAGATCTCCCTTCTTCCGACCATCGAAGACGGCCGCCCATTTTAGGTGCGGACGAACGCCGTGAGGGCCGGTTGTTTCTGAGGCCTCTTACGAAATTCGGACTGTCTCGGGAAGGCTTTGGGGCTATTTTACACCGAACCCTGAACATAGGAGGATTTAATATCAGCCTTTGACATCAGCCTTTGACATCAGCTCACATCAGCTGAAGAAGAGGACGGCGAGCTCGGACGGCGTGCCCTGTTATCGGCGGCCGGGAGCTCGGTCGTTCTTTTTTTTTGTTTCTGGGATTTCCGGCCGGAGAGATCAGCGTAGGCGCGGGTGCTAGGCTCCACTTGCCACCTTGGCTCAGAAGATCGGCACTGAGGCGGTAAGCATTGTTGGAGCGAACTGAACCCTGGCACGGATTGAGGTGGGGCTGTTTTTTGGGCCATTGTGGATTATTTTTGTTTGGCCCTACGTTCGGGACTGAGAGCAGGGGCTATTTGATTTTTAATTGTGGATTTTCAGGACTCTCACCGCCATTGTTCTTAGGACAGTGGGACGTACTGAAGATAATTACTATTCTTGAGGGCCTAGAGGTCGTTGAAAGACCTTGGAAAGATCGCGATAATTCTACATACATCCCCTGCCTGGTTTTTTTCAACTGCCAGGCGTCTTTGGGGGAGGAACCTGGCTCGGATTAATTACTTAAAAGCTGCTTCCCGGACTGCTGCACCCCCCCCCCACTGCTACCAGCTACCAGTGATATCCAGGGAGCTTTTTACATCTGTGACAATTGATAATTATACTGGATGCCCAGTTTGAAAATATTGTTCCCTCCGTGGGTGTTCCGGGTCATCCTAATGAACAGAGAGACTGCGCTGAAGATGTGGAACCCCCCCACGAGTCCAACTCGGTTGCAGACCGTGGGGAAGGGAACCTCAGATCCCCAAAGACATCGGAGGAAGGGGGGCTTTCATTACCCCTGGATTATAGAATATCCCTGGACCATTAGACCATCTGGAAAGGCTGAGTTAAAGCAAAGGACCTGTCCTCCTAGTATGCCCTTATTCGGAGGAGTTTGCCTTCTTTTTAATAACACTTATTTTAAATTGTATTTCTCCTCCTCTGAGATCTGACATGTGTATGTGTATGGGTATGAGTGCGTAGGAGGATGGATGGTATTTATGAGAATGGCATGTATGAGAACGGTATGTATGGCCTGCAGGAAAGGAAGGGGGCCAGCGGGTGGGGGGTCTCTGGTGGGGAAGAGAGCCGGACCATCTCGGTCATTATGGGAAGAGGCAGATATGGCGGGAGCAGAGGGGAGGGCCACTCTCGGGGAATAAGACCTCGCTGTCTTCAAGCGATCCCTTGTTCCGGCCCCTCTGTCTTGGTTCCATCTTGCTCAGCCCGGATACCTGGCAACCAGGGTTCTCAGGGCCCTGGGCTCAGGATGTTACTGCTTAACGCCAGGTCAATTATCAACAAAGCCCCCCTGATATGTGATTTAATCACAGAGGAGGGGGCAGACCTGGTATGTGTTACCGAGACCTGGCTAGGGCAAGAGGGGGGAGTAGCCCTCTCTGAGATATGCCCAGCCGGTTTCTCGGTGCAGTACCATTCTCGACCCCAGGGAAGGGGGGGAGGAGTGGCAATTATAATGCGTGGAAATCTGCATCCTCGTAGGATCCCTGCCCCGGAGATTGTTGGGTGTGAGACGCTCCTTCTGAAGTTGGACTTAGGGGTTCAGGTGGGCCTTTTCTTAACGTACCTGCCTCCCAGCTGCGTAAGTAAGGCCCTGCCTGAGCTGCTCGAGGCAGTAGCCGGCTTGGCGGTTGAGTTCCCCAGGCTTATGGTGCTGGGGGACTTCAACTTGCCATCTGCTGGTGAAACCTCTGGGATAGCTCAGGAGTTCATGGATTCCATGACAACCATGGACCTAACCCAAGTAATCCAGGGTCCGACTCATGAGGGTGGTCACACGCTTGACCTAGTATATCTCTCGGGGCAGTGGAGAGATGATCTGAAGATAAGGGACATAGTCATCACCCCTCTGTCATGGTCAGATCATTTCCTACTGAGGCTGGATTTCACGACCCCACTCCTCCCCCGCAGGGAGGCGGGACCGACTAGGTGGTTCCGCCCCAGGCGCCTAATGGAGCCGGAAGGATTCCAGAGGGAACTTGGGGAAATACCTGAAACCCTGGTACACAATTCGGCTGACTCCCTGGTGGCTGCTTGGAACACCGCAGCATCAGGGGCTCTAGACCGAATTGCGCCTAAGCGACCTCTCCGTGGCAGTGGATCCCGGAAAGCTCCCTGGTTTACCGAGGAGCTCCGGGAGATGAAACACCAGAAGAGACGTCTGGAGCACCGCTGGAGGACCAAGAAGGCCGAGTCTGACCGAACACTATTAAGAATTTACATCAGATCTTATTTAGTGGCGATAGGGGCGGCAAGACGATCCTATCTTTCCGCTCTTATTGCGTCCGCAGATTCTCGTCCAGCCGCCTTGTTTAGGGTGACTCGCTCCCTCCTTGGAAAAGGGGGGAGCGAGGAACACTTGCAAGGCAGAGCTGAGGAATTTGCTGAGTTTCTGTCGGATAAAGTCGCTCAGATTCGGTTGGACTTGGACTCTGGCAGGGCAGAGTCCATAGAGTTGACAGGGGCCAGTCTTAATCCATCTTTGTGGGAGGAGTTTGGGCCTGTTTCTCCCGAGGATGTGGACAGGGCTATGGGAGCGATGGGGACCTCCACCTGTTTATTGGACCCGTGCCCCTCCTGGCTGGTCTCGGCCAGCAGGGCGGTGGCATGCAGCTGGATCCGGGCGGTGATCACCGCTTCTTTGAGGGAGGGATCCGTACCGCAGTCGTTAAAAACTGCGGTGGTGCGACCCCTCCTGAAGAAGCCTTCCCTGGATCCAGCTGATTTGAAGAACTATCGTCCAGTCTCCAACTTACCTTTTTTAGGGAAAGTTGTGGAGAAGGTGGTGGTGACTCAGCTTCTGCAGCTCCTGGATGAAACAGACCATCTAGATCCTTATCAGTCGGGTTTCAGGCGCGGCTACAGTACCGAAACTGCCTTGGTCGCCCTGATGGATGATCTCTGGCGGGCCCGGGATGGGGGGAACTCCTCCATCCTGGTGCTACTTGACCTCTCAGCGGCTTTCGATACCATCGACCATGGTATCCTTCTGCATCGGCTTGGCGAGTTGGGAGTGGGAGGCACCGTTTTACGGTGGTTCTCCTCTTATCTCGCCGATAGGATGCAGTCGGTGTTGGCAGGTGGGCAGAGATCGTCCCCTAGGCCCCTATTATGTGGGGTGCCCCAGGGGTCGGTTCTCTCGCCCATCCTGTTTAACATCTACATGAAACCGTTGGGTGAGATCATCCGCAGACATGGGGTGTGTTTCCACCAGTACGCTGACGACACCCAGCTGTACATCACCACCCCGTCTGACTTCAGGGAGGCAGTGGACGTAATGTGCCGATGCCTGGACGACGTTAAGATCTGGATGGGGAGGAACAGGCTCAGACTAAACCCCGATAAGACTGAGTGGCTGTGGATATTGCCTCCTAAGGTTCATGACAATTACCCCTCCTTGGTCTTTGAGGGTGCGAAACTGACCCCCTCAGACCAGGTCCGCAACTTGGGGGTCCTCCTAGATCCACAGCTAAAATTGGACCACCATCTTTCTGCTGTGGCTAGGGGGGCCTTTGCACAGGTTCGCCTGGTGCACCAGTTGCGGCCATATTTGGAGAAGGAGGCGCTACTCACGGTCACTCATGCCCTTGTCACCTCGCGGTTGGACTACTGCAATGCGCTCTACATGGGGCTACCCTTGAAGAGTATCCGGAGACTTCAGTTGGTGCAAAATGCGGCTGCGCGTGCTGTGGTGGGTGTGCCAAGGTACACCCACGTGACACCGATACTCCGCCAGCTGCATTGGCTGCCCATCGGTCTCCGGGTCCAATTCAAGGTATTGATCACCATCTTTAAAGCCCTTCATGGCTTAGGACCAGGATATCTTCGGGACCGCATTCTGCCTCATACTTCCCTCCGACCGGTTAGGGCCCACAGAGTTGGCCTCCTCCAGGTCCCGTCGGCCAAACAATGTCGGCTGGCGGGCCCCAGGGGGAGAGCCTTCTCTGTGGCTGGCCCCGTGCTCTGGAACCAACTACCCCCAGAGACCCGGACTATCCCCACTCTGCTGGCTTTCCGTAAAGCCATTAAGACATGGCTTTTCCTGCAGGTGGGGGGGACAACTTAATTCCACCTGAGCCTACCCCCCAAGTATGTATGTGTTGAATGGATGTTGCTGTTGTAAATAATTGTTTTAAATTTTTGTACTTGTTTTTAAATTTTATGCAATTTCTTTGTTTATTCTTGTATTTCTCCTTGTTGTAAGCCGCCCCGAGTCCCTCGGGAGTTGGGCGGCATATAAGAATAACAAAATAAATAAATAAATAAATAAAATGGTTCTTTCCACTTTTCGTCCAAGGTGGCCATCAGTCCCCACATCTTTACAAGCACCCAGTTCCAGGTTGAAACAGATGTGCTGGATGATCTAATCTGGGGTATTGGTTTTCTTGCAGATAACGAGAAAGAGAATTCATAACCCCAGTGAGTTGTTTTACATATTGATGTAGGGTAAGTTCACCCACTTACAAAATGGACTTTTCTTCTGCCTTTAGGAAGGGATACAGCCATCCGAAGAGGGCCTCAAAGGGGCTTAGGCCTGCCTGCTTCTGAGGTGCTACTTGAAGCCTTAACAGTGCAAGTGGTAAAGCCTTCGGCCAGCACAGACAAGCCTCCTGACATAGCTTAGCCAAATGTCGTTTCAATAAATCATTGCATTTTTCCACCATGCCACTACTCTCAGGGTGATAGACTGTGTGAAGCTTCCAGGTGATGTTTAATTGTCTACATAATTGTTGCATAACTTTAGCTGTGAAGTGTGGGCCAGAATCAGATGACAGTCTATTAGGTAGCCCAAACCTAGGGATAATTTCTTTCAGTAGGGCTTTTACTACCTCATGGAATTTGTTAGTCCTGCAAGCAAAAGCCTTGGGCCATCCCATAAAGGTGCATACTAATACCAAAACATATCTGAAACCCTGCTTCCTTGGAAATTCAGTGAAATCTATTTCCCAAACGGCTCCTGGGTAGTTGCCTGGACTCCTGTGGGTGGATGTTTGACCACTTTTGGGTTATTCTTGGCACAGATCAAGCATGCTGCCACAACTTAGGCGGCAACAGAATAGAGTCCCTTGCCTACCACATAGTGTGTCACGAAGTCTGCTAAAGCTTTCGCCCCCCAATGTGTACTAGCATGTACTTCTGAGAGAAGAACCCTCAGGGGTGTGTCAGGTAAGATAAATTTGTCCTCTAGCCTCCACCATCACTCACTTCCCTCCTTGCCCTCGATCGATTTGGCCCATGTCTTTTCTTTGGGTGTGTAAGAGAGTGGAGAGGTGGGCATGGGTGGAGAAATAGGGAGGCCTCTAATTCTGGGCATTGTAGGGCGGCTTCCTTGGCTGCCTTTTCTGCAGCCCGGTTCCCTTTTGCATAAAGGGTGTCTTCTTTCGAATGTCCCTTAACATGTACAACAGCCACTTGCTTTGGCTGCCAGATCTCTTCCAATAATTCCAAGATTGTTGGGCCATACTTAATGGTTGATCCTTTTGCATTTAATAATCCTCTTTCTCTCTACAAGGCCCCATGGGCATGTAAGACTCCAAAGGCATACTTGCTGTTGGTATAAATATTCACTGTTTGACCTTTGGCCAGTTGTAAGGCCCTTGTCAAAGCAATCAGCTCAGCCAGTTGGGCATAAGACTGGTAATGGTAAATAAAAAAAATTTAAAAAATCCATTTAAATAAGCTTCTACAATTTCCCACGGTGTAACCACTGTATATCCTGCCTTTCTCTGGCCTTTCACCATAAAGCTACTACCATCCATAAACCATTCACAGTCAGCATTTGGGATAGGTTGGTCACTGAGGTCAGTTCTACTGGCATAGACTGAATCTACAACCTGTACAAAATCGTAGTGAAGATTGGTGTCTATCTGCGGTAGAAGGGTGGACGGATTAAGCGTATTGCATACTTCTAATTGTATAGTGGGGGAGTAAAGCAAGAGTGTTTGGTATTTCACTTGATGGCCCCCAGTTATTCAAAATGCTCCTTTTACCTCCATAATCTCCTGAACCCCGTGTGGGACCTTAACTAGGAGTTGTTGTCCCAATGTTAGCTTCTGAGCTTCTTCAACTAGGAGGGCTGTCACCGCCACCGCTCGCAAGCAGCCAGGCAATCCCATAGCCACCCCATCTATCTGCTTACTAAAATATGCCATGGGCAGATCTTGAATACTGTAAGAGGAGAATCCCTAACTTATAAGGGCAAGGAAATATTGATTTTAAAACAGATCCCCCGTAGAATTAGGGAAAAAAGGAGAAGATATAATTTTCTCTCAACTCAATTGATTCAGCATAGAATTCTTTTTAGATGGCTCATCCCCGAAGGGATGTTAATAACTTGGAGAGAGAAAATATATAGAATTGATACATTAGAGAAAGCACAGGAATTTCAAGAACTTATAACAGCAGGTGAAGAACAATATAACAGGGAAGAAATATCTAGTAGGAGCCAGGAGGATTTAACTACAGGATCTCAATTAAAAGAACAAGATACAAGAGACGGTAGAGAAGTAGAAAGGTATGACAGAGAAGGGGCAAGGACAAGGACACCAATCGAAACAAGGTCAAAGGGGGCACTTAAACCAGACAATAAGTAAAGGAACAGAGGAACAGGAAACTAATATACTATCGGTTAACATCAATGGATTGAATTCAATTATAAAGAGAAAACGTGTATTGTTGGATCTGCAAAGACAAAAATTGGATATAATTTGTTTACAGGAGACACAAATAAAAAAGAAATATGAAAATTTACTAGAATGTCCAAAATTAGGAAAATTATTTTGTTCATCAGCACAAAGAAAAGAGGGATCGCAATTTATATAAAAAATTGGTTAAATCCTAAATTAAAATATGTAGATAAAGAAGGTAGAATACTAATGGTTGAGATAATAAATGGAGGGGAAAAAATTACTCGTAGGAATCTAAGCGCCCAACCAAAAGCAAATTTTTTTTATTCCAAATCGCATAAGAAAATAGTGGAAATGAATTGGCAAAACATACTGTATGTATATTAGGAGATTTTAATGCGGTAGCAGACAGTAAAATGGATTGTAAAAGTACATACAGGAAAAGCACTAGAAGACAATTGCCAATTACATTCATGAACATGATTAAAGAATTGGATTTATATGATGTTTGACGAAAATTGAATACCCAGAAACAACAATATATGTTTTACTCTCATTCCCATAGATCCTGGTCACGCATTGATATGGTATGGACAAATTTAACATTAACTATGGACACCTCAAACATAGAGATTCTACCTAATAAATGGGCCGACCATCCCCCAGTTTCAATAAAATGGAGAGGAAAAACATGGAAGAGAACCAGGTTGACTTTAAATCAAAATATATTACAAGAAAAAGAATATTTACAGAAATTAGAGAAAGAACTGGGCTACTTCTTCAAGGAAAACTATAAGGAACAAACGTCAACTAAAAATGTTTGGGACACAATGAAGGCATATGTGAGAGGGCTGTCAATTGCATATATAGCTAAAAAAAATAAGATCCAAAAAGGAAATAAGGGACTTCCGGTTGCCGTCACGCCGGAGCGAGCTTGCCAACGGAGACTCCACTCAGTTCGCCCGGCCTTTTGCATGATCGTGGCCGTTTCAGGCAAGGAAAACTCAAGAGAAGAGTACCGGTGGAGAGGGGAAGTCTCGGAGCTCCGGGGGGAGAAAGGCGATCTCCCGAACGGGGTAAGAGGCGCCCTTAGATCGAGTGCAAAAGAGATCGGCCCATCAATGGCCGATCGGAGGATGTGACAGCCAGCCAGCCAGATTGGAAGGAAGCGGAGAAGAAATAGCAGCAAACGTATCACAATAGTGAGGAAGGAAAAAGAGACCTCTTTATCAGTAAAACAGCACGAAAGTATCTAAAAGTATCTAAGCACGAAAGCGAAAGCGGGTGCAGACAAGTGAAGCGGCGAATGTAAATTGGAGAAGAAGAAGGTGAAGTAAGTGGTGTGAGCGGATAGAGGAAGTTTGTGGAGAGGGGACTTTTGGACTCTTGGCTTTGAAAGATGTATAAGAGGAAAGATCCCTAGAAGGAAAGAGGAAACTCTGGATTTCGATTGGAAAGTGGATGAGAAAGGATTTGGTCGGGAGATGGAAGAATGTTAAAAGGAAGAGAGACTGTTGATAGAAATTTGTCAGGCGGAGACTTGAGGGACAGTGACTGAGAGAAATAGAAGGACGACATCTTGGAAGCTGTTGGCAACGTAAAGTGCTTAGAACTGGGGGGGGGAATCAGAACTTAAGGTGAAAAAGAAATTGAATCCCCAGAGCTGTTTTTCTTCTTTCTTCTTTTGTTTTCCTTTTTTCTTTGTAAAAACAATCGCATATAACTCGGACAGTTTATAACACAGACTCTGGCTGTGTTCTGATTGGTTGGAGGTGTGTTCTGATTGGTTGGGGGCTTGGCTGTGCTCTGATTGGCTGGGGGGTTAGCTGTGCTCTGATTGGCTGGGGGTGTGCTCAGGTTAGTCTGACTTGCAGGGGCATTTGAGCTGGTGAGCTGCATTGCTGCTGTTTGGCTTCTGGTTCGTGGTCGTGCCACAACTTCATGGAGGGTGTCAGTTTGCTTCATGTATGGATTGGAGGGGTTTAAAGTGGCTAATGATGCAGCTGTAGTATGGCTTCTGGTTTGTGGTCGTGCCTCATTGGTGTGGGTTTGGGTTTGCTTATTGCGTGGATGTGTGGTGGTGACATCCTGTGTGGTTTTTGTGAGTGTGGGTCTGGTGTCATTCTTTGTGTTAGGGACTCGTTTGTCAATAAGGGCGGGTTTCCAAATGGCTGGTAGGCGGGAGGTGTCATCTCGTTTATTCATGCTGTGTGGGCGTTTTTCTATCTTGATGGCTTCTCTGATTATTCTGTTGTTAAAGTGTTCAGTTTTGGCGATAGTTCTGGTCTTTTAAAAGTCTATTTCATGTCCTGTGGCTTTAAGATGTTGGACCAGGGAAGAAGTTGGTTCCTCTTTTTTGACTGTGTTCTTGTGTTCTTCAATGCGTGCACTTGGCTGTGCTCTGAGCCCCCAACTTCAAGCCCCCAACCAACCAGAACACACCTCCAACCAATCAGAACACAGCCAAGCTCCCACCCTATCAGTTCAAACCCCCACTGGCAGTTAAAAGGAAGAAACAGCAGCAATCTCACATTGCTCCTAGAATTAGGAAGCAGAAGACACCAGCCTGAAGATGATGAATGAGACTTCATCGAAACATCGCCAAGACACTTCCAATTTCACGCGGGAGAAAACCCGAATACCCAAAGACCTACATACAAACACCCGCGAAAACCTCAGAAAACAAATATCGTACCTCTACGGGGAGGATATCCACCATCTGACCAGGACCTATGAAAAACTTGAAGTCCAAAGAGCTTCCATTTTATGTGACCTCGCGTTCCTACGCAACTGCCGTGATCAAACCCACACCAATGAGGCACGACCACAAATCAGAAGCCATACTACAGCTGCATCATTAGCCACTTTAAACCCCTCCAATCCATACATGAAGCAAACTGACACCCTCCATGAAGTTGTGGCATGACCACGAACCAGAAGCCAAACAGCAGCAATGCAGCTCACCAGCTCAAATGCCCCTGCAAGTCAGACTAACCTGAGCACACCCCCAGCCAATCAGAGCACAGCTAACCCCCCAGCCAATCAGGGCACAGCCAAGCCCCCAACCAATCAGAACACACCTCCAACCAATCAGAACACAGCCAAGCTCCCACCCTATCAGTTCAAACCCCCACTAGCAGTTAAAAGGAAGAAACAGCAGCAATCTCACATTGCTCCTAGAAGCAGGAAGCAGAAGACACCAGCCTGAAGATGATGAATGAGACTTCATCGAAACGTCGCCAAGACACTTCCAATTTCACGCAGGAGAAAACCCGAATACCCAAAGACCTACATATATCTATATATCTATATATCTATATATCTATATATCTATATATCTATATATCTATATATCTATATATCTATATATCTATATATCTATCTATCTATATCCCTTTAGATTATTATCGATTGATTATATTTTAACTAATTAGATATTAGATTAAGTTAGCTAAAGGAAGAATTAATTATTGAGATAAACTCTGTTATTATAGTAGTGAATTTATAAGTTGGACTATCGGATATAAATCCAAATAGATTTACTAACAAATCTTGAAATTATATGCCAAAGTGGGATACCTTAATTAAATTGTTACAAATGTCAACTAGGAGAACGACGGTGACTAAAGGAGGGAGAAAACAACCAATGATTCTAAGCTCCCCCGCAGGGCAAAGATCACTAGATAGCATGTTGACTGAAGATAAAGGGTCATCTGTGTCATCAGGAAGTCAACAGGGGTCACAGGTATCAATGAACTTGTTGCAGGAGACAATCGTGAAAATGCAAGATGACATTACCAAAAGTATAGATGGAGTAAAAAATGAAATGAGTGAAGTAAAAAATAATATGGTCAAAATAGACGAGAGGGTAGGTGCAATACAAGCAGCACTGTCAAAAAATGAGCAAGAAATAAAAGAAGTTAAAGAGAGAACAGAGGTTACAGAAAAAAGAATAGATAAAACTGAGGATAGGCTGGAAATTATAAACAAAAATTTGGAAGAAGCCATTTCTCATTTGGAGCTGGAACGATCGGCCTTTTACTTAAGACTACAGAATATAGAAGAGTTAAAAGAGGAGAATCTTCCGGAACTAATAGCGGAGATCCTAGGGGAAGTCCTAGGCAGACAAAAAGAGGAAATTATAAGAGAATTGGATGAAGTCTATAGAATTAATACGAGCTACGCGAGACGACATAGACACCCAAGAGAAATTCATGTGAGATTTCTAATTTAATTTAATTTAATTAAATTAAAAGTTCTTATAGGCCGCCCAATCCCGTAGGACTCAGGGCGGCGTACAGCATGAATAAGAACGGTACAATATATAAGAAAACAATTCAAAAATACACAACATAACATTTTAAAAAAGCAACAGAAACCATTCATCCAGGGGGGGTCCGATCTTCTTCACCCCACCTGCCGGAAGAGCCATGTCTTTACGGCTTTGCGGAAGGCCAGAAGAGTGGGGATAGTCTGGATCTCTGGTGGGAGTTGGTTCCAGAGAGATGGGGCTCCCACAGAGAAGGCTCTCCCCCGTGGACCCACCAACCGGCATTGTTTGGCTGATGGGACCTGGAGGAGACCAACTCTGTGGGACCTAACCGGTCAAAGGGAGGTATGTGGCAGGATGCGGTCCCGGAGGTAACCTGGCCCTGAACCATGTAGGGCTTTAAAGGTCAAAACCAACACCTTAAATTGCGTCCGGAGACTAATGGGCAACCAATGCAGCTGGCGGAGAATAGGTGTTACGTGGGTGTATCTCGGAACACCCACCACAGCTCGAGCAGCTGCATTTTGCACCAATTGCAGTCTCCGAATGCTCTTTAAGGGTAGCCCATGTAGAGCACATTACAGTAGTCCAGCCGTGAGGTGACAAGGGCATGAGTGACTGTGAGTAAAGCCTCCCTCTCCAAGTAGGGTCGCAATTGGTGCACAAGACAGACCTGTGCAAAGGTCCCCCTAGCCACAGCTGAAAGATGTTGCTCCAATTTTAGCTGTGGATCTAGGAGAACACCCAAATTGCGAACCCATCTAAGGAGACAGATGAGGGAGGAGATCTTGAATACTGTAAGAGGAGAATCCTTAACTTATAAGGGTAAAGAAATATTAATTTTAAAACAGATCCCTTGAAGAATTAGGGAAAAAATAAGTTATAATTTTCTCTCAACACAACTGATTCGACATAGAATTCTTTTTAGATGGCTCATCCCTGAAGGGATGTTAATAACCTGGAGAGAAAAAATATATAGAATTGATACATTAGAGCAGTGGTTCCCAACCTGGGGGTCGGGACCCCTTTGGGGGTCGAATGACCATTTCCCAGGGGTCGCCCTGGTATCCTCAGCTCCCCACCCCCACTGCCACAAGCCTGGCCATATCGGCTCAACTTGCCCGAGCCCTCCGATTGGTCGGGAGAGGTGCCATTCAGTGAGAGGCGTTTGTGATGCCTGGCGGCCGAGCTAAGGGGCGTGGCGTGGCAAGATTGCATGCTGGAGAGTACACGGCAGTGCTTAAGACATCTGTGGCCACCCCTGTCTCCTGCTCACAGCGGCAGTTTCTTTCCGCTGGTGTCGAAGGGAAAGGGAGTCATGGGAGGGAACGGCCAGCCAACAACCACTTAAGTTTCACAGCGCATGATGGCAGGAAGGAGGACAGCTGGGTCGGATCCAGTGGAAGATGATATTCCTTGTGCTCTTGCAAAGACTGGCCCGAGAATTTCTGATCTGGCATAATTACATATTGTTTTTGTGATTAATCGCTATGCTTTAATTATGTTCAATTTGTAACAATGAAAATACATCCTGCATATTATTTACATTACGATTCATGACAGTAGCAAAATTACAGTTATGAAGTAGCAACGAAAATAATTTTATGGTTGGGGGTCACGACAACATGAGGAATTATATTAAGGGGTCGCGGCATTAGAAAGGTTGGGAACCACTGCATTAGAGAAAGCACAGGAATTTCAAGAACGTATAACAGCGGGTGAAGAGCAATATAACAGGGAAGAAACATCTAATAGGAGTCAGGAGGATTTAATTACTGGAGCTCAATTAGAAGAACAAGGTATAAGAAACGGTAGAGAAGTAGAAAGGTATGACACAGAAGGGGCAAGGACAAGGGCACCAATCGAAACAAGGTCAAAAGGGGCACTTAAACCAGACAATAAGTAAAGGAACAGAGGAACAGGAAACTAGTATACTATCAGTTAACATCAGTGGATTGAATTCAATCATAAAGAGAAAGCGTGTATTGTTGGATCTGCAAAGACAAAAATTGGATATAATTTGTCTACAAGAGACACATATAAAAAAGAAATTTACTAGAATGCTCAAAATTGGGGAATTTATTCTGTTCATCAGCACAAACGAAGAAAAGAGGAATCACGATTTATGTAAAAAATTGGTTAAATCCTAAATTAAAATACGCAGATGAAGAGGGTAGAATATTAATGGTCGACATAATAAATGGAGGAAAAAAAATCTTACTCGTAGGAATTTACGCTCCCAATCAAAAGCAAAAAACTTTTTACTCCAAATTGCACAAGAAAATGGAATGGAAAACTTCTTCCATTACAGTTTAAATTCACAGAAGCAGGGGGTGGGGCTCCTGGCTGAAACTTGTGAATCTGACTGAGAGAAAGAGGAAAAAAGTAGCGGCCAGCGTGCCTAATGGCGCGCGAATCATATAACTATAAACCAAAAATAGTAATAATACATTCAGGGTTAGTGTGCTTGAGATTGTGATTTTATTTTATTTCAAAATGACTGGCTTAGTTCAGTGTAATAATTGTTTTACAGCTGTGTTTTGAAGTACACTTTTCAAACTTGGATACTGTCCTCTTTGTAAACAAATTACTAGTCTACATGGACATATTACCTATCTAGAATCTTTAATCTGTGCTCTGCAAGCAGAAATTAGGTGCCAAATTCAGCCATTCCTCACTAACGAGCTGCTGCACTATCAGCCCCCTCTACCACAAAGATCCTGCAGGAGAAGGGCAGTATGGACAACTGTGGGATCTGGCAGGGTGAGAGCTGTGAACCATAAACACAAAGCTTTTGCTGTGTCCCAGCATAACAGATATAGTGCCCTTGCTGACCTTAATAGGGACACTAAAGCGACAGGTCAAGGTAGTTGTGATAACGATAACTCAAATAAGCAGGGGATCATGGTCCGAGATGAAGAACTTATTTTGGAAAGTGGAAAGTGTGAATCAGGTATTACACATCAGACACACAAGAGCAGCAAGGTATCCAAAAAGAGAAGCCACCTTCTGGTTGGTGATTCAATTGTAAGGGATGTAAATTTAGGAAAGGATATCAAGGTTTTGAAAGAAGTCAGGTGTCTGCCAGGTGCTACTGCCAGCAGAGACAAGAGGCGCATTCTTAAGATTGTCAAGAATGCCAGTAAGGACTGTGATGTTGATGCTATTATACATCTTGGCACAAATGATCTGTCCCAAAAAGATGTACTTTCTGTGCAGAATGACTTCCAGAGCTTGGGGTATGAACTTAGTAGTATAGGTTGTAGGCTTAACTTTTCAGAGGTTTTACCAGTATATAAGGAACAAAAAGGGAAAGGCCAACGTGTAGCAGAGTTTAATGTGTGGGTAAAGGAGTGGTGTAAAAGGGAAGGCTTTGGTTTTATTAGTCATGATGTCTGCAGCTGGTCCAATGAAAAACTGTACAAAAGAGATGGTTTGCATCCATCAAAGAAAGGGACTGAGCTACTTGGAATTAAATTCACAGATTTCCTGGATAAACATTTAAACTGAACAGCGGGGACAGAGAATTAATTGATACAGATCATTTCTGTCCCCATCAATCTAAAATTAATAGGGTTAACAGTGCACACAACATAGATGTGTGTGCGGGTAAGTTTATCAGCTCTGCTGTCAAGCAAAGCCAAGCATTTAATAGTGAGTGCAGTACCATGTGCACTAATCAAACAGGTGGCAAGAAAGTAGGGGCAGTCAGGCACAACACAGGTTATGTAGACAATAAACACAGGGTCAATCAAAATGGACTTAAATGTCTATACACTAATGCACAGAGTATGAGGAATAAACAGGGAGAATTAGAAATTCAAGTAAATGAGGGAAGATATGATATAGTTGCCATTACGGAAACTTGGTGGGATGAAACTGACAAATGGAATATACAGCTAGAGGGATTTAAATTATTTAAAAGAAACAGACCAAATAAAAGAGGAGGTGGAGTTGCACTATATGTAAGAAATAACTACATCTCTACAGAAATAGAGCACAACAATAATGAAAATCATCTCGAATGCATTTGGGTCAATATTTGGGTCAATAATTTGTTGTGAGTTATATGTTATGCATCTCGAATGCATTTGGGTCAATAATATGTTGTGAGCCGCCCAGAGTCCCTCCGGGAGTTGGGTGGCATAGAAATCCATTCAAATAAATAAATAAATAAATATTAAAGGGGGGCGAAATGACATTGCCATAGGTCTATACTACAGGCCACCCAACCAAACAGAGGAAGTAGATGAACTTTTCGCTAGTCAGCTAACTAAGGTATGTAGGAAGCACATCACAATAGTAATGGGGGATTTTAACTATCCTGACATCAACTGGGAGACAAATTCTGCACCAAGTGGAAGAGCCAACAGGTTCCTTACAAACCTAGCAGACAACTTTGTTACCCAAAAACTAGAGAAGGGAACAAGGGGATCAGCGATATTGGACTTAATTCTCACTAACAGAGATGAAATGATAGAAGGTGTTGAAGCTACAGGAACCTTGGGGGCAAGTGATCATGCAATATTGGAATTCAACATTATGCAAACACAAGCAGTAGAACAGTAGATGTGGGCTATGAATGGGTATGATTGTGTGATAGAGTTTTATGGATTATAGTAGAATGAGTAAGCCGGGGGGTTGGTCTTTGTCCCCCTCTGCTGAGTGTGGAAACAGAAGTGGAGGGGGACTTAGGTCCATTCCCAGGTGTAGTATGAATGGTATGCATGGTCTGTCGGGAGAGGGGGGGACCAGTAGGGGAGGGGAGTGGATCTCTGATGGGATGGGGGACGGGAAGATTACGGTCATAACAGGGAGAGGTAGGTATGGCGGGAGCAGAGGGGTAGGCCGCTCTCGGGGAACGAGAACTCGCTGTCTCCAAGCGATTTCTTGTTCTGGCCCCTCTGGTTTGGTTCCATCTTGCTCAACCCGAGGGCCTGGTAACCAGGGATGTCAGGGCCCTGGGCTCAAGCTGCTGCTGTTGAACGCCAGGTCAATTACCAACAAAGCCCCCCTTGTACGGGATTTAATCCTGGAAGAGGAGGCGGACCTGGCATGTATTACTGAGACCTGGCTAGGCCAGGAGGGGGGGGGTTCCCCTCTCCGAGATGTGCCCGGACGGGTTCTCAGTTCAGCATCAGCCGCGACCCCAGGGAAGGGGTGGAGGAGTGGCGATTATAGCTCGCCAGAACCTTAATCCTCGAAGGAGCCCTGCCCCGGAGATTGTTGGGTGTGAGACGCTCCTTCTGAAGTTGGACTTAGGGGTCCAGGTGGGCCTTCTGCTAGCGTACCTGCCTCCTAGCTACGTTGCAAAGGCCCTGCCTGTTCTGCTCGAGGCGGTAGCAGGGCTGGCGATTGAGTTCCCCAGGTTGATGGTGCTGGGGGACTTTAATTTGCCATCGCCCGGTGAAACCTCGGAGGCAGTCCAGGAGTTCATGGCTTCCATGACAACCATGGACCTGACCCAAGTAGTTCAGGGTCCGACTCATGAGGGAGGTCACACGCTTGACCTTGTGTTTCTTTCGGGGCAGTGGAGAGATGATCTGAGGCTGAGGGGTTTAGTCACAGTACCCTTGTCGTGGTCAGATCATTTCCTTCTGAGGTTGGATTTCATGGCACCACTCCTCCACCGCAAGGAGGCGGGGCCGACTAAGTGGTTCCGCCCCAGGCGCCTAATGGAATCTGAAGGATTTCAGAGGGAACTTGGGGAAATACCTGACTCCCTGGTACACGATTCATCTGAGGCTCTAGTGGCTGCCTGGAATCGGGCGGCAACGGGGGCTTTAGATCGGATTGCGCCTTTGCGGCCTCTCCGTGGCAGCAGATCCCGGAGGGCTCCTTGGTTTACTGAGGAGCTCCGGGAGATGAAGCACCTTAAGAGACGCCTAGAGCGACGATGGAGAGCCAGTAAAGCCGAGTCTGACCGGACACTTTTAAGAACTTGCATTAAGTCTTACTTAGTGGCGATAAGGGCGGCAAAATGCTTGCATTTTTCCGCTCTTATTGCGTCCGCCGACTCCCGCCCAGCCGCCCTGTTTAGGGTGACTCGCTCCCTCCTAGCCAAGGGGGGAGTTGAAGATCCCTTGCAGGGCAGAGCTGAGGAATTTTCTCAGTTTCTGGCGGATAAAGTCGTTCAGATTCGGACAGACCTGGACTCCATTTGGACAGAGCAAGCCGAGATGACAGGGGCGAGTCTTAGTCCTGTTATATGGGACGAGTTTGAGCCTGTCACTCCTGAGGATGTGGACAAGGCCATAGGAGCGATGAGCGCCTCCACCTGTTTATTGGACCCGTGCCCCTCCTGGCTGGTCTCAGCCAGCAGGGAGGTGTCACGCGGCTGGCTCCAGGTGGTTGTGATCGCTTCTTTGAGAGAGGGATCCATCCCACAGCCTTTAAAAGCTGCGGTGGTGAGGCCCCTCCTCAAGAAGCCTTCCCTGGACCCAGCGGATTTAAAAAACTTCCGTCCAGTCTCCAACTTACCCTTTTTGGGTAAAGTTGTTGAGAAGGTAGTGTCACTCCAACTCCTGCGGCTTTTGGAGGATACCGATTATCTGGATCCCTTTCAATCGGGTTTCAGGCGCGGCTACAGTACGGAGACTGCTTTGGTCGCGCTGATGGATGATCTCTGGCGAGCCCGGGATGGGGGTTATTCCTCCATCCTGGTTTTACTTGACCTCTCAGCGGCTTTCGATACCATTGACCATGGTATCCTTCTGCGTCGTCTTGGGGAGGTGGGAGTGGGAGGCACTGTTTTACGGTGGTTCTCCTCCTACCTCTCTGACAGGACGCAGTCGGTGTTGACAGGAGGACAGAGGTCGGCCCCTAGGCCCCTGGTTTGCGGGGTGCCACAGGGCTCGGTCCTCTCGCCCATCCTGTTTAACATTTACATGAAACCGCTGGGTGAGATCATCCGACGACATGGGGTGAGGTATCAGCAATATGCTGATGATACCCAGTTGTACATCTCCACCCCGTGTCAATTCAGTGAAGCAGTTGATGTAATGTGCCGCTGCCTGGACGATGTGAGGGTCTGGATGGGAGTGAACAGACTCAGGCTCAACCCAGACAAGACTGAGTGGCTCTGGATATTGCCTCCCAAGGACTATGTCGACTGTCCCTCCTTGGTTCTTGGGGGAGAAAAATTGGCTCCCTCAGAACAGGTTCGCAATTTGGGTGTCCTCCTAGACCCACAGCTAAAATTGGATCAACATCTTTCAGCTGTGGCTAGGGGGACCTTTGCACAGATCCGTCTTGTGCACCAATTGCGACCTTACTTGGAGAGGGAGGCCTTGCTCACAGTCACTCATGCCCTTGTCACCTCACGGCTAGACTACTGTAACGCGCTCTACATGGGGCTACCCTCGAAGAGCATCCGGAGACTCCAGTTGGTACAGAATGCAGCTGCGCGAGCTGTAGTGGGTGTACCAAGATACACCCACGTAACACCTCTCCTTCGCCAGCTGCATTGGCTACCAATTAGTCTCCGGTTGCAATTTAAGGTGTTGGTCGTTACCTTTAAAGCCCTACATGGCTCAGGGCCAGGTTACCTGCGGGACCGCATCCTACCACATACCTCCCTAAGACCGGTTAGGTCCCACAGAGAGGGCCTCCTCCGGGTCCCGTCGGCCAAACAATGCCGACTGGCGGGGCCACGGGGGAGGGCCTTCTCTGTGGGAGCCCCGTCCCTCTGGAACCAACTTCCACCAGAGATCCGGACTATCCCCACCCTTCTGGCCTTCCGTAAAGCCTTAAAAACATGGCTCTTCCGGCAGATGGGGTGAATAGGATAATCAGATTCCCCCTGAATGTTGTGTTTATAATGTTTTTCTTTTTAACTATATTTTAATTATGATTATTGTTTTTAAATGTACGCTTCTTACTCATGTTGTACGCCGCCCTGAGTCCCACGGGATTGGGCGGCCTATAAGAGCGTCTAAATAAATAAATAAATAAATAAACAAAATCAAACTAGAGTCTTGGACTTTAAGAGAGCTAATTTCAATAAACTTAGACAGAACTTGGGAAAGATTCCATGGACAAGAATCCTCAAGGGGAAAACAACTCAAGAAGCTTGGGAAATTTTGAAAAGTGAGATTATAAAAGCCCAGACTAGCACAATACCAATGAAGAAGAAAAATAATAGTTCTCAAAAGAAACCAGCATGGCTGCATAAAGAACTCTCTGACAAATTGAAAGACAAAAAGGACAAGTATAAAAAGTGGAAAGAAGGGGAAATAACTAAGGCAGAATACCAGCAAATAGCCCGAGCCTGTAAAGATGAAGTGAGGAAAGCTAAGGCTCACAATGAACAAAGGCTTGCGACAAAAGTAAAAAGTAACAAAAAAAGCTTCTTCCAACATATTAAAAACAAGAAAAAAGTCAAGGAAACAATTGGTCCATTGCAGGGAGAAAGTGGCAAGAAGGTGACAAGCAACAGGGAGAAAGCAGAGCTACTTAACACGTTTTTTGCATCTGTCTTTACACAAAGGGAAAAAGCAGTCCAACCTATCAAAAACAGCATCACAAAAAACATATTAGGAACACAAGTTAAAATAGGGAAGAAAATGGTAAGGGAACACCTGTCTACCCTAGACGAATTCAAATCACCAGGATCAGATGGATTACACCCCAAGGTTATGAAGGAACTGGCAGATGAGATCTCAGAACCACTGAACTACCGTATTTTTGGAGTATAAGATGCACCTTTTTCCTCCCTAAAAGTGGCTGAAAATTTGGGTGCGTCTTATACTCTGAATGTAGCATTTTTGGAGCTTTTTTCCAGCCCTAACTAGGTGCTAATGATCTTCCCAGCTCTTACCTTGCAGGCTTTTTCATTGTTACTCTCTCCAAAGAATGTTTTTCCAGCCCTAAGTCTTTGCAGGTTTTTTTTTTCATTGCTCTACTTGCTCCGAATAAGTTTTTTTCTAGCCCTAACCAGGTGCTAACGATCTTCCCAGCTCTTACTGGCTTGCAGGCTCTTTCATTGTTACTCTCTCCGAAGAAGGTTTTTTTAAGTCCTTACCAGGGGATAAAATAATGTGCTGAAGCTGACCAGACTAAGGACGTTAGCCAGATGAATACCTGGTAGGCAGATATTTTCCCCCTATTTCCCTCCCCCAAAACTAAGGTGCGTCTTATACTCCGGTGCGTCTTATACTCCAAAAAATACGGTATATCTTTCAAAGATCCTGGAGCACCGGGGAACTGCCAGAGGACTGGAAAAGAGCTGATGTAGTTCCCATCTTCAAAAAAGGGAAAAAAACAGATCCAGGAAACTACAGACCTATCAGCCTGACCTCAATACCAGGGAAGATTTTGGAAAAGATAATCAAGCAATGAATCAATGAACACCTAGAAGCAAACAAAGTAATAACCAAAAGCCAACATGGGTTTGTCAAAAACAGATCATGCCAGACTAATCTTATTGCATTCTTTGACAAAGTGACAAAATTAGTGGACCAGAGGAATGCTGTCAATGTTGTTTACTTGGACTTCAGTAAGGCATTTGATAAAGTAGACCATAACCTACTACTAGATAAAGTAGAAAAATGTGGGATGGACAGCAACACCACCAGATGGATTCAAAACTGGCTAACCAACCGCACTCAACGCGTAGTGCTCAATGGAACTGCATCTACATGGAGGGAAGTATGCAGTGGAGTACCCCAAGGCTCTGTTTTAGGCCCAGTACTCTTCAACATCATTATCAATTACTTGGACGAGGGGATAGATGGGGAACTCATCAAATTTGCAGATGACACCAAACTGGCAGGAATAGCCAACTCTCCAGAAGATAGGCTCAAGATACAGAAGGATCTTGACAGACTTGAACATTGGGCGCTATCAAACAAAATGAAATTCAATGGTGAAAAAAGTAAGGTTCTACATTTAGGCAAGAAAAACAAAATGCACAGGTACAGTATATGTGGTACCTTGCTCAACAGTAGTAACTGTGAGAGGGATCTTGGAGTCCTAGTGGACAACCATTTAAATATGAGCCAGCAGTGTGCAGCAGCTGCCAAAAAAGCCAACACAGTTCTAGGCTGCATTAACAGAGGGATAGAATCAAGATCACGCGAAGTGTTAATACCACTTTATAATGCCTTGGTAAGGCCACACTTGGAATACTGCATTCAGTTTTGGTCGCCACGATGTAGAAAGGATGTTGAGACTCTAGAAAGAGTGCAGAGAAGAGCAACAAAGATGATTAGGAGACTGGAGGCTAAAACATATGAAGAACGGTTGCAGGAACTGGGTATGTCTAGTTTAATGAAAAGAAGGATCAGGGGAGACATGATAGCAGTGTTCCAATATCTCAGGGGTTGCCACAAAGAAGAGGGAGTCAAACTATTCTCCAAAGCACCTGAAGGTAGAACAAGAAGTAATGGGTGGAAATTTAACAAGGAGAGAAGTAACTTAGAACTAAGGAGAAATTTCCTGATAGTTAGGACAATTAATCAGTGGAACAGCTTGCCTCCAGAAGTTGTGAATGCTCCAACACTGGAAGTTTTTAAGAAGATGTTGGATAACCATTTGTCTGAAGTAGTGTAGGGTTTCCTGCGTAAGCAGGGGGTTGGACTAGAAGACCTCCAAGGTCCCTTCCAACTCTGTTGTTATTATTATTATTATTAAAATAGTGGAAATGAATTGGCAAAATATATGTATATTAGGAGATTTCAATGCAATAGCAGACAGTAAAATGGATTATAAAAGTACATACAGGAAAAGCACTAGAAGACAGTTGCCAAATATGTTTATGAATATGGTTAAAGAATTGGACTTATATGATGTTTGGCGAAAATTGAACACTCAGAAACAACAATACACGTTTTACTCTCATTCCCATAGATCCTGGTCACACATTGATATGGTATGGACAAATTTAACATTAACTATGGATACTTCAAATATAGAGATTCTATCCAACAGATGGGCCGACCATCACCCAGTTTTAATAAAATGGAGAGGGAGAATATGGAAGAGAACTAGATGGACACTAAATCAAAATATACTACAAGAAAAAGAATATTTACAGAAATTAGAGAAAGAACTGGGCTACTTATTCAAGGAAAATGATAAGGAACAAACGTCTACTCTAAATGTTTGGGATACGATGAAGGCATATGTGAGAGGGTTGTCAATTGCATATATAGCTAAGAAAAATAACATACAAAAAGAAAAATTTAATATATTAAATAACGAACTAAAAGATCAAGAACTTTTAATGCAAAGTGACCCGTCAAACAACAAACATAGAGAAGAGAGAGATCTAATAAAACATAAAATAAATTTGATTGCACAGGAAGAAGTAGCCCATAACATAAAAAAATGAAACAAAATTATTTTGAGCAGGCAAATAAAACAGGGAGATGGTTGGCTCACAAACAAAGAAAAGAGAATTAAAAAAGAACAATTCAACAACTTTTGGATGAAGATGGGAACTTAAGACATGGAATAGAAGAAAAGAAAAAGATCGTCCAGGACTTCTATAAGAAACTATACCAATCGGACGGAATTGAAGAAGAAGATATCAAATCATATTTAATTAGTCGGAACTTGCCAATCTTGTCGGAGGAGGACCAAACAATGCTAAACAGGAAAATTAAATCAATGGAATCGAAAAAGGCCATCCAAAAACAGAAAAATAACAAAACTCCGGGACCAGATGGGCTTCCATCGGAAATATATAAGAAACTGCAAAACACTATAGAGGACAAAATATTAGACTTATATAACGAAGTTTTAGAAAAAGCTAAAATGCCTAAATCTTGGGGGGAGGCGTACATCACCCTGATACCGAAAGAAGACATGGAAAGTTGTCAAATTAGAAATTATAGACCTATATCTCTTTTGAACGCAGACTATAAAATCTTCGTATCAATTTTGGCAGAAAGATTAAAAATAATATTAAATCAAAATATACATTTGGATCAAAACAGTTTTCTACCTAAAAGACAAATTCGGAATAATACGAGAATAATCATGGACGTTCTAGAATATTATGAAACACAATTTGATAAACAATTGGCATTGATATTTATCGACGCGCAAAAAGCGTTCGATAATCTTGATTGGAATTTTTTAACTACACAATTAAAAATGATGCAATTTGGCGATAAATTTATTAGAACAATATAATTAATATACTCACAACAGACAGCAAATATTCTGGTCAATGGAGATATGACAGAGAAAATAAATATTAGCAAAGGTGTCAGGCAAGGATGTCCGCTCTCCCCTCTATTATTCATTATGTCCCTAGAAGTCCTTTTAAATCAGGTAAGAACGAATCAAGAAATTAAAGGTTTGACTATTTAAAAAGAACAGTATAAAACCCAGGCGTTTGCCGATGATATGGCGTTCATCATTGAAGACCCTCAAAGTTCAGGACCAAAACTACTGAAAGATATAGAAGAATTTGGAAGTGTAGCCGGTTTGAAAATTAATAAGGATAAAACAAAAATGATAACAAAAAACCTTTCTAAAAAACAGAAAGAAGATCTAGAAAATATAATGGGACTTAAGACGGCCAAAAAAAATAAAATATTTGGGGATTTGGCTGACAGCCAAATGCTCCTCAATAAAGGAGGATAATTATACAAAACTATTACAAGAAATACAAAAAGACTTGATAAATTGGTCCAAACTACAAATATCTCTCATTGGCAGAATATCGGTTATTAAAATGAACATCTTACCCAAAATCCTCTATCTTTTCCAAACAGCCCCAATAAAAATTGGAAAAACCTTTTATATGGAATTAGACAAAGCGGTACGGAACTTCATTTGGAACGGTAAGAAACCGAGAATCAAATATAAGCTATTACAAGACAAAAGGAAACAGGGAGGATTCGGATTACCTGACTGGAAAGTATACCACCAAGCTGCAACAGCAATGTGGATCAAAGATTGGATAAATTTGACAAATAAAAGAATACTAACTATTGAGGGTCATGATTTACAACTGGGGTGGCACAATTATTTATGGAACGAGGGCAATAAAACACAATTATTTTCAGAAGCACCATATCAGAGGGACACTAATAGAGGATTGGAAAGAAATTAGAAAATATTCTTCTCAAACCCCAAAATGGATATTCCCGATGGAGGCCACAGCTTACCCTCATTTATTTAATTTGGAAAAAAAGATCGCTTATATTCAATTATTGGACAACCAAAATAATTTAAAAACAAGAGAAGATTTGGCTTTGATTGGCATAAACATAGACTGGTGGATTTACTTGCAAATTCAAACTAAATATAAAAAAGATTTAATACAATTTGGCTTCCAAAACAACTATCAGGAATTGGATGAAATTTTATTGGGACCGGATGTAAAAATGATTACAAAACCATACAACTGTTTATTAAATTCCAGGATGGAGGAAGAAAGAGTCAAGGAGGTGATGGTGACATGGGCTCAAAACTTTGGATACTCAATTGATTTAGACCGATGGGAAAGAATTTGGGAATGGAACTTTAAATTAACCATGCCAGCATCATAAAAAAGAGAATGCATATAAAATGTTTTACCGATGACATCTATCTCCGACAAGATTGGCAAAAATCTCTCCTAAATTATCAGCCAAATGCTGGAAATGCAGAAAAGAACTGGGCACATACTACCATATGTGGTGGACGTGTCCAGAGGCCAGGATCTATTGGAAAAAAATCCAGAGATGGTTAACCGAAATGACATCACAAAAAATAGAACTAAATAGCAATAAAAATAGCACTTAGACTTATATACCGCTTCATAGTGCTTTACAGCCCTCTCTAAGTGGTTTACAGAGTTCAGCATATTGCCCCCAACAATCTGGGTCCTCATTTTACCGACCTCGGAAGGATGGAAGGCTGAGTCAACCTTGAGCCGGTGAGATTTGAACAGCTGAACTGCAGCTAGCAGTCAGCTGAAGTAGCCTGCAGTGCTGCACTCTAACCACTGTGCCACCTTGGCTTCCTAAAACCGGAAATGTTTCTCTTAGGCATTATGGACGAGAAAATTAACAAAAACAATCAATATCTGATTATACACATATTAACAGCGGCAAGGATCACATATGCTCAAGTGTGTAGAAAAGAAACAGTTCCCACCAATTTAATGGTTATAAACAAAATTTTTGAATGTGCTGAAATGAATAGACTAACTATGCAAATAAAGGATAAAGAGGAAACAGACTTTTATAAAATTTGGGAAATGTTTTATGATTGGTTGAATTGCAAAAAGATAACGAAATAGAAGGTTTTATATGTATACAAATAGTAAACTTTTTTCTTTTTTCTTATTTACTTTGTAAAATAACGAGAATAAGTAGCGATATAGGAATATAGCAATACGTTAGACTGCTTAATGAAGAATAATCTTATTTTATGTGATTTGTCGAGTTTTTAAGTTTTGTTCGGTTTGTTTTGTCCGTTCTAAAAGTTTTTGTATTTATATTTATGTATATATGTATATATGTATCTATATGTGTTTGTTTTCTGTTCATGTGTGTTATATGTGATAATTTTAAAATTACCTAATAAAAACTATTTTTAAAATATGCCATGGGCTTCTGCCATGAGCCCAATTTCTGGGTAACAACTCCTTCTGCAATGCCTTTCCATTCATATACAAAGAGTGTAAAAGGCCTAGTGGAGCTCTCATAAGTTCCCTTTTAACCTGTGTAAACACCTGTTGGCACTCCCTGGTCCACTCGAATATTTCCCTGTCTCCTCCCTTAACTGCTTCATAAAGGGGTTTAACTGAAAGAGCCGAGGTGGCGCAGTGGTTAAAGTGCAGCACTGCAGACTACTTCAGCTGACTGCTAGTTCAGCAGTTCAGCTGTTCAAATCTCACCGGCTCAAGGTTGACTCAGCCTTCCATCCTTCCGAGGTCGGTAAAATGAGGACCCAGATTGTTGGGGGCAATATGCTGAACTCTGTAAACTGCTTAGAGAGGGCTGTAAAGCACTATGAAGCAGTATATAAGTCTAAGTGCTATTGCTATTAACAATTAGTCCAAAATTGGGAATCCAAATTCTACAAACGCCAGCCATCCCCAGGAACCCCCTTAGCTGTTTTCTGTTAACAGTGGGCTTTAATTGACAGATGGCTTCTCTCCTTGAGGATAACAGACTCTGCTGTCCCTCAGAGATGCCATACCCCGAATATTTAACCTCCTTTTGTACAATTTGTGCTTTTGTTTTAGACACCTTATAGCAGGGGTGTCAAACTCAAGGCCCGCGGGCCAGATCCGGCTTGCGGGGTGCTTAGATCTGGCCCACGGGCCGCCCTGGAAACAGTGGAGGATTGGCCCGCTGGGCCTCTGCCAGCAAAAATGGAGCTTGGGAGGGCTGCGGGCATCCCTCCCGAGCTCCATTTTCGATGGCAGAGGGTTGCAGAAAACTGTTGCAGCCTAAAACAGAGCTCTGGAGGGCCGCGGGTGGCCTTCCTGAGCTCCATTTTTGCTTACAGAGGGTTGCAGGAAGCCGTCACAGCTGAAAATGGAGCTCGGGAGCCCATTTTCGCTGGCAGAATGCTCGGGCCACCACAGGCCCCCCTGACACGAGTGACGTCGAGCTGGCCACATCCACCCTGGCCACGCCCACCCTGGCCCCCCGAGGTCAAACACTGTCACGATGTGAATATATTGCCAGTTGAGCCTCCATGCTATATTTCTTAGTCTTCTACTATATTTCTAGATCTACTGTATTTTCTAATCAAGCAGACATGTGATATGTGTTTCTACGCATGTGTGCATTCCAGGAGTTTTGTCTCCTCCTTCCTTCTTCTTCTGCAAGCCTCCGCCCGAGGCAGATGTGAATTCTTGACTGGGACAATGTAGCTTATTAAGGTTTATGTTTTGTTACTTTTATACTGAAATAAATATTTTATTAATTAGAATTAAATCTCGGTTTTATTTTCTACGTAAGGATGACTTCAAGGGAACAAGATCTATATCGCCTCGGTAGGAATAAATTCCTATCCCATCATGGTAGCAGAGGATGGTTAGAAAAATTTATGCTTCCTTTGACAGTTTTCTTGCGAATAGACCAGTTAGCTAATCAGGGTGATTTATAGCTTCCAAAGAGAGAAAGTCTCTCTCATTTATCTTTGTTAACCATGTCGGCTGATGAAGACAAAGACCTCCGATTACAGCTGGAAACAGAAGCAGCTGAAAAATGCTTTGCAGACAAGAGTGATCTCCAAGGAATTTCAACACCTCCCGAAAACCTCCCTTCTACTCTCTTTGAAACACAAACAGAGGAATTCGCCGGAGCGGCTTCACACGCGAACGAAGGATTGATAGAGGTCAGTAAAGTAAATCCAAGCACACCGTTTGTCCCTGGGGGTAATTCTACACGTCTGGGAGCTATTCCAAAAATTCCCCAAGATGAAACTGCTTTACGCTATCAATATGAACCTTATTCCCCAGAGCTGTCTTCGTTAGGACAGAACAGTGCAGAAAGACAGATTAATTTAAGCTACAGACAATTGCTAAAAAAACAGCAGGAGCAGATTAATTGTTTGCAAAGGGAATTGCAGGACACTAAATTATATGCATTTTTCCATGGTGAAAAACAAAATGTCTGCCCGCTTCCAGGCATTCCAGAGTGGGACCATAACCCCTCCTTCTTGCCTTCTTCATACAACTTAGAACCACACCCTCAGCTGAGCGCGCCACGTCGGCTGGAACACTTTGATGAAAGGGACTATGAATATCCCAAAAGTAATGCACTGCCATCTAGTGGCGATAAAATGGAATCATTTATACAAGCTCTTCAGGAGCAAAATCAAAGCTTGCTTAAACAAAATGCTACTCTACATGAGCAAGTTCAAACCTTACAAGCCCAGAACCGAATGACTCAATTGAGGCTTGATGCACTAATGCTTCGCCCATCATTAGCTGCCCAACCTGTACAGGCACAGATTGTTCCGCCTGTACAACCTATGCAGGCACAGACTGTTCAGGCTGCCCAACCTGTTGCAGGCCAAATTGTGCAGCCACCACAAGCTGGACCACCTCCTACTCCAGCACCAGCGCCACAAGCTGCACCTATGCCTGCCCCAATTGTGGCCCAGCCCGTGCCAATTCAAGCTCAGCCTATTCCTGTGCCAGCCCAACCTTTGCAGCCAGCCCAAGCTGCTGCACCAGCTGTTCAGCAACAGCCAGTCCAGGCACCTCAACAACCTCAAGCGGCACCGCCACCCGCTCCGGCCTAAGCCTTGCCACAAGCGATTCCACAGGCCACACCAATGCAGGCCCAAGTAGTTGCTCAACCACTACAGCCTATTTTGGCACAACAGTCACAAATTGTCCCATTAGTTGACAACGCAAAATTAAAGCAATCGGGACTAAATTACAAAGCCTGGGTCTCTGAGATAACTATTTTGCTTCGTCATGAGGGGACATATGACATAATTCAGAACCCCCCTCCACAACCCTGGCCAGATGCCATAAAACTGTTAGACATTAAAGCATCCACGAGTTTATTTATGTCAATGGACACCGAATTGCAGCAGACCTTTGCTCCAAATGCAAACTGATTTTCACAATTTGAAAGATGCACACAGTCCTGAGTTCACGGATCAAACACTTTATCGTTCAGTAATTGGTTCACTACTTTATATTAGTGGATGGACTAGACCAGACATAGCACTTAGTGTTAATTTACTTTCAAGACACGTAGGCAAAGCAACAGAGTTTCACTGGTCATGTATTAAGAAGATATTGAGATACTTGAAACACACAAAACATTTAAAATTGAAGCTAGAACCAGAACATACAGATTTTGCAGAGATGTATTGCTATGCAGATGCAGATTGGGCAAGTGATAAGGAGTCAAGAAAAAGCACATCAGGATACATAATGTTCCTGAATGGATGTCCAGTTTACTGGAATGTGAGAAAACAAAGTTTTATTTCCTGCTCATCAACTGAAGCAGAATATGCATGTGTGTCTGACACTTGTAATTCTTTAACCTGGTTTGATGCTCTAGTTACAGATATCTGGACGAAGCCGAAACAACCAATCACTGTGATGGAAGATAATCAGTCAGTAGTTTATATTTCAAGGACTCACTTCACAGGTTCAAGGTCCAGACATATTGACATTTGTTACAAAAATGTTAGAGAGTCAGTAAGACAAGGTCTTATAAAGTTAGAATATGTGCCAACAAGATATCAGATAGCTGACATTCTGAACAAACCATTACCTACTGCTCAGCATAATTACCTCAGATATTTACTATGTGTTGACTGACACATCATATTAGCCCAACTGACAAAGAAGGGGTGTCACGATGTGAATATATTGCCAGTTGAGCCTCTGTGCTATATTTCTTAGTCTTCTACTATATTTTTAGATCTACTGTATTTTCTAATCAAGCAGACATGTGATATGTGTTTCTACGCATGTGTGCATTCCAGGAGTTTTGTCTCCTCCTTCCTTCTTCTTTTGCAAGCCTCCGCCCGAGGCAGATGTGAATTCTTGACTGGGACAATGTAGCTTATTAAGGTTTATGTTTTGTTACTTTTATACTGAAATAAATATTTTATTAATTAGAATTAAATCTCGGTTTTATTTTCTACGTAAGGATGACTTCAAGGGAACAAGATCTATATCGCCTCGGTAGGAATAAATTCCTATCCCATCAAACACAATCCTGATGCAGCCCTTAATGAAATCAAGTTTGACACCCCTGCCTTATAGCCATAAGTTGCCAGCCAATTTAGGAGCAATATAGTCCCTTCTGTACACTTTTCTCTCATATCAGCACCCAAAAGTAAATCATCCACGTACTGTAAAACCAAATACTCCTTGACCCATGGTGGTTTATACAGGTCTTTAGCTAGGCATTGACCAAAGATGGTGGGATTGTTCTTAAATCCTTGCGGTAACCTAGTCCATGTATATTGTGCCTGATATTGGGCCTTGCCATTTGAAAGGAAAGATTGTGTCAGACCATCCCCAGTCTGATCCCTTAGGTAAGAAAAACTCTCAACTCCATTTGGTTGAAGTGAAAAGTACTTTTACTAAGAGATGCTGATAGTAGTAGGGTCAGGTGGAAGCTAAAGTTCCCATGTATCAATACCGAACTAACATGTTGGTTCCTCCAGCCCTGTCCCCATTGTCCATCCATGTGTAGCCAATCACCACCAAGATGTTTTGGGAAAAGCTGAGGTGTTTGGACTGGTGAAATTCCACTCTCAGAGTAAACAACCTTGAAGATGCCAGCACAAACCAGATTTCAAAATGCTCTATTCTTCCTCAACTGTCAATCCCCCCTCCCAATTTCCCACCATGAAAGTATACAGCTTTATTGCCCATTTGGCCCCCCTCCCTTCCCTGGTTCATTGATGGCAGGACACTAGCGAGGCACCAAGCTGAAGGTGGTGGATCTGACATGCTGCCCCCCCCTTGACAGGGACGTTAGTCCTGCAAAACAAAGGAAGAGACAAACAACACATAGAGAGAGAAACAGGGCAGATGCATGGTTAGATAAGCGAGTTATTTTGGTTTATCAGGATATTGGTTGTGGAAGCGTTTGATGAGTTTAGATGCTTTAACGTGTTTAAGGTCTACCCATTCTGTTTCGGAGGGAGGAAAGTCTTTCCATGCAACTAAGTACTGGAACTTTCCCCAGTGTTTACGAGAGTCTAAAATGTCTATAATCTCAAAATGTTGTTCTCTCTCAATCATGAGTGGTTTTGGCGTCGGCGTGGGGCACAGTGGGGACAGGTTTTCTGGTTTTAGGAGGCTACAATGGAAAATCAGGTGAATGTGCCTAAGAGATTTTGGCAGCTCGAGCTCAACTGTGACTGGGTTGATAATCCTTTTAATGGGGAATGGGTCAACATACTTTGGTTCCAGTTTTTTGGAAGGTTGTCTGGACTGCAGGTATTTTGTGGAAAGGTAAACATGGTCCCCTACTTTAAAGTCTTTGGGCTTCATTCATTTTTTATCTGCATGTTTTTTATAAGTCTCTCTTGCCTCCTCTAGTGTTTTTCTAACCACTGCCCAGGTATTCTGTAGTTGAGCAACCCAGTCCTTCAGAGATGTAATAGGAGGGGTGGCCAGGGGCAATTCAGGCATGGACACAAAGTCTTTTCCCGTAGCCACTTTGAATGGGGTGAACCTGGTGCTGCTATGCACAGAGTTGTTGTAAGCCACTTCAGCAAATGGGAGGAGGCCTGTCCAATTGTCCTGTTGGTGATTAGTCTAAGTTATTGTTCTAGGACCCCATTCATACATTCACACCTTCCATTTGTTTCCAGATGATGACTGGAGCTAAGCCCTTGGGCCAGGGGTGTCAAATTCGATTTCATTGAGGGACGCATCAGGGTTGTGTTTGATCTTGGAGGGCCGAGGGGGGAGGGGCGTGGGGCATGGTCATGGCAGGTGTGGCTGGGATGGACCTGGTCATGGTGGACGTGACATGGGACTCATGGGGGGCACATGTGGTGGCCAAGTGCTAAGGCAGGACTTCCCTGAGACCCTCCCTCACTCTCATAATCTCCTTCCTTCCTTCCTTCTTTCCTTTTCCTTTTCCTTCCCTCTTCATTCTAATTTCTTCTTCCTTCCCCTTTCCTTATTTTTCCTTCCTTGCTCTCTTCCCATCTTTTCTTCTTTTTGTCTTTCCTCTTTCCCTTTCTCCTTTCCTGTCCCTTCTTGCATGCTCAAATGTTTTGTTTTGATAGCCCTCTGCCAGCCAAAACTTTTCCTTCCACACTGGATCCTGCATTCAGCAAGTCAAGTCATTCAGTCCCTTGTGTTCCAAGGTTCCCAGTCATTGCCCGGAGAGGCTTGTGGGACTTGGGGGTGGCTGACATACACAGAAACAGACAGTCCTGGTCACTGATCAGGAATTTATCTTAGACCATTCACACACCTTTCAGCCACTAGTCTTACCAGTCCAGGGCCCTCCTCCGGTGGTCATTGGTGTCTTACAGTAAAATACTGGACGAGCCCCCAGATTGTTGTCCCAAATTCGGGTCTGAGCCTGGCGCCAAAGCCAATGAAGATCACCAGACACCAGACACCAGGTGCAGGGTTGATTTCCTTTTATTGAAGCACTTCAGCAAAAGGGGTCCCAGCCAGCAAAGTGCCAGGACCCAGAACAAAGGATTCAACAAATTTTTATACAGTTTTCTAAGGGGGGATGTAGATGCCTAAGAAGTATCCCATTGGCTCCATGTGTGAGAATGGATGGAAAGTTACTCTTTTATAAAATGTATCAGAAGAATTATAAAATACTTTAAGTCAATAACTCTTACTGCAAGCCTCAGTAGCAAGGCCAAATAAAAACCACAAATGATAAAGAGCTAGTCACTGTGTGTTGGCTCGATCTGAATGCTCCGGACAAATGGTAGAAGACAAGATAAGATAGATCCTGTTGTAACAAGGCAGGGGTAATTACGTTTGTCATAAACACAGAGTGTAAGGGATCGTAGGCGTGACATATATTGTGTGGAACACATATATTGTGTGGAAATGTATAAATGTATGGTGTGAAACTTTAAAAGTGTGCTTCATGATCTCAATCCAACTTGGGAAGGGACGTGGAGGCCTGCCTTTGCAAACGCATTTAAATAAACTTTCTTTGTTTGTACATCAGAGTTGTCTGTCGAATTAGTGAGTATAAAAGTTTGGGGGTTTTAAATCTCACACATGCCATCCCTATTCCTAAATATCAACTAATGGATACTTCAGGAATTATCTAACAGGCGTTCTCTTGGCTCTATGCCATCCCTATTCCTACATCTTAGCTAATGGTTACTTCAGGAGTTATCTAACAATACTCTATTGGGTCTACACCTTCCCTATTCCCTATCTTAGCCATATGTCTGGTGTGGTATGCATGATATGTCCGGCAATCGGCTCTTAACCTTTGACCATTCAGTATCTAGGCAGGCAATAGCAATAGCAATAGCACTTAGACTTATATACCGCTTCATAGTGCTTTACAGCCCTCTCTAAGCGGTTTACAGAGTTCAGCATATTGACCCCAACAATCTGGGTCCTCATTTTACCGACCTCAGAAGGATGGAAGGCTGAGTCAACCTTGAGCCGGTGAGATTTGAACAGCTGAACTGCTGAACTGCAGTGCTGCACTTTAACCACTGCACCACCTCGGCTCCTTTGCAAGTACACACTTCCTGCTTTCCTTTGATCTCTGTTAGGCAGGCTCTGCATATCTCCCCCTTCTTCTTGTTTGTGTATATGCCAGAACAATGAAGACCTGACTAATCAGTTGAAATGTTTTTCTGTACTTCAGAAAATAGTTTAATTTTACTTTCTCTTTCTAATCTGCTTATCATCCTGATGACTCCTCAAGGTGGCTTAAAGTAACAAGATTAGACTAGGTTAATTAGTTAATTATTAGTTCTAATGCATTTCAAAAATTATTAGATTATTATTATTAGATAAATATGTTGACATAGTAAAATATTTGGAAATATACTGTATTTTTTCACTTTTTTCTTTTGTTTTCATCCAGTAATGATAAATAATCATTATTCTTCTCTTTCTCTTCTCTTTCTCATAGGCTGCTATATGGCAAGCCCTTAACCACTATGCTTATTGGGATGCTGTGTTTTTGGCAGAGAGACTGTATGCAGAAGGTATGAATCTGCTCTAATATAAAGATTTCCACTATTTGCAGAATTCTTAAAACAGTCTGAAGCTTTTTTCCAGCATTATCCATTAAGTCCAAATGGTAATGTGGTCTTATAGATAGTATAGATGGAATCTGTATACAGCTGACTAGTGGTGTAGGAGTCCTGTGCTTGAAAATATATTTTTAGTTGACAGCATTCTAAGTATATAGTCCAGTGCAGGTATCGGCAATTCTTATTATTTAAAAAAAGCCAAAATTTGGGCTTCTTTGACCGTTCAGCCCTTAGCTGGAAGGAAGTCTTATTCTGTAATCTAGTTGTATGAAAAGTTGACAACATTTTAAAGTTGTAGAAAGTACTCTTGTATGCTATTGTATTATATTGTTTCATATTTACATATTTTAAAGCCAGAGCATACAAAAAGGCTAATGCAAAATAGACATAGGGAAAGATGTTGGCCTAAAAATGGTATCTAGTAAATATTTTCCCTCTTTGCTTAAGTCATTGGTTAATATTAATGTACACTTTTTAGAGCCTTTCCCCACTTCCATCTATTCACAGCACAAACACTCCCTGGCAGCTTTTTGTTGTTGTTATTATTCCTGAGCCCATGATGCTGTTTGTGGATGAGACAGACTTACCATATTTTTTGGAGTATAAGATGCACCTTAGTTTTGGGGGAGGAAAACAAGGGGGGAAAATCTGCCTCTGCCTCCCAGCAATTTGCCTCTCAGCAAACAGCAAACAGTACAGATGATATACACTGTTTGTGGTGTATTTCTGTGCATGTGTGCCTGACCCATAGAAATAGCAAAGAATTGGAGAAATGTACATTATGGCAGTATATTAATGCCAGAAAATTTTCTTAAATGTAGTCACACTATCTCATCCCAATTATTTAAATAGATCTACTCCAAACATGACTAAGTCAGGGTTTAACTCAGCTGCCTTATCTTAATACTAAACCAGGACACTGTTACATTTCAGATTATACTTGTACAGATGCTGATAAAATTGATGTGGCTTTCTTGAAGTATACATTATTCTCTGCTATTTAAAAGAAGATACAATAGCACTGGGCCTCTTCAGATCAAGCATTTATTTTAAAAAGCTTCTTCATTTTGTTAAGTTGTCTAGAACAATAATAAAGCAGTCTTTAAAAAATAAGTCTAATAATTTGAACATTATATAGACATTTATAGTTATTGACTTACCTCCTTGCATCCAGTTTCAGCAACTGATTAGCACAAGAAAATAAAATTCTGCCTCTGTCTCTCCCTCCCAGCAATTTGCCTCCTTGCAGTTTTAGTTTCAGTTTCATTTTAGCACGTGGGCCGGCCTGCAGCCTCTATCAGCTGCTGGTCGGGAGGCTGATAATCAGTTGCTTGTGCTAATCAGGCTCTGTGCTGTTTGCTGCAAGGAGGTAAATTGCTGGGAGGCAGAGACCAAAGGGTGGGGGTGGCTGGGTGGGGCTACATTCGGTGTATAAGACACACCCAAGTTTTCACCCTCTTTTGGGGGGTAAAAAGGTGCATCTTATACTCCGAAAAATATGGTAAGTCATTTTTAGCTGTGCTGGTATTAATGTCTTTCCTCTTATTCTATTATTGCCACTGGAGAAAGGCCCAACATTAAACAAAATAGAGTACGTACGTGATTGTTCACATCCTATCATATTCTCATTAATTGCTCACATGGAGACATTTTTGTGCTTGCCAATAAAATTTGCGCTCGAGTCAGAAGCACCAAGGCACTTCCAGGTTGAAAGGATTAGCCAGTGACATCACTGTTGCCCTGGGGACGCCAAATTGGGGGCTCCTTTCATGTCCCCGGCAGGAACTGGAGTGAAGGACAAGAGTTCAACCCTGTCTCACGGCAGCTTTCGGGTCTCAAACACTGACTTGCTAACCTCCTGCCCAGTGTTCTAACCACTTGAGCCACCGTGCTTCTGTCAATAAAATGATTGTAATTGACACTTATATATATATATATATATATATATATATATATATATATATATATATATATATATATATATATATATATATATATATATATATATATATATATATATATATATATATATATATATATATATATATATATATATATAAATAGACGATCAGAATAGTTTGGCATGAGAGTGGCCACAAAATACTAGGCAGCTTAACTGTTTGCATCCAGAAGTTCAGAGGAATAGAACACACACACACACACACACACACGAGAGAGAGAGAGAGAGAAAGAGAAAGAGAAAGAGAAAGAGAAAGAGAAAGAGAAAGAGAGATGAGAAAGAAAGAGATGAGAGAGAGATGAGAAAGAGAAAGAGAGAGATGAGAAAGAAAGAGATGAGAAAGAGAAAGAGAGAGATAAGAAAGAGAGAGATGAGAAAGAGAGAGAGATAGGGAGAAAGAAAGAGATGAGAGAGAGATGAGAGAGAGAGAGATGAGAGAGAAAGAGAGAGATGAGAAAGAAAGAAAGAAAGATGAGAGAGAGATGAGAAGGAGAGATGAGAAAGAAAGAGATGAGAAAGAGATAGGAAGAAAGAAAAAGAGATGACAGAGAAAGAGATGAGAAAGAGAGAGATGAGTGAGAGGAGATGAGAGAGAAAGAGAGGGAGGGAGAAAGAGAGATGAGAGAAAGAGAGAGGAGAGAGAGAGACACAGAGAAAGAGACAGAGATATCTGTTTAAAAGAAAATACCGGGAGGCACAAAACCTGGGTAGGCGTGGCTGGGGTGTGTGTCATGTGACTGGGTGGGAGTGATGTCGAGTTGGCCACACCCACCCAGTCACATGGCCACCTAGCCACGCCCACCCAGTCACATGACCACCCAGCCATGCCCACAGAACAGGTAGTAAAAAAAATTGAATCCCACCACTGGAACCACATCAACTCTTTTCCAATCCTCTGGTAGTTCCCCGGTGCTCCAGGATTTTTTTAAAGATATGGTACAAAGGTTCTGTGATAACATCTGCCAGCTCCTTCAGAACTCTGGGATGTAATCCGTTAGGTCCCAATGATTTATATTCATCAATATAAGACAGGTGTTCTCTTACCATTTTCTTGCTTATTTTAATTTTTATTTCTAGTCTAGTCTGTCTTTTATTCTGCCTTAGTTATGTGTCCCTCCTTCCATTTTTTGTACTTGTCCTTTTTGTCTTTTTGTCTTTGTTTTTTTCAGTTTATCAGACAGACCTTTGTGTAACCATGCTGTTAGATTGTGGGCAAGGATCACAGGAGACAGACTTCACAACAGCTCTTTTATTCAGCTCACTCAAGCAACCAGCAAAACACGGTCTGACAGCTAGCTCTTTTATAGAGGGCTGTCAGACACAACAACCAATAGCGTTTGAGCATTCAAACGCTGGACCTGGGTGAAAACATGCAGTTCAGTTAGAGTTCAGCTAGAACATAACAAATCAGAATTCAGTCAGAGTTCAGCTAGACATAACAAGTTAGAGTTCAGTTAGAGGTCAGTCAGAACACAACATCCCTCCCCTTTAGATGGAGCAGTCCGACAAACGTAGTTGCGCAGGTAGGCGGGGCGTTTGGGAACCCTCCCTGACCTGCGAAGCTCAGTCTTAGGCGAGGCAAAAGCCTGTTTGGACAGGTCTGCTGTCGCTCTTAGGTTGGAGCATGGAAGCTCCTGGAATGTATCGGGCGTGGCCTCTTCGACTGGTGGAACCGGTTCTAATTGAGAACGACGCTGGACTTCAGCTTCCGCAGGTAGGCCTTCCGAGACACTCGGGCTTGAGTTAGCTAGGGGAAGAACACAGGGTGTTACCATTTGTGGTTCGTTAAATTCCCCTTTTACTCAGTTGCGTAGCTGATCTATGTGCCTCTTCCAGAGGCGTCCATCCTGGAGGCGGACTTCATATGTTAGTGGACCCAAGATTGTTTCTATGACCCCAGGTAGCCACAGGGAGCCCTCGGCATAATTTTGGGCGAATACTGAATCTTCCAGGGAGAAGGCCCTGGTTTTTTGTGTGACCTCTGGTTTTGCCTTAGTGGCGTAGTTTGGGTGTAAACGGTCCAGGACGGATCTAAGCCTGCGACCCATGAGGAGCTTGGCCGGGCTGCGGCCAGTGGTAGCACTTGGGGTTATGTGCTGTGTACTCAGAAATTTATCTATGCGGGCCTGCCAGTCCCCTGGGCCTAGTCTACCTAATGCTTCCTTTGCTGACCTTACGAATCGTTCAGCCAGTCCATTGGTCACCAGATGGAATGGCGAGGACAGGGCATGGCGAATTCCCAGGTCAGCAAGGTACCCCTCGAAATTGGTGGCCGTAAATTGGGGACCATTGTCCGTTACAAGGACGTCCAGGAGGCCGTGTGTGGCAAAAAGGTGTCTGAGTACCTTAATAACCACCTCAGCAGTGGTAGAACCCATTGGAAATATTTCGAGCCACTTTGAGTAGGCATCGACAATTATTAAAAACATTTGGCCATGGCAGGGGCCTGCAAAATCGGCGTGTAGCCGCGACCAGGGGCTTTTTGGTTGTTCCCAGTCATGGACTGGTGCTTTGGGCAGAGCAGGCCACGACTCTTGACAGGGTTTGCATAACCCAACCCAATTTTGGATTTCTGCATCCATATTTGGCCACCAAACGTACCCCCTAGCCAAGGCTTTCATCCGGACAATCCCCAGATGGCCTTCATGTAAAGTCCTAAGTATTCCAGATCGCAGGCTGGTTGGTATGACCAGTCGGCCGCCCCAAAGGAGGCAACCCCCTTGTTCTGACAGTTCATGCTCTCTCTGTTCGTATGGTTTAAGGTCAGGCTTGACCAGGTCCTTCGGTCATCCCCTCCACACCCAGTTCAACACAGTTCTGAGTGAGGGGTCCTTGGCCATGTGTTTAGCCACCTTGGCAGAAGTGACCAGTCCAGAATCAGCCAAGTCAATCTATAGGACTGAAGCTTCCAGGACAATGTCCGTAAGGAGGTCGGGCAATGGGCACCTGCTCAAAGCATCCGCATTGCCCATGTCTTTTCCTGGCTGATGTACCAGGCGATAGGAGTAGGCTGAGAGGAAGATGGCCCAATGGCCAAAATGGGGGGATAGGGCAGCCGGAGTGGGGCAGTCCCCAGCAAGAAGCCCAAGAAACGGCTTGTGGTCTGTAACCAAAACAAAATCCCTCCCAAAAAAATATCTGTGGAATTTTTTGACACCAGCAACTAAAGCCAAAGCCTCCCTGTCCAGCTGGCTGTAGTTCCGCTCTGCACTGGACAGAGTCCTTGAGTAATAGGCCACAGGGGCCTCTGACCCATTTGGAAGCTTGTGGCTGAGCACAGCGCCAACTCCTACAGGGGATGCGTCACACGCTAGGACCAATGGCAAGGTATTGTTGTATTGAATTAAGAAGCTGTCATTGGTTAGTAGTCATTTGACAGCTGTGAAAGCTGATGCCTCCCTGGGCCCCCATGTCCAAGGAATGTTTTTGGTCAGCAGCCTGTGGAGAGGCTTGGCTACGGTGGCTTTGTCTTTCAGGAAAAGGCTGTAAAAACTCTTCTTAAATAGACCTAAGGGCGTGGTGGCCAATTAGCCCCAGGTGGCCAATTAGCCCCGAGCAGACCTCCTCTGGAGTAGACCTTTCTGCCTCTCGGCAGCTCAGCATTGCTCTGGCATTCAGGAAAGGAGGGACTGCTCCTTTCCTATCACTGCCACGAGGCACTGAAGGCTCCAAAGGCTCTGACTGCACAGGCTGCTAGGCAGGCCACAACAATGGTCTCACCCTCCTGCTGCATCCGGTGGCGGAACTCGTAGCGCCGGACAACCTTGGATGGGGTGGGCGTGTAGTGTGTCTTCAGCATTGCCTGGAGTACCTGCCAGGTCACGGTGTGGACTGGGGTTGGGTCAGACAACGATTCTGCAGTGTCGAACACCTCTGGCCCACAGTGACTCAGAAATAAAGCTCTTTTTCTGTTGTCAGCCAGCCCCAGTAGATCATTGGCTTCGAGGAAGCACTCGAAACGCCATATGTAGGAGTCCCATTTTTCCTGGGCAGGGTCTAAAGGCACCGGTGGGTGGAAGGTAGACATCCCGATGAGAGAAGGCAGACGTGGCTAGTGCTGCCTGGCTGGTTGCAGCGCTTGAGGGCTAGTCTTCGTTCTCCTGGTCCCAAACCCTCGTCGCCACTGTTAGATTGTGGGCAAGGATCACAGGAGACAGACTTCAGAACAGCTCTTTTATTCAGCTCACTCAAGCAACCAGCAAAACAAGGTCTGACAGCTAGCTCTTTTATAGAGGGCTGTCAGACACAACAACCAATAGCGTTTGAGCATTCAAATGCTGGACCTGGGTGAAAACATACAGTTCAGTTAGAGTTCAGCTAGAACATAACAAATCAGAGTTCAGTCAGAGTTCAGCTAGACATAACAAGTTAGAGTTCAGTTAGAGGTCAGTCAGAACACAACACATGCTGGTTTCTTCTTGGATTTATTGTTTTTCTTTTTCAGTGATATTGTGTTGGACTGGGCTTTTATGATCATATTTTTCAGAGTTTCCCACACTTCTTCAGTTGTTTTCTCCTTTAGGATTTTCATCCATGTAATTTTTCTTAGGCTCTTTCTGAGTTTGTTAAAATTAGCTCTTTTAAATATTAAGACACTGGTTGGATTATATTCTATTGCTTGTGTTTGCATTATATTGAATTCCAATATGACGTGGTCACTCTCCCCCAAAGTTCCGGCAACTTCATCTCCCTTTATCACTTCTTCTCTATTAGTAAGAATTAGGTCCAGTATAGCTTTTCCTCTAGTTCCCTCCTCTACCTTTTGGATGACAAAGTTGTCAGCTAAGTTGGTTAGGAATCTGTTGGATCTTTAGGTGCTTTACAACATGTGAGGTCACTCATGTAGTACCTCTTGGTAACTCCCTGTGGAGGAGTAGAGCAGCTCCATTCTCATGTGGCGCTATGGAAGGTAGTAGCATGGTGCTGAGAAAAAGCAAAACCATTTTAAACAGTTGCTGACAAATGCTGTTTGAGTGCCTTGACTTCCTCCAAAGCATTACATAGCTCTAATATTAAGCATTTTAGCACAGAAGAGGTATAATGATTATGTTTTGATATCTATTTATCAGCAAATTCTCTCACTACTGACTGAGCTGCTTTATTGCCTTCTTGAAATAAATGTGTCATTAATAGAGAAATAGCTTCTTGTTGCAGTTTAACAAGGAATGCATAGAGAAGTTGCTCTCTGCAAGTTTCAATACAGGATAGACAGAATATTTTTTAAATGTAAAACAGTAAACTCAACAAATTCATGCAAGAGGATTTGTTCCAGTTCTGTAAATGAGGAACTGCAACTGATGATTCCATCTTATAAATAGGAAAGCTGATATTTAAACCTTTATCCACCTCATTTCTATTGCACTCATTTTACTTTGTTCTACTGTTTATTCTTCTTAATTTCTATTTTATTATCTTTAAGCAGACTTGCAGAAGGAGAACTGATTCTGTATGGTGGAGTGTTTAGCAAACAGAAAAGTCATGAGGATATTGTGACAGAGTTTGGAGATTCTGCATGCTTCACACTGTCCCTTCTCAGTCATGTGTACTGGTATGGCTTCTCTACTTTTGGGGATAAATTGTTGTTCTTCCACTATCCTCACCCAATATGTTGAACTCATCTCAACCAACATCCAGCTAACCAAGTGCAAGAGAGAATTCTAAAATTAATTATATAGTCTGCGGAAAATGGCTGACTCTTCTTGTTTTACCGCTGAACTGTTTTTCCTCTATGTTAGCCAACTTCTTTTTCATTAACTGTAAGACAGATCGGCTTGCCAAAGGATCTGAATGTTACCAAAAGAGCCTTAGTTTAAATCCCTTCCTCTGGTCTCCTTTTGAATCATTATGTGAAATAGGTAGGTTTTGTTCAATTACTTTTCCAAATTTTTCATCATCTCAGTATTAATTATTCTGATTAGAAATGGGAGACAGAGAATGTCATCTCTCCTGTTATGAACTGGAAAAATTGCAAATGTTTATAAATATTTTTCTTTGAGATTTGTCTTACTTGAAAGCAAAATTTACTTAAGTCACCAGAATGCCAAAGAGAGAGACCCAAGAAGAGACTTGGAAAAATATCAGCTTTTATTTGTACAAAGAAGAGCTGGGTAGACCATACCACAACATACAGACAAAGAGCATGCTGTGAAAGGCCACATCTTGGGGAAGGTATGGCGTCCTTTTATACCTTCAGAGTCATCAGCTTAGTACCCAATTCTGGTCCCCTGGCCCATGCCTTCCTTGTAGCCCTGCATTGGCTGTGCAGCAAGGAACAGGGGGGCTAAGTGCTTAGCAACACAGGTATTTGCCCGGTGTAACCCTGCCAAGCTATGACATATTCCACACCAGGCACTGAGTTGTACACAAAAACAAGATAACAGTTAGATCACTGGTAGAAGCAAATGGCAGAGGCAATTCTAATTCTTACAGGAGCAAAGCAATTCTTACAGAAGCGAAATAGCAAGTTATTATTATGTCTCAGTAATTCTACCTATTCTACTATTATTATGTCCCTTCACTAGGATTGAACGGAAATGGGACTAATTGTTTCCAATGCTTTCCTTCTTCTGTAGAGCTTATTCAATTTTTTTATTAATATGATCCATGCTGGCTTGTATAATTTTTAATTCTAGGTGCCAAGCTGTCCCTTTCAAAGTTTATTTTCAGGACTGAAGATAGTCACAGGAGCTAAATCAGTGGTGGGATTCAATTTTTTTTACTACCGGTTCTGTAGGCGTGGCCTGGTGGTCATGTGACTGGGTGGGCGTGGCCTGGTGGTCATGTGACTGGGTGGGCGTGGCCTGGTGGTCATGTGACTGGGTGGGCATGGCTGGGTGGCCGTGTGACTGGCTGGGCGTGGCCAACTTGGCATCACTCACGTCAAGAGGTGCCTTGCCTGGCCTCTCCTCACCTCAAAGAGATACAATTTTCCTGTCTATTTATTTACTACTACTGAACATCCAAAACACACTATTTAATCCTATGTATATATGCCATATGTGTACATACATATTACATAGTATAATGTGTGTATAGGCACACAAAAAGATACATTATCTACTATATATACTGTATGTGTATGTACACACACACCTCTTCTAAAACTATACACATTCAACCTCACTTACTGCGTTTGGAAAAACACACCCGGAGTCCACTTTCTGCCACACATTTAACTATAACTTCTGTACATTAGAACATTACACATGCCTTCAGATTTACTTCCCTAGCCTGCACATGACCGTTAGAGCCAGGAGATGTCATGGATTGAGTAAAATGCCTTCCTCTGCATGGCAGCCTTGTCCTAGTAAACTCCTTCCCTTTTCTGGCAATTTTCCTCTCTGTTAGAGGCACCAAAATAATCCAGATGATATAGATGGCCTCCAAGGTCCCTTCTAACCCTGCTATTCTATGATTCTGTAAGGATCTCCTGCTGGAGCAGGGGGTTGGACTAGAAGATGACCTCCGACATCCCTTCCAGCCCTAGATTGCTGTGCTGTTTCAAAGAGTCTTCTGAAGCCAGGGTTTGTGTCCTTCCTTCTTCTCATTTTCTCTCTCTCTCTCTCTCCCTCCCTCCCTTCATGTACCTATCTATCCATCCAACTATATCTCATTCACTTTCTCCTCCCTCCCTCTCTCTTTCTTTCTTTCCCTTCCTTCCTTCCTTCCTTCCATCCCTCCCTCCCTCTTTCTTTGTCTATCCCTTTTCTTCCTTTCTCTTCCTTTCTCTTTCTTTCTCTCTCCCTTTTTCTTTCTTTCCCCTTTTCTTTCTTTTTTTTCTTTCTTGTCTCTCCCTTGTCTCTTCCTTCTCTTTTTCTCCCTTTCTCCCTTTCTCTCTTTCTGTCTCTTTCTGTCTCTTTCTATCCCTTCCCTTCCTCCTTCCAAAGCTAGGAGACCAGGGGTGGGTTCCACTTACCTTCGCCACCGGTTCGCATCGGCTCCCCATAACTTATTTGGGAGAAGCATCTGGTTTGGCGATGGCCACGTCGCCCTGACAGACCGAGTTGGGGTGCGTGTGTGTGGTGTATCTGCTGAATCTCGGAGAGGTGTGTTTAACCGGAGATGCCTCTGGCTCGTTGAGAATGACCCCTTTATTCCCGCTTGCTTGTGAAGCCTCTGCCCGCTTGCCCCCCCGCTCCCATCTCTATTTCTTTTCAGCCTTGCCAAGAGAAGGGGGTTAGCCCCCACCCCTCCACCCCCAGCTAACCAGCTTTGAGGCTGGAAACCCTTTGATTTTGCCTTCTCCCTTCCCTGGGGAAGGGGGATGAGAAGGGGCGAGGAGAGCCACCCTGAAGCAGCAGAGACCCTTCCCCTCCAAGGGCTGGACTCAGTCCCACTGGCAATGCGGTGGCAGCAGGCCATTTGGAGCAGCAATGCAGTGGTGGCGGCAGGCCATTTGGAGTGGCAATGCGGCGGCGGCGGTAAGCCTTGCTGTTTCCACCCCCGCAGCCCCTTTGGCCGAGCGTGGCAGGCCCCCACCCCTGCCGTCGGCCTTACCTTCTCAGGCCAGGTGAAGAGTGGCCACAACACATTACTGTTCTGCTGCTGGAGCGGTCGGGAGCAGCCCGAGGTGGGTGTTCGGGAGCAGGCCAAGATGAGCGGGAGGCCGCCACGTCGTAGGCCACGGCAAAGGCAGGCAAGCAGGCTGGGCCGCGTGGCCACATGGACGAGGCAAGGGAGCCAAAGAGCAGCTGCAGCTATGCCGCGGTGTGACTCTAAGGCACCAGTCAAGGCATGCGAGGCAGGGCGGGGCGTGGGGCGGGGCAGGGCGGGGCGTGGCCAGCCAGAATTTTTACTACCGGTTAGCCCAAACCGGGCCGGACCAGCTGAATCCCACCACTGATAAATGTCTTGTTGTCTTAGAATCTCACTGTATCCTGTTTCAGAGAGATGTAAATAAGATAAGGTGACCAGATTTTAACATTGGTAAAGAGGGACACCATTGACCGGGGTGGGTGGGTTCCTGATTAAAAATTATTTATTTATTTATTTTGGTCGTTTTTGTATGCCGCCCCACTCCCGTAGGACTCAGGGCGGCCATACAACTTTCTCTTCTTTCTTTCTTTCTTTCTTTCTTTCTTTCTTTCTTTCTTTCTTTCTTTCTTTCTTTCTTTCTTTCTTTCTTTCTTTCTTTCTTTCTTTCTGTCTTCTTTCTTCTTCCTTCCTTCCTTCCTTTCTTTCTTTCATCTTTCATCTTTCCTAACATCTCTCTCTCTCTCTCTCTCTCTTTCTTTCTTTCTTTCTGTCTTCTTTCTTCTTTCTTCCTTCCTTCCTTCCTTTCATCTTTCTTCTTTCCTAACATCTTTCTCTCTCTCTCTCTCTCTTTTTCTTTCTGTCTGTCTTCTTTCTTCTTCCTTCCTTCCTTCCTCCTTTCTGTCTTCCTTCCTTCCTAACTTCTTTCTTTCTTTCTTTCTTTCTTTCTTTCTTTCTTTCTTTCTTTCTTTCTTTCTTTCTTTCTTTCTTTCTTTCTTTCTTTCTTTCTTTCTCTCTTTCTCTCTTTCTCTCTTTCTTTCTTTCTTTCTTTCTTTCTTTTTTTCTTTCTTTCTTTCTTTCTTTCTTTCTTCTTTCTTTTTTCTTTTTTATGCAGCTATTAGTTCTTGGAGGGATTTGGCTGGGTAAACTTGGCCAATTTGACTAATCCATTCCTTTGGCGTCTTCCTTTTCTCCACTTTTTTCTTTCTTTCTTTCTTTCTTTCTTTCTTTCTTTCTTTCTTTCTTTCTTTCTTTCTTTCTTTCTTTCTTTCTTTCTTTCTTTCTTTCTTTCTTTCTTTCCTTCCTTCCTTCCTTCCTTCCTTCCTTCCTTCCTTCCTTCCTTCCTTCCTTCCTTCCTTCCTTCTTTCTTTCTCTCTCTCTCTCTCTCTCTCTCTCTCTCTCTCTCTCTCTCTCTCTCTCTCTCTCTCTCTCTGTGCGTATATGTGTGTGTTTACTAATCCCCTTTCTGTTCCTCCTGGCTCTAGTCTGTCTCACCTGAATGTTACACCTCTTTCATAGTGTTCCTAGCTCCATTCCTCCTTTCCTTCTCCATCATCTCTGCCCTTTCTCCGCACTTCTCATCCATTCGCTCTTCTTGCTTCTCCCATCATGCCAGATGGTCTCCTAACCGTTTAGTCTCTCTCTCTCTCTCCTTTTCTAGCAGTCGTCTGCTCTTTTCTTAGTGCCTTTTTTGTTGCTTTTCTCCAACAACCCCGGAGGGGGGGTGTTCTCTGCACTTCGTTCCCTCTTCGTTCTTCCACTTCATCGGCACGTTTCCTTTGCCGCCTCACTCACCCGCCCACCGCCCCTGCGACGAGGCTGTGTGGTGGGCTTATTACAATTCCCCCCGTGCCCTTGGATGGCGGCGTTCCGCGTCGGCTCCGCGCTATCAGCCCCTGCCCCCTCCTCACCCACCCCCTCCTCCTCTTGGCTGGCTCGCTTGCCAACCCGCCCGCCCGCCCGCCAGCAGCACCTTCCTTCCTTTCTTTGTTCCTTTGTTCCTTCGTGGCTGTGGAGAGGGGCTGGCTGAAGAAGATCCGGCGGCCACCAACCTACCGAGGCTCTTGGAAGACGGGCAGCCATCAGCCCAGCCGGGGGAGGAGGAGGAGGAGGAGAAAGGTGGTGATTTAGCCCATCAAGCGCACTCCGCTCGGAGGCTCTCGGACGGGACTGCAGCGCGCGCGGAAGGAAAGCCGGAAGACGGCGTCTAGCTGCCCAAGGCTCTCCAGGCAGCGGCAGGCGGCAGCGGCAGGCGACAGCGGGCGCCGGCCGAGTCATCTCACGGGCAGCTGCGCTGACCCTGCCTCCGCCGAGGAGGAGAGGGAAAGGGAAGCGCTCCCGCAGAGCGTCCCGACTGAAAGTTGCAAGGGCAGGAAGAGAGAGAAAAAGAAAGAAAAGGTGACGCTGTTTTAGCGAGCAAAAGTGATTCCGACCGCGGAGCACAGGCGCCCGGGGCGAGAGGCGCGGGGATGGCAGTGGCGGCACTGCCATCCCCGCGCCTCTCGCCCCGCTCATCGGGCGTCTCTGCTCCGCAGTCAGAATCACTTTTGTTCGCTAAAACAGCGTCACCTTTTCTTTCTTTTTCTCTCTCTTCCTGCCCTTGCAACTTTCAGTCGGGACGCTCTGCGGGAGCGCTTCCCTTTCCCTCTCCTCCTCGGCGGAGGCAGGGTCGGCACGGCTGCCCATGAGATGACTCGGCCGGCGCCCGCTGTCGCCTGCCGCTGCCTGGAGAGCCTTGGGCGCTCGGCGCTGTCTTCCGGCTTTCCTTCCGTGCGCGCTGCAGTCCCGCTCGCCGGGCAGAAAAGCGTCACCTTTCCTGTCCATTGGATGATTGCAATGCGCCACTTGCAATCATCCAATGCGCGACGTTTGGCTCATGCGCCACGGTTTGGCCACCACGGAGCCCGACATGGCTGCCTTCCCCGAGTTTTAACTCCCCCCAATCTCGCACGCCGCCCTTTCAGGCCGATTTTTTGAAAGAATGCCCTAGTCGTGCATTCTTTCCAAAAATCGGGACTTTTTAGAAACGCGGCGGGACGCGGGACATATTATTAAAAAGTGGGACTGTCCCGCCAAAAGCGGGATGTCTGGTCACCTTAAAATAAGATATATGTAAAAAAAGAAAGATCATCTATAATCTGGACATAAACACAACTGTAATATATTCTAAAAAACAGATGACAACATTTTGGAGACAAAGAACCCATTTTGTATGCTGCATTAAGAGTAAGAGAAGGGGAAGAGGTGTGATCGTGGGCATGGGCCGGGGAAATTTTATTTTTTTATTTTTTTAAATAACAGAGAAAACAGAGTGGAAAAAAAACCCAGGGCAAACCTAAAAATAATAAGAAAACAAATAGCCTTTGAGTGTTATGACAATTTACAGGAGCAAACTACATTTCAAAATTTTGCTGTAGAGCAGGCCTCCTGGGTCTCATATCAGCATAATGCTCTCCTGGTATTAGAATTTTGCCAGGGTGATGATCTTAAAAATTCAAATTCAGAGCTGTTTTGAACAAGTCTTCAACCCCATTGATCACTTTCCAAGACCAACATTTTATAATTAAATGTGCAGCAACAGTTGTTTCAGGCAAGAAATTCAAAAGTTAAAGTGCCATAGAAAGACTATAATTGCCAAGTTAGAAATACAGATTCAATATTTGGAGTTAAGCCAAAGCTTAGTTCTTGATGCACCCATTTGGTTGCTTTGTATTCCACACACACACACACACACACACACACACACACACACACACACACACACACACACACACACACACACACACACACACACATATATATATATATATATATATATATATATATATATATATATATATATATATATATATATATATATATATAGGATTTTTTTGCTGATAAATATATATACACCGTATTTTTCGGAGTATAAGACACACCTTTTTACCCCCAAAAATAGGGTGAAAACTTGGGTGCGTCTTATACACCGAACGTAGACCCACCCCCCCCCACCCTTTGGCCTCTGTCTTCCAGCAATTTACCTGTTTGCAGCAAACAGGGAAGAGCCTGTTAAGACAAGCAAGTCCTTAGCAGCTTCCCGATCCCCAGCTGATTTGCCACATGCTAAAATGAAACTGAAACTGAAACTGCAAAGAGGCAAATAGCTGGGAGAGACATGCAGATTTTTATTTTCTGCTGGATGCAAGGGGGTAAGTGAATAACTATAAATGTCTGTAGAATGTTCAAATCATTAGACTTATTTTTTAAAGACTGCTTTATTATTGTTCTAGCCAGGTGTCTCCAACCTTGGCAATTTTAAGACTTGTGGACTTCAACTCCCAAAATTCCACAGCCAGCTTTGTTAGCTTTGCTGGCTGTGGAATTCTGGGAGTTGAAGTCCACAAGTCTTAAAGTTGCCAAGGTTGGAGACCTCTAGACAACTTAACAAAATAAAGAAGCTTTTTAAAATAAATGCTTGCTCTGAAGAGGTCCAGTGCTATTGTATCTTTTTTTAAATAATAGAGAATAATGTATACTTCCAGAAATTTTAATTAATTTTAACAGCTCTGTACAAGTATAGTCTGAAATGTAACAGTGTCCTGTTTAGTATTAGAGTTAAATCCTGACTTACCTTGGAGTAGATCTATTTAAATAATTGGGAGGAGTTAGTGTGACTACATTTAAGAAAACTTTCTGGCATAATGTACATTTCTCCAATTCTTTGCTATTTCTATGGGTCAGGCACACATGCACAGAAATACACAGCAAACAGTGTATATCATCTGTGCTGTTTGCTGTTTGCTGTTTGCTGTTTGGCAAATTGCTTGGAGGCAGAGGCCTTTTTTCCTTGTTTTCCTCCCCCAAAACTAAGGTGCGTCTTATACTCCGGTGCGTCTTATACTCCGAAAAATACGGTGTGTGTATATATATACTGTGTATGTATGTATGTATATATATGACCATTCAAAGTTACAACATCAATGAAAAAGTGAGTTAAGACCGTTTTTCACACTTACGACCATTGCAGCATCCCCATGGTCACGTGATCAAAATTAGGATGCTTGGCACCTGGCATGTATTTGAGTTACAGTGTCCAGAGGTCATGTGATCACCTTTTGCGACCTTCTGAGAAGCAAAGTCAATGGGGAAACCAGTTTCACTTAACAACCGTATTACTAATTTACCAACTGCAGTGATTCACTTAACAACTGTGGCAAGAAAAGTCATAAAATGGGGCAAAACTCACTTAACAAATGTTTCACTTAGCAACAGAAATTTTGGGCTCAATTGTGGTCGTAAGTTGAGGACTACCTATATGTGCATGTTTTAAACTTGCTACTAGTCCATCATTAGCTTGCTGCCATATAAGTGCTAGGTTTTGCTTTCCCATTACCTTGGAACTGACTAGTGGTAAAATCAGTGGTTTGACTAGCTATGCTACCTCAGCATGCCTATCTTCTGAAAGTTTCTGTTTCATACATGTGAATTTATATTTGCTATTTTTTTTGCTTAGGAATTCAGACAAAGGTTGTGTAACTGAGCTCACTCACATTGTACTAAAGTAGAAGTAAATGCAATTCATAGCTCAATGTGAAGCAACCACATATTGTTTACAGGTAGTCCTCGACTTATGACCACAATTGAGCCCAGATTTCTGTTGCTAAGCAAGACAGTTAAGTGTGTTTTGCCCAGGGGTGAAATCCTCCCGGTTCGCCCGGGCCAGTCCTTCGGCGTATAGCCGATGGAACTGGTGGCGGTCGCGGCGCGGAGCTTCTCCTGCCCGCTTTCCCGGCCCGGCTGAACACAATCACCGCTTTCCCGGCCCGGCTGAACACAATCATTCGGGTTATTTTTCCCTCTGTGCATGCGCGCGCATGCACAGAGGGAAAAATAACCCGAATGGCGGCGTTCAGCAGGGGCGGGAAAGCGGGCGGGAGAAGCTCCGCGCCGCGACCGCCGCCAGTTCCATCGGCTATACGCCGAAGGACTGGCCCGGGCGAACCGGGAGGATTTCACCCCTGGTTTTGCCCCATCTTACGACCTTTCTTGCCATAGTTGTTAAGTGAATCATTGCAGTTGTTAAGTTAGTAACACGGTTGTTAAATAAATCTGCCTTCCCCATTGACTTTGCTTGTCAGAAGGTTGCAAAAGGTGATCACATGATCCCAGGACACTGCAATCATCATAAATACATGCCAGGTGCCAAGCATCCTAATTTTGATCAGGTGGATATGGGGATGCTGCAACGGTTGTGTGAAAAAATGGTCATAAGTCACATTTTTCAGTGCCGTTGTAACTTCAAACAGTCACTAAATGAATGGTTGTAAGTCAAGGACTACCTGTATTGGTAAACTCCGTTGCTAATATTATAAGGTTATGGGAGGAAAGGGAAATAGTAAAGGATCCTCTCTCCTCCCTTTCTTGAAGGAACTCTCTTCCACCTTCATGAGCCTGTGATGTTGGATTTTAACTATGTCAGAAACTTCACTTTTAGCCTTTCCCAGGCTATAAGGTAGGGTTGCAATGTTAATTTGATTAAATACACAGCAAGAGCTGTCACACTACACCCATCTCCCGCCTCCAAATTGTCCACTATTACTAATCATTGTAGATAAAGGTCTTTGCTTAAAACTAGTATATATATTCAGTACTTGATCCTAGCCATAGGATTACAATAAAGTTTCACTGCTAGAGGCATCATTTAAAGATTTCTGTTTGAAAAATGAAAAACATGTAGATGTGTGACTAGAATAGGACTTTTTTAAATAATGGCCTACTATTCAGTGAAGGGAATGGATCCAATTCATATTTCCACATATGGAAAGGAGTTTTTTGTTTGCTTGTTTGTTTTGTTGAATTCCATTGCTGATTTCCATCTCTTCAAGTAGCCCTCTAATCAGGGGCGGGTTCCTCTTACCTGCCATCATCAAGTTTCACACTCGCGCGTCCCCTTGCACGATTTTGCTTCTGCGCATGTGCAGGAAGCAAAAAAAGGCCAAAAATTCAAAAAAAAAAAGACGGCGCCGTGTGACGGACCGGCGAAGACAGTACCGGAGCCGTCGCGCGCAAATTGCACAATCGGCGGGCCGCTAACGGAACGACAGAGTGGACCGCACCAGTAGGAACCCACTCCTGCCTCTAATACTATATCCCTACTTATATGAATTTACAGTTTTTGGAACTACATAATTCTGGGTCCAACTCAAATGCTCTGTTGTTTAGTGCTTTTATTTATAAACTAATCTGATAGCATGTCAATGCCAATAATTCTTATTGCATCCACAGACTCGCGCCCAGCCGCCTTGTTTAGGGTGACATGCCACCTCCTTGCAAAAGGGGGTGGCGAGGAACACTTGCAAGGCAGAGCTGAGGAATTTGTGCAGTTCCTGACGGATAAAGTCGCTCAGATCTGGTTGAACCTGGACTCTGGCAGGACAGAGCCAGTTGAGTTGACAGGGGCGAGTCTAAATTCAATTCTATGGGACGAGTTTGAGCCAGTAACTCCTGATGATGTGGACAAGGCCGTGGGAGCGATGAGCTCTTCCACCTGTTTATTGGACCCGTGTCCCTCCTGGCTGGTTTCGGCCAGCAGGGAGGTTTCACGTAGCTGGATCCAGGCGGTGATCAACGCTTCTTTTAGAGAGGGATCCGTACCGCAGCCTTTAAAAGCAGTGGTGGTGAGACCTCTCCTTAAGAAGCCCTCCCTGGACCCAGCGGACCTGAAGAACTTTCGTCCGGTCTCCAACTTGCCTTTTCTGGGTAAAGTTGTTGAGAAGGTGGTGGCTCTTCAGCTTCTCCGGCTATTGGAGGAAACTGATTATCTGGATTCCTTTCAATCGGGTTTCAGGCGTGGCTACAGCACGGAAACTGCCTTGGTCGCCCTGATGGATGATCTCTGGCGAGCCCGGGATGGTGGTCATTCTTCCATCCTGGTGCTACTTGACCTCTCAGCGGCTTTCGATACCATCGACCATGGTATCCTTCTGCACTGACTCGGCGGTCTGGGAGTGGGAGGCACCGTTTTGCGGTGGTTCTCCTCCTACCTCGCCGATAGGTCGCAGTCGGTGTTAACAGGAGGGCAGAGGTCGTCTCCTAGACCCCTGACATGTGGGGTGCCTCAGGGTTCGGTCCTCTTGCCCATCCTGTTTAACATTTACATGAAACCGCTGGGGGAGATCATCCGTAGACATGGGATGAGATTTCAACAGTACGCTGATGACACCCAGCTGTACATTTCCACCCCGTCGCAATTCAGGGAGGCGGTGGATGTGATGTGTTGTTGCCTGGATGATGTTAGGATCTGGATGGGAAGGAACAGGCTCAAGCTCAACCCTGATAAGACTGAGTGGCTTTGGATATTGCCTCCTAAGGATTATACCAATTGTCCCTCCTTGGTCTTTGGGGGAGATAAATTATTATTTATCTCCCCCCAAGGTTCGCAACTTGGGGGTGCTCCTAGATCCACAGCTAAAATTAGACCAACACCTTACAGCTGTGGCTAGGGGTGCCTTTGCACAGGTTCGCCTGGTACACCAGTTGCGACCTTATTTGGAGAAGGAGGCTTTACTCACGGTCACTCATGCCCTTGTCACCTCTCGCTTGGATTACTGTAATTTGCTCTACATGGGGCTACCCTTGAAAAGTATTCAGAGACTGCAACTGGTGCAAAATGTGGCTGCGCGAGCTGTGGTGGGTGTTTCTAGATACACCCACGTAACACCTATACTCCGCCAGCTGCATTGGTTGCCCATTGGTCTCCGGGTACAATTCAAGGTGTTGATTATCATCTTTAAAGCCCTACATGGCTTAGGACCAGGTTATCTTCGGGACCGCATCCTACCTCATACATCCCTACGACCAGTTAGGTCCCACAGAGTCAGTCTCCTCCAGGTCCCTTCAACCAAACAATGTCGGCTGGCGGGCCCTAGGGGGAGAGCTTTCTCTGTGGGGGCTCCGGCTCTTTGGAACCAACTCCCCCCAGAGATCCGAACCATTCCCACCTTGCTGGCCTTCCGGAAATCCATTAAGACATGGCTCTTCCTGCAGGCGGTGTGATTGTGACTGTTGCTTGGGTTGTTTTTATCTTTTTACTATTGTTGTTTTTATTGTATTTTTTTTAAATAGTATTTGGTTGTTCTTATATATGCTGTACGCCGCCCTGAGTCCCCAGGGAGTAGGGCGGCCTATAAGAATCCCAAATAAAATAAATAATAAATAATGTTACTTATTATTATATCTATAACTGGACCTTAAATGAATGCACAACTGAACCCATCCATTCAACCCTATACAATGCTGTTACCAATCTGGGACTTGACCAACTAGTAACGAACAATACTAGACTCAACAACTGCCTCGACCTCATTTTCTGCAATAGCAAAAGCGCAATTTATGGACTTCAAATAAAAGAACCCTTCTCCAACAGCGACCACAGCATGATAGACTTTAGCCTCAATCTACACCATTGCAAGAATCACCTTAATAATGGGACACCCAAGTATAATTTTAAAAAAGCCAACTATGAACTCATAAACGCCGACCTCTCAACTCTTGACTGGCAAACTCTATTCTCTAACTGTAACACTGCCGATGACCTCTATAACATCTTCTTGCTCGAAGTCAAAAGAACTATCAGATTACACGTACCACTAATAACCACCATAACAAAGAAAAACAAACTACCCATATCAATAAGGAAGCTCCAATCAAAAAAAAAATCCCTCTGGCGAAAAAACAAAACAGGCTATGTAGCTAACTTCAAAAACCGCTACAAAAATATATGCCACCAAATAAAGATGGAATGCTCCAACTACCACAGCAAACAAGAGGAAAACCTTCTGCGCACGAAATCTAACCGCGCCTTCTACAACTTCGTAAATAACAAACTCAAGGACTCGAGACCTCTCCCACCACTAAAAGGACCCAACAACAAAGAATGCTATGATGATACAGTCAAAGCAAACCTCTTCAACAGATTCTTTGGCTCAGTCTTTGTAAACAGCAACGGCTCATGTCCAAAATTCCCTAGTCGTACCACAAATACTCACAACAATTTAACACAAATAGACTTCACTGAATACAACGTTGAAAAAGCACTACGTGACCTAAAACCTTCTCTATCAATCGGACCAGATGGACTATGTGCACACTTCCTAAAAAAGATCTCCACAGCCATTGCCGAGCCACTACGCATAATCTTTGAAAAATCCTACAGGACCAGTTCCCTACCACAGTGTTTTTCAACCTTTTTTGTGCAAAGGCACACTTTTTTCATGAAAAAAATCACGAGGCACACCACCATTAGAAAATGTTAAAAAAAATTTAACTCTGTGCCTATATTGACTATATATAAAGTAATTCTTTTGAATAGGAATCAAATAAACAAAAAGAAATTATTTTTTAATTGTTCATATTTACTTACTTACAAGGCATCTGTCCCAAAGGCCGTTTTGCTGAATTATAAGCCCGTTTTCCCCACAAGGCGGTTGGATGGCGTGCAAAATCTATGACTCGGGTTGGGAAGGGCGGTGGGGAGCAACTATTAATAAATGGGTTACTTTGGAATGGAGAATCGCACCGCGTCTTTTCTCGTCTTCTGCTCCAACTTTTGCACCTTTTTCTACCGCTCGGAAGGTATGTTCAAGGCTGGTTGAAAAAAACCTGGCCTAAATTAAATTTCCCTACGCCAGGAGGCCCACAAGAATAATTCTCGGATAATGGGAAGGACCGAAATTAATTTTTTTGATCAGAAGAATGCAGGGCTAAGAAAGTAAGAAGCCAGAATGTAGGGCTAATTCCGAAGGGAAAGACAACCACCACCACCCAAATTTGGAAGACTCATTTGCCCCCAAAAATGCGTCTGGATTAAACACTTTTGCCCTCTCCCTGCCCGCGTTTTTTTTTTTTTAAATTTGCTTGAGAACTATGCTTAAAACTTAAGCTCAAATTCAAAAGTCAAGCTTCCGCAGTATTTGAGAAATTGTCCCTGGTTGTTAAAACGTGGTTAGAAGCTCGCTTCCCAAATAAATCTCCCAAGGTTCCTTCCTTCCTTCCTTCCTTCCTTCCTTCCTTCCTTCCTTCCTTTCTTTCTTTCTTTCTTTCTTTCTTTCTTTCTTTCTTTCTTTCTTTCTTTCTTTCTTTCTTTCTTTCTTTCTTTCTTTCTTTCTTCTTTCTTTCTCTTTCTTTCTTTCTCTTTCTTTTTCTTTCTTTCTTTCTTTTTCTTTCTTTCTCTTTCTTTCTTTCTTTCTTTCTTTCTTCTTTCTTCTTTCTTTTTCTTTCTTTTTCTCTCTCTCTCTCTCTTTCTTTTTCTTCCTTTTTTCCTTCCTTCCTTCCCATAGCTGCTTCAGCAAAAAAAAAGAAAAAAAACCCACAGAAATTTCCCCAGAGAAATAGGGACACGGTTTCCCTATTTCGGGAGAATTATTTAGATTAACTTCCCAAACTGTACTAGCGGCTTGGAAGAACAGAGTACAGTCTGTTTTACTACAGGAAATAAAGACATATCGACGTTTCACGGTTTCTTGCGAACTAAAAATCCGCTCGGTAATTCACTATATCTAAAAGTCCGTTCCCACACCGCCTGGTTCTCTCTCCTTTTTTTGGCGGGGAGGGGGAAAGGTCCCTTTATTCAAGTCCCCATTTTTCCTGTGCAGGCCAGTTCTCACTTGGACGGCCCAAAAAGCTGCCTTGTGCTGTATTCGCGTGACTCACTTAACCCCGGCGAGCTTAACCACGGTTTTAGCCAATTCCTCCAATTTTCTGAGTTCTCACTGCACCTTGAGCACTGAGGCTCCGCGGCCGAATTCGCAAAGGCACGCAGTGGGGAGGTTAAACTGTGGTTAGAAGCTAGTCTGCACACAAGCAACCTTTGAAGGCTGGCGTGCTCCATTGTGCTTGGGGGTGTGTGCGCGCGGGGAATGCACCTTGGAGCTTCTCTACCACGTAGGTTTCTGTGACAGCTGAATTCAGGACTGGGTTGACCAATTGAGGGCGGGAAGGGTACCGAACCCGGCGCTCGAGTCCAACAGGCCATTCGGGATTTGTACCCGGGGCCGCTGGCTCGGCTGACCCTTTCCTCTCGGCCGTTCCCGGCGCAACCAACCAGCATCTTCCAAGCCAAACCTGCTACCTTTCCAGCGTCTGAAATGGGTGGGAAGAAGAGCGCTACAGAAAAGCTCTTTCGGCCCGGAGTCGGATCGCTCGGCCCTTCCTGCCTTCTCCACGGCTGAAGTGAGGAGCCCTTTACGGCCTCCGCTCTGAGCTCTCTCCACGCAGTAGAAAACCGGCTCCCGGTTTGATCCGGAATCCACGGAGAGACCTGGAACGAGGCGTTATGGGACGCCTCGGGACCTCGAGCAGGGAAGAAATATGACCAAGGCGGGCAGGTAGACCGCTGCCTTGGGAGATCCAGCCCACCTACCCCCCTTCGCCGTTCCTTCTCGGCTGGCCCGTCTTCAGGAACTCGGGATCGCGCGTCGCGGGGCAAGGCTCACAAGCTGGAGGTGCAAAACTCCGGATGCCAAACTGGCAGTGAAAGTGAGAGTGTGCGGGATCGCGCAGCCTCCGCCTAGCGGCTCTCCGGATTTTGCAGTTCAGACGCGTTTTAAGAGCATCTAAGGGAGACGAGCGGCGGAGGGACTTCTGAGAGAGGGAGTTAGTGCTATAGACTCTATAGACTCTTTAAAGTAAACGTGGGGCCGCAGGGACTTAATAGAGGCATCTCTGTGTCCCGAAAGCAACTTTCGGGACACGGAGATGTCCCGCAGCAAAAACACCCGGCGGGTGTTTTTCTCACGGCACACCTTACACTATGTCACGGCACACTAGTGTGCCGCGGCACAGTGGTTGAAAAACACTGCCCTACCAAACCTATGGTCATTAGCCACGGTCATCCCCATCTTCAAAAAGGGAGATCCCAGTCTAGTAGAAAACTACCGACCAATCTCTCTATGTTGCGTCACATGCAGAGTCATGGAAACAATCATAAACCAATCCATTACCCTCCACCTAGAAACTAACAACCTACTTTCAAACAAACAATTCGGTTTCAGGAAAAAACTATCCTGCAATCTACAACTACTACACTGCAAAAACATATGGACCACAAAACTGGACCAGGGCAAAACAATAGACGCAGTTTACATAGACTTCTGTAAAGCCTTCGACTCAGTGGTTCACGATAAACTACTTCTGAAACTGAAATCCTACGGCATCTCTGGACCCCTACATGACTGGTTAACTGCATTCCTGTCAAACAGACAACAAATGGTCAAAATAGGGAGCGCCCTATCAAACCCCGTTCCTGTTAACAGCGGTGTACCCCAAGGCAGCGTACTAGGACCCACACTCTTCATACTCTATATAAATGACCTTTGCGATCACATTACAAGCGACTGCGTTCTCTTCGCCGATGATGTAAAACTCTTCAACACCACCGACAACACTACTATCCTCCAAAAAGACCTAGACTTTGTGACAGAATGGTCTAACATCTGGCAACTCCAAATCTCAACCAACAAATGCTCTGTCCTACACATTGGCAAAAAAAATCAGAACATTAAATACAAGCTGAAAAGTCAAGACCTTACAGACGACCCTCACTCTGTCAAAGACCTTGGAATACTCATATCAAATGACCTAAGTGCCAAAGCCCACTGCAACAACATCGCCAAAAAGGCTTCAAGAGTTGTTAACCTAATCTTACGTAGCTTCTTCTCCGGTAATATCACACTACTAACCAGAGCATACAAAACATTCGCCAGACCAATCCTTGAATACAGCTCATCTGTCTGGAACCCACACCGCATATCAGACATAAATACATTAGAAAGTGTCCAGAGATACTTTACAAGAAGAGTCCTCCACTCCTCTACTCGCAACAGAATACCTTACGCAACCAGACTTGAAATCCTGGGCTTAGAAAGCTTAGAACTACGTCGCCTTCGGCACGACCTAAGCATAACTCATAAAATTATCTGCTACAACGTCCTTCCTGTCAATGACTACTTCAGCTTCAACCACAACAATACACGAGCACATAACAGATACAAACTCAAAGTGAACCGCTCCAAACTTGACTGTAGAAAATACGACTTTAGCAACAGAGTGGTAAATGCCTGGAACTCACTACCTGACTCTGTGGTTTCGTCACCAAACCCCCAAAACTTCACCCTTAGACTGTCCACTGTTGACCTCACCAGATTCCTAAGAGGTCAGTAAGGGGCGTGCATAAGTGCACCAGCGTGCCTACCGTCCCTGTCCTAATGTTCCCGCTTATCAGTACCCATCTTTGTATACAAACAATGTTTTATCTATGTATATTACCAACATGTACTTGACAAAATAAATAAATAAATAAAATAAATAAATAAAAATATTCACTTGATGCTTACTATTGGGGACACATTAATCCAAGCTCCCTACAAAAGCATTTCCTTTGATTGGAATATACCTGTCCTGTTTGAGCATGCTGGAAATCATGTTTTTTATTTCTTCTCAGTAAGAGTTTCCAGGTGGGAAATGTGAAGGCAGACCTTCTTGATGGAAGCTCTGTTCCCTTGTGATATGCTACCCCAGAAATTCATATATCCCCACATACTGCTCACTTTTCAGAAAGTTCCCTAGACTTTCTGAATAGAAATAGAGCCATTTTGGTCTAGTAGTTAAGGCATCTGGCTAGAAACCAGGAGAACGTGAGTTCTAGTCCCGTCTTAGGCATGAATGCCGACTGGGTGACTTTGGGCCAGTCATTCCCTCATCCAACTCACCTCACAGGGTTGTTGAGGGGAAAATAAGAGGAGGAAAGGAGTATTAGGTATGTTTGCTGGCTTGAGTTATTTATAAAAATAATAAAGGCAGGATAAAAAAATCTTTTTTAAAAACCCCTTGGCAATTGTTGTAAGGAATATCCTTCTGGGTTCAGTTCCAAGTGGGGAAAAAGACACTGAATTCATGGAAGAGCCGAGATGGTGCAGTGGTTAAATGCAGCACTGCAGGCTACTGCTAGTTCAGCAGTTCAGCTGTTCAAATCTCACCGGCTCAAGGTTGACTCAGCCTTCCATCCTTCTGAGGTGGGTAAAATGAGGACCCAGATTGTTGGGGGCAATATGCTGAACTCTGTAAACCGCTTAGAGAGGGCTGTAAAGCACTATGAAGCGGTATATAAGTGTAAGTGCTATTGCTATTGCTATTGCTAAGTTGCTTGGAAAGAAGGTTTAATGGTGGACAGGAGCACATGGCATAAGCCCCTGTACAGAAAAGGTAGATTACATGCTTCCAGGTGTGGGTGAAGAGAAAAGGGAAGAAGAGATGCTGAGTTCCTTGCTTTATACTCTCTCTTGGGCCCCTCCCTAACTGTTTCCTGTTCCTATATAGACATGGCTCTTCCTGCAGGCAGGGGGAAGAGCTTAATTCCATCTACACTCTCCCCCGGGTATGTCTGGTGAGTGAATGGTGCTTTTATATTGTAATTTTTTAACTTTTAACTTTTATATTTTGATTTTAATTGAATTTATTGGTTTTCTTGTATTTTTTCTATGTTGTAAGCCGCCCTGAGTCCCTCGGGAGTGGGGCGGCATATAAGAAACCATAAATAAATAAATAAATAAATAAATAAATAAATAAATAAATAAATAAATAAATAAATAAATAAATGTATTCCATTGGCTGTCAGACCCCCAGGGGCATGCTGGGGCAACTCTTGTGGGCTGTCCCAAGTCCTAGGCTTGACTGATGTAATCTTCCCAGGTCCCATGTGGTGTAATGAAAAGGCTTTGGGATTCCTATTATGGTTCTTTGTTATGCAGAAGACTGTTTCAGACTAGGTGGGAGGAATGTGGCAAGGGTGGGGGCAGGGAGCTGCAGGAAGCTGCTTTGTATTTAAAACATGTTTCTCTTTTCCTCATTCAGGGAAACATTCTTTCCTTTTTCAATATTTCCTAGGATATTTCATTTTTCTAGGAGGGGGTGGGTACTAACTTCCTACACTCTTCTGCAGGGTATTTGAGGTATGTGCTCTAAAGAGTGTACTGCTGGTTTTAACTCTACTTTATCTTAATTCTAATTGAATTTTATTTTTTTCTGTTAGCTTAATTTTATTATAATTTAGCTTTTTCTTCCTGTTATATTGCTGATAGCATACAATTTAAGCTATTGTTGGCTATATTATTTGTTAGCAAGCTATTATTTAAATGGACAGAGCAAATCCTGCAAATAAATATATAAATGATATAAATATGTGTCACCTGTGGCTGTATTGGAGATGTATGCCAAAAGTTAAGCAATCTGGTGCCCTCAATAAGTTTTTTTAAAAGTTTTTTTCTCCACAATTTCCATATATACATCAATACATATACCTTAAAAACATATCGATAACATGCATACTTATACATTTTTATCCAATCAATCAAAATTCAATATCCTACTTTTGCACCTATTCTTTGCTGTTATTTATCAGTCTGTTTATCTTCTTTTCTTCACACTCCCCTCCCTCTATCTCCACCTCTTCCATCTACCTTCTTACCCTTCTCTCCCCCTTCCTACTTCGCTCCACTCCTTCTTTTCTCCCCTCCCTTTCTACTTCCTCCTTCTCCTTCTAAACCTTTCCCTGAGTGATTATATTCCTAATACTTGTTATATTTAATAGACTGATAACATATCTCTATACATACATAAATTATTGGTGTCACTTTAAAAACTCATATTTTTTATAACTTCTCTATACTTATAACTCTTTATTCTAGGTATACACTATTAATTCAGTGCTGCCTCCACCAAATCAAATTTTTGTCATCTGGGTTACCCCCATTTATTATCCACTTTCTTTTCTTTTAGTCATTATAGTTCAATTTCTATATATATTCCTTTTCTATCCAGTCATAAAATTTCACCCATACGTTATAATATTCTGAATCTTCCTTATTTTTAAGTTTTATTGTCAGTCTGTTCATCTCTGCACAGTCCAAAATTTTCTTAAGTACTTCTCCTTCAGATGGTATTTTGGCTACTTTCCATTTTTGTGCAAATGCAATTCTAGCTGCCGTAACCACATGTACAATTAGATATGTATCTTCTTTATTGGATTTCTCTGGCAAAATACCCAACAGGAATATCTCTGGTTTTAATTCTATACTTTGTTTCACCATTTTTTTCTATCCATGTTTGAATCCGACTCCAATATTCTTTGGCTTCTGCACATGTCCACCACATATGATAAAAAGAGCCTGGTATTTGCTGACATTTCCAGCATTTCATAGATTTATCTTTAAACATTTTAGCTATCCTTTCCGGTGACATGTGCCATCTATAAAACATTTTATACATATTCTCTTTATATGCTGTTGCCATAGTTAATTTATAATTTCTTTCCCAAAGTTGCTGACATTTATCCAGTTCAATGGTATAACCAAAATTCTTTGCCCATTTTATCATCGTTTCTTTCACTTGCTCAAATGCTAAATCAATATAGAGTGGATAATTGTATAGTTTCTTGATTAATCTTTCATCCATTCCTGTGAGTATTTCGTCTAGTTCTGTCATCTCTAAATTAATACCCTCTGTTTTACTGTCTTTATCATATCTTGCCTGCATTTGCATTTGCATTCTCATATACCAGTCCATTTTTATCCCCTGTTTCTCTAAGTCTTGTGTAGATTTCAATTTCCCTTTGTCCGTCAAAATGTCCTTGTATCTTGGTATGTTTTCCCAATTCAGTCTACTTGGGTGCATTAACGCTTTCATTATAGATATTCAAAATGGTATTTTCGAATAATTTTTCTCTTTTATTTTTCCCCATACTAAATATAAAGAGTTCCTAATACAATGTCTCTGGAAATAGCTGTGTATTTTATTTCTCCCATACCATATAAGTGCGTGCCATCCTATCTGTAAATCATGCCCTTCCAAAGTCAAAAGTCTCATATTCCTTAACAAAATCCATTCTCTCATCCATGTCACTACTGCTGCATAGTAATATAGCTCCCAATTTGGAAGTCCAAATCCACCTCTGATTCTGGCATCTTGCAACATTTTTGTGTTTATCCTCGCTCTTTTTCCTTGCCAAACAAATTTTAAAATCATTTTATTTATCTCATTAAAGAAAGTTTTCTCTATTCTTATTGGTATTGGTGAAAATAAAAACAGTAAGCGTGGTAATATATTCATCTTAATTAATGCAATTCTGCCCATCAATGATAATTGGAGATTTTTCCATTTTTCCAAATCTGTCTCAATTTGTTTCTTTAATCTTAAGTAATTATCTTCCTTGATTGTTACACATCTTACTGACAATTGAATTCCTAAATATCTTACGTTTTTGTGATTTGTACATTTAATTTTCAAACTAATTCCCTCTTTTGTTTTTCTGTCATATTTTTAGCTAAATGTTTTGTTTTGTCCTTATTAATTTTTAATCCCAAAACTTCTCCATATTGTTCAATCTGATACATTAGTTTTGGTCCCGTCTCTAATGGTTCTTCTAGTATAAACACCAAATCATCTGCAAATGCCTGCAATTTGTATTCCTCTTTTTAAATTTTCATTCCTTTTATGTCTTTATCTTGTCTTATATTTCTGGTTAAGACCTCCAAAGTCAAGACAAATAATAATGGTGATAACGGGCATCCTTGTCTAGTTCCTTTCATAATGTCCACTTTCTCAGTCATTTCACCATTTAATATTACTTTTGCAGTTTGTTTGTTATAAATTGATTTAATCACTCCAATAAATCTTTCCCCAAAGTCCATATTTTGAAGTCGCTGTATCATAAATTGCCAGTTTACATTATCAAATGCTTTATGTGCATCCAAAAACATTAAGGCCACTTGCTTTCCACGATGTTGTTCATAGTATTCTAAAGTGTTTAAAATCGTTCGCATATTATCTTTAATCTGTCTTTTTGGTAAAAATCCATTTTGGTCTGAATGTATGAATTCACTAAGAAATCTTTTAAGTCTATTTGCTATTATTGAAGCAAATATTTTATAGTCTGCATTCAACAATGAGATCGGTCTATAATTTTTAATTTTTTGTAAACCAGTCTCTTCTTTCTGAATCAAAGTTATAAATGCTTCTGTCCAGGAGTCCGGTATCTTGGATTCCATAATTAACTCATTGTAAAGTTCCAACATTACAATTCCTAATGTTTCTTCAAATGTCTTATAAACTTCTGCTGGTAGTCCATCTGGTCCAGGCGCTTTACCATTTTTCTGTCTTTTAATTGCCTCAGTTAATTCCATCATTGTTATTTTTTCCTCTAACAAATTCTTATATTTTTCTGGTATTTTAGGTAGTTCCATTCTTTCCCAATATTGCTCTATTTTATTTTTATCAATTTTTTCCTGCTTAGATAAATCTTTATAATATGTAATATAATATATAGAGCCGAGGTGGCGCAGCAGGTAGAGTGCAGTACTGCAGGCTACTTTAGCTGACTGATCATTTGAATTCAGCTGTTCAAATCTCACTGGCTCAGGGTTGACTCAGCCTTCCATCCTTCCGAGGTAGGTAAAATGAGGACCCAGATTGTTGGGGGCAATGTAAATATATACATTGCTTAATGGTGTAAACCACTTAGAGAGTGCTTGCACTATGAGGCGGTATATAAATATCACTAATAAATAAATAAATAAATGTCCATACTATCTTCTTTTTTTCATCCTCTTGAAATTGTATATCTCTGTCATTATCTTCCAATTGCTTAATCCATTTTCTTTCCTTTTCCTTCTTCATCTTATAAGCTAACCATCTTCCTGGTTTATTTGCATGTTCAAAAAAGTTTTGTTTAGATATTTTTAACTTTCTTGCCATCTCTTCACTTTCCATCCTATTCAATTTATATTTCCTCAAATCCATCATTGTTTTGATCTTTTTATTTTGCTTATCTTTTTGCAGATTCTTCTCTAATTCCCTACACTCTTCTTCCAATTTTTTCTGAATGTTTCTTCTTTGTTTATTTCTCTTACCCATGTAAGTCATGACTAGTCCTCTTAAATATGCTTTTGCTGTGTCCCATACAATTTGTAATGAGGTATCCCTCTTTTTATTTTCTTTAAAGAAAAATTTCATTTCTTTTTCTACAAATTGCTGAAGTTCTTTTTCGTTTAAGATTTCTTGATTTAAGGTCCATCTAGTTCTTTTCCTTCGTCCTTTCCAAATAATTATTATCGGGTTATGGTCAGCCCATATGCCAGTTTCAATATTTATATGTTGTACATTAGGTAGCAAATCCAAAGACATCTGTGAGAAAAATAATTAAGCAGGAGTCCAGATTAAGAATATAAACAGATTTATTAGTCTTTGTGCAAAGGTCCTCCAAAGGTCAGAACTTCTGACACAAATAGAGGCAAAGGCCATTATCCAGAAACATGGATTTATACAGAACATGACTCCACCTTACTCCTTCCATTCTCATTTGTAGATCTCTTGCTTCTACACATCATGCTCTACATCCCAATCCTTCCTTTCTCCTGATAAGAATTCAGTGGAAAGTACTAAATTATCCTAAGATAACAAATCACCTCATATTGCAACAATCTAGAATGAGTAAGCCCCCTATGAACCTTCTTCATCATAATTGTCCTCACTACTCACTACCAATACTCTACCAATAAAGCCACCCTCTCACCACAGGGTCCATCAACTTACCAGCCCATTTTTGAGCTAACACACCCTTAGCCACACCATCTTACCTAAAGTGGACTACTCCACACAAACGAAAAGGCTTTCCCAAATCAGGCAAACTCATGTCATATCATATCTTTCTTCAACTCCTCTAACCTGTCTCTATCTTCTTCCTTCCATGTCACTTCCATGGTTCTACTTCTGACAACTTCTCATATAAGAGTTTATCCTTGTCAGTATATCCGAGGTGGTGCAGTGGTTAAAAGCAGCACTGTGACCTTCAGCTGATTGCTAGTTCAGCAGTTCAGCTGTTCAAATCTCACCGGCTCAAGGTTGACTCAACCTTCCATCCTTCTGAGGTCGGTAAAATGAGGACCCAGATTGTTGGGGGCAATATGCTGAACTCTGTAAACCGCTTAGAGAGGGCTGTAAAGCACTATGAAGTGGTATATAAGTCTAAGTGCTAAGTGCTATTGCTATATCCATCTATCCACAACCGGCAGTGCATTAAACTAAACAACTTCCTCAAAACCAGAGCTCAAAACAGGACATCTGCAAAAAACATCAACACTGCATTTGCAAATCCACCCATTTGCTCCTCCTCTCTCTCTGCAGACTTCAGAGGAAAAAAATGTGTAAAGGGAAAAACCAAACCACTTCCCCCCCTTCTCTCTCTCGCACACACAGCTGAATACTCCGTTCAGAATACTCCATTCTCTTCAACATCGTTTCAACAAAGAAACTCACAAATAACAAATAACACCTCACTACTCTTACCTTCCCACATTCTCCATAGAATGTCTCTCTAATCAGTATTTTCTTTCAAATACTTTCCCAAGTACAAATCCTTGCTACTTACTATAACTAGTAAAGGAGATCTCTCTCATCCCCTGGAACACACAAACATTTACAGGTCTCCAGACCACCTCCGTTTGAGGACTCTCTCACTTCCATTGGAAAAAAAAACTTTTGTGCATACTAACATGAAAAAAAAAACTTCCTCCCTATCAACTGATCTCTCAGGAAGCTAATGTCCTTTGCATCTGGTAGCTTATACTCTAAGCAGTGGGAAACGGCCAAGGTTTTAATCAAAAATATGATTTTGGGCCCTAACCACAGCCCATTTCCCAAAGCTCCAAGGACAAGCCAAGCATTTTTCTTTTTTCCCTATCCTTCCTGGCTTTTCTTCTTCTGACTAATCAAATGTCCTAAATACCCCTTAATACTCTCAAACCTTCCAAAGAGAAAATCTTTATCTTCAAAAAAATTCAACAACCCATTGGTTCCATTCTCTACCTACAATAACAAATCATCTATATCTGAAACAACTACAATCTCTTAACATTTCCAGCACCTTAAACAATATCTATCCAACAAATCAGATACCCCAATGTATCACACACTACCAGTGTCATTTAAAAACACTTCCTTGCCACATGCAAAGCATTTCTTACTCTCACTTGCCCTCCCTGTCTCAAGGACTAATGCTAACATCTGTGTTATCTTTCAGGTACAATTACCATTGATTTATAGTCCTTTAAGTCAGAGAGGCAAGGAACACATTAACACATGTTATAACTGAATTCCCCAGCAGCCATCAGACCATTTGGCTCTCTGTCTGAAGGAGCTCTCTGTCTGAAGGAGCTTAAGGACACAAAACATACATAAAAGGGTCTCATCCCCTTCTGTCTTCCCATAAATTCCTAGGAGGGGGAGAAGAGGTCATAACAAACACTGGAACGAACATACAGCAGTTAAGCTTACACTTTGTTTTGCCAAGCACTCTCTTTAAAGCAATATAGATTAGAGTTACCACACTCATTCCAATGACAATCTTGGCCACATTCTAGCACAATTTTCAATCATCACAACTTAGTTTAGCCCTTTTGTATAAGGTTTAAGCCAATCCCCATTCCACTGTATTAACAGCTCTCCCAAAGTAGGAGGCAAGAGGGATCTGAAGGAATCTCTTTCCTTTTGCTAGCATTTCTAGTTAACCAGGGCCCCATTTCCCCCCTAGACTTTTTCTCTTTGATTCCTCCTGAATACTCTAACAGACACAAACACAGAGACTGATCAATCTCCCAGTGCTTCTCGTATTTACTCACAACGTAAACACATCACCTGCAGTTCAAGGAATCCAAATACACTTAAGGAGTCTAAAAAGAAACACCCAGTATTTCATTACTCACCTAAGCCAATTAGTTGCCGGCGCCTTCAGTCTCTCGGGGCTGTTTATATTGTTACTGGATCCTGCAGTCCATCTGAGGAGCGAATTCCCCTGGATAAGTGAAACCCTCTTCCCGGCCACCCAAAGATAGGGCGTGTGCGCGCAGTCCCGGTTCAAGGTATTTCCCAAATCCAGAAAGAACGTCCAGACCCCACGTTGGGCGCCAATTGTGAGAAAAATAATTAAGCAGGAGTCCAGATTAAGAATATAAACAGATTTATTAGTCTTTGTGAAAAGGTCCTCCAAAGGTCAGAACTTCTGACACAAATAGAGGCAAAGGCCATTATCCAAAGGCCAAATGAGAATGCGTGAGGATGTGGAAGATAAGCCTATAGAGGCTATTTGTGGTTTTTTTTTGTTTATTGATGGTTCATCCCAAGAGGGGGATGAAAGAAGGGAAATTGGATATGCAGTGAGTAATAAGTTGCTGTCTGAATGGTCAGCATAAACACGTGATGTGTTTGCTTTGTTGCAAGCGTTGAAGTTATTGGCAAATAAAGTGGGTAATATTTATACAGATTCTAAATATGCCTATGGTATTTTGCATACATTTGGGAAGATTTGGATGGAACGGGGTTTGATAACAAGCAAGGGAAAGTAGGATCTGGAAGAGACCAGAGAGGCTGGCTAGCACATGAGGAAAGTTCCTCGCAGTCGAAGTTGGAAACAGGTTAGCGAATGAAACTGTAAAAGAAGCTGCAAGGCAGGGAAAGGAAGCAGAGAAAATTCCTATTCTGAAATGGGATGTGCCTAAATTCAGAAGGTATGGGAGAGATGGATTGCAAATAGTGAATGAACCCATTATGAGAAACATAATGAGAAGAGTGCATTGGAGAATGCAAGTGTTGACTGACTTTGTGAAAAGAAAATACGTTTGTAGAGGAATGTATGCAATTGCTATGCAGATATTGAGAAAATGTATACATTGCATTAGATAAACAAAAAGAGCATGAGGAAGCAAGTGACTAGGGGAAAGTGAATGGCTGTTTGGCCATTCCAATGAATCCAGGTGGGATGCCAGCTGTGGGAATATTGAGAGATCTGCTGGTGATAGTGGTTCATTTAAATGGTTGGGTGGAAGTATTTCCATATGTAGGAAGGGTAAATGCTCAGATAATATGAAAATAATATTGGAGCAGATAGTTCCAAGATATGGGTTGGTGTAAACTATTGAAAGTGATAGAGGTACGCATTTTCTAGCCCAGGTAGTGAAACAGATATAGATTAATTAGGTATTAATTGGCAATTTCATTTATCATTTTGTCCAATTTTGTCAGGCAAAGTTGGGAAGATGAATCAGACCTTGAAAAATACCTTAAAGAAGTTAATTTTAGAATTGCCGCTACCTTGGATGAAATGTTTACCTTTAGCAATATTGCTTATTAAGACAAATACAAGAGGACTTCCGGGGCAGGGCCATGGCAGAGCGAAGCTGAGAAGCAAACCGCTGCAACTTAGCTCGACTTTCTTTGTTCAGATTGCCTGAAATCCGCAGCGTGGAGCCTCGTAGGGGCTAGCGTGAGGAAGGGGAACATCGAGCGAGGACGGGAGGAGGTGCAAACCCCCGCCGAAGCAGATGGGAACCCCAAACCTGAACGGAGAAGAAACCAGCAAACTGCGCTGGTCCAGAGGTATGGCCGCCTGAGCATACAGCAAGGAAGGGAGAAATAGAGAAACGGCAATATATCCATAAAACATTCGAAATACCCAAATCAAATTGGATTACAACCTTTTTCAGAGAGCACTCCCATTGAGAAACGAACGACCGGCACTCCCGAATGACAAGTTAGTCTCCAAAAAAAGGACCTAGCGGCGCCTTAGCGGAAAGGAGCGAAAGGCGAAATAAAAACAAAATCAAATCAAGAACGGACTGCTTTAAAGGGACACGGACTAGAAAGAACTACGGGAGAAACAACTGACGGCAGAAAAGGGAATCTACGATACAGCTATATCTAAAACGCTTTGAAACTAAAGATATTGACTAACGATTTTTGAGTCAAGGGAAAAGAGGGGGAAAAAAAAAGACTGTGACAAAGCAACTCTCTAGAACGCAGACATCTTGAATAGACAGTGAAATTGAAATAGAAGACAGAAGATTTCCCCTAAGAGACACTTGTAAGATATAACACATACTATTTGATCATCTTGAAACTAAAAACTCTAATTTATATATCTATCAAAGCCATAATCAGAAATATTTTGATATTTAAACTCTAACTTATATATTTACTAAAGTCATAATCAGAAATACTTGGATATTTAAATAATTGATTGTTACTGCTACTATATACTATTGAAAGTAAGAAATAAGATTCTTAAAAGTGTTAATAATAATTTGAATTAAGTGATTGAATTGAAAAATATATCTTTTATACTTTCTTATTATTGAAGCTTAAGTTGTTTAAGTTGTGAATTAATAATTATAGAAATTACTAGCAAATATCTCTGACTTATAAACTGAATAGATTAGTTTAAAAAAATATTCTCTTGATAGAAATATATTACGTAGAAAATCGATGTTTAAATGATCAATAATTAACTCTTCTTTCCTATCTCCTTCTCTCAAAATACAAAATAATATTTTCCACTATCCTTCATTATTGTACTTTAATGACTTTCTGACTTTTCTTTGATTTCTTCGAACTCTCTTTCTCACTTTATCCCATTCTTCCTCCTTTATACCTAGTAATACTAACTTCTACCTTAAGAATACTAAAGTATAACATAATAGGAATCAGTAAGGATAAAGAATAAGGATAAGAAAAGAAATATATGAAAGTGTGGAATAACTTTTTTAGTAGAGTAATAATGTCAACATCAACAACTGTGACCAAAACAATCAAGAAACCAACTCCGGCAACACCCTCAACGGCAGGGCAAAAATTAATTACAGAAATGACATCTACAGAAAAACAAGGACAAACACCCTCACTACACACTATGCAGGCCACACTAGATAAGATACAAGAATTCATGATGACGCAACAAGAAACAATGGTCAAAATGCAACAAACAATCTTTTATAATCATGAAGAGACAAAAGAAAATTTTGAAGAAGTTAAGGGGAACATCAAAAAATTAGATAATAGAATGGAAGTTATTCAGGAAGTGGTTGCTAAACATGAACAACAAATTAAAAATATAGAGGAAAAAACTGATTTAACCAATAAAAAAATAGAGGAAACAGAGGAATCATTAAGAGCAAAAAACAAGGAATTGGAGGGGGCCATTGCACATCTCGAGTTGGAGAAATCAGCATTTTACTTAAGGTTTCAAAACATACCAGAAGTGAAAGAGGAGGAGTTACGTGAACAGGTAGTAGAGATATTGTCGGAAGCCCTACAGATAGACAAAGAAGAACTAATTAGACATATAGATGAGGTTTACAGGGTACAAACAAACTTTGCAAAAAGACACAAACTACCTAGGGAGGTACACGTACGATTTACTAAAAAAGCAATACGGGACGAAATCTATAAAACCACAAGAATGGAACAAATACTACACAAGGAAAGAGAAATCAATGTACTAAAACAAATCCCCAAATGAATAAGAGAAAAGAGAAGGGACTTACAATATTGCACCGCAAAATTAATAAGACAAGAAATACCCTTTAGATGGTTGATTCCGGAGGGAATCCTAATAACATGGAAAGGGAAAAAAATAAAGATAGAAACGATGGAGGAAGCAGACCAATTTATTGAAAGATATTTAGAAAAAGAAGGAGAGAGTAGTACAGAGGGAGAGGGATGAAGCCAGGAAGAAAAAGAAATGGTAGAAGAAATGGAGAGAATGAACAGACAAGAGAGAGAAGGAGATAGGATGACGAAACCAAAAGAAGTAAGGACCGCGAGAGTAACAAGAGCAACGAGTAAACAATAAAATGCAAAATCAAATTAAAATATTCTCAGTAAACATAAATGGAATTAACTCACCAATAAAAAGAAGGCAAATACTTAACAGGTTACAGAAACAAGGATCAGATATCACATGTATACAGGAAGTTCACATAAAAAAAGAAGAGTATAAACTATTAGAACAACCTAAGATAGGTAATCTCTTTGTATCCCTAGCTGATTCAAGAAAAAGAGGAATAGCACTATACATAAAAAGTTGGTTAAGCCCCAAGCAAATATATAGGGACACAGAAGGAAGAACACTCATAGTAGAAATTACCATTGATAAAACTAAAATACTGCTAGTAGTCATCTACGCCCCCAACAGCGGACAAAAAGAATACTATGCAACACTATATCAACAAATTATTAAATTAGAGAGAGAAAATATTTGCATAATTGGAGATTTCAATGCAGTAGTAGATGCCAAAGAAGATTATAAATCGGGATCTAAGAAAATTTTTGAAAGGAAAATCCTACCAAAAAACTTTTTTGATATGGTAAATGAATTTAAAATAAAAGATATATGGAGGGAAAGACACCAGAAACAAAATCAATACACATACTTTTCAAACCCGCACCAATCTTGGTCCAGACTTGATATGATCTGGACCAACATAGAACCAAATATAAAAATAGAAAGTGTAGAAATTGAACCAAACACGTGGGCGGACCATAATCTCATATCAATTATAATAAGAGGGATAAATAAGGTAAGAAGAAGATGGATGATGAACCAGAAAATAATAAAAGAAAAAGAATTTAAACAGTATATGGAGAAAGAATTAACTTTCTTCTTACAAGAAAACTGGAATAAAGATACAACTACACAAAATATTTGGGACACTATGAAAGCCTATACAAGAGGACTAACCATCGCCTATTCTAGTAAAAGAAATAAAAACAAAAACAAACAAATTAATGATCTACAAAACAAGATAGGGGAATTAGAATGTAAATTACAAGAGACACCACAAAATAAGGAAATTAAAGAAGAAAAGGAATTAATTAAACACAAAATAAATTTGATATCACAAGAGGAAATTGCATTAAAAATTAAGACAACCAAACAGAATTACTTCGAACATGCCAACAAACCAGGTAGATGGTTGGCTTATAAATTAAGAAAAGAAAAGGAAAAAAAACTATACAACAATTAGAGGATTCACTAGGGAGAATGCAATTTGCAATAGAGGGAAAAAAGAAATAGCAAGAGAATACTACAGTGAGCTATATAGTAGAGACAACATACAATCAAAAGATATACATGACTATCTAAAACATTCCAATATCGCGCAACTATCTGAGGCCATTAAAGACAGGATGGATGGAGAAATAACACTTACTGAGTTAGAAAAAGCAATTAAGAACCCAAAAAATAATAAAACCCCAGGACCCGATGGAATCCCAACAGAATATTACAAAGAACTACAAATAATCTTGAAAAATATACTATTAACTACATATAACGAAGTGTTAACTAAAGGAGTAATTCCAGACTCATGGACAGAGGCATTGATAACAATAATCCCAAAAGACACCACTATGAAACATAAGATCCAGAACTACAGGCCAATCTCACTGTTAAACTCAGACTACAAAATATTTGCTTCAATAATGGCGGAAAGACTGAAAAAAACACTTATTGAAATCATACACCCAGACCAAAATGGCTTCCTACCAAACAGATACATTAAAAATAATATAAGAACAATCATAAACATTCTAGAATACTATGAGGCACATCCAGGGGAATCCGTGGCACTTATATTTTTAGATGCCCAAAAAGCATTCGACAATTTAAATTGGGACTTTATAACAAATCAATTAAATAAAATGAACTTTGGAGAAAAGTATATAAGGACAATTAAAACAATATATTCAAAACAAACTGCTAAAATTCTTATTAACGGAGAAATGACTGAAAACTTTAATATAGAAAAAGGAGTTAGACAAGGCTGTCCGTTGTCCCCCCTACTATTTATACTATCACTGGAATCACTATTACAAAAGGTGAGGGAAAAGAAGGAAATAAAAGGACTTAAGATAAAAGAACAAGAATACAAACTCCAGGCATTCGCTGACGACTTGGTCTTTAACATTGAAGAACCATTAGAGGTAGGACCAATTTTATTAAAAGAAATAAATGAATTTGGAAAAGTAGCCGGTCTTAAAATTAATAAACAAAAAACTAAAATAATATCTAAAAATTTGACAGATGTACAAAACAATGAACTAGAAAAGAAATTGGAACTACAAATTGTAAAGAAAATAAAATACCTAGGAATAAATCTGTCAGCGAAATGCACCACAATAAAAGAAGGAAACTATATGGAAATATTAAAACAAATCGAAAAGAAACTAGACAAATGGAACAAATTACAAATCTCCCTTGTTGGCAGAATTGCAGCAATTAAGATGACAATACTACCCCAAATTCTATACCTATTTCAAACTATACCAATCAAACTAGAGAAAAAATACTTTGAACAATTAAATAGGATATTAGCCAAATTTATATGGGCAGGAAAGAAGCTGAGAATTAAACTAAAATACTTACAACAAAACAGGAACCAGGGGGGCTTTGGACTACCAGATTTCGAACTATATTACCAAGCAGCTGCCCTAACATGGTTAAAGGATTGGATACAAATTAAAAATAGACGTTTATTGGCATTAGAGGGTCACGATCTACATTTAGGGTGGCACGGATTCCTCTGGGATGACAAATACAAAACTCACTCATATTTTAGAAGACACAAAATCAGAGACTCACTCCTCGGAATTTGGCTCAAGATTAAAAAACAACATTACACAAAAATACCGCCTTGGTTTTCTGGTATGGAAGCCATTACACACCCCAACACAACAAATTTGAATAAAATGGTCACCTATGAAGAAATATTAGAGGAAGGGGGAGCCTTGAAATCTATACCAAAATTAGAACAGGAAGGAATCAAAATTGATTGGTGGCCATACTTCCAAATTAAAAACAGATTAGAAAGTGATAAAAGAAAGTATGGATTACAAAAAGAAAGATCAGAATTAGATAAAATTTTATTAGGTCAAGAACAGAAAGCAATAACCAAAATATACAAATTTCTTCTAAAATATAAAATGCAAAAAGACATAATAAAAGGAAACATGATAAGTTGGACTAAAAATTTTGGACATGATATACAACTAAATCAATGGGAAAAAGTTTGGAATCAGAATTATAAAATGACAAAATCAGTCTCATATAAAGAAAATTACTATAAATTATTTTACAGATGGCACCTCCCCCCAGCGAGATTGGCAAAAATGTATAAAAATTTAGCACCTAATTGTTGGAGATGCCAACACAAAACAGGATCTTACTACCATATGTGGTGGACCTGTCCAAAAATAAAAAACTTCTGGAATACAATCAAAACTTGGCTATCAGAAATTACACAACAGGAAATAGACATAAAACCGGAAGCTTTTCTGCTGGGAATCATTAATCAAAAAATGGGAAAAAAACATTATTATATCATATTACATATATTAACAGCGGCAAGAATAATGATAGCACAATATTGGAAACAAAATGACACTCCTGACGAAGGCAGCATAATTAGAAAAATTTTGGACTGTGCTGAGGCTGACAAACTAACTATGGAATTAAAAGGAAAGGAGGACTCCGATTACTATGAAACTTGGAACTCATTTTATAACTGGTATGAAAAACGAAAACAAACACAATCAATACAATAAATGTAAACACAAATCAAAAAAGACATGTATAAATCTGATTAAGGAACCTATAAGAAAACTAGCCTTACTATATCAATGTATATATATATATATATATAAATATATATAAAGGATTGTTCTAAAAATGCGAGTTCCAGGCATATTTACAGATAAAGAAGCGATTGCCATCACAATCTCTGGAACAATTAAAATTTTATTTAAAACTACTATCAAAATTGCTAAGCTTTCGTCAACCCCTGTTGACTTCGTCAGAGTGTAAAGTCCCCATGGAAGAGATGCTTGCTTTTATAGAATGCCTATCAATTTATGTAATGACTGTCAATTTAGACTTTGCACGTGTAACCGGTCCACACCGGTTACAAACTAGCGGTCCGTCGCAAGGAACAGCGCTCCCAGATTTGGATGCATATGGAGGAACATGGTCATGAGTTCAACTTCCAGGAGACTGAAGTCATTGCCTATGATGAAACAAAAGGAGGACGCCTCTTGAAAGAAGCCTGGTTCTCTAACAACAACTCTCTCAATAGACACATTGACATACCACCGGCATACCAGGCATTAAGACACCAGGAAGGACTTAAGGGGGGTCGATCACTATGCCTGAATGGAGATATGGGGCAAATTACCCCCTTTAGGCATAGAGATTGCCCCAATGAAGGTGTGACAACCCCTAACTGCGCACAAGGGAGCACAGTAGAGGAGCAGCAGAATGAGAGAGACAGGTGGGGTGAAGAAGAACAACGCAGACCCATCACAAGATCATGGGCAAAACAGATGAATTTAGAGCAGGCAACTTGTGTGCCTAAAAGGGAGAGGAATAACAATGAGGGGGAGGAAGGCAGGAGAAACACATTCAAAGCAATGCCTGATAGCCCTGCTTTACCCCCTAGGGAGAGAAAGAGGCAATACACCATGGGGAAATCTTCATCTGTCAGCATGACTAAGGCAGAAACAATTAAGTCAATTACAGGAGAGAAAAAAGGGTGTGGACCGGTTACACGTGCAAAGTCTAAATTGACAGTCATTACATAAATTGATAGGCATTCTATAAAAGCAAGCATCTCTTCCATGGGGACTTTACACTCTGACGAAGTCAACAGGGGTTGACGAAAGCTTAGCAATTTTGATAGTAGTTTTAAATAAAATTTTAATTGTTCCAGAGATCGTGATGGCAATCGCTTCTTTATCTATATCTATATCTATATCTATATCTATATCTATATCTATATCTATATCTATATCTATATCTATATCTATATCTATATCTATATCTATATCTATATCTATAGCTATCTATCTATCTATCTATCTATCTATCTATCTATCTATCTATCTATCTATCTATCTATCTATCTATCTATCTATCTATCTATCTATCATCTATCTATCTATAATGATATTACAAAACCAAAAAGAATACTTTATTTTTCTGTATTATTACTATTATTACTATCATTAATGTTACTATTATTGTATTACTACCAATATTATCGTCAATATTATCACTACTACTATTGATATATAATACACACTACAAAATATACAAGACAAAAAGTTGAAAAATATATAGAAATAAATTGCCAATACATATTTGCCGTAAGATAAACTATAGAGATTGAAAGTTTTATAGCTGTATGCGCTTTTTATGTTTTTATATGTTTGTAATGTATTTGTTATTGTCATAAATGTTTTTCTTTTGTATGTTTTTTAAATGTAAATAATTCAATAAAAATTATTTTTTTTTTAAAAAAAGACAAATACAAGAAAAGATATTAGAATTTTGTTATATGAAATGATGTTTGGTATTTCTTATACTAGAAATGTGGGAATGTCATAGATAAAATGTGAAGCTGTTTGTTTTTTGAAAAAATATACAGGGACTGTCCCAGTGTTTTTCTCTTTTAAGGTTCAAAGGACTATTGGCACAGACTCCTTCTCTTGATTTTCAAATACGTGACTTTAAGAGCAGTGACTGCGTCCTGATTTAAGCTCTAAAGGGACATGAACTAAAGCCAATGTGAGAAGGACCGTTCCAAGTGCTGTTGACTACCGAGTTGACTACCGAGTCGGCTGTGCGGACTAAGGAGACAGGCTGGGTCCATTGTTCGTGTGTGAAAGGACTGGTGACTGCACCCCATGGATGGACAGTGACTGCTAAGACAATAGATCCTCTTACATTGACTTTTAGGAGAAGTAATACTAATTGATGGTACTTTGGGAGGTTGAGTTGCTTATTTGGTTGGGGGTAATAAACTTTTATATTGTGTTACTGATTCTATAGGGAAGAGACATAGTAGAGTGGTATGGTTACATGTTGTGACAGTATGTGGATGTAAGTCCCTGGAGTGATTGTATTGAAGTTTGAGTTTGTATTACATTACATATACATACACAGGGGGGCCAGTCCACTGGAAGCATGAATTCGACAGTAAGGGTGCTTATTGTCTTCTGGGGAATATGGATGTATCTTCAAGTAGGGATGGGAATGTTTGCTGTTTTGCCAAGTTATTCAATAGCGTGGCAGCAGTTGTGTTTCCATGCTGAACTTGAACAACGATTTTCCCAGATACATACATCACTGACACTGATTGAGCCGGAATTTGAGGCTGGAATCTGTAAAAGATCTACCTTTAGTGATGGCATACCACTTGGTACATATCAAAAGTGTAACCGTACATATGAGATAGCTGTTCATAATAGAGATGTGTCCAATAGGATGGAAGCTATACATAATCATTGCTATGAAAGATATGGCAATTATACACCTTCCTATAAGAAAGTCCAGTATTTTAGAGGAAGGATTGATTTTACCATATGGAGAAATAAAAGCCCCATCTAAGATTATGTAGTTATATGGCAATATAGCATTGTCAGGTCTGCCCTTTGGTGGAAGGGTAGATGTACAATTTGAAAGCACCACTCAGGTACATATGACATGTGAGAGAAGCCTATGAAGGAGGAGAGAAATATTTTCCTTGACCTGATGACAGTGGCTTTGAATAGTATATCCTTTTGTGTGAAAGGAGAGACAACAGTCTCGGATAACATGTCTATATGTTTTGTGGGTGTACCAGTTCCTGGGAAGTTTTCGTTTAAAGAAGGAAAGATTGTTATGGAATATAAAATCTATGATCTATCAAAGGTGATTACTTTGTTTGGTCATCCAATTACGGCCAATGAATGGACTAATCAGAAGAAACTGGTCATTGACGTGAAGAACATTTTGCCAGCTTATGATTGTGTAGTATATAAACAACTATAAACAAGAAATAGTGTTTACTTGTACTGAGAGTGAAGAGATGGATGCATTAGGATAGGTGTTATACCTACCTAAAGGATGGTTTCTGTTTTATGGCTTATATGCTTATGCATTTATTCCTGCTAATGCAGTGGGAGGATCTTATACTATAGGATATCTGACACATTTTTAAGAAATACAGTTTTCTTATGAACTGATGAATGCTACACTGCATCATAGTAATCGCATACCAGCAAGTAGACCACGATTGCAAAGGTAGTGAAAAGTACACTACAGGTGAGACACATGATCAGAAGCCTGAACATGAGGAAACATCTAAGAAAGCAGGTGAACCTCACCTGGTAATACATGATTTGCATATCATATCTATACAAAGATCTATATCTCTAGTGCAGTATAAGACAACTAAATATACTGCCAGTAGGAGTTATAGAGGTAAAAGGTACCTAAAGAAAGCATATGATGCAGGAGGTAGTAATGAGGTGGTGATATTATCTGATGTAGAAACTCGACTTCTAGGCATATTTCCTTGGTTTGCAAAACAAAATAATCATAAGCAGGTGGGACATCTTGCTTGTGCTTTGGAAAAAAGTATTAATGAAACTTCGTCTGCCATAGCAGCTCTGGCTGATGAAATGGGAGAGATAAGGAAGTCTTTATTGCAGAACCGTGTTGCTATTGATTATATATTATTAAGGATGGGCCATGGTTGTGAAGAATTCCAAGGATTATGCTGCTTTGGTATAGAAAATAAATCACAATTAAGAGCTTTACTACCACCTACAACATGAAACTGAGAATTCTGCATTCCATGGGTTATGGATTGTATTAACTCTTGGTTGTCAAGTTTTGCATGGTTGAAGAACCATTTGTAGGCACTATAATCATTATAGTTATAGGCTGTATATCTTGTGTCTGTATTAGATGTACTGTATGCCTGTCTGTGTGTGAAGTGTTGCAAGTATTGTAAGATGAGAAACCCTAAGAAGTTAGGGAAGTGGGCCCTGAATAAGAAGGATGTGCGTATTGTTACCAGAATAAAATTCGATAAAATCAGAGAGTTGGGATTGTGAGATTTATGAATTTATTCTTGTTAAATAAGACATGTAATAAGAGTCATAGCACAACCATTTTGAATCTATTTGTAATGACAAATCATATTGTGTAACAAAATGTATTTTATGTATGTCAGCTCTTACTCAGGATATGTTTGTACCAAAAGTTTGGGAATGTGCAAGAGAGGAAGTGATGATACGGAAATGTTTTGCTCTTTTGTTGTTATGTAGGAAATGATCTTATAGGAATGCTCAGGTTCATACAGAGAGAGAGGAAGTGTGCAGCTGTCAGGATGATGGATAGCTCCTGGGACTTTTCCTAATGTGAAAACACTGTGTTAGGATGTTACATAGTGGGAGGTTGGACGATATGATGTGAGGAGAATGGGAGGAGTAAGGTGGAGTCATGTTCTGTATAAATCCATGTTTCTGGATAATGGCCTTTGCCTCTATTTGTGTCAGAAGTTCTGACCTTTGGAGGACCTTTGCACAAAGACTAATAAATCTGTTTATATTCTTAATCTGGACTCCTGCTTAATTATTTTTCTCACACATCCATGACATATCTATTCTTGACCACGACATATGTCTAGAGGAGTAGAATGTATATTGCTTTTTTCTTGGAAATTTCTCTCTCCGTGCATCAAATATATTCAGTTCATCTACCATAGTAAAAAAAGATTTCGGTAATTTCTCCCTTTGTCTCTTGTTCTTTTTGGTCGTTTTATAGTCCAGATCGATCTCTACAATAGCATTAAAGTCTCCCAACATACATATATTTTCATAGTCTAATTCAATTACTTTTTAATGTAATTTAGTGTAAAATTTATCTAGATTTTCATTTGATGCGTATATTGCAACTAATACCGTGTTTCCCCGAAAATAAGACATGTCCCGATAATAAGCCCGACAGGGATTTTCGGGACATGCCTTGAAATAAGCCCCCCTGAAAATAAGACTCCCCAAATACTTTCCGGGGGAAGGGGGGACATGCCGGGAGCCTCTCTTTCTCCGGCAGGCACTCTTTTGGCCGGGAGAGCGAGAGCAAGTGAGAGGCATGTGCGCACACACCCCGTGGGACTAGCTCGGCTCATCTGGGCTCTGACTACGTCAGTATGAAACGTGCTCCTGCCTGCGAAGAACAGGAGGTGAGCATCGATCACTTCATCGCAGGCAGGAACACGTTTCAAAACGCTGCCGAAGGCAGCCCAGAGCAGCGGAGCCAGTCCTGCGGGGGGTGCATGTAGCCACCTCTCGCTTACTCTCTCTCTCTCCCGGCCAAAAGAGTGCCCGCCGCAGAAAGACCGGCTCCCGCCCGGGAGAGCAAGGACAAGCCCCTTTGGCTCTGTCTCCTGCCACCACTGCCTCCTTCGCTCACCTCCCACCGCCCCTTCGGCTCTGCCACTGCCGCCTCCTTCGCTCACCTCGCACCGCCCCTTCGGCTCTGCTGCCACCGCCTCCTTGGCTCACCTCGCACCATCCCTTCGGCTGTGCCGCTGCCCCTTCGGCTGTGCCTGTCACCGCCTCCCTCCCTCCCTCCCTCGCCCGCCGCAGAAAGAGCGGCTCACACGCAGGAAGGGTGAGAATCTGGGCAGGCAGAAGCCGCTGGGTAAAGAGGGAATCCTCTCCCGCAACAGCTGAAGAGCAGGAGTTGGGGGAAAGAAAAAGACTTCTACTGCTTCTGCTTTTGGCTGCATGGAAGGAAAGCAGCAGAAATCTTTCTTTGTTTGCCCCAAACTCTGGCTCTTCGGCTTACAAATCCAGCCAGGACAGGGCCGCTCTGGACGAGTGCTCTTTACCCGGCGGCTTCTGCCTGTCCTGATTCCCTCCCTTGCTGCGACGGGCATCTCGTGGTGGGGAGGGCTGTGAGACACGTGTCCTACCTGGGACTTGTACCTCCGTTGCATTCCTTGGTGTTGTCTCCAAGGCAGCCCGTTCTAAAAGAAA